>OZ034806.1:22977040-24177040 GCA_964028335.1 Altica lythri | reverse complement strand
AACACCATATTTTCCTCCAAAACCACAAACATTGGGACAAAGATATACTGAACCTCTGATCAGGAGTGATTCATGTATTTCTGTCTCTATTCCTAAGGGCATTAGTCAGACATCAACTGCCCAAGATTACCATATGAGTGATGTACCTCTTCAGTCCTCTAATTTGTTATCTGGTGGTCAAATATTAAAAGACTATTTAATATTAAAAAAAAGACAAATAAACTAACTACACCTTTATAAAATTGTCAATTGTGTCTAAATATAATTAACACGTTCAAATAAGTTATGAATTTTATATTTTGTAATAAATAAATGTTTTTTTACCTGTATATATTTTTTCAAAACCTTACAAATAGCGGTGCATGTTTCAGGTATAATCTTAGATATAAATTGTATGGAAATTGCACTGCTAAATCTAAATCTAAATCTTTACCCGTTGCTAAATATTTAAGTGTAACAATAAGACGCTCCTCAGCAGTAACAGCTTCACGCATTACAGTATTTTTCTTTTCAATATACGGTTTTATTAAATTTAATAATTCTTTAAACTTTCGCAATCCATTCGCATAAAATTTCGATAGTCATCACTATCCAATTCCCTAACAATATTTACATGGCTAAATTGGTTTCTATTTAATAGCCATTGTTTTGTCCACATTCTCCTCTTTTTTTTCTCGTCTAAATTTGTAGTTAGTGCTATTATTAATCCTATTTTCTGCTTTTTACTCAAAGAAGCCATTTTAAATTACGACCGTCAAGCGCGCGAATCACACTCAAAACAAAATTTACCAATTAGATTGGTATGTGTAGACGTGCAATCAAATTGTGAGCCAATTTGATCGACAATCTGATTGTCAATTAAATTGTATCGTGTGGAAGGGGTTTTACCGAATATGGATTTATTTTTTATAATTACTGAAAAGTAAAAAACGGGCTTTCATTTACAACGTATTATCACTTCATCGTTAGCATGTTTACTTTCTATTTCAGACTTCAACAATGGAACCTTTCTGCAGAGGAAGCAAAATGTTGATGCTTGCGTTAAATAAAAAACAAAAGAACGATTTAAAAAAAAACAAAGACAATATATCTCTGCCATCCACCTCCAATGATCCTGTTTACATTCCTAACAAAAATTTCTCCAGTGATAATGATAGTGATCATAATTCATGCCGTCAAGATGTGTTAGAAGAAGAAATTTTGACACTGCCAGAATCTAGTTTGGCAGCATCTTCATACGGTAATGGAAGTTATGATGATAATAATCATAGTTCATATCATCAATGTGTGTTAGAAGAAGAAATTTTGACACTCCCAGAATCTATTTTGGCAGCACTTTCAACCGCGAATGGAAGTGATGATGATGATATTAATAATCCCAGTTCTTATCAAGAGGTGATAAAAGAGGACATTTTGACATTTCCAGAATCCAGTGTGGCAGCACCTTCAACCGCAAATGGAAGTGATGATGATATTAATAATCCAAGTTCATATCAAGAGGTGATAGAAGACGACATTTTGACATTGCCAGAATCCATTGTGGCCGCACCTTCAACCGCAAATGGAAGTGATGATGATATTAATAATCCAAGTTCATATCAAGAGGTGATAGAAGACGACATTTTGACATTGCCAGAATCCAGTTTGGCAGCACCTTCAACTGCAAATGGAAGTGAAAGTTCAAATAATTCTATAAGTAACAATATTCCTGCTACAAATGACCTTACTAAAAGTGGGACAATCCGGAAGAGAAAGAGGTACGAATTATCAGTAAACGAAAGGAAGAAGCAAATATATACCGCACTAGCTAAAATGCATGGTGTTATTAAAGAATCGTGCAAGGAAGATGGATGTAAAAAGGGATGTAAAAAAATAATAACAGAACAGCAACGAACAATTATCAATTCTGTATATTGGGGAATGCCAAAACAACAACAAAAATCGTTCATGCTTCATCACACATCCACTTTGCCAGTAAAGCAACGAACAAAGGCGAATATCGAAAATTACAGAAAACAGAAATCGTTTCATTATTTTTTAAAAGATGAAAATGGTACTTTGCAAAATGTGTGTGTAAAGTTTTCTTTTTGACGACGTTAGGATAAAAAAAAACAATGACAAAATGTTACGTAATGTAACGCAATGTCCTAAAAATTCCATAGTACCTTTATTAGATGGAAGAAAAAAAAATCACATAATAAAATTGATGACGAAGTTATACGTAACCATATTTTATCATTTAATCCAAATATCTCCCATTATCGCAGAGAACATGCGCCGAACCGTCTCTATCTTCCAAGCAATTTAAGCTTTAAAAGCATGTTTATAGATTTTAAGACAAAAAATCCAAACTTTAATTGCACATATGAAAAATATAGGACAGTAGTAGCCAAGGCAATGAATATTTTGATTGTAAAGTTAGGTCACGAGCAGTGTGAGTTATGCGAGGAACTTACATTACATCACCCCGATCACACAAAAGAAAACCTTGATCTAGATTGTGATATTTGCAATAAATGGATGAAGCATATCGGCGAATAAAGCAAGAGAAAAATATCGTGAAGATGCAGAGAAGATGAAGAAGTAGGAAAAATAGTATATTGTGCAGATCTGGAGAAGGTAATCATGTTACCAAGACTCGAAATGTTTAAAAATGCAATATTTACAAACCGAATAACAGTGTATAACGAGAGCTTTGTACCAGTTGGTAAAAAACAAACTAACTGTAAACCGTTTGCGGCCCTCTGGCATGAGGCTTTATTTGGGCGTAACAAAGAAGAGTTGATAAGCACCTTTCATGCTTTTTTTTTTAACTAAGAGGGACGTGTCTCACATCACTGTATGGTTAGATAACTGCACTGCCCAAAATAAAAATTGGGCTTTGTTTTCTTTTTTAATTTACATCATTAATTCCAATGATATATGTGCTGATACGATAGAGCTTAAATATTTTGAGCCAGGCCATACTTTCATGGCAGCTGACTTCTTCCACCATAAGGTTAAATTATCGATGAAACGAATGGGAAATAAGCTGTATGATTTTGCAGATTTTACAGAAGCTGTAAGTTTTGAGTATGGATATATCAAATTTTTATAAATGGGCTGACTACTCATCGCAATATAAACTCAAAAAAATAGTACCACGACCCTACATACATGATATGGTCCACATTAAAGTAGAACGAAATTCTCTAAATATGAAATACAAGACAAATTTTGATGCTGAATTTTTTTATGTAAATTTTCTTAACGCAACTATATCAAAAAATAAGAGGTTAGATCCACCAGAAAGACATGATCGGGTAATTGGTATATCTACTCAAAAGAAAACATCCATTATAAATAATTTAGGTAGCCTTATACCAAAAAATCGTCATAAATTTTTGGAAGATCTTCAGTTGTCAGATCAGTAAATAGTTATTTTTTTAGTATTTAGTATGGTATCTTAGAAATGTGTCTGCTTTTGTTTATTTTTTTTTATGATACATGTATTTTAGAAATGTCCGTTATGTAAAGTTATGATAAATAAAGCTTTTCTTCCATTGGTTACTGTTCAATAATTGCCGTATCTCTTTTCAGTTGTATCAAAAATCAATAAACTTCAAATATACTTATCCAATAAAGAGTATCAAACCCCAGCAAAAAATTTTTTTCGGTTAAGAATAATTCGTGCTGACTTAATTATTATATAACGCTTAATTCCCACAACTAACCATTTTTGAGTTACGCCCTTTGGGCTTAGGAGGGCAGTATTGACTTCGTTTCAACACATAAACTTTTACATCCACCTAAAATAAATGCACTGTTTGTATTGTTTATATTCTATCAACAATTTATTCATCGTCTTTATAAGGTTTATTATGTAATGTGGTACACTTCAATATATCTTTTTGATTTCTTCCATTGACATTACTCTTACAAAATTGTCAATTTCTTAGGTACTGTATTGCGATTCTGGTTCAAACTTAGAAGTAAAGTAAAGATATAGTTTATTAATTAAACTTCTGGAAATTTAGTTAGAAAGATTGTAAATTCGTTTAATTTATATATTTTCGACAAGGGAGGGGATGTAATTATCATTTTAAACCCATATCGAAAAGTAATATAAAAAAAGAAAATTTTGTTATACTTAATGAGACCTAATGTTTAAGGCCGCAGTCCCATTGAATCGAGTGCAATCGTCAGCAACCATCTACAAACGTGCGAAATCGGTTAAAATTTTGTAGGCTAGTCTCACTGAATCAAGCGGCCTTAAGTTGTTTTCTGTAGTTTACGTAAACATAACCTATTCGGTAGTTCTTTTATATTGACATATTTTCAGTTAAATAAGTATTTAAGTATGTCTTCTTCTGAAAGTGATAATGATATGTTATTTTTTTATTTATTAAACTAGTTGTACTCGCAACGTCGTTCGCGTAGTGTGTGATTGTTGAATAAAAAATTCTTACTCCACCCCATTTAAGTAATGGGAGAGAAATTTTTATACACCAGATGTTAAGTTGAAAGAAGACAAGTACATCTGTGAAAACCGCATTCGAATCGAATCAGTAGTTTTCATGTGACGCGCGCACAAACATACAGACCGACAGACAGACAAAAAAATCTAACCACATTTTTGGGTTCTATTTCGATGTGCCCGCGACGTCGTTCGCGTGGCGTGTTGATTTTTGTATAAAAATTTCTTTCCTCCCCCGTTAAAGGCGTGGAGGGGGGGAGAAAGTTTTATACACCAGATGTTAAGTTGAAAGAAGACAAATACGTCTTTGAAAACCGCATTCGAATTGGATCAGTAGTTTTCATGTGATGCGCGCACAAACACTTACATTTGTACAATTTTATTATATGTATAGATATGTATAGATATGTATAGATATGTATAGATATGTATAGATATATAGATATAGATAAAAAAAAAGAAAAAAAAAGCGACAGACATGGGTAAGAGAAATTTTTCTGCAGAGAGAAAAACTTGGTGAATTTCATCACTTATATCCACAATTATTGGAAGATAAAGAAAATTTTTTTAATTACTATAGAATGAGAAAAGAATCGTGGATGAAATTAATTTCTATTTTAAAACCATTAGTTACTATTGGTAGATCAAATTTTAGGCCATCAATTTATTTTGAGAAAAGACTTACAATTACACTGAGGTACGTAAAAGTTAAGACTTTATTTACTTTTTAACAATTAATTTGTTTTCAGATATCTTATTAGTGGAGATTCTTATCATTCGATGTCGTTTCGTTACAGAATAAGCCATAATCGAATTAGTGTAATTGTTGGTGAAATTTTAAAAGTAATTCATCTCGGCTTACAAGAAACATATTTAAAATTACCAAAAAAAGCAAGATTTTCTTAAGATTGCAAAAGGTTTTGCTGAATCAAAACGTTTTCCAAACTGTCTTGGTGCGCTAGATGGGAAACATATCAGAATCATGAAACCTTTTAATGGGGGTTCTTTATATTATAACTATAAATTGTATCATTCGATTGTACTCTTAGCTGTAGCAGATGCTACTTACTGCTTCAGAATAATTGATGTTGGCAGTTATGAAAAAAATAGTGATGGAGGGATTTTTAATGAATCTAGGTTTGAAAAATTGTTAAATCAAGGATTATTAGATATTCCTGCAAACGATGCAATTTTTGAAGGTGGAGAACCACTACCATATGTATTCATATCAGATGAAGCTTTTCGTTTATCTGAACAGATAGATAGGTAGAAGCGCTTTATTGTCCAAAAACTTATACATGTATAAGCTCTTATTGACAAAGCTTAAAAAAATTAATTAAAAATAAAACAAAGATACATCAAATTACAGACTACGATTAACAAAAAAAAAGTTTTTAATTCATTACTATTAAATAAAAATCTAAAATATTCATCGTCCAACCAGAGTCATAAGTCATCTATTTAATCAAAAAACTCTTCAATAGAGCTCTTTTTTTAGGCTTTTACGGAACATTTTTAAGTTTTCCATGTTTCTAAGCTGCAGATCATTATGATTATAAATTTGAATACCGTTATACATAAAAGAATTTTTAACAAGGCTTGTGTGAGGAATTGGTAAGGGGATATAATTGGTTTGGCGTGTAATGTATGATTGTTGTCGAGTAGGGAATAAATGTCTGTGTTTGTGGATGAGGCATGCAGTTTCTAAGATAAAGAGTGCGGGCAGGGTAAGGATTTTATTATCTATGAAAAGTGGTCTGCAGTGGGTTCTCAGATGAGCATTAAATAAATTTCTGACAGCTCTTTTTTGTAGTATGAAAACTGATTCCAATAGAGTTTTAGAGCAAGCACCCCAAAAAGGTAAGGCATAGCTAGGATGAGACTCCACAAGGGAAAAATACACTTCTCTTGCCAACTCTTCTGGCGACGCTGGAAATCAGAATATATTACTGAGCTCCAAACAAAAATCCGCTGGAAGCAATGCATTAATAAGTTATGCGAGGAACATTGGTCTTGATCAAAGATGATAGCAGCAGTCCGACACAATGGCAGCTGGGGAGAATTGTGCAATTGCATCCTGGAGCCGATGGTATAAGCAGGGTTGCATCTATTCGAACATCTTCTGGTGTCATCAAACGAACTTTTCCAAACATATGTTAATTGCCAACAAAAAATTTTGAAAGCTAAGGCTTCCAAGGCGGGAAGGATGTTTAGGCCTAGCTTCCTTAGAGCGCGCCTATGATCAGCCCATCAACCGTTCCGACACGAATGAGAACGATCGGTCGACAATCGAGAGAAGCGAAGACAGAAAAGTCAAGTTATTTGCAAAACTCACATTCATTTTTATTTCTATACATTATAAACTAGAAATAGAGGTTTGTTTAATTGTGTTAAACTCTTCATTTACTCATAAATCAATAAGTACATTCTTATCAACGATACAACGCCACACCGTTAAATCCTTGGTGGTTGATACACCCCTACTTCTGGTGGATAGAGTACGTGACGCTGCCGCTTTTGAGGTGACGGGAGTAGATTTTGCAGGGCCCCTGTATTTGAAGGATGGTAACAAAGTATGGATAGGTCTTTTTAACTGTGCCGTTTTTCGCGCTGTACATATGGAAATGACGACGTCCTTGTCAACAATTAGTTTTCTGCAAGCTTTACGTCGATTTATTTCGTGACGAGGAAGACTACACCTTTTTCATTTGATATTCAGAAAATAACAAATGGTATTCAGAGAGTAGCAATTGATATTCGGATATTTAACCCTTTATCGCGCAGTGTAGCAGATCTGCAACATTTTTTTATGATCCCATAAAAGAGTATTATTTGCGCTCTCTTCCATTTGCGATCACTGTAGACATTATGGTACACGTTCCCCTAAACCTTATTGCATGCAATCATAAGAGTGAGAATCGGATAGTTGTTTTCACTCTGTCAGTCATCAACCTAATTCATTTTGGAGTAGGCCGTGCCGGTGTAGTGTTCCAAATATTCTAGTCTCCAAACTAAATTAGCTCATATACGCCTTTCTCTGTGTGACAAATCCTGAAGTAAAGGTATGTAATATGTCATTTAGTAATATGTTTCATAAAAATTTGCATGGAAAGAATTATAATGCTGGTTTACTTTTTATGTTGCACATATGATACAGTGTGCATAGGAACATCCAAAATGTATGTAACAATTATGGTTCTTATGTCCACTGTAGCATATATGCAACATGAAATATGAAACAGTTTGAAGAGTCAATCAGGTTCTTTTACGCATCAAAAATGGCTTGAGCAGGTACTTATTTATGTTGCTTCTACTACAGATGATGGCATCTAAGCTTTCTAAGAAAACTGCCCTCACTCAGGCGGAACTAGAATACCTAGCGAATCATCTAAGCGAAATTAGTGAAGATGGCCTAGAGGAGAATGAGTTTGATTTAGAAGATGACATCACAGACATTCCCGATTTTGAAAATAATACTGGCCATGATTACATACCAAACTTGGACTTCGAGATCGAAGATTTGCCAATAATTTTTGCAGATGATGCAGAAATGGAAATTATTGAATGTTCAGAAACCGGAGAAAACAAACAGAATGAGAGCCAATTAGAAAATATAGAAGCAAATAATATAGTAATAGAGAGTGAAGAATCAACAAAAGAACCTGAGAAACCTTCTAGAAAAAGCAGCCGTAAGAAGAAAACTGAAACAGTCAGATCAAGTGGCCAAGAGGCACATAAGAAAACAAAGCCACAACAAAAAAAGACTACATCGGGTGTAGAGTGGAGAAAAGAGAACTTCATTATGAATGATGGAAATTTAAAGTTCACTGTAAATTCATCATTACCCGACGACATAATGTCTTTGTCGACTCCTATTAGCTTTTTCAATTTTTTGTTCACTGAAGACATAATACAATCCATTGTAGAACAGAGCAATTTATACTCTGTACAGAAAAATCCATAAAAACCAAGTAATTTGACACCAGAAGATATCAAGAAATATATCGGAATATGTTTGTATATGTCGGTAATTCACAAGCCCAGTATTCGGCACTACTGGTCAGGAACAATAGGGTACGAAAAAATTTCAGAGACTATGTCGTTGAAAAAGTTTGAGAAAATTAGACAATTTCTACATTTTAACAATAATGAAACATTTGATGCAAAAGATACAAATCATGACAGAATACATAAAATTAGACCCATCGTAGACAGCTTGAGACAAAAATTTCAGAAAGTGCCGTTTGAAAAATTCCTTTCAGTAGATGAACAGTTATGTGCCACAAAAACTCGAAGTTATATGCTTCAATATATTCCACTCAAACCACACAAGTGGGGATTTAAATTTTTTGTGGTTAGCGGAGTTTCGGGTTTCACATATGATTTCGAAATTTTTACTGGCCAGGAAAAAGCTGACGCAAGAAGACTCACTGGAGAACCAGGCATCGGCGCCAGTGGAAACGTAGTCATAAGATTACTAAGGAATGTACCAGATCATGTACACCACAGGGTTTATTTTGATAACTATTATTCCTCTCTGCCACTAATACTCTATCTTGAAAGAAATGGGATCCATTGCGTCGGGACTGCTCGCAGAAACAGAATCCCCAATTGTCCAATGCCACAGGAGGAATTTTTGAAAAAGGTAGATAGAGGTACCTCATATGAATACGTAACAACTATTGAAGGTATTACAATCTCCTGTGTCCTTTGGAAGGACACTAAGTCAGTAATTTTGTTATCATCTTTCTGCGGAGAACTTCCAAAAGAAGATGTAAAAAGGTATGACAGGAAAAAAAAAGAAACAACATTCATCCCACGCCCAAAAGTTGTAAATGAATACAATCGCCACATGGGTGGGGTAGATCTGACAGATAGTCTAATTGGAAGGTACAAAATAAGAATTAGGTCAAAAAAATGGTATTTCAGGATATTTTACCATTTGTTAGATGTAACAGTGGTCAACGCCTGGCTGCTCTATAGGAGGGTTTCGAAGCAAAAGAACGAAAGTAAAATTTTATCCCTTTGTAATTTTAGAAGCGAAGTTGCAGAATGCCTATGTAGAGTTTACTCGAGGGTAAATAAACGTGGCAGACCGTCACTCTTGGATAAGGAAATATTAGCAAAGAAAAAGAAGAAATCTACTGCTCCCTTACCACCCGAACCAGTAAGAAAAGATGCCCTGGACCATTGGCCAGTTTTCCAAGAAAAAAGAAACAGGTGTAAAGTACTCGGATGTAAGGGTTTTTCATTTATAAATTGTCAAAAATGTAAAACTACGCTATGCCTTAACAAAACAAATAACTGTTTTTTTAAATTTCACAATAATTATAATGTATAATCGGTAACAAAAATGTTAATTTTCCTAAAAAAGTTGTATAACTGAATTCTTTTCTATGAATTTTACACAGAATACTGTAGCAATTACGCTACAGTGAACCACTAATAGCCTATCTTTGCATCATTTCAACAAGCAACTTTCAGGTTCAATGTAGCATATATGCTACATAGTTATTTTTTGTTATATCTGAAAAAAGCTGACATAATAATTTTTTTTACTATTTTTCTGTTATACTAGACTACCGGGTTGATAGAAAAAAAAATTGAAGTAAAATAAAAAATTGCGCGATAAAGGGTTAAAATGATATTCAGAAAGTAGCAGATGTGATTCAGTTATTCCAAATGATATTCAGACAATAGCGATTGATATTCAGATATTACAAATGATTTTCAGAAAGTAGCAGATGTAATTCAGATATTACAAATGATATGCAGCCAGTAGCAATTGTAATTCTGAATATGTCATTTGATATTCAGAAAGTAGCAGATGATATTCAGAAAGCAACAATTGTAATTCAGAGAAAAAAAATAATGATAACTGCATTATAACATTTTATTTCATGAATTCCTTATGAAGTATAAAATAAATATTGTTCAACGTATCGAATGACAGTGTATACACAACTTGTGATACAATTTAATATGAATCAATAAAATCGAGTATTTATGTATGTAGTATTGCTTTAATTTAATATTTAATACGTACAAAAGTAACCACCTATAAAGCATTCACGTTCTTTTTGGGTCAAGTTACCTTAGATATTTTTTCTTCTGGTTGGACAAACTGACATTTTGAAACAAAATAATGTTTTGTATCCATGACGATTGGAAATGATTAACAAATTAGTCACTATTCAATTAGACAGTAGGTATAATCAAGCTATAATTTCCAACTTATTTCATTGCAAGTAAATTATATAAAATATGGAACTGAAAGATATTTGTTCCGTTTGTCGTGTTCCTATAAACCGAATTGAAGTAGCCGCAATTAAATTACTGCCGTGTAATCATCTAATTCATCAAAAATGTGCAGAGCCAACTATACAAAATGATGAAGAAGCATTTTGCCCAATTTGCCGAGCAATGATTGTAGACTCTAAAGTGGTGCAGAGAAAATCATACAACAAAAATACTACACAAGACAAAGAGAGGATTGTCGTATGTGCCATTTGGGGAGAAGATTGGGCTACTTTGGCACAATCATTAGGCATAAAGTATAAAACGGCCTATCTCTGGGTGCGAATGGGAGATGACGAAATGAAGAAGCGAGCTGGAATAAAACCAAAACTTATGTCCCAAGACGAAATAGATATCATTGCTTGGGTGGAGGCTGAATGCGACCTGACTTTGAAACAAATTCAAGCTAAAATTCTCCAAATTATTAATAAAAACATAAGTATTAGCTGCATTGCAAATTACCTTAATGTAGCTCGGTCAATATCGACATCAAACATTGCAAACGCACATGTAACTAAGATTTTTTTATATGTTGTTAGGTCCCTTGAGAGTAATTAATACCCAAGTTTGCAACCCTGAAAACCTTGTGCTGCCCCCACGGTGCTCGAAAAATTGCAAAATTTTGGCACATATTTCAGTTGTTTAGAAAAATGTACCTTAACGAAGAGTTGTTCCAGTACGTGTTCTTGTACTTTAATCAACATAACTAAATTTGCTACAATTTCAGCAAAACCTGAGCACACTATGTCTTTTGGTTGCGAAAATACAGCAAGTCAAAGATGGGCAATTTTCCCGCAGTGCTAGGAAAACTCAATCTGCTAGGTCAATGTCAAATCAAAATTCCTGCGCGAATATCTTCTAAACAGATTAATGCCGCTGCTTCCACAACACGCAACCTCTCCTCCTTCATGTTGTTTTTTTTTTCTTCATACCAGTTTTTGTACAGAATCGTTTGCCCGACATCTTTAAAGCACACCAATGCTATTTTGCCTTGGCCACTTTCTGTTATTAAAATTTTATCGCCGAAATCTTTGATAAGGTGAGCTTTGACCGTTCTTACGTCTGGAACATACTCACCAGTAATCTGATCCATTAGCTCTTGTAGCGAGAGTTGGCACTCTTCTCTATTTTTTCGCAAGTATGAATAAATAGACTCCATAGCTTGTGGCAGATTATGTACATCTGAGTGCATTGATGGTCTTTTGTCTAATGATCTCGGTAATGAGTACAAATTTTGGTGGCATCGGTGATGGTGCCTAGCACCAGCAGCTACTAAGTCAGTCCCCTCACGAATATGGCGATCTACAATCTGCTGGCCCCACTCATCGCCTGGACGAGCAGCTATATCAATAACTGTCGCTTTCATCGACGGTTTTTCAACTGTGTGCACAGGGTTCTTACGAGCTGCTGGTAGTTTTACCTGGCGCTTTAGAAATTCTTGTGTGATCTCTTCTCCACATAAAAAACATATCTTTTCTAGATTTGTGACATGCTCTTGACGTAACGATGACCGAGATGACGGCCGCTCGGTTGGAACTGGATCCCTTCCTCGACGAACAGACGCAGCAATATTCTTTTCAGCTGTACCTATACCTCTTTCTGCATGCATCATGTACGGAGACTTCATTCCTCGTCAAAAGAAAATTGTTGTTTTTTTGAAGACCACGTTTTTCACTTGCTTCAATAAGTGTGAGGATTTCCTTTTTTTCACTATTGTCCGAACTTAAGAATTTTAAGAGAAGAACTGAATAGTAATAACAGAAACAGCTGCGCCTACATTTTCTTAGCAATTTCTACTATTTTATATGAACACAATTTTAGTTTATAATATAATGACAGTTGTTAAAAATTAAATTTCAAAATTATAAGGTCTTACAAAATCTACATCACAGTAAGTACACTTTATGTAAAATATATATATATATATATATATATATATATATATATATATATATATGTAGAACTCCCAGTTCCGGGACATTTGTACATCCTAAAATATTGTATACATACCGTATACATACGGTTTACATAACTATAAAAATACATTTGTTTTATTTAAACTGGATGTGATTCAAATGTATATATAAGAATTGCCTTAATTAATTAGTATGTATCACACTCTTAGTTCCGGGACATTTTATTATTTTATTAACATATAATTTTAATAGTTAATAAAGTCTTTTATAAAAAAGTTTGCCTGGCTTTCAATAAAAAAGGAAATTTAATAAATTAAGAATTAAGCACCAGTTTTATAATTGTGAGCAATGTAGGTACCATGTAGGTACCTTTTGAATAAATAAATTTTGAATTTAAAAGTTTTTGTGTAAGACCACTTTAAACTCAAAAAGTTGTTATGAGAAGCCACATACATTGGTCTGAAAGTGTGATCCTAGAAAAACAATTATGACAGTAACTAAGGGATTTGTAGGAAACAAAATACGTACATGTATAAAAAAAATTGTATCGGGTTGTCTTAGGTATTACATATTAAAAAATGTAAGGTACCAGTAGAGATTAAAAAAAAATTCTTACACTTCATCATCTCCTGAAATTTCTTAGCGATATTCAAATTTATATAAAAGTTGTATAACTGTTGCACATGCGCATGCGCCTTCACATTCACAACCTCTCGCAGGTGTAAAAAACGCATTATTCACGAAATGACGCTTTTTACATGGCGGACACAAAGTTTCCGATTCCAATTGCCGTGATTCTTTTTTCTTCTTCTTTTATTAGGGGAACTTTCGCTACTAGAATAAAAACAATAACAAAAGACGTGTGGCACTCGGAGACTGCCGCGGTAAAGCTATTGCATAGCATTTTTTATCAATTTATGCAATTATAATTATTTATTTATTTACACTTTTTGAACGTGGTGGCCTATTTCTTCAATATTTTTTCATCACTTTCTTTATTAATAAATGCACTTTGTTTGTTCATATTTAAAACACTTTATACACACATTTTACGCGCGCAACTATTCACCAGCAATTGTATTTTGGTTGTAAGCTGTCAATTGGACAGGTCAGCAAAATATGTATATTATGTTGCCTATCATACACATTTACAGATTTAACTTTTATTTAAAAACAAATTATTTTAATATAGTAGGCGCCGTAGGCAGGGTCGCGAAGTGTTAGGTTTTTAAGTGTTAGGTTTTTTGTTACGGAATTTCTTGATTCGGTCGCCGCACTTAAGGCCCGCGATAAAAGCCATACAATAGCTTAAAAATAAATCAATTAATCATTATTTTCAAAATGACCCTCACTTATTTAATTTATCTTGATTGATATGTCAAATTTGTTAACGTCTTTGAAAACTGCTAATTAATATTATTATAATTTTTTTTTAATTTTGTCTTTTTAGCTTTCGACAACTAGATCGGTTGTCGTTTTCAAAGACAAAAAAATGTATTTCTTCTTGCAATAATTTTAAATTTTCAATTTCAATCTATCGGGCGCCTTTTTTAAAACATTGACTTTGGCGCCCTCTAGTTCAGAGGAACTAAAAAAACACCTTTTTTGTTAAACTTAATGATTAAATAATATTTTTATTTATGTTCGTATGTAATAAAGGAGGTCAGAATTTTTTTAGCCTTCTTATCTGTTCTAGTATCTTAAACCTAAGACGACTTGCACTTCTTGGTGTTAAATTGTAATTCGGTCTTAGAAATTCATCATTAACAAAAAATAACTCGATGGAAACTTAGGTACTCAGCTTCCGTAAATCTATAAACAAAAATTTTAAGTTTCATTGAAATAAAATTTTATGTTGATTATTTTTTTCACCTGTCAAAATATCACAATTTTGTGATTTCGTCCAATGAAAACGCTTAATCTTGAATGTTTTATGCTAAATCTAGCCAATCATTCCGGTTTATATTGATAAAACCACTAGTGGTTTTACTAGTATTGATAAAATTATAGAACTGTCAAAAATTCAATAACAATATTGAACAATCAATTTTCTTGTTTATAAGTACCTTACTATAAATCAACATTCATTTATATTATCTAAATATTCTTAAATATATTTTGTTATTATTATTATCACAATTCAATTCATCTAAACGATAATGAAAAATCAAATATGTAGGTACTTTAAAACTAACCTGCTTCCTGGTTCTGCATGCATTTAAAACTTTTATATGCCTACAGGCAAATGTGGTCTTGTAGGTAAACTTTAAATAGATATACCAAATAATTTTTATTTTGGTAATTTTCTATTTAATAATACAATTGTATAAATAGGTATAAAAATAAATATTTATTCAAATTATAACTCTGTTTTCACGACGCTCACGACAACTGACAACTGTCAATACTATCTAGTGTACAGGATAAGTTAATAGGTGGGGTAACGGCATTTCGTTTGTGATAATTATGAAATTTAAGTTGTTCTAGGAAGTTTTTTAAATAAAGTAGTTTTTGTACAGAATGGTTCAAAAAATAATCTTCTCAAATACCACTCGTCCTGTAATATTTTACTAGATAAATTTTTATTTTCCGGACTCAAACTTTTTTATTTTAGGCAAAACTACTCAAACTAACTGAATATGATTTTATCACATTTCAGTTTGTTTTCGTATTTTTGCCAAATAAAAAAGTTTTCGTGGAAACTAAAAATTTATCAATAAAATTTTAAGGACTCGTGGTATTACCTTTGATAAAATATCCCGATGAATAATTTGTAATAGTGAAAATTTGAAAGCTGGCTGCGTTAGTGGTAATTAGCACAGAAAAACGAGTGCAAACTAATTATAAAAATTGCAGAACTATACATAATTATCAATAGTTTTTAATATAAATGCTAAAACTGCGATAATAAACTTAGATATTTCAAGCTATCAACTTGACAACTAGAAAAATATCAATAATCTATTTTTTTTAAACCGGCCAGAAATTAATAATTTCCGGTTTATTTTTAGGTCAGAAAATCTCATTTTGTCAAACAAGGCCAGAAAATAAAAATGAGTCCGGTAAAAGCTTCCACCGGACTCATTTACAATAAAATAGTTAGTCTAAGATAGCGGTCAATTCTATGGTAATCGAGTTTTGTATACATTTAAAACTATAAAATACCTTGATATATTTTGACGTTTAGTTGAAAACGTGAGATTTATTATAAAATGGATATTTAAAATGATTCATTTGATTGTAAATTAATGGAAGATGAAATTATACCAGATGAAATTGTTAAAGCGATCACCCAAGTAAGGTTTGTTAAAAAAAATTAAAATTAGTTAATAAAGAGTTCTTGTTATAAAAATGTAAACTGAATAATATTAAGGTTATGGTACAACAATGCCTGTTTTAAAAAAATATTGTACGTAATACGTCCCAAAAGTGCTTTTACTCGCCTTATAGCTCGCCTTGCAATTTGCCTACTCTTCCAGTAAAAGACCACTTTCGGGACTTGTTACGTAAACTACTATTTTGGGACTTAAATTTTTTTCTACCATTGAACTTTAAATATTGCTTTGTTTCTTTACGTCTGAACTTTGATTAATATTAAATTATTAACTGTTATTTTTTAAAATAAAAATTAACTAAACTGGCTTTTGTGTAAGCTATTACACCTGTTTACCACACTATATGGTTTAAACTTGGTTCCAAATATAATCAAAAAAATCCTGTTATTTTTATTGCATTATGTTAATTGGGTTGATTTCTCCTTTTTTATTTTTATTGGTAAATTACTTTAGTTAATATCAAAAATTTTGTAGTAAAATTATAGGAAAAATATAACTTAAACAGGCTACTCTCAGTTAAGGTTAATTAGATTCTATGGCACAAAACACTATTTAATAATAGCCACAAAAAAAAAACTATAAATACACCAGATATGTACTAAATATCCTCTTGACGTTTAATAATTACTTTTAATTATTGAAATTAACACACTTTTAATTTAGTAACAAATTATTTTTATTAAGTTAACATAAATACTACTTAAATATTAAATGATATTTTTCTTCCCTTTTTTTTATGCTGGTTATTAATCCATGTTTTAATCTGAGGAGGAGTTCGGTTACCCAAACCAGGGTATTTCTGAATGGCATCCTGTATATGCTTGAGTGATGGAAGAGTTAGTTTTTCAAAATTTTCTTTAAAAACACTGGTTACTATCTGTTTTTCGTCCGATGTCCATTTCGTCCTTTTTACACTACCGAACGATCCTGCTAAAAAAGAAACAAAATTAGTAAAACAAAATAAATATTATTAACTAATTCAAAAGCAGTAAATTAGTTTTTAATTAAAATTTTAAATTTTACAATTGATATATTAATGTAAAAAATTTTTTTATTGGAACCAATTAAATAAAAATCTAACATTTCTTTATTGGATCTTAAATCTTAAATAAAATAAAGTTTAAAAAATTAAGTTTCAATTGCTTTACTTACTATTTCTCTTTTTAATACAGGGTTCTCTCCTTGGTGTGAAATTTTCGTCATTGTCATCACTTTCAAAATGGGAGCTGTTTTCGCAATTTCTAGTTTTGGTACTGTCAGTGTCACTGTCATTATCATCGTCCGATTCTCCACCTTGCGCCGCCTCTAGTAACTGACTTACACCGAGAACGTCTCTACTAATAATAGGTTGCCGATAAATATTTCGGTGTATTTTTTCAGCATGACCCATAAAGTTTGCCAAGTCCGCAACTTGATCTTCTTGCAAATTTAATGTTATGCAGGTCGTTGCAATATGTTTTCGGAGGTGGGTAGCTCGAAGACGTTCAGGGTTTAATGCTTCACATTCAACAGAGAACTTACGTAATAGGTTGCAAGCTCTTAAATGCCGGTGTTGACCTCCAGGAATTCCAAACACATAAGGATTGCTATTTATGACTCCTAGATGTTCTCTATATTTTAAAATTGTTTTTATACATTGTAATGTATTGTCGTCTAAAATAACAGGCACATTTCGATTTAGTTTTCCTCGTATTTCGAATCGAACATATTTATTTGCAATCTTTTTATTAATGCTAGATAATGACATGTATAAATCAGAGTTACATGTCTCATCCATTCTCTGATAGCTTTTAAAATCATCTATAAGGATTCTTTCCACCTCACCTGGTCTTCGGCGGTTAAACAATTGTAATGTTGTTAAAGTAGCTTCCCCTAAACTGATCCAATTTTTTAAATTAACGTCGCATTTGCATTCACGCAACGATTTATTTCGAAGTTGGACTAAATAATTTCTTAATTTTTTAATATCTTCCATACTGGGAAGTTCAATTTTCTTAGCCCGTTTAATTTGGAGTTGTGATTCCGACACTGTTCTGTTAATATTAATGTTTATTTCCTGCGTAAAAATTTTTAAAAAGTTTTTTGCGTTTTTCTTCATTTCATCCTTATGTTCTTTAATGCATTCTGTAATAAAAATATTGGCACTTTGCTTAATATATGTACCCAAGTTAAACGCTACTGTAGGAGCTTCATAGTTGCTGGTTTGAGGGTTAAATCTTGCCGTCGAATTTATAGCTCTCATGACATCATCTACAAATTTAGGATCATATATTGACGCAAAATCAGAAATGTCATTATTATATTTTCTAAGTTGAACCAAAAATCGTCCTAACAACCTCATTCGCTGTCTGATCATTTCATAGTGCCGGGGATGCCTATATTTTTCACAATTTTTGTTAGCAAAAATAGTAATGAGTGAATCGTAACGAATAATGTCAACGATATGGTCTTCCCTCATTTTCGGTATAATGTACTTTTTTACGGCTTCCGACGCTTTACTATGTACTCTACCATGAATCTGTTTGCTAAGAAACAGAATACCTTGCTGCCGATTTGAAGTGTCCCCTTTGCTGCAAAGTTTATAATGCGCAGATAGTGTTTTTATTGAAAAAAACGCTTGACAGTTGGCACAAGGTTTGTACTCTGGTGCCGTTTTTCTTTGCTTCGGTCGCCTAGATACAATGAGTTTTCCATCGTTGTATTCCTGTTTTGTATTGTATATAAAATTTCCTCTTTTTCGTATGTTTCCTATAAGTTGCCTTCTCATAGGATGTCCTGGAGGTAAATCTAAAAAGGACCTCACATCTTTTTCACTTCCATGTTTCAATTCAAGGTGCCGTGCAATTTTTTGTTGTTTGGTATGGCAGTAGAAACAGAAGTTTTCCTTTTTGTCACCTTTCTTTCCCCTTGATTTATCTATAAGTAATACATTTTGATCAACGTTACATATGCTTATGTCAGCGTTTGGCATAATATGGCAAACCGAAGTATTTTCGCTATTGTCTGTATTCTCTTTGCAAACGTTTGCGGTAAAATTTCCGTGCATATTATCATTGGTTGAAGATACTGAAACAACATCCTGATTTTTGATAAACAATACTGAATCCCTTTCTTCGTCCTCTGAATCTTCGCTAGGACTAGGAGAATAAACAGGGTCACAAAGCGAGTCATCAGGATCATCAAAAGAGTTATTTTCAGTATTTTCTGTAAAAAAATAGTCATACTTTATTAAACAATTCAGCATTACTTTGTATACTTAACAAATTAAGTGCAATTAGAAAAAAAACTGGTAAAAACCATGAGCAGTAGCAATTTTTTTAGCGAAAAATTAAGAGTTGATAGTTAAAAACCTCTTATCCCCGAGTAAAAGCAAGTAAAACTGTTCCCGACATGTATGTATTTAAACAAAATTAGAAAACACTTGGGTAAAGACTCTTTGAAGTCACCCATTACCTGGGAACAGCGGACGGTCCATAAATGCGGCCCTTTTCTCGTCCCTCGATCCAGCATGTGGTTGTACGCACTCATAATTTTACAGACTAGACACCAAAACATGACATTGAAAAAAAAATAACACTAACAATATAAAATACCTCTAAAGCCTGTAAACTTCAAAATTTTGCGTTGAAATCAGAAAAAATTATCTTTATGTTTCTGGTATTTATTTATGTTTATTTATTAAAAATTAATCATATATTTTTAAATTTAAACAATAGATTGTAAAATTATGCGTGCATACAACGATATGCTGGATCGAGGGTCGAGAAAAGGGTTTATTTATGGACTTCAAAGACTCTTTTTTCGTGCTTTTTTTCCACAATTTTTTTATTGTTTACTGATTTTAGTTGACAAAGCATTAAAATTTTTAATTTCCCTACGATAAATAGTTTTTTTTTTATATTTTGGAAAAAGCATTTCAATTATTTTTTAACCCACGGGATAAGAGGATTTTAATATCTGATTATCAAATTGATTGTTTCAACCCTTACTACGTACAATTTTCTAACAATTAGTGATAACTAGAAAGTGGAATATATGCAAATTACATATAGATGCATATATTGCATATATTTGCTCATTTCAAACAATAATGTATACTTAAGCTAAACATGATTTATTTTGCATATTTTAAAAATAAATAATATAAAAATTTAAAATTTTCCTCTATTAATTTAAATTTTATAACTTGGAATGAACAATGTCATTATCTATCTGGAATTACCCATTACTACCTGAATTTAAAAATGATCGGGTTTTCAAGACAAGATAATTATATTAGAGTAGCAAGTCGTAGGTACCTGTTTTTAAGGGTCTAAATTCCCGGAAATACAAAAATTTAAATTAGAAATTAAAAAAAAGTTTATTAGAAAAATATGAAAAACGATTGTTTGAGAAAAGTTGTACGTATTTTTAAAGGCAACTTTTCTGAAGATCTTATGAGTTGGCAAATTAATTTAAATGCCATTAAAATTTTGTCCTATAATGTCAGTAGATCTAGAACGAACTTATTCTGTGTCCAAACACATTTTTAGTGATAGAACATTTTTAATTAAAAATTTTGAAAAATATTTAATTATAAATTCATACTATAATATTTTAAATTCCTTATTATAATATCAGTTTGTTTTATTACAATTAGTAAAAAATAAATATTTATTTTTTAATAATAATCTAAAAAATATAACCAAAAGAAAAATAAAATATAGATTTAAAAAATTTTGACACAAAATAAACCTTTTTTTTCTTCAAGCGTATAATAATAACTGTATTACTTTTTGCAACACAGACCGTAGAAATATCCCATTATTTTACTAGTACAAAAATGAATTTTCATTATTGTACTAATAAAATAATGGGGCGTTGTAATCAAGTAGGTAGGAACTGTCATTTTTAAACTTATTTAATTTGACGTTTGTCTGTTTTGAAAATTTTGTGAAAAATGTCTCAAGAATTGCAATGTACGCCTCCGGAATTAGTTGAAATAGCTAATTCCAGTATTGAAACTCTAATTCCAACGAAGTCGCGTAAACTGTATGATTTTGCATACGAAAAATTTCTAAAATGGTGCAATGAATATAATGTACAGCAATACACGGAAAACGTTATGCTTGCATACTTCACGAATTTGTCCAGAAAGTTTAAAAGTTCTACTCTATGGGCACAGTATTCAATGATTAAAAGTCAATTAAACATTAAACATAATGTTAAAATAGAAAAATATAGCAAATTAATTGCATTTATAAAGCGCCAAGGGGAAAATTATACACCGAAAAAATCAAAAGTATTAACACAAGATCAATTTGATAAATTTGTCAAGGATGCACCAAATAATGTTTATTTAGCAACAAAGGTAGGTACTTTCTTATTTCTTTTTAATCATTATTACGTTTATTAAACCGTTGACAGTGATATCTACTAGCAGATCAATATTTAACTTGACAGCAAATATTACCTCATTTCCTACTTATAACATTTAATGACGGTAGCTCAGTGGCAGAGCTTTTGTCTTCGGTCGCAAAGGTCAGCGGTTCTAATCCCGGTGCTACCAGCTTTTTTTTTTATTTATTTCAACGTTTGTTTTAGGTTATATTAATATTTGGAGTCACAGGAGCCCTTAGATGCGATGAACTTGTTAATTTAAAGTCTAGCGAAATCCAAGATTTGGGAAATTTAATTTTGGTTAAAATCATAAACACAAAAAACAAAAAACAACGGTCGTTTACTATAATTGGCGATTTTTATTTGAATTTGGTAAGACAGTATACGGCTCTTCGTCCGGATGATATTGGCCTGCAGCGATTTTTTATTAAATACCAGAATGGTAAATGTCACCGTGTGGTAATGGGTATCCACAAAATATCAAACGTACCAAAAGACGTTGCTACGTTTTTGAAATTAACAAATCCTCATGAATATACAGGACATTGCCTTCGGAGGACTTCCGCAACTATTTTAGTTGACAACGGAGGTGATATTACCGCTTTAAAGCGGCATGGTGGATGGAAATCCACCAGTGTTGCTGAAGGGTACTTAGAGGATTCCATTTCCAGTAAAACACAAACTGCACAAAAAATACTTAATTGGCAAGAACAACCAAGTAATAGTTCTGGAATCGCTGACATTAATCGACAATCAACTTACTAATAATATGATGTATACCAATGACAAAATTGTAAATGTCGAAGCTGAAAGCGGTGGCAGTGGCTTAAATTTAAACAACTGCAGTATACAAAACTGCACATTTAATATTACTGTTAATAAATAGGTAACACTTTATGTAATTTTTCGTTTGTATTAATTAAATAGTTGAGATATAAACAAAGCCTTCTATATTTTTTATAAAATGCATATTATTATTACGCTTGAAGAAAAAATAGTATATGTTACTCGGAGCAGAAGGCCCATTATATGTTTCGCCCAGTTTGCACAGCCTCGTCTAGCGCCTCGGCAGTGCAAGAATCTGGGCTCAACAATAATGTTGGCCTTCTACTCCTAGTAACATAATATACTATTTTACCAGACTAATTATACGTTCACTACGCAGCGATCTGTTTTTGGCGATGTTTTCAGATTCTACAGTAACTTGATCGTTAGACGAATAACAGGGATTTGCCTACGATGACTTAGCTGCCACGAGAAAATCCAATACCTCTAACCTCTAAGCATTTTTGCCAAGAAATCGCTACTACTAATACTTTTTTTTTAATTCCACCGAGCTGTTGATACATTGTGTAAAAACAAATAAATAAATGATTACTTACCGCAATTGTTTAAATCATTGACATCAATATCAGAACAGATACTTGAAGACTTTTCTTCTTTATCGATAATATTTTGCAAATGTTCTTTGGATTCTAAAATTATAAATAAATATGATCGCAATCGCTTGTACCTATATTAAATTGATAAAAACTTTTAAAAATTAAATATTTTTATACAATATCTATAAATACGTCGGACACATCTGAAATTGTACAATACAGTGTTCTGACAGGTATAGGAATTTTCACAATTCTTTCGGAGAAAATATAAACTTGTCAATTATCTGTGAACATTGATCATTTGATTTAAAACTGGACACAATTGGTAAATTTTGACCGAATTTAGGAAAATTTTATTCAAAGAAGTCGTTTCTTCAATTTTGAATTGCACTGCTTTGTTTTTACCAAATGTACGAATTTTTTTACTAAATCATTGTTTTCAATTGATTATCTTTAAACAACGTAAAATATTGTTTAGCTTTCAATTAGAGATGTTGTTATTTTGTAAATTTTTGTTGTTATTATTTGTTTAAGTACTATCAACATTATACAATGTATAATTATACATTTTATAAGCCTATTTTTTTATATTTTCATTTTTCTAAAACAGATGTTGCTAGTTATTGAGAAGCATAAGTTTCGAACGAATAATTGAAATATTTAAATATAATCTTCAAAATTCCAAAAAATTCCTCACAGACCTTTTTATAATTTAACTGTTAATAGTTTTTATGTGAATTATCCAGTAATTACATAAGATACTTACCATTTACAAGAAGTAACTGCCCTTCATATTTGCATCCTCTATGCTTTACCAAACATTTGTCACCATCACTATTTAACTTTGCTATTTGTTTAATAGGGTATATCTCGTAAGACTGTTCCCCAAAACAAACCAAACCGAACATGTTTATAGTTTAGAATAAACTAAAGAGTAAAAGAAAAAAAACTACCACGGTTTGCAGTTTTATACCAAAGTAAATAACCATTATAAAATGGCGGGGCTAAAATTATCGCATAATTTACAACTTAGGTATTTCCTTGTAATAAAAAATCTGGCAAAACCAAACATTTGCCAGTTTTAAGTATTCCCTTTTATGAAACTACCCAAAACTTGTGTTTACTAGGTAGATTTAATAGATTTTTGATAGAAAAATTCGTACAATCTTGTGGCAAAGTGGCATATACTTAGTCTAGTTAAATTAGTAACATTGTTTATTGTAATTACCGACAAATATAGGGATTCAATTTTTATAACGTGGGTCATTGTTTAAGCAATAAATTAATGTGCAAAAAATATAAAAAATTTTTTTTAGATAACATGAAGACTATTGAAGTTAGATAATTTCCATTAATTTGAGACTCGGGAACTTCAAATCAGCTAATTATTTGCTTCCATAACTGAAAACAATCTATAAAACCGCAAAATTTTGAAATGTTTTTGGTTTTGTCGGAAAAGCAACTATAATTATACAACTCTTTAAAAGCACAATTTATAAAAAGAATTTTTTATAATAGAAAGCTTTTTAATGATTTATAGATCATATTACTAGTGTCATCTCAACAATGCACAGCATCCCTGATATTGCAAAAATATTAAGTCATACAACGCTGTGATTGATCATAGAGAAGACTGTTTCCTTGTTAACAAAATTAAGGGTAGTTGCATCTAAAAACTTTCTAAAACAGTTTATTTTATTACCAGTTAAAATAATAATTACTGTTTTCACATGTAAGAACAAAAAAAAAAGAAAAAAAACTTCACTCTCGCGAGATCGATCCTATTACGATAACCCAACAGAATTGTCACAATCAACCGCTTATCCAAATAGGCCACCGCAAGCTTATATGAAGTCTTTTAAAATGATAATATGTTTACATATTTAATTTAATAACAATTCAGTATAAATTTCGAAATCTATATATATGCCTAAACACACTTCAAACATGCATTGTCATCCAGTTCTTAGCTATCCTGAAAATTTCAGAGCTCTAGGTAGTCGGGAAATAGGTTTAAATTCGATTACAAAATTCCACGGAATGCCACAGAGACAAAGAACACGGCGAAAATATAAAAACTTTCTAAAAATTAGTTATTGGTGACCCTAAAGTTACCATAAAAATTTCATTAACCAATATTTATTTATTTATGAGATATTTTATTTGAATTGTTTATTAGAACGGGGTTAAATATTCAATAAAAAATTACCCAAAAATTACCCGTTCCCGTAGAAGGTGTATTGAGTGATCATTTTTTTGTCAAAACTCAAATTTTATCGATATGTTTAGGGAACACGGAATTTTTATTTTATTGCTTTTCAAAATGACAATTAAATACACCAGTTTTTACGTTATTTAAAAAAATATATTCTTTTTCAATCTTTTGCACAAAAATTTATAATTTATACAATGACGCACCTTACAAAAATTAAATCCCTTAAAATGGGTTATAAATAAATACGTCTATTATCAGACGCTGTCGTTAAATACAATAAATTTTTGATGATTTTTGTCAATTTTTTTAATTTTTTTTTTCATTCACTATTATTCTTTACCGATACTTTTTTTACTATTACCATTAAGAAATTATACACGATATGCCGACTCGATATCGAGCTTTAAGAAAAACATAGCAAAAAAAAAAAATGTATATTATATTTTTAGCACTTGTTTTAAGCAGTACCACAGTCTTCAGCCAGCACAACAAGAACTATCAAGCCTACATTGCCATTAATAATAAGACAGCAAAATCGAAAAAAAAGAAAACTATATTTTTTTTGACTATTGTTTTTTATTATTTATGGAAGACTTTTTTTTTCGGTACACCACTGTTTTCTGACCACAGTTAGTTTTTTACCTGCTTTGCCCTTTTGGCAACTGGATTTACATTGACCATTTCCCATCTCAAAATGTGGTGTTGTAATAAAACTTTATACAGCAATTGAAAATGTGCTTGATGTCTATATTAACATTTTTTTTTAGATTTTGCTAATACTTGTGAACTAATACTTAATTAAATAATTTTTCTTTAGAATTTAGTTTTGTTTTTTTAAGAATTATGCTAACGTAATACATCAAACGGGCTCAACTCTTTACAGGGTGTTTCAGAGTTAAGTGGTCATATTAAATAAGAAAAAAAAACAAAAATAGAAAAAATGTTTCCCATGGAGTAATATCCGAAACGCTTTGTTCAATTGTTAAACCATTAAAAAGTCGAAGTTTGAAATTATTTTTTTTATTTCTTCGTTTGGGCTTATAATATAAACTTTGTTGAATATTTTGTAGTTAAACGCTTATTTTTATTTATCCCCTATTATCAAAAAGTGAAAATTTTTTCTTTCGTAAGTAATTAGTACTTATTATAATAACTAATCTTTATTTTTAAATTTCTCACATAATTAATTTATATAAAGTAGATACCCAGCTAAATTAAAAAGGTTTATAGTTTATTAATTTCACAGTTAATAAGTGACTACTGTATTCTTTAATTTATTGTTCTCTTTAATTAAAAAAACAAATAGAATAATGATACTTTTAATACATTATTATAGAAACCTTATAGTTACAAGAAACAATGTTTTAATAATATTAATAGAATGAAAAAAAATGCCAGAAAAAGAAACTATATAATAATGTTTTCTAGTGAACAAGACTAACAGAAATAAAATTACCTGGAATTCTAAGAAAGATTATTGAGAATAAATTATAATAGCTGGTTCGATATTAAAGTCTTAGATATTAAAAGTATAATCATTTTCCTTATCTAAGTTACGATTATAGTAAACAAATAGTAACAACCCCCGAGAAAAGCACACTTATCTACTTTATGTACTACTTTTTGGCTTTAGCTTACCACGTAATAGAATATTTATTTCATCAAGAATCTTATTTATATAATAAATTACTAATTTTGATTAACTTTTTTTGGGTTGTGACACTATTTGATCTAAGCTGCGATATATTGCCTTTGTTTAACTTTTATACATATTACTTAGATACTTATTAATATTTGACGACTCAATTTCCACTTAGATTAATACATATATTATTCAGTTTCAACAAAGAAACACTGCCTCTAAATATTTCCTTTATTATAAATAAGTAACTACACAACGCAGTGTCCATATAACACCGACATAAAATCTTTTAATTCAGTTACTATCTTAAATAGTTGGATATTATTTTTTTAATTAGTTAATCACAAAGAATATTCTTCCAAGTGTGGGACGGATATATTAAATGATTTAAACCAACAGAAAACTGCCCATAAAACCAAGTAGGTATTCACTTGTATTGGATTTGACAAGTATCGTTATGACATGGAGGTGTTTTTTAACAAATTTGAGAGATCTTTAGATAACTTATATCGTACACTTTAAAATCTTGTTAACGACACTTTCTTTTAATTAACAAAATTTAATTTATCAAATACTGTGTAAATTGTCGAGGCGAATCTACTATCTATCAACACTAAAGTATTGCCGCTGCTGCAATTTCAACTCAGTTAATCATTTATGATACATTTTGTGCGGCATGTTGCTCGAGTGATAAGTAGCGGATTATACACGAGTGTGTAAAATGAATTACCACTTCAGTTATGTAATATCACAGCCGGACTTGACTATATATAAGTGGAGTAGGGCTGTGGTAATATACTTTACCTACGCAAACTACTATAAATTAAAAAAGATAAGACAGTAATAATTTTTAATACCTTCAGTATAGTTGTTAAATTCTTAATTAGAAAATTATTATTATTATAGAGAATTAACGTATATGTATGTGATTAACTTTTTCAGTACTACAAAAAGTATAATTACATTTCATACATAGCTTTTACCCGCCACTTCGTTCGCATAAAAAAATGCCTGGTATTACGGACGCATAAAATGTAATATACTTAACTGTTTCCTTTGATTGTTTTCAATCAAGGACTTGAATAAAAAATAGTACATTTCTAGATTAGGCAAAAAAATCATACATTCGTTACGTTTCACAATGACGCCGATCGGGTTGTTTGTGCTCCTCCAGCACTCCATACAGTCACACTTCTCACACGTCGCGTTCTACTGACGTGATTACATCCTAAGCTGAATCCTATTTAATATGATTAATGATATAACTTCTCTATTTGTTAACCGACTTAAATCGAAAAAACACTAAATTTTAAGTGCATCACAATATATTTCTGAAAATTGCATCCAAATCGATTAAGACGCTTCTGAGAATAGCGTTAATAAACATACAGACAAACAGGCGAAATATAAAAACATTGTTTGGGTTCTCTTGTATGTATAAATGTCCCCCATTATATATTATATATTATTTGCGATGTACAGACAGCAATCAGTTACAGTTTTCTTATTCGTATAGATAATAAAAGCAAAACAAACGTTTTAGAAATGTAAAAAGTGAAGTTATTAAGAATATCGAACCCGCTATCAGAAGGGACAAATTCTGATGATGCTACCGGCTACCTTACTCTGCTATATCGGCTTCTCTCAATTTTATTTATATGTATAAACAGTTATTACATAAATATTTGCGTTCCCGTTAGAACAAGATTATTTAAATTTTTATTAGCGCTTATTAAAAACTAGCTGTACTCGCGACGTCGTTCGCGTGGCGTGTTGATTGTTATATAAAAATATCTGCCCGGACTTCGTTAAAGGAGAAGGGGGAGAAATATTTATACACCAGATGTTAAGTTGAAATACATCTGTGAAAACCGCATTCGAATCTGATCAGTAGTTTTAATGTGATGCGCGCACAAACGTACAGACAGACACAGAAAAAAATCTAACCACATTTTTGGATTTTATATCGATGTAGTAACACCCCTTGCTAATTATTTTTATATAATAATAATAATAATAATTTTATTGATCCTTTACGACATTTACAAATAATGTATAGGATAAGTCAAAAGTAAAAAAAAGTGTACAAACAGTAATAAACAAAAACATTTAAATTACAAATAACCTTTTACATATTTAAGTAAAATTGTCAGCCAAATATTCTCCGACACTGTAATAACATTTGGT
This sequence comes from Altica lythri, assembly GCA_964028335.1. Lineage (NCBI taxonomy): Eukaryota > Metazoa > Arthropoda > Insecta > Coleoptera > Chrysomelidae > Altica > Altica lythri. The sequence goes on along the minus strand of OZ034806.1, from coordinate 24,148,231 downwards.
AGCAAAAATTTTTTGACTTCTTTTCTAAACCTAGTGGTGTTTAAGCATTTAAAACGATTTAGGAAGATGATTATAGAATTGAATGCTCACGTACGTAGGTGAACATTTAAATTTGGACGTTTTATGGATAGGTATAGCCAACAAATCCATATGACGTGTAGGTATTATAAATAATTGTGGTAGTCTGCTATTTTAGGTAATCGGTGAATGTTTTTCGTTAATAAAACAAACACTCCAAAATGTATATGCAAGTAACTGGTAAAATTTTATATTTAAAAAAAAATGGTTTACAGGAGTAATGAGGTTGGATATTAAAAAGCAAACGTATTATCCTTTTCTGCGAAATAAAAATACGTTTCCAATTTTTAATCCAATCTTTAATGTACAGAATTTTCATTTCTACAGTTTTATTATATGTATAGATTATAGTCCACCGCGCACAACACTTTTGTTAAAATGATTAATACATACTTGAAACTTTGTGTATAGCTTCCTATTGACGAGTCCAACAAAGTTTAAAATTCTCTAAATTTAAAACTGCTGCTTTTTCGAGCTAGAAATAAACGTAATATTAAAGCTGTCGGACAGTAAAAACGCAGCAATAAAGTCGAGCTCCATGACGCTGGAACCTGACTTTGATAAAATTTAATTTGATTTTGCTTAAGTAAAACTACAAACGATTCTGAGGATTGTAGTAAATTTCATTTTTTTGTAGTCTTAGTAATAACGTAAAAAACCAACTACACAGAGTTTCAAGTATGTATTAATCATTTAAAAAAAAGTGTTTTGCGCGGTGGTCTATTATTTCTCACGTCCCCGCAACTTCCTTGTGTGTGGAATTTCGTAAAATTCGTTTACAATTGACCTTAAATTGATAAAAATAACTATTTTCCAAAATTTCAAACCTGTAGGACTTATAGATTTTAAATTTTAAGTTTTTTTATTTTTCACGCCCACGCAACCCTCCTTGTGGGGAGAATTTCGTAAAATCCGTTTACGGTTGACCTCAAAATTATAAAAATAATTACTTTGCAAAGTTTCAGACCTGTAGGACAGATTTTAGGTTTTAATTTTTTTTTATTTTTCACGCCCTCGCCACCCCTCTTGTGGGTGAAATTTCGTAAAATGCGTTCACAATTGACCTCAAAATTAGCTTTTCTAAAATTTTGTTTTTTTATAAAAAATTAAAAAAAGGTATTTTTTAAATTCAATTTTAATTGTTTTGAAATTTATTACATTTTTTAAAAAATTTAGATCAAAATTATTTGTTTTTTTTTGTTGTATTTTTAAACAAATCATTACTGAGAAAATTTAACAAAACTCAAAAATCTGTTTAAGAACATTATACAAATAAAATTAAAAATATTTAAAAAATTGATTGAATCAAGAGTTGACGTAATTTTGAAAGTAAAATAAATATATTGAAAATTATAAAAAAATTAAACGATAAGAAGAAAGAATCATAAAAGACTACATATTATTAAAAAAATTACTTATGTCTTGGAACTCCAATAAACATCAATAATAGTTCCAAGACATTTTTTGTCCTGGAACTCAGAGATACACAGAAAGTAAGAGTTCCGAGACTGTCCCGGAACTCGTAATTCGGCATATAAAACTTCCAAGACAGTCTTGGAAAACGGAAAATGTCTTGGAACTAGGAGTTAGGCCGCTAGAAATGTCTTGGAACTAAGAGCGCTACATATATATATATATATATATACATATATATACACATACACATACATACATACATATATACACATACATACATCTTAATATATATAAATTACGTGTCACGTTGTTTGTCCGCAATGGACTCCTAAACTACTAAACCGATTTTAATCAAATTTGCACACCGTGTGCAGTTTGATCCAACTTGAAAAATAGGATAGCTTACATTTTAATTTATAGTCGCAATATTATTTTATTGCAAATTATTTGTTTATTGAATTGTTATTATATTAAATATGATATTATCATTTTGAAAGTCTTTATTTAAAGTCTTGGTAGCTAATTTGGTTCAGCGGCTGATTATGACATTTCGGTTGGGTTATCGTAATGGGATCGATTACGCCAGAGGGAAGTTTTTTTTTTGTTTTGTTTTTACATGTGAATACAGTAATTATTATTTTAATTTTAACTGTTGATAAAATAAACTATTTTGGAAAAGTTTTAGATACAACTACCCTTGATTTTGTTAACAAGGAATAAATCTATACAGTTTAATAAACTGGGCAACTATATGTTGCATGTTCACGTGTAGGGAAACCGTCGAATCTGTTTGTGTTAGCTAAAGACAGGTTAACCAAAAATATTGTGCACCGTATTGTACCGTATTGTACCCTTGGTTAGTTTTCTGCCTTCAGCAGGATACCTGGCCGGGAGTGCCTTTAGTAAGCTACTCCTTATCCTATAACACTAAGGCACATTCTCCCAAATCTCTCCAGGCGTGACAGTAATATAGGTACTCATTTGTTAGAAACTTGAATAAAAATAATAATAAATTTTAAAATTCTTTTGTATTGATTTTTGCTTAATATCAATCCAGTGAATTTTTATACCAGCTTTAACGTTTCCGTCTTCATTCGTAAATAATAATTTCATTGTATTAAGGGGTTGCAGTAGTAGAAAATCTGTCATGGAGGTCGCCATATTTTTTACAAATGGCATCTATGTAAACAAGCATGGTGGTCCCCATGACTGATGTTTTCCTACTGTTCATCTTAAATAGATTACTACAATGTAATATAACAAAAACCTTAGTTAGCCACAGCAACGCGTGGCCGGGTCAGCTAGTATACATATGTAATGTACTACCCCTTTACCATTTTTTTTGTTTGTTATTATAAGTTCAATACCGTTGTTTTGGTATAAACAGATTACGATAATTACTGTAGACACGAATCCTACCCAATATTTGATTTAGTCTTGATAATTTTAGTTCTTAAGAATTGTATCTCAATAAACAATATAATAAACATAATTAGGGAATATTTTAAGAAAAATTAACCTTTGTCTGAGAAGATGATATAAATACAGAGAGAATTATTTAAGTAAGTTAGTTAGTATAGGTTTTATTCTTAAATATAAAGTATCGAGTATATTTTTATTAAAGTTAAGTTCTAAACAGCAAAAAACCGAGTTTCAATTTATATACATTACAAATTGGTGTCAGAAGTAAAGTGGGATTGAAAGTTGGCGATTATAAAAGGAAATAAATTCAATCAACTAGAAAACCAACAAGGTGTTGAAAAGGAAATCGTTTCCAATCCCCAACCAACGGTCCGAAAGAAAAACAGTTCCAGACCTCGAGTTCCAAAAGAAAACAAAACGATTCCAGACTTCAAGCTCCACAACTGATAATTACTTCTAGAAACTTCATCAACGAGTGCAGTGTCCAAATTCCAGACTTCATTCATTGGCAGCTCATCCAGAATCCAGTTAGAAGATCAATATCAATGGATCCAATCCAATTCTTATTATTGTAAGTGAAAAGTATTTTATTATGTATCCTGATCTTAGTAAAACAGAAACTAGTGAAAATAATTTAAACAAAACTAATTCAAACAAAATGTCAGTATCAATTGAAATTGCAGAGAAAATGTTAATAAAATTCGATGGCAATAAACCAAAATTAAATGAATTCTTGCGAAACTGTGATATGGCAATAAAATTAGTAAAACCTGAGTACAGAGATGTTCTTTTTTCTATTATTTTAACTAAACTAACAGATAATGCTGGAACGATAACAAATACTCGAGATTTTAATAATTGGTCTGAATTAAAAAATCATCTAATTGAAATCTATTCCGATAAACGAACCTTATCACAATGGCAACTAGAACTTAATTCCTGTAAACAAAATCAAAACGAAAGTGTGCTTTCTTATTCCAATCGAATTGAAACTCTGTATGTTAAAATTTTAAATTCACTTGATTCAAATTATAAAGAGGACGCAAAAAACGCTGTAATCGAGGTATTGCAAAACCAAACATTACAGGTTTTTATATCTGGATTAAATAAAGAACTATCCTTATTAGTTAAAGCTCAAAAACCATCAACTCTAGAAAGCGCAATTTCCATTGCCATCACAGAAGAACAAGAATACAAATCAAATATCGAAATGTCTAAATTTCGCAATATTCAATTTAATAAATATTGTACTAATTGCCATCGAAACAATCACAATACTTATAACTGTAGGTTTAATAATAACAAAACTGACCAAAGGAATAAAGAACGACCAGAGAGACAAATTAGATCGATACAAAATTCAAATCAAAACGTTCAAATTCAAAATCAGCAATCTAATCACTATCAAAATCATTCCAAAAAATTTGAAAATTCTAATCAAAATTTTAATAATCGACCATCTACAAGTTCAAGTTCATCAAAATTTTGTAATTATTGTAAGAATCAAGGTCACACTATCCAAGAATGCCGAAAGAGAGCTTATAACAATAGTAATAAAAGAAATAAAGATTTTTCAAGACAAAATAATAATCCTCCAAGAGTAAACTATGTTTCCCAAGCTAGTGACGATAATGCAAATTCAGATCCTTTAAACGATCAAAACTCCTTACAACCAGCGGCATCGTCAAGGAGTGCCCATCTCATTCAAGCCGCATTTCAGTCATAAATTTCGGTATAACAACCTTTTTGAAAATGGATTGTATTCAATTAATTCATAAACAAACTCCTTTTTTACTAGATACCGGTGCGGATATTTCTCTAATAAAATTAAAAACATTAAAAGGCGGTACTCAATGTTTTGAAGACAATCCAATTTCATTGAAAGGTATAGACAATACTTCTAAACCCATTCTAACCATATGTTATACATTTCTACAATTTACTCTTGAAGATAGTATCATAAATCACTGTTTTCACGTTGTTCCAAACGATTTCCCAATACCATTTGATGGATTGATCGGTAACGATTTTATAAAGAAATATCGATGTAACATAAATTATGAAAATAATTATTTAGAAATAAATTCCAGCCGCATATCTCTATTACATCTATCTAAACCAATTAATTTAAAACCAAAAACTACTAAAATTATCGAGGAAATTAACTATCTTGAAGATAATCCCCAAGATTTAATTCCAAATCCGATTCTCAAATCGAATTCAAATTCTATTTCTAATTCTGATACAAATTCGAACTTTTCTCATACTTCTAACTCTAAATCAAATTCTACTTCTAATGAACAATTAAACAAAACCATAATTTCAAATCCTCATAGAGACATAAATCTTATAACTTACTTAAAACCACGTAGTGAAACTATAGTTAGAATTAAAATTATTAATTCACACATACAAGAAGGTATTTGTCCAGACATACAGATCCTAGATGGAGTATTTCTGTGCCCAAGTATTGTGAAAGTCGAGAATAATTTTGCTCTAACTTCTATCTTAAACACGACTGAAAAAACAGTAAAAATCGAAAATATATCTTTATTCTTAGAACCTTTAAAAATCGACAATGATAATCCTCAAAATATTTTCTTTTCAAATTCTAATTTCAATTCAAATTCAAATAGAGAAAGATTAGATCAAATAACTAAACTACTTAGAATAGATCACCTCAACGACGAAGAAAAACAATCTTTAATTAATATTTGTCATGATTATAACGACATTTTCTATATCGAAGGTGACAATTTATCAAGTACCGACATCGTAACACACGAAATTCCTACCACTTCTTCTAACCCTATTACTACTAAAATATATAGGTATCCACACACATTCAAAGAAGAAGTAGATAAACAGATATCAAAAATGTTAGATCAAAATATCATCCAACATTCTACATCTCCTTGGAATTCGCCTGTTTGGGTTGTCCCGAAAAAATTAGACTCTTCTGGAAAAAAAAAATTCAGGATTGTTATTGATTACAGAAAACTGAATGAAATAACAATCGGAGACTCCTTCCCATTACCTAACATCACTGATATCCTTGACCAATTAGGTCATTCTACTTATTTTTCCACCATTGACTTAACGTCCGGATTTCATCAAATAAAAATGTCTCCCAAAGATGCTGAGAAAACCGCGTTCTCCACTCCGACTGGACATTATCAATTTAACCGAATGCCTTTCGGATTGAAAAATGCTCCAGCAACTTTTCAAAGACTGATGAACAACGTTTTGTCCGGTTTGCAAAATTCTCAATGCTTTGTTTATTTGGATGACATTGTTGTCTTTGCCGATAATCTTCAAAATCACAATAAGAAATTAAGAGAAGTTTTCAAAAGATTATCCCAATTCAATTTAAAGATCCAACCCGACAAGTGTGAATTTCTTCGTAAGGAAGTAATGTATTTAGGACACCTCATTACTGAAAATGGTGTAAAACCTGATCCCAAGAAAATTTCCGCTGTCCAAAATTATCCAACCCCTACCCAACCTAAGGACATTAAAGCTTTCTTAGGCCTTACAGGTTACTACAGACGTTTTATTAAAGATTTTAGTCAGATAGCTCTACCATTGACAAAACTTTTACAAAAAAACGTACCTTTTAAATGGACAAGCTTACAACAAGACTCTTTTGACAAATTTAAAGAAATATTATGTTCTGAACCTATTTTACAATATCCTGATTTTACTCAAAAATTTTATTTGACAACTGATGCTAGCAATTTTGCCATCGGCTCTGTCTTATCACAGGGAAATCCTCCTAATGACCTTCCAATACCATATGCCAGTAGGACGCTCAATAAAGCTGAAAGAAATTATTCAACTACTGATAAAGAACTTTTGGCTATAGTCTGGAGTATTAAACACTTCCGACCTTACTTATACGGACAAAAATTTACAATCATTACCGACCATAAACCACTGACATGGCTTTATAACTTAAAAGATCCCTCACAAAGACGATTTAGATGGAGATTATCTTTAGAAGAATACGATTTTGACATTCTATATAAAAAAGGCAAACTTAATAATAACGCAGATACACTTAGTAGAATACCTATAGACGTAAATGAAGAACATCAAAATTTACCTATAAACAATACTGACAAGAACGAAAACGACGAAATTAATGATTTATTCCCTGAATTCGACCCTTTCCAAATAAATGTATTATCTTCAGAAAACAATTATTCTTATTCTGATTTTGTAGAGACTTCAAAAACAAAATTAATTTCCTATGATAAACTCTTAGAATATAATTACAATTTAACCGATAACAATAATATTTTAATATTCACGAGTACAGATGGTGAATTAACAGAATTATATCAAAAAGAAATTCAACAAGAGTATAAAATATTCGATAATATTAAAGGGAAAGAACTTAAATTAAATGAAATTTTAAAATTAATATCGCGAAATAAAACTTTCTTTATTTTAAATTACAAGATTAACTTTTGGGATACATCTTCTTATGAAAATTTATTTAATTCATTAGTTAAATTAAGAATATACTTAACAGAAAATAATATTACTGAAATCAATACGCCAAAGCCAGGGAATTCTTATGATAAACTGAATTGGTCAAAAATTAGAATGATGATACGATTTATATTTAAAACTACTAATATACTGATAAACATCCATCATAATGCTCTAATAGAACCAAAATTAAATGAAATCGATCAAATTATTAAAGACAACCACTCAAATCCTACTTCAGGACATTCTGGTTTTCACAAAACTTATTCCAGAATTAAACATAATTTCAAATGGAAAACTATGAAAGCCGACATAAAACGCTTTATTAAACAATGCCAATCATGTAAAATAAATAAACTTGATAGGCAAAAAACTAAACAACCCATGGAAATAACTACCACCAGTAACAAACCCTTTGAAAAAATCTTTCTAGACGTAGTTGGTCCTTTAACTCTCACTGAACGAGGTAACAAATTTATTATAACTCTTCAAGACGACCTCACTAAATTCTCAAAAGCATTTGCTGTACCTAACCACGATGCTGAAACTATTGCTAAAAATTTAGTTGAAAATTTTATCTGTACATTCGGAATTCCTTACAGCATAGTCACAGATCAAGGCAGAGATTTCACGTCAGAACTATTAAAAAATATTTCTAAATTATTAAAAATTAAGCAAATACAATGTAGTGCATATCACCCTCAGTCGAATGGTGCTCTAGAACGCAGTCATTTAACCCTAGCAGACTATTTAAAACATTACGTAAATGACTCTCAGACCGATTGGGACAATTGGTTAGAATTCGCAATGTTTTCTTACAATACATCTGTACATTCTTCTACAAAATTCACACCCTTTGAACTAATTTTCGCAACAAAGCCGAATTTACCGAATAGTATAACTAAACCACCTGACTTCAAATATACCTATAACGATTATTTAGATGAAATCACATTAAAATTTAATAGATCTCACGAATTAGCTAGAAAGAATCTAATCAATTCTAAAGAAACCAACAAAAAATACTATGACAAACATATAAACCCTGTTAAATTCAAGATTGGTGACATGGTATATATCTTAAATGAACAAGTAAAAAAGGGCAACTCAAAGAAACTTTCTCCTCGATACAATGGTCCATACAAAATAATAAAGATTAACCCTCCAAATTGTACACTTTTAATAAAAAACAAACACACTATTGTACATACAAATAGACTAAAACAATCTTTTGTTACAGATTCGTAGCATTTACTGTACCATTAATACCTCAGACAAATTGTACTCATGTCAATACTCCTATACAGTCAACAACGGGTATCTACTATGAACAAATGCAACAAGTAAAGTATTCTGAAAGTTCTTGGCAACTAATTACATATTTAGATTTAACTTCATTCGAAAACAATTTTAAATTTTTAAATTCCACTTTTAGAAAACTAAAAAATATTTGTAGGAATGAATTAGATCAACTACCTACTTGTAAAACCAACATAAATCTACTAAATCAAATAATTCCAAATATTATTGAAAAAGAACAAGCCCTCAAAACCCTATTCACCTCTTACAACAGAAATAAAAGAGCATTATTAAACATAGTAGGAAACACTTTTAAAGCCTTATTTGGTACAATGGATAGTGATGACGCTGAATATTATAATAATGAAATTAATAAAGTAAATCAAGACGAAAAACATTTATTAGATCTGTTTAAACAACAAGTACAAGTTGTAAAATCGACTATCATTAATTTTAATAAAACCATTAACGATGTTAATAATAACAGAGCAGCATTTAACTCCAATTTTGCTAAACTATACAATTTTACTGAACAATTGAAAATAGATACGACACATTTAGAAATAAAACAAATTGCAGATGAACAATTTTCTTTATTAACTTATATGCTTAGTGAACTAGAAAATGAATATTCTAATATAATAAGTTCCGTCCTTTTTGCAAAATCGAATTCCATTCATCCGTTAATTATCACTCCAAAACAATTATTAAGCGAATTATTAAAAACACTTCCGTTTCTTCCTCATACAACTTCTTATGTCTTGCCTCTAGAAATGAATAATATACATGAAATTATGAAATTAACAACTGTTAAATGTTATTTCAATAACAATAGAATTATCTACAGTATATCTAACCCTTTAATTAACACAAATGCTTTTAATCTATATAATCTAATACCTTTTCCTGTTATTAAAAATGCGTTAAGCCTATTTTTAATCATCCCTTCTATTAATTACCTAGCGATCTCTGATGATCGTAATACATATACTACCTTAAAATCCCTGGATAATTGTAAACAACTTAATAACTTTTATTTATGTCCATCCACAGAACCATTTCATAATAGTCACACTCGTCCTATTTGCGAAACAATGCTTCTTTTTAATCCTGAACGAATACCTGAAACTTGTGATACTCGAATAATAACATCAGATTTAGAATTATGGCACAAATTACAACGTTCTAATAGTTGGTTATACATTTTACCTAAAACTATAGATGTTACTATAAGTTGTCCTTCTCTTCCAATTGAAAATTTTACCTTAAATAAAACCGGAATATTGACGTTAGACAAAAACTGTAAACTTTTCACTAGTTCCACTACTTTAATATCCGATAACATCAATTACGAAAGTTCCATAAATGCTATTATACCCAGCTTACAAATTGAACCAGAAGATTGTTGCGAAGAAAACATTAAAAAGAATAATTCCACGGAACATTTAAAACCATTACCTCTGAGAGCCATTAATCTCGATAAAGACAGTCTAAAAGTCGTATCTAAAAAACTAAATCAAATTGAAAAAACTGCTGATGAACTTTACAACAAAAAGGATGATAAGTCTTTATTAAATAATAATTATTTCGTCTATCTGATTTGTACTCTCTTAAAAGTTGTCGCTCTATATATATTGTATAAAGTATTTAGATATTTAAGAAACAAATGTAAAACTCGTAATTCTAATAGAGAAAAATGTTTTAATATAAAAAATTGACTTACTTTCAATATTTGTAAAAAGAATGAAGAAATAAGAATAGATTTAGATAAAGATTCAGAAGAGGAAGCTTCATCTTCCAGTCTAAGACGAAGCATTAGACTAGCGAAAATAAAAGAAAAATTATAAACATACTCTTATATTTTTTGATTATTAATAATTTTTATTTTATTATATATTTCATTTTACATTTTTTACTTTATATTCTGTATATCATATTATTGTTTATATATTATATTTTGTTCTTAATTTGTATTTTATACTTTATATTATTCCATGTATATTTTATATTTTTAGTTTATATTTTTTAATTTAATTCTCTCTAATTGTCTTTAGTATCTGATTTTTAATCATTAATAAAAATCTTAAGGAGGGAGGTGTAATGTACTACCCCTTTACCATTTTTTTTGTTTGTTATTATAAGTTCAATACCGTTGTTTTGGTATAAACAGATTACGATAATTACTGTAGACACGAATCCTACCCAATATTTGATTTAGTCTTGATAATTTTAGTTCTTAAGAATTGTATCTCAATAAACAATATAATAAACATAATTAGGGAATATTTTAAGAAAAATTAACCTTTGTCTGAGAAGATGATATAAATACAGAGAGAATTATTTAAGTAAGTTAGTTAGTATAGGTTTTATTCTTAAATATAAAGTATCGAGTATATTTTTATTAAAGTTAAGTTCTAAACAGCAAAAAACCGAGTTTCAATTTATATACATTACACATACATACACACATATACATATACACATATATACATATAAACATACACATACACACATATACAAATATATATATACACACATATATACATATATATTAATAGAAAACAATGTATACTCAATTTAGTTAAGTTTAATTTTTATATTTATCGTTGGTAGTGATTCGATTATTTTCAATTTATTGTGGTGGTAAATGTGGTTGTCTGATATAAGAAAAGGTGTATAAATAATATGTTCTATTATTATTTTTTGTTTAAAATTATTTATTCATTTTTTATAACTAGTTATTATTATGAGATAAGATGTAAGACCTTATAATTTTGAAATTTAATTTTTAACAACTGTCATTATATTATAAACTAAAATTGTGTTCATATAAAATAGTAGAAATTGCTAAGAAAATGTTAACCTCAAGAAGAGTAAGTTTAAATTTTCATTTTTATAACAAATATTTGTATTTAACAATATTTTTTATCTTGTAGAAAGTCTTGATAATGAATTGAATAAATTCGAAAGCTAGACAAAAACTTCAAAGAGTTTTCTTATAAAAGCCTAACTTGACTGCATCTCCAAGAATTTTTAATCTTTAGATTTAAACAGTCACTAATACCTTTACGTATATATATATATATATATATATATATATATATATATATATATATATATATATATATATATATATATATAATGCTGAGGCTCCACCTGCTCAGTCAAACAGAAATGAAAAGAATGTGGCTGTATAATAAACATATAATAGCGTATAAAAATAGAAGACAGCACAATTCACTACTTCAAAAGTACACACGAATTTTATTAAGTGTTGTTACTAATATTTGTATATTTGAAAGTATTTTTTGTCTGTCATTGAGTTGTGCAGAGTATCAACGAAATGTACTGGTTATGACTGTAAATTTTAATAAAGTAATTGATCTTGGAATTAGTCATCTTAAAGAGGTAATCAATTTTCGTACGTAAAAAATTTAACAGTTTTAAGAACGCTTAATAGGTATATTTATATAGAACAAGATGTGCAATCATTAAGCTCCAAAAAATCGAAAAAGTGTAAGCTACGTGACTTACCAAGATATTTGAGTTTCCTGGAAAACACTTTAACGGAAAGAAAACAACTACGCTATCGGTATGTAAATTTCTTACAATTAAAATTATTTTTTTATTAATTTTTCTTTATGAATTATAGCTGGTCTGGAGTAATAGGATACCAAGAAAGTCATTATATAGCATACTGCCAAAGTTTATCCGGTTCATAGCGATTTTTCAACGATATGTTGTTACAGGCGCAATCTATTGGTGAATTTAATGAGATCATACCTTATGGAGTGCTCTACATATTACATGAAACCATCATAAAATGATAATTAAAGTCGGATAAAATATTTATAAGAAAAATAATGATGTATAGGTATAACCATTTTTTATTTATTTATATTTACTTTTTTATTTATTATTTAAAATGTTTAATATTAAATACTTTCTTAATATTAGTTTACATTTATATTAAAAGTCTGGTAGTTAGTTCACTTATTATCTTTGGATAGTATTGCACTAGCTTTCTGTCCTATTGTTGCATTCCTTCTTTTGTCAATTTTTTTAAATAAAATTCATTATTTGGGTCAGTAAATTAAGAATTTTGTATCCTTGAGTTTTTATTTAACTAAAATCTTAAAAATATTTGAATTTTTTCTAGATATTGACTTTGTTTTGCGTCTTATCAAAGTATAATTCGCTGTATTAAATTGTAATGCACACTTCTGATATACTGATTTATTGAAAAAGTAATAATTGAATACAATAGTTTTACAATGTTTCATAAATAGACGAGAGATGTTTATTCGTCAATGTCTGGTTAGTGATTACTAAACAAAATGACCCCAAAGGCCCAAGATCTGTTTCTACCTAAAACTATTCTTCTTAAGTTTAAGAAAATTTATTACAAAAGAACAAGAAAAAAAAATCATGTGGTAAATAAACGATGAATGAATAATGGGTGTCATAAATCGCTCAACACCTAAGGGTCTCTCCAGCCCGTCACACTCGAATTATGAAAATACGATCTAACACAAACATCATAACAAAATACTTATCTAATGTGACACTTAACTAAAACCTAACACATGAAAAAGTGTTAAAATATCTATTTACAAATTCCAGTTCATGAACAGACTTATTGATTAAAATTGCGTCTATTGGTATTTCAGTTTATATAAGAATGATTCAATCACGAATATGGCAACCTTACAGAAAAAACTATAAAAAATCTCTATCGAGAACAACAGTTAGATATTTAATATTAATAGAATGAATATAAAAAAATTCAGGAAGATCAAAATGTTGTATATGAACCGACCGGCACCGTTTTAATTACTTTTGAGGGTACAATACTACCCAGAGAAATCAAGTTCAGTTATTTAACGTCACAAATCATCCCATACATACCCAGCGTTACGCAATGTTTTAAATGCCTATTATTTGGTCATACAAAAGATCAATGTCGTGGTAAGGAAAAATGCCAAAATTGCGGTAGCAGACATAAAGAAAATAGTCCATGTTCGTTACAATGTATCTTCGGTAAAAGTACGGAGCATAATTTGCTGAATATACATCATTCAAAGCTTATTTATATTAAAGTAGGCCTTGTTAGGTTGATGAATTTCGCCCTGTATATTTAATCTTATTTTCAGTTGTAAATACGCTGTTGTCACTGTTATATTTTAAATAATTTATATTTAATATTTGTTAATTATTTGTTTTTTTTAACTTTAGACATACTGTATTTAATTTTATATATTAAGACATTAAGACTTAGTAAACTTAGTTTACTAGGATGTTAATATAAAACATGGTTTACTGTGAAAAACAATTATTGTAAAAAAAGACAGAATAAAATAATATTTCAAGCTGAAAAGACTATATTTTTGAAAAGAAAAATTATAGAAAAAATATTAGATTCCAAAACGGTTCTTCGACCGGGATCTAATATATCTTTTTTAGGTAAATATCCTACAATATATGGTTCTTCGACCGGGATCTAATATATCTTTTTTAGGTAAATATCCTACAATATATGGTCCTTCTCGTCTAAAGAACTGCACCGTGGAAAATGTCTCTACGCAGAAGTGAACGTCTGAAGGCAAAGAATCCAGACAACAAAAAAACGACAGACGTTACAAAAAACAGACAATATACTGATGTCCTGCAACCAGAACTTTCGACATATCTAGGGCCACCGAAGTCTCGGAGCTCAAAAAGTAATGGTGACGCAAGGAGCAAATCAAAGACAAAGAAGACTGCTGACACGACCGAATCAAGAAGACGAAAAATTGAATTAGAATTTGCTATGAGAAAAAAAGAACTGGAACAAGAGGAACTCAAGAAGAAACAGGAATATTTTGACCTGGAGTATGCCATGAAACTAGCGATAATAGAGGAAAGCTCGAGGGAAAGTGATGAGGAGTCAGAGTCACAGGAGTCCATTGTTACCCGACCTAACATAAAGGAATGGCTAGACGGTGCACCATTGAAGTAGCTGTTCATCGTTTAAAGATTTGACTATTGACCAAAGATGGAATTTACTCACTACACATAAAATTTGTTTTTCTTGTTTGATGCCATACCATAGCTTGAATGACGACGGAAAAAGGCATGTGGTATTAATAATTGTAAAAGATACCACCACACTCTTTTACATAAGGACGAAGTCACTGATAATAATGAAATCGAAGTAGTGCCATCAACTTCCAAGACAATAATTAATGAAAATAATGAACAAGTAAATTGTCACATTTTCAATAAGACTCGTGTTCTTCTGAAAATTCTACCAGTATCGATACGCTACAACCACAAAAGTATCAATACTTATGTACTTTTAGATGATGCTTCAACTGTTTCCTTGCTGATATTTTGGAGCTAGATGGACCACAACAACAACTCTGCATCCAGTGGACAAACAATCAGACCAAGGAACAACATGACTCGAGAACTGTAAGTTTCACTATCAGTACTAAAGAGGGATCAAAGAATTTTCAACTGAGGCACGTAAGAACAATGAGAGGACTCTCACTTCCGACTCAAACAGTGGATATTGATGAGATAACTAAATGTTATCCGTATATTAATAACAAATGTAAATCGATGACTAATGCTAAACCCAAAATTCTAATAGGACAGGACAATTGGCCATTACTTGTGAATAGAAATGTTATCACAGAGCCATGGAATGGATCTGCTTTAAGTAAAACTCTTTTAGGGTGGGTAATTCATGGTAATATAGAAAAAGAACATAATTTTAACAAATCAGAGGGATATATTTGTCATATTAGTGTTAAGGAAAGAGACGATTTAGATCTATTACATGAATTAGTAAAGGATCAATGGAAATTTGATAATCTAGGCGTAGAACATATTAATAAAGGTTTTTCTAGGGAAGATATACGAGCAAAAAATATTTTTGACAAAACGATGAAGAGAGTAGGTGATCGATTTAAAACAGGCTTATTATGGAAAGATGAAGATATAGTTTTACCAGAAAGCCGTAACAATGCAATGAGGAGGTTACAATGCACAGAAAGGAAAATGGATAATGACAAACTTTATGGGAAAGCATATTGCGACAAAATGGAGGATCTTGAGAAGAAAAATTATATTAGAAAACTTACTCCAGAAGAAGTGGATACTGAAAATTCGAAAATATGGTATCTACCTCATTTTGGCATTGTAAACCCTAAAAAACTTAAATTACGCATTGTTTTTGACGCTAGTTCAAAATCGCACGATTTAAGCCTAAATGATTGCCTTTTAACTGGACCGGACCTTTATAATTCCCTTTTTAAAATTTTACTTAATTTTAGAATTAAAAAATATGCCTTTACATCAGACATAAAAGAAATGTTTTTACAGGTTAAAGTACGCCAAGAAGATTGTGCCGCACAAAGATTTTTATTTAGGAAAATGGACAGAGAAAGAGAACCTGATACCTACGAACTCACAGTTGTATTCTTTGTATCTTGTACTGGACCTTGCCTTGCACAAGAGGCTAAGAATAGAAATGCAAGAGATTTTATGAAAGACTTTCCAGAGGAATGTAAAGTTATAATTAAAGACCACTACATGGATGACTATTTAGGGTCTGTAGATTCTCTGGAGGAAGGTAAAAAATTAATAAATGACATTATTTTCGTTCATTCAAAAGGTGGATTTACAATTTGTAATTGGACATCCAATTCAGAGAGCATTCTCGATAATATTGACCCAGAGTTAATAAATAAAGGTCATAAGGACTTACAGGGAGATCCTGAAAAGTCAATAGAAAGAATTTTAGGTGTATTTTGGAATCATAATAATGATACTTTTACATTCAAGACAAAATTTCACAAAGTTAAACAGAAAATATTAGATAATACAAAACGTCCTACAAAAAAAAAATTCTCAGATTGTAGGAAAAAAAATCCATGGAAAAAAATCCAAGGAAAAAAAATCCAGGAAAAAAAATCCATTGAAAAAAATCCACGGAAAAAATTCCACGGAAATAAAATCCATGGAAATAAAATCCACAGAAATAAAATCCACGGAAAAAAATTCATGTAAACAATCGAGTATTAATGGTAATATTTTTCTATTGAGGCAAATTATTAGAATTTAGAAAGTAATTTGTAATCTGAGAAAGATTAAAAAGGATTAAAAAGAGTAATAAATCTAAAAGTATGAGAGCATGTATAATCTCTTTATAAACCCATCTAAGAATAAGACATATTTTTAAGAAAAGGGATAATTGTAAATCTGAGAGGTATAGATACGAACAGAAAGAACTTTCTATTTTGTTAGAGGTTTAGACGGTTAAAAGTTTAAAAATTATATAAAAAAAGGGATATAAAATCTGAAGGGTGTAACGAGAAGTTCTCAGTTATCATTCTTAAATCATTGTGCATGTGCTTTTTGTTTTGGTGAATAAGGAAATTATAAACTCTAATAAAGGCAACCAGAAAATATGTTTGAACGGTTACATGTATGTCAAACATATGGACTGTAAAAGTTTTATTAGATGGAGATGTGCAAAAACGTCTTTCCTTAAATGTGGAGCTATCCTAAAAACCTCACTTGATGTTACTAATCCTATTGTGGCCAAAGACCATAACCATCCTGCAGATGCTGAAATTATCAAAGTAACGAAGTGTGTGTGGACCATGAAGGCGGTAGCTGAAAATAGTTCAGCATCTCCTGCTGAAATATTTGCCGACGGGGTTTCCGAATTAAATAATGAAACCAAAGCCCGAATGCCATTGGAAGAATCTGCCAAAAGAACTTTGAGAAACCAAAAGATGAAAAACCAGCCGAAAAGTCCAGATATACTTACGGATATACAGCTAGCAGGTAATGTGTTTTGTTTGTTTTTTTTACTGAATCCTATGGCCCTACTTACTTATTTACTTGTTTAAGAAATCTCTGCCCCCCCACAATTTAAACCACAAAATAATAGTGCTAATTCTATATCAAATCTGCTAAATTTTAAAGGACGCTAAAAAATACCTACGGTAGAATAGAAAAGTTATTCTGTACTGTTTAATCGTGACTATTTCTGATGTTATTGACAGAGTAGTTCAAATTATCCAATGTTTCCTATTCTGTAATATTTTACACGTTAAAAAATATTGGAAATATGTTAAAAACATCTGTTAAAATGGTAATTATAACACGTACCAATCTAATGCCCTTTAAAAATTAACCAGTTAAATATTTACAAAAATATGGCATTAGATGATTCATTAATTTATTTACATATTTATAATTTTAATGATAATTGGCAAGAAAATTAAGTATTTTTTTATTTATAATCAATATTTTCATTCATAACCTAGCCTATTTTTTATTGAATGCCATAGAGGAATCTCTAATAACATACTATAGAAATTTAGTAGAAGTCAGCAATCCATTTGAAATAATCATATTATGGGCTTTTTGGTAAAACTGAAGACTGAAAAAAACAAAGAACAAATATATTTAGGTTATTGATTCTTTATCTCCTAATTTTTTTGACAAGGAAGTTGCAAAAACAAAAAAAAATAGAAATGCTTTGTAATAAGGATGGCATATAAAGGAATATTAGAAAATTAAAATCCAGGGTGACTGTATAGTATAATGCATTTGAAACAGGAATATAGGAAATAATTTAGATATTTTACATAACATTTTAATGGATTCTATAATAAAACTTTGAAGGAAGTTTGCTGATTTCGTGTTTAAAACTTACCTCTACAATATTAGATTAAAAGTGCAAAAATTATAACGTACAAGTAAAATTTAACATATTCTGTACAGAATTAACACTAATGAAAGCAATGTCAAAATTTATCTACAGCCGTTAGGAAAAAAATCCCATTCTTATGGGGACATTCTTATGCGGACTTTATGATTGTTTGACACTGTAAGTTAAGATAGAGACATGTAAATCGTTTTCTACTAATATAGATCAAAACTTTAAAAAATTCAGTCATAAAGCACTGTAGTACCATCTAATAATAAAAAAAAACATTTGATGTGATTTTTTTGATAACACGGTATAAAACAATAATACTAATCATAATTGTGTTTTTAGAAGAATGGTGTACAACTGGTAATCCACGATTTGCTCGCTTCCTCCTTCATGATAATGGACGACATTCTGAGGAGAGAATTATTATATTTGCCACAGATGAAAGCCTTCAACTTCTAACTTCTTCGCAAGCATGGTACATGAACAGAAATTTTCATTCGGCTGCAAGGCTTTTCCAACAACTATACGTGATTAGAGTATATACTAATAACGTATTTGTGACCGCAGTGTACACTCTTCTACAAAACAAAAGCCAAAACACATACGAGGAGATGATCCGTGTTATTTTAGAAGAGTGTAATTCGCGTGGTTTATATCCGGATCCCACGAAGATACATGTTGATTTTGAGCGTGCTCTGATACAGGCTGCAAAAGTCATCTTAGGAGAAGACATCGGTATTCAGGGTTGCTTTTACCCAAAGCACCCACCGCAAAATACAATCTCTGGGTTTGGAAGTCCGATACAGAACAGACGAAGATTTTAATTTATTTTGCGGGATGTTAGATGGTCTAGCATTTTTGCCTGTAGAAGCTGTACGTAGGGGAATGGAACATCTTCGAGATATTATGCCGGAAAGAGCATTAGATTTGGTAGACTATTTTGATGCTACATACGTTAATGGAACCTTTCGTAGAGTTGGAAATCCGAATGCAAAACCTTTAACATTAAGAAACATTTCGGCATTGTTCCCGCCCCAAACGTGGAACGTTTATGCTGCCACACTTGCCGGGGAAGATAGAACAAATAACCGAGTAGAAGGATGGAACAATCGGTTTTCTCATTTAGTTTGTTTAAGGCCATATAAAGCTGTCATACCTGCGATATCGTCGTCACCTAATCTGCTAACATCTTTAGAATACCATGGGTACATAATTGCACGTTCATCACTAGAATGCCCCAGGCCTAGTGCATGACCCAGCTCATGTGTAAGTACTTTAAGGAAATTTGTTTTTTCGGGCTCTTCAGACATGTTCCGTGCATAGCTCCAATTTTCTTCTATATCCATATAAACCTCAACACATGACCCGTCTATCACAGGAGAATACCCATGCGCTAATATTCCTCCAGGGCCATCAAAAGTGTTTGGACAGGTACGAGATTCTTGGCAGTCTTTACGAAAATTATGTTGTCGCTTACTCATTTGTATTGTAATATCAGGTTTACCCTTATATGGATATGGCACATATCTAAAATTTAAAACTGAAGCCTGAGCCCATATATTGAATGCTATTTTAGCCATGTCTAATTGTTCAGGAATTGCCAGTGGAAAATACCAATTTAATTCTGTTTTATTCCACCTTGACCCTACCGAATTATTTTCAGGTTCTGGGCATCGCGAGCTATGTATTAATTTTAAATTTTCATTGTTAGGTTTTCCATCTACTGGTAAATTATATTTTTCCTGAAATTTAGCTAAAGCTTCTGTGTAATCGGTAAGAGATTCATTTGTTGTGTATTTATATTTCAATAAAAAAATTTTAATTTCAGCTTCTGCATCTATTCTACGCATTAATCCTAAAGTTTCATTATTAGGCTTTCCATCGACCAATAAATTATATCTTTCCTGAAATTTAACTAAAGCTTCTGTGTAATCGGTAATATTTTCATCTGCTGCATATTTATATTTCAATAAAAAATTTTAATTTCATCATCTTCAGCATCCTCCGCTGCTACAAAACACAATAACATAAAAAAGTAAAATAGCTGGTTGCTAAGCGAATGATGTAATTTTTCTTTGTAAGCTACTTATATATTTACTATAAGATAAAAAAATCGCAAAAAAGAAAGTCCATAGTCCAAAGTTCAGATTATTTAGCTTTACCCCCAATGATATTTGTAAAAATAAAAATTGTATTTTACACTTTTAAAATAAAAAAACGTCCTGTATATAAAAATCCAAAATATGTTTAGCGTATATCTATGGTTTAGCCGTTAGAGAAATTTATCAATGCAGGAAACGCGAGTTCCGGCTTATCGCTGAAACAGAAATACATATTCTGGCCTGGCCTGGGAATAAAAAATTTCATTTTATGGATATCTTCGTTAGTGCTTCGTTAAATATATTACAAAAATAAGAAAACAAGGTAAGTTTTAAAATATTTAATAAAATGTTAGTGATTAACAAGTTTTTACATTATTTGCGATAAGAAATTAAAAGAAGTGTTAATGTGAGGTTTTACTGTTTATTATAGCCTAATAGGTTCTGGTATTTTTAGATATATTTTGGAAAAGAGGAATCACTTTGTATGAAAGAGGTATATCAATTTGTGGGATAAGGAGAGGAAAATTCACATCATTAACGTGGAAAGCAGAGTAAGTTTTTCTTTGTAGCTACATTTAAAAAGAGAGAGATTTATTAATTTAGCCATAGGACTTAAAATTTTACATTATTTGCAATTAAGTTTAAGAAATTAAAGAAATATTAACGTAGCATTTGAGGTTTACTGTTTATTTATATATTTCCTAATAGGTTCTGTTATTTTTAGCTATATTTAAAAAAGAGGAAACTGGAAAAATCAAATCACTGTGTATGAAAGATGTCACCTTTGAAAAATATAGATCAATTTGTGGATAAGGAGAAAACCGGAGAATTATTGTGAATGAAAAGCTGAAAAATTCACATCAACGTAAGAAGGAGACTGTACAGGTAAAAAATTTAACTTTTATTATTTTAGTTGTATCTAGTAGTTTTAAGTAGGGAATTTAGTTTGTCGGTACATTTCCACACCACCTAAGAGGTATTACGCGCGTTAGCTTTTTTTAGTGGAAAGCTTCGCCAATAGCCCTATAAAACCACTTTAAGGCTCCAATTATCATTGGCTACCTCAAAAGCATTAGACATCAATCTTATAAGACATCTTTTGGTGACCCGTCAGGTATCTTTTGGTGACCTTTATTGGTATCTTTTGTTGACCATATAGGGTATCTTTTATTGATCTTATACGATATTTTTTTTGTGAACTTTTTTAGTATTTTTTGGTTGATCTTATAAGATATCTTTTGGTGACCCGTCAGCTATCTTTTGGTGACCTTTATCGGTATCTTTTGTTGACCATATAGGGTATCTTTTATTGATCTTATAAGATATTTTTTTTGTATTTTTTAGTATTTTAGGTATATGTATTATTTTTATAGTAAATTCCCAGAGGACATCTCCAATTTGTTTAAACATTGCCTCACCACCACTTATTTTTCATGGGACAATAAGATTTACGAACAGATCGAAGGAGTAGCAATGGGAAGCCCTCTCAGCCCAGTAATAGAAAATTTCTTTATGGAGAAGTTCGAACAACTGGCGTTGGACAGTGCCCCATACAAGCCAAAAGTTTGGTATAGATATGTAGATGACACATTTGTAATATGGAGCCATGGGCAGGATAAGTTGCAAGAATTTCTGACACACATTAACAGCATCCATGAAAAGATACAGTTTACGATGGAAATCGAAGACAACAACAAGCTGGCGTTCCTTGATGTGTTATTATCACGAAAAGGAAGATCATTGAGCCACACAGTGTACAGAAAACCTACACATACGGATCGGTATTTACATAGGGATTCCAACCACCACCCATGTCAGAAATATGGAGTCATCAAAACCTTAGCAGAAAGGGCAAGAAGGATTTGCGAACCCGAGGCACCAAACGCAGAGCTAACTTATATTCATGATACTTTAAGGGCCAATGGTTATTCAGAACGGGAAATCAAAAGATCGATTGGACCAACAAATGGTAGACCCAAGGAAAATGAGCAAATCCAACCAGTGGCAAAAGCATTTCTGCCTTTTATTCCGGGAGTGAAGACAGAATTGGTCGATTGCTAAGAAAGAAAAATGTGAAAACTATTTTCAAACCAACGAGAAAAATCAAAGAATGTCTTCGATCGGCAAAAGACAGAAGAGATCCACTGTCGGCTTCGGGAATTTACCGCATTCCGTGCACATGTGGAAGCGTGTACATAGGAACCACCAAACGCTCGATCAACACCAGGATTAAAGAGCACAAGGCCAATTGTCGTCTGGGGCAGACAGACAAATCCGCCGTAGCGGAACATACCCTCACTATGGACCATCGGATTAAGTTTGAGGAGACCCAAGTCCTCGCTACTACATCAGCATACCATTCCAGACTCTATAGAGAAGCCATAGAGATAGAGAAGCACCCGAACAACTTTAATAAAAAAGAGGAAGCAGTCAAGATTAACAAAACATGGGTCCCGATAAAGGGTTCGAAAACTCTACCCTTAACGAACAACACCGACCAGAACCGATTGGAATCGAAAGCAACTGAGGCCCCGCCCACTTCCTTCCCGACGTATAAATACGGCCTCCGATCACGCAAAGCTTAGTAGTTCGCAGACTGTCAACCAGGAAGCAACTTCTGAAGATGCCAACCGCTCGTGTTGGCGAAACGTCAAGTCAGCAAGACAATCGACGCCGGTCTAATAGCCCAAAAACCATTGATACAATATTTTTTTGTTTTTAAAGTTAAAATAAACTTTTGGATATTTATTTAATAAGCGTATTTTATTTATGTGAAAAGAACTTAAAATAGTTTCAGTCATGAGAAAGATGGATTTATTGCTTTTGCCTACGGTAAACTTCTTATATTTTAAAAATAATATGGGAAAAACTGTTAAATTTTAAGAAATTTAAAGCCTTCTGAGGCAATATTTTCATTTTCTTGAAGTCTGCGTTTTGTATTGATGGAGAAAAATCAAGCAAATAAGTGTACCCGAGAGTGGACCTTAGTTGTGAAGTCTTTGGAATTTTTTGTTATTTCGTGGAATTTTCTGGAATTTTTGAAATTTTTGGAATTTTTTGGAGTTATTGGCTATTTTGGAATATCAGTGGAATAAATTTTTTATGGTGAAATGCCCCTCGGTATTTCTTTAACAATTTGTTGTTTAACAGTTGACATTTTATCACTTTGTCTCTATTATACCGGCATCTACAAGTTCTTCAACAATAGAATTTATTTCATTCGCATGACCTGTATGTCCAGCTAGTTGAAATGCATGTAGTAAACGTAATCGTTCAACTAACTCATTTGGATCGTCCCAGTGTACATAATCTATTTTATTGTTGGTCACCTCCATCAACATTCCTTGATAAATCGGTGCAATTATTTTTTTATATTTACTTCCCTTATTACCTAAAATCTGCTGAGATTTATCATATTTTTGTGGTAGACATTTGTTGCTAGTACAATTTTTTTATAATTATCCAAATCAAGCTTTGTAAAATTAACTGGATTATAATTCATATATACCGGGAGTCCCTATATATTTTTTGCCTTGTATAACTATATCACTATCTTCAATTAATAGTTGAGAATTACCAATCATCAACTTTTCAGTATCTGAATCAAGACGTACACCGTGTGTGGTCAAATTCATTATTTTCATCTTGATGCATACCTTTAATATATTTTCTTGGTAATGCATGATACTGGTACAAATATTCTTCAAATGCTTCTTGACTAATATTTGATACCTGTTGTTGTTGTTGTTCTTTCTCCTCCTCATCCTCCTCTTCATCCTTATTTTCAAAAACTTCTTCTTGCTCCTCATTTTTGTTTAATTTAATATTTTCCAAAATAGCTTGTTTTAATTCACTTATTTCCTCGTTTTCAGTTTCTAATTCATTTCTATTACTACTATTACTAGCAGCAGCAGCAGTCTCCATTGTTGTTTGCTCTTTAATGTTAGAACTAGTAGGACCTAATTTACTTTCAATTTTTTTTAAATGTTTAGTTATCGGTATAAACAAATTTTCATGCTGAACTTCACCCTGCTTTGATAGTTTTAATTTATTTTTTACGTTTCTTCGCTTAACGATAAGCCGTTTCTTTTACTCTTTATTAGACATGTCTATCAGTCTATGAGAACTGCCCATAACTGTTTCTTGAACCACTTTGAACCGCTCTGAACAGCTTTTGAACCGGTCTGAACCGCTTATGAACCGCTCTGAACAGCTTTTGAACTGCTCTGAACCGTTTTTAACCGCTTTTAACTGGTTTTGTACTTGTTTAAACAAATTTAAATAGGTAAAAATTAAATAAGTTGAATATCTTATTTTAGAATTACCCTGTAACTTGTTTTAACATTCGTTAAGGGATTATAATTTATAATTCTATCATGTAAAATTAAACAAAATGCTTTTGTATTATTATTCGTTTTGACGACTACAATCGATTACACATATTGTAGCCAAATCACGAAATAGGTAGACATGGATCAGCAGAAGATTTATAATAGTAGGATTGTTAAAATTGAACATAGATTTCGTATAATTAGCAAACTGGTTTTTTGATCAAAATTTAAATTTAAATTCTCGTACGGATACATTTCAGAATTTAGAAAACATTTAATATTTACTAGATTACAATGATCAAAACGACTCATATTTTTAGTAACATCATTTTTTTTAGTTGCTTGAAGACCAAATAAAATAAAGCGAGGTTTTTCCAGTTGATTTGATGATTTCACATTCCAAGTATGTTTCATTGTTTGTTGTAATAATGGATATTCATGCAATTCCCAACTGATTATGATGTCAATAAAGAGGTTACACTTTTTGTAGATGCAAGCTCAACCAGCTTAGGTGCAGTACTCATGCAAGATGGTCAACCAGTAGCATCAAAAGCACTTACAACATCACTGCTGAATTATCCCCAAATCGAAAAAGAAGCTCTCGCAATAAGGTTTGCTTGTCAAAAATTTCATGAATATGTCTGTAACGGGATAACCGTAAAGGAAGGGACCTTAATTTGAAAGATTGTTGTTGACAGTTGATTTTTGGAAGTTTGTAAAAAAATCAACTGACCATTTTAAATAATGTTTCTAGAAAATTCTAGAAACTTCTAAACACACTGACTAGATTAAATAATGTTGTATATAAGGGGATGCATGGGCAGTTTACGTCAGTTCGAGTCAAGTGTTCACAAGAGTTCATTGTATTGTCAAGTAGTTAGACGTTATCCAGCAGAGTTCAGTGTATCTTAACAATTTTGTAAATAAATTGTGTAAAAAGCCCCCATACGTGTTTCAAATTGGTGTCAGGTGTGGGGTGAAGATACAAGAATGCCTGGAAAAAAGATAAATGAACTATTGGTGGCTGAGCTCAGAAGAGAGCTCGAGGAATTAGAGTTGGAAAGTACAGGAAGCAAATCCGTATTGTTGAGAAGGCTCCGTGAGTACTACGTAAATAATAATTTGGACCCTGACGCTGTGGAGTTCGAAGACCCAGCTCAAAAAGCAAATTCTGAACTAACTCAACAACTTTCCCGGCTGCAAGAGGAGCTATCCAGTCAGATTAAAAGCCAGCGCGAAGACATGTCCCAGCTGTCCCAACGAATGACGAGCCAACAAGAAGAACAAGCTCAACAACTTTCCCGGCAACATGAGGAGCTATCCAGTCAGATGAAGAGCCAGCGCGAAGATATGTCCCAGCTGAAAGAGGAGCTATCAGGACGAATGACGAGCCAGCAAGGGGAGCTATCCAGTCAGATGAAGAGCCAGCGCGAAGATCTGTCCCAGCTGTCACAACGAATGGCGAGCCAGCAAGAGGAGCTATCCAGTCAGATGAAGAGCCAACAAGAGGAGCTATCACAACGAATGTCTACCCTATCAGATGAGTTATCAAGTTCGTTCTCCCAGCAAGTAGCCAACTTGAATCAGCAAGTAGACAACTTGAACCAGCAAGTGACCAACATACGAGACGAGCAAAATCAGCAAGTTGCCAACTTGCGAGACGAGATCAACCAGCAAATCCAGTCCGAAATAAGGAAGCTTCAACAAGAACAGGAAGCTTGTCGTCGAAACCAGCCCATCCACCACGGCGACGGAGATGCAGAAAGGATGGAAACCTTCCACGTAGACATCGAACGACAAAGAAGCGAGGAGACGACCCATGTACGAACGACGATGAAACCCCCGACCTTCGACGGTACGACTTCCTGGCCAAATTACCTGAAACAATTCGACGCAGCGGCCAGAGCTAATGGATGGTCATCCCAGGAGAAAGCATTGTCACTAACCGTAGCTCTGCGAGGCGAAGCTTTAGACGTCTTGCAATCATTGACACCGGATGAAGCTGACAACTTCGAGTTTTTGGTGAATCGTTTAGAGATGCGTTATGGTCAAACTCATCTACAACCGGTGTACCGAATGCAGTTAAAGAGCCGAAAACAGAAAAATGGAGAAACTATCCAGGAATTTGAAGCGGATGTAGTAAGAATGGTACGACTTGCGTATTCAAATGCAGCGGAGGATTTCCTGGAGTGCCTAGCAGTCCAAACCTTCACCGATGGTCTTCGAGACGTCGAGTTGCAGCGCGCTGTACGGTTGGCGCGGCCGAAGACTCTTGTGGACGCCTTGACCATTGCCCTGGAGTTTGAGGCGGCGACGGAGGCCTCACGTGGAGTTGCTCGACTAAGGGAAATCACCGGTAACTACGACCATGCCGTTCATTCCGTTAGCGACGTTGAAGCGGTTGTAATATAGAGCTATATTTATAAGGGTATTTATATTTGTAATTGTATTTATATTTATATTTATAGGTTTATGTATTTATATCTATAATTAATTAGGAAACACTCAGTAGATTTATTACGATTATTGAGAAACTATTTAAGTTTAGTTAAGCATATTAGTATTTAGAAATAATGTAAATTATGTCGTCACGAATTCCGACGACTCAGCAAGAGTTATGAACTCGTCGGAGTGAGTGACCGAAAATCGGGGCTTTTTAATAAAAACTATTAAACTGGTAAGATGTGTTTTTTAATATAATTAAGAAGTAAAACTCATGAATAAATATATGAAAGAGATGTTTTATTACATGGCGATCCTGCCAGTCCAGCGTTATCACTTTGGTTAATGTTAATGGGCTACTCTGTTATTTTAATAAATAAAATGGGACAACAAGAATCAAAAGAGGAAGTTATAATTGCACAAGCTGGTAACAGTGGAGGCCAAACAAATAATACTCAATCCAATGGAGTAAAGGAGGTACTAGAAATTATATTTATTACATTGGCTTTTCTTATGGTATTAGCATATTTATACCGTAAATGTAAAAATATGGTAGAAAGGAAAATCGACAGACATATAAGGGCGAGCCAAGAGTTAGTTTAAGAAGATAGAGAAGATTTTATTTTTAGGTTTTGCAATTAAGTATAAAATGAATGGATCTAGAAAGACAATTCCAAAATTTTGCTGAAGAACTAAAAGTGTTTTATAAGAACTTAATAAAAGACAATACCGAAAGAAGGACGGATGAAAGTGTTACAAATCGTAAGTTAGAAACTTTAGCTAAGTGTAAAAATAGTTATAAGAATTTAAAAGATTTGTTTAATAAATCAGACATAGATTTTCGTATTAAAACTAATATTAAAGAACTTGCTATTACAATAGAAAAATTAATTAATGCAATAGAAAATAGTTTAACAGAAAGATTACGGGTTTTGCAGCATACTGAGCAAATTGTACAGGGTAATAGTGTATCAAATTTAGATTGTTCAATTAATAAAATGACGGAAAAATTCGATTTGAGAACAGCGGCAAGTCTGCTACCGGTTATGGACGGTTCTGAAACTGTAACCAAACAACTTATTGATGGAATTGAATTGTATGATTCTATGCTTGATGCAAATGGTAAAATATTATTAACTACTTATATTTTAAAGAAAAGTTTAAGTGAAAATGCAAAAATTAGATTAAATAAAACTTACACTGATAATGGGGCTCTAGTAAATGATTTAAAGAAATATTTTATAACTAAAAAATCTGAAACATCCTTAGCTAGTCAATTACACAATGCTAAACAAGGGTCAAAGACTATTGATCAGTTTGGAAAAACGTTAGAAAAACTATTAGCAGAGCTAACACTTTCTCAAGCTGGCGATAATTTAAGTCATAGTAATATTTTAAATCAAGTTAACGAAAAGATTGCAATCAATACTTTTGCAAATGGGCTTAGAAATAATAATTTACAAATAATTGTCAAAGCACGAAATTATACAAATTTAAGTCAAGCAATACAAGGTGCAAAAGAAGAAGAACTTAATAACTGTTGCAAAAGTAATGACCAAATCTATCAGATAAGAGAGCATAGGAATTTTAGAGGTAATAGTTTTAGGGGTAATAATAATAGCAGAGGAAATAATTTTAGACCAAATAATGTTAGAGGAAATAACTTTAGAGGAAACAATGGTAACAGAAATTCTTATAGGGGTACCAATTACAGATCAAATAATTTTAGGGGTAATAATAATAATAATAATACTAATAATAATACGTTCAATAATAATAATAATAATAGAAGGGTATTTCACCTAAATAATTCTAATGCTAATACAAATGGTGAATATTCAGAAAATCCTCAAATATCTCAACCATTTTTTCGTGACCAACAATAATTCAGAAACATTTTATAATATTTTTGCTTTAAATGGATTGAATTTTATTAATTTATTTTATAATGGTACTAAACTTATATTTTTACTTGATACAGGCGCTAGTGTAAGTGTAATTTTTAAAAATAAAGTAGTTATTAGCGAAAGAATTAATTCATCAAAGAAAATGCATATTAATGGATTATGTGGGTCAGTAGTATCAGTTGGCACAGTACATCTTTCATTACAAATAAATAAAATAGAACTTTGTCAGGAATTCCAACTCCTAGACGGCCTTGCAAATGACATTGAAATGCACGGTATTTTGGGATCAGATTTCTTTTATGACTACGGAGCTACGATAGACTATGAAAAGTGCTTATTCTCATTTAATTTATATAAGACCAGACAAGTAATTCCTCTTGTGTCGGAACAACAATTGTATATATCAATTCCTAGTAGATGCGAAATAGTTAAATATTTTAAAGTTCAAACCAACGGAGATTATGTTGTTCTGCCGGGTGAACTGTGTGAAGGAGTATTTGTAGCGGGAGCTTTAGTTCGTGCTAACCAAAATATAATCCCTATTAAAATTTTAAATGTTAGAGATCAAGAAGTTATCTTAAAAAATTTTAATCCAAAATTAGAAACAATAGATTGCTATAATTTATGCGAATTTAAAGCAAAGCCAACAAATTCTGTCAGTAGAGCAGATAAACTGTTAAATTCAATAAATTTCCAGCATTTGAATTCGGACGAAAGAGACTCATTACAAAAAATTTTAGTAAAATATTCAGACGTATTTCATCTTGAAAATGATCCGCTCACGGTGTGCAATATTTATAAAGAAAAAATTATACTTAAAGAATCAACAAAACCACATTTTATTAAACCTTACAGACTGCCACATGCACAAAAAACACAAATTCATAATGAAATAGATAAAATGCTTCGCGACGGGATTATAGAGGAATGTAGGTCAGAGTTTCAATCACCTTTGTTAATTGTTCCTAAAAAGGGTTTTGATGAGAATGGTGTTAGAAAGGCTAGAATTGTGATAGATTATAGACAATTAAACCAGCAAATAGAGGATGATAAATTTCCATTGCCTTGTATATCTGAAATTTTGGACTCATTATCAGGAGCAATGTATTTTTCTCATCTTGACTTATCTCAGGGTTATTATCAGATCGAACTAGACAAAAATAGCAGGAAATATACAGCTTTTGCAACCGATAGAGGTCAATATCAAATGACGCGACTCCCCATGGGATTAAAAACAAGTCCCAGTTCATTTTCACGGGCAATGACAATCGCAATGTCGGGACTAAACTACGAATGTTGTTTCGTTTATCTTGATGATTTAGTAGTTTTTGCAAATAATTTAATTAATCATAATAAAAATTTGGTAAAAGTTTTTCAAAGATTAAGACAGGTTAATTTAAAATTAAATCCGAATAAATGTGAATTTTTGAAAAAAGAAATTCTTTACTTAGGTCACCAAATATCTTCAGAAGGTGTCTCTCCTGATTCTTCTAAAATAGAATCTATTCAAAAATTTCCACTGCCCAAAGATTCCCAAGAGGTTAAAAGATTCGTTGCTTTTACTAACTACTATAGAAAATATGTAAAAAATTTTGCAAAAATTGCTCAACCTTTAAATTATCTCACGAGAAAAAATGTTCCTTTCATTTGGACTAACGATTGTCAAAATTCTTTCGAAAATCTAAAAAAGGCTCTAAGTAATCCACCGGTTCTACAATATCCAAACTTTGCACCAGAAAATGAATTTATACTTAAAACCGACGCATCAAATTATGCATTAGGTGCTGTACTATCTAATTCAGATGATAGACCTGTTGCATTTGCAAGTCGATCTCTTAATAAAGCCGAGAAAAACTATAGCGTTATAGAGAAGGAGCTTTTAGCAATCGTTTTCGCAGTAAAACACTTTAGACCTTACCTATTTGGTAGAAAATTTTTGATCTTGAGCGACCATAGACCGTTAGTTTATTTATTTGGAATGACAAATCCCAGCAGTAGATTAATTAAGTTTAGACTCATTCTCGAAGAATACGATTTTACAGTAAAATATATTAAGGGTAAAGATAATGTTGTAGCGGACGCGCTATCACGTATCGATATATCTTCAGAAGAACTAAAAAATTTAAATAAAGAAGTGTGCGATTCAATTTTTGTTACCACAAGAGCACAATCAAAAAACGTCGAAAAAGAATTTTTAAGTAGTTTTAAAGATGATTCTGACGAAAGGATTGATCACCCTGGAGTTTTAGAATTATTGAAACCGCCTAAAGATTCGTTTAGTTTAAATATAATTTCAAAAAAGGAATTTGACAATTTAGTACGTAAAAATAAAAAAGGTAATTATATAGTTGGAAACTTAATATGTGATAAAGATTCGCGAATCATATATTTTTATCAGGATCCTCGATCATCATCAGACTTAGGTACGATGTTGAGAGACCTGAAATATATTTATAATAAAAATAAAATTCCGGAATTAATTATTTTAAAGAATCGAAAAAGTGCACAAGTAATTAAATTGTTAATGAAATTCCGTAACGAGATTAAAAATATAGGTATCAAAATATCTATTATAAAAGATGTAGAAAATATCTTAGATAATGAAACTAGACAAATTATTCTAAATGATTTTCATATTCTCCCTACTGGAGGACATGCAGGTATAAACAGGATGTACAATAATATTAAAAAGAGGTATTTTTGGCAAAATTTAAATAAGGATGTAGAAAGTTTTGTAAAAAGATGCGACCATTGTCAAAGGTGTAAACATTTCAATCCAAACAAAGAACCTTTATCTATAACCACAACTGCTTCATCAGGATTTCAAAAAAATTTTTATAGACTTAGTTGGTCCACTCCAAGAAGATGTAGAAAATAATAAATATATTTTAACGATACAGTGTGAGTTAACTAAATTTGTAGAGGCATATCCATTAAAAAACAAGGAAGCTAATACAGTGGCAACTACACTAACTAATAATTTCATATTACGTTACGGCATTCCAGATGAAATTGTCTCAGATCAAGGTACTGAATTTATGGCGTGTATTTTTAAAGAAGTCTGTCAAATTTTACAAATTAAGAAACTTAATTCAACCGCGTATCATCACGAGACACTAGGCGCTCTTGAGAACTCTCATAAGAATTTGGGTGCTTATTTGCGAATTCAAGTTGCAAAATTTCAGAATGCATGGAGTTCTTGGGTTCCGTATTGGTGTTTCGCTTACAACACAACAGTACACACTGAAACAAAATATACCCCTTACGAACTTATTTTCGGAAAACTCGCAAAAATCCCCTCTAATTTAAATTCTTGGATAGACCCTATATATAATTTTGAAGATTACCCTCACGAACTAAAATATAGATTACAACAAGCATGTAATGATGCAAAACACAATCTAGAGGTATCAAAAAGCAAACGAAAATCTATGTATGATAAAGACATAAAATCTGTAAAATATAAAGTAGGGGATAAAGTAATGTTAAAAAATGTAATTAAAAATAAATTAGAACCATTGTATATAGGTCCATATACGGTGATTGAGGAGAAAGATCCCAATATTTTTATAAAAATAGACAACCGTATAATAGAGATTCACAAAAATAGGATAAAGTTATATAATAGTTAAAAAAAAAAAAAATATATATATATGTCTAATTGGTTAAGTAAAGAATATTTTTTTTTTTTCTCCTTCCCGTGGGAGATGTAATATAGAGCTATATTTATAAGGGTATTTATATTTGTAATTGTATTTATATTTATATTTATAGGTTTATGTATTTATATCTATAATTAATTAGGAAACACTCAGTAGATTTATTACGATTATTGAGAAACTATTTAAGTTTAGTTAAGCATATTAGTATTTAGAAATAATGTAAATTATGTCGTCACGAATTCCGACGACTCAGCAAGAGTTATGAACTCGTCGGAGTGAGTGACCGAAAATCGGGGCTTTTTAATAAAAACTATTAAACTGGTAAGATGTGTTTTTTAATATAATTAAGAAGTAAAACTCATGAATAAATATATGAAAGAGATGTTTTATTACACGGTAGTAGAGAGATTAATGAAGTTATCTCCAAGAAGAAGGCGCCAAGTGAGATGCTGGAACTGCGGAGAACTAGGCCATATAAGAAATACTTGCCCCCACAAAAAAAAATCTTCTGCTGAAGTACCCCAGCAGCAGGAAAACTAGAACGGGTCGACTCCTGGAGGGCGAAATCGACCCCAAACATTCCCGAAGCCCCTCACACCATTAAATTGGCAACTCTGCGACATCACGTGGACAGCTTATATGTAGATGGCCTCCTTGATGGGAAGAATATTAGCATGATAGTAGACACTGGAGCTACAAAAACTATCGTCCGACCAACCATCATTATGCGAAATAAGATGTTGCCTACCAGTTGGAGACTGCGTACCGCTACCGGAGATTCTGCTAGAGTCTACGGTGAGATACAGGTGACGCTACAGTTTGGTTCAACCTCTCTTGTTCACTCAGTGCTGGTGGCTGACGTTGATGAAGATGTTGTTCTGGGCATGGATGCTCCACTGTGGTTTTCATTTGGATCTTCGCCAACGTATCCTTCGTACTGGTAATGAAGAAATATTCCTGCACGAAAACAAGTTGACAATGCCTCGATTAAGCTAATCGATGATATCGAACTTCCGGCAAGCTGCGAATGTGTCGTCACAGCGCGGTTGGATGGACGGGAGCCAGATGGTGCCCCAGCCATGATAGAGCCGAAGAACCATGACCATGAATTGGGAAAAGGACTCCTTGTGGGTAAGACTCTTGTTAGATCCGCCAAAGAGGTACCCATCCGATTTATCAACTTGAACGATCATCCAGTTCTTCTCCGAAAGGACACGGAAATGGGAAGTTTAGAACCAGTAATGGCCATAATTCACAAGATAAATGTTACGGAAACAGATGAGACCAACGAAATTGAACAATTAATGACAAAATTAGACCCCTCTTTGTCAAAATTAGAAAAGAAACAGGTAAGAGATCTACTTTACCGTTATAAACCTGTATTTGGTTCTAAAAGTAAACTGGGAAGAACTGATGTTGTACAACATAGAATTGACACTGGTGATGCACGTCCGATTCGACAGGTACCCCGAAGGATGCCTCAAGTTAAAAAGGAAGAAGCAGACAGAGCCCTTAAAGAAATGATTCAAAATGGCATAGTCGAACCATCCAGTAGTCCGTGGGCTTCTCCTGTGGTATTAGTGAGAAAGAAAGACGGATCAATGCGGTTTTGTGTCGACTATCGAAAGCTAAATAATGTCACTAAGAAGGACAGTTATCCTCTGCCAAGGATTGATGATGCCCTCGACGCTTTGGCGGGTTCTACTCCGTTTTCTACCTTGGACCTTAAAAGCGGATACTGGCAAGTTAAAATGAATCCTGCAGACAAAGAAAAGACTGCCTTTACCAGTGGATCAGGGTTATGGCAATTCACGGTCCTTCCATTTGGCCTCTGTAATGCTCCTGCGACGTTTGAACGACTAATGGAGAACATCCTGCGGGGTTTGTCATGGGAAACTTGTCTAGTTTATCTAGACGACATCATCATAATGGGTAAGACCTTTAAGGAACATTTATCTAACCTGGAAGAAGTTTTTAAAAGATTACAGAACGCTAATCTAACATTGAATGTTAAGAAATGCCACTTGTTTCAGAGACAGGTCAACTATTTAGGACATAACGTAAGCAAGGATGGCGTTGCTGTTGACCCCGCTAAGATACAAGCCGTTCAGGAATGGCCAATCCCTATCGACAAACATCAGCTCCGGAGTTTCTTGGGTCTTTGTTCCTACTACCGACGATATGTCAAGAATTTTGGAGACATCGCCAAACCCTTGACACGTTTGACAGAACAAGATAAGTCCTTCTGTTGGGATCAGGAATGTCAAGAGGCGTTTGAAATATTGAAGAAACAGCTTACGTCAGCACCTGTTCTTGCTTATCCACTTCCTGATGGTAAGCTTATTCTGGACACCGACGCCAGCAATGTGGGAATTGGAGCCGTCTTGTCACAGCTACAAGACGGTAAGGAAAGAGTGGTTGGTTACTTCAGCAAAACTTTATCGAAAGCTGAAAAGAACTACTGTGTAACTCGGAGGGAACTGTAAGCAGTTGTAAAATCCGTCGAACACTTTTATAAATATCTGTATGGCAGAAAATTCCTGATCAGAACAGACCATGCTAGTTTAAAGTGGCTACTTAGCTTTAGGAACCCAGAAGGACAGATAGCAAGATGGCTCGAAAAACTGCAGGAATATGATGTTGAAATCGAGCACAGACCTGGAACCAGACATCGTAATGCTGATGCACTTTCCAGAAGACCATGTCGACCTGATTGCCCCCATTGTACCCGTATGGAGCAGAACGAGGAAAAACTTGCCTTAGTTAAGGTTGTGCCAGAAGACGAGAGCTCTATGCTGGAGGAGCAACAAGAAAACGATCCCGTTCTGAAAAAGATTAGGGAGTGGAAGAGAATGGACCGTCGTCCGTTGTGGAGAGAGATATCCTCATCCTCTCCTGCTTTAAAAGCATACTGGTCCCAATGGAACTCTTTAATTTTGGACAGAGGGCTCGTTAAAAGACTTGTAGAAAATTCCGAGGGCACAGAAACAAGGAAACAAATAGTGGTCCCAAGAAATGCTGTACCGGAAATTTTAAAACAGATGCATAATGATAGTTCTGGAGGACATCTGGGTATCACGAAAACGCTGCAAAAGATCCGAGATAGATTTTACTGGGTAAATTGCACTAATGATGTTAAAGATTGGTGTCGTAAATGCACTACATGTGCTGCCAGTAACGGTCCGCACCGAAAACCGAAGGCGGAAATGCAGCAATACCTGGTTGGAAGTCCTTTTGAAAGAATCGCAGTAGATGTATTGGGGCCACTTCCACAGACCGATGTAGGAAACAAGTACATCTTTGTTGTAATGGACTACTTCACTAAATAAGTTGAAGCATATGCAGTTCCCAATCAGGAAGCTACCACTTTAGCAGATATATTGGTTGAAGAATTCGTAAGTCGATTTGGGGTACCATTAGAATTACATTCAGACCAAGGAAGAAATTTTGAGAGCAAGCTGTTTCAAGAAGTTTGCCAAAGATTAGGCATCCACAAAACGAGAACCACAGCGATGCACCCTCAGTCTGATGGAATGGTGGAACGAATGAACCGGACTATAACCAACTATCTGTCAAAAGTGGTGTCAGATTGTCAGAGGGATTGGGATCGACATATTCCACTATTTCTAATGGCAATTCGATCGGCCATCAACGAATCAACTGGCCAAACGCCTGCAAAGGTCCTGTTCGGTAGAGAAATGAGGCTACCATGTGACTTGGTGTTTGGTTGTAAACCTGGTGAAGAAATGGCACGTGAACAATATGTAACCGACCTTCAGAATCGAATGGAAAATATACACAACCTGGTGCGTGGAAAACTACAATTATCTAGTGATCGGATGAAGAGGTACTATGATACACGGACAATGGAAAAGAGTTACCAAGTTGGAGATTTAGTCTGGCTCTATAACCCCCGACGGCGTCGAGGTATTTGTCCCAAATTACAAAAGAACTGGGAAGGTCCTTACACCATCAAGAAGAAGATTAACGATGTCATTTATCGGATCGTGAAAATTCCCAGAGGGAAACCCGTCGTGGTCCATCATGATCGTTTGGCGCCTTACCAGGGAAACCACAGTGGAGATGCGCAGCAACTCCAAGAAGATGGTTTGGCTGGCTTAGGGAGTGTGCGGGATTCCGATGTAGGAAATAACGTTCCAGGAAGAATGAATCTAAGGAGGGGGCAGTGTAACGGGATAACCGTAAAGGAAGGGACCTTAATTTGAAAGATTGTTGTTGACAGTTGATTGTTGGAAGTTTGTAAAAAAATCAACTGACCATTTTAAATAATGTTTCTAGAAAATTCTAGAAACTTCTAAACACACTGACTAGATTAAATAATGTTGTATATAAGGGGATGCATGGGCAGTTTACGTCAGTTCGAGTTAAGTGTTCACAAGAGTTCATTGTATTGTCAAGTAGTTAGACGTTATCCAGCAGAGTTCAGTGTATCTTAACAATTTTGTAAATAAATTGTGTAAAAAGCCCCCATACGTGTTTCATGTATATGGTAAAAAATTGTGAATAGAAACTGATCATAAACCGTTAGAAACAATATTTAAAAAACCAATACCCACAGCACCAATAAGACTTCAGAGAATTTTGCTCAAAGTTGCACCATATGCTTCCAAGGTAAAATATATAAAAGGTTGTGATATACCAATAGCAGATACACTAAGCCGAGATGGTGAAAATGAAATAAAACCTAAATCTATTCATGATTCATGACAGAGATAATGAAATGATAACTGCATTAGCTATGACAGAAGAAGCTGAAAATAAAATCCAAGTGGTTACAGAATTAGATGAAGATCTAATTCTCCTGAAAAAGTATATTTTATACGGATGGCCAGATAGTACAGATGAACCTCCACAAAATACACGACACTACTTCAACTTTCGGGAAGAACAATCCTTTAACAATGGACTTATAATGAAAGGTGAGAAAGTAGTAATACCTATAGCAAAAGTCAAAGACATGTTACTACAAATTCAAAGTTGTTTAAGGAGAGCACCTGGTCTACTATATTGGAATGGACTTACAGAAATGTAGTGTCTGTCAACAAACCCAAAGTTCAAACCCGAAACAAACTAATAACAAAAGAAATTCCCAGTCACCCTTGGCAAATAGTAGCAACGGATTTATTTTCATACGGTAATAAAGAATTCTTACTTATTGTAGATAGTTATTTTGGCTTCCTAGATTTAAAAAAAAAATGAAATATTTAACACCTAACGAAACGATTCAACATTTTAAAGCATGGTATGGAATTCCCGAAATAGTAGAATCCGATAATGGAACACAATACAGTTCTAAAAAATTTAAGAAATTTACTGAACAATTGGGATTCAAACATAAAACCTCAAGCCCCAATTTTCCGAGAGCTAATGGACTAGCAGAAAAAAACGTATCAATTGCAAAATCAATATTAAGAAAATGCGATTTGGACAACTCAGATATTCAATTAGCACTTCTTAATCATCGCAACATTCCCAGATCAGACGGATTAGGAGCTCCAGCACAACGTTTAATGAGCAGAAATATCAGATCAGTATTACCAATATCTAGTGTTTTGCTAAAACCGAAAGTTATAAACAATGTTCAAGATAAACTATCAGCAGTCAGAAAACTGCAAAAGAAACATGCAGATAAATGCGCAAAAGAAAAGAAGCCATTACAAATTGATGATATGATCGCGTAAGGATGCAAGTTGGAAATAGATTATGGAAGGAAGGTATCATCAGCGATATCATAAACCCTCGTTCGTATAATGTCACGCTAAAGGATGGTACAACATACAGAAGAAATGCAGCGCACTTACATCTCACCAACGCAGAGATAAACGATCCAACAGAAATATTAATCAAAGCTGATGATGGAACAAAATCCACAGAAGAAGAAAGCAGGAAGGATAGTCAATCGACTTCAATGGATTCACCAACTCCAAAGGAAGTAAATCCACTACCAAATACATTGGAGCAAGAACCAACAAGTTTAAATGATAACCAGTATGTAACCAGGTCCGGGAGAATAGTGAAACCTTTTAGTAAACTTGACTTGTGAAATATCTCATTTCATTAGGAAAAGGGGGATGTAACGGTTTCTGGTTAATCATACCTCATACCAGTACCAGTTTCAAAACAAAAGTATTCTGAAATGTCAATGAATGACATTGAATACATTTTTAAGTTGGTTATTGACTTTGTGATTGTTATATTCATCTTTTAATTTGTTCAAAATATTAACAATAAAGTTATTATTAGTTTACGTTTGCTTTATTAAAACGTTACACACATGTATGTCGAAAGTTGTGTCGGTTAGAGAAACGTTGGTGTCAAAAACAATGTCGCTTACCAGTTCTAATAACAATTTTGCATCAACAGATGTGGATGTTTTGGTACAAATTGGAGCATTCGAAATTCGATAGAAAAAAGTTATGATATTTGGACTACCAGAGAACGGTTACTTAGAAATTGATAAGGCAAAAGTGTGCGAAATTATCTCGTTGGTGGATCCATCACAACATTCAGTTAACGTCAAGCTGTTTAGAACAGGTCGCACAAACAACTCTGCTTCACCAAGACCTATTAAGGTAGTTTCTCATTCATCTGTTGATGCATTTAGAATTCTTAGAAACAATAAAAAACTGAAAAGGGTGGAATGCTATAAGAGTGTCATAATATCTTCTAATAAAACGTCATTTCAAATGCAACAATACAAAATACTCAAAGAGGAATTGTCATCCCGAACGGCAAATGGTGAAAAAGATCTAAGAATTAAATACATTAATGGAGAACCTGCCATCACAAAAACCAATAACCTTGTCTAATAGTACTAACACCAACCAATTGTTATGCTATTACCAGAATACATGGAGACATCAAAACGCATGAATTTTACACATCTACAACAACTACAGACTATCACCTTGTCGCCATCACGGAAACTTGTATCCAAGGAAGTGTAACAAACTCTGAACTATTTTGTGATAGATACTTAGTCTTTAGGAATGATAGGGATTTAGCAGCGAGCTCAGTCTACCGTGGCGGTGGAGTGCTATTGGCGGTCAGAGATGGTTGTGGGGCGACTGAACTGGACCTGTCCCAGGTGTGTACTTTGTTTGCAAGTATTGATATTGTTGGTTGTAAGATTACTTTTAAGCATAGGACACTATTTGCATTTGTTGTTTATATTACACCCTGAGTTAACCTTTTGTCTGCTAGAATTTTTAGAATCATTAAAAGGATCAGTAAAAAAACAGGTTATAGAGTGCGTAAACATATATTAAAAGCAAAAAAAATATCCTAATCGTTATACAATAAAAATCTAAAATATATAAAAACAAAAAAAAATAACACAAGCATAAAGATAAAAATGATCCTAATAATTAATAAAAAATCTAAAATATATAAAAACATAAAATAATAACAAAAGCAAAAAAAAACTTAACAAAGAGCAATGAATCTTAATTTTGTTAAGATGTAGAATACTATTATTCAGGACAAATAGTTTTTTTAAATTTTTTGAGTGGAGAAGAGCCTAGCGGTTCATTATAATTTTTAGATGAGCCAGCCAGCGGTCGTAATATTAGAACCATCAGCCGGCATACACGTGACGTTGAACGTGAGTTAGTTCCTCCAGCTGGATTATTAGGTCGTCTGTTCACCCTTGTCAGCATGGTGCGACCCAATTCACTATATTTTAAAACTTTTAAAACGCACAAACTCCAAATAAGATACAGCGTAAGTATCCACCATATCTGAAATTAAAACGTAATATTGCACGTTTTTAAATAATTCACAAATATGTTAGTACATACTACTTAAGATTTTTACAATTATGATTAATATAAGCTCTGACATATTTAACCTTCCAGTAGTCGCGCGCTGAGTATTCGCCTCGTATATGAAGTCTTTGAACTCTAATTATTGGAAACATTGAAAAATCATTGTTTTAGTTCTAATATTTTGTCATGTATTAAAACAAATATGAGTTTTACACCTAACGTCACAATAAAACATAAATATTTATTCTATACTTAAATATGTCAGTGGCGAGATATAACCGAATATTTTTATTAATGGTTACAAATAAACATTAATTTTTTCACAAAACAAAGTTAAATAACTTATGTACTAACAGTCTATGTTGTTTCATATCCATCCAGACAATCACGGCAAAAAAAATTGGCATGTTCTAAGCACATAAATTTAATACATTTTTTACATGAAAACCTGTCACAGTAAGAGCAACGTCATTGTTGGTTTAGTGTTTCTTCAGTAGATCTCCTGGGTAAATCTATATGAAGAATTTGAGCAATTCTCGTTCTTATTGCACTATCTAGATTAGGGACAGAAACTGGAAAAGCAAGATGTTCCGCCACCAATTGAAACGAAAGTTGACGCAAAAATTCCCGCCTTAGAATATCAGATTCAGGATTATTTGAGGCAAAAATAACCAAAGCATTAATTGCTGCCACATTTAATAATGAATAAAAAATAACCATTGGCCAACGACGGGTATTTCTGGCACAGTCGTAACTTGCGCATAATTTATCTACTGTGTCCACCCCCCCTTTGGTTTGATTACACATCATAATTAATTCTGGCTTTCCAGTTTTCGAATCGATTGCATCGTCATGATGTAGACTAGACACTGCTAAAACAATCTTGTTTTTACGTGGAGCATAAGATTCCACGGTGCATAGATCACTGAACGCAAACATACTTGAGCCAATATTGTTGTTTTTTGACTGCAACATTTCAGGTGGTAACTCTCTTTTGTTTTTCCTGATAGTCCCGACTAAAGTCAATTTATAGTTCTTTTTTAATGTCTTGATCAAATCAAAACTGGTAAACATTGTCAGTCTAAATAATTCGACACCGCTGCCATCTGTCTTCTGCGTTTAGACGACTTTCAAGACGCCCGCAAAGTAAACTAGACCGATTAGGGCGTAAATTTCATATTTTGTTCGTTAATTAACAATCTCTATCTCTTGAATAATGACCCTGGACCACCTGAATTGACAATTTAGTATTTTCCACTAATGTATTGATCATTTCATCGACCCAAAAATATTTCCAAATTTCTAACGGTTTTTTAAATTCTTTGCCACGGAGTTTACTACAAGCAAATGTTTTATGATGTTTTCTGATCTAGTTCTAACAGATCTTTTTTGAAACCATTTTGTTCCATTTAGTTACCTACTCCTTTCCAAGAAAATACGGTCCATTACTTTCATCATTCTCTCCTTCAGGCTCAGAAATTTCTTGTTCAGTATCCGAATTTTCATCCTGAACTTCTATGTTATCGATGTTTTCTTCGTTCTCATCCTCAAAGACAATATTTTCTTACTAGTCAAGAATCTTTTTCATCATTTTAGCTAATCTTGCTTGTTCTCTTTTA
Organism: Altica lythri; assembly: GCA_964028335.1. Classification (NCBI taxonomy): domain Eukaryota; kingdom Metazoa; phylum Arthropoda; class Insecta; order Coleoptera; family Chrysomelidae; genus Altica; species Altica lythri. The sequence continues at coordinate 24,105,951 of OZ034806.1, read as the reverse complement.
TAAGACTGCATCCTAACATACAGAAATGTTATAATAAAATAATTATATGATTAATTATATATTATTCATTTATAGTTATATTCAAAAAATTAGTACATTTTTACTTATTTTACTTACTTGTTTCAATATCAATCAACTACCAATAACACAAAATTTAGTAACAGTCCGCAATTGGCAATATCAAAGAAAGTACTGAATCAATCAGCATAAAAATCCGTAGCGTACTGCAGACGTGCATTTTAGGAAGCTATTGCAGAGCGCAAGTCGATGCAGGCGTAGATTTCTAAGAAATTGAAAAAACCAGTTAGCTGTGGAGTGAGACTCCGCGCGCGACTACTGGAAGGTTAAATTTATGTTGACAGAAAGGACAAAACAGATGTTTTTAATATGGGGTGCGGTTGGAAGACTACAAAAAATACTGACTTTAACTTTAACTGTTTTTTACGGAACATAATAAGTCCATAATGTATAAAAAAGGAGAGGTATAACGATAGAAAAAAGCTAAATAATAAAAAACTCAGAGAGATAAATTAATGGTAAATTTTCGACAGTTAATACAATAGATGTATGCAATATGCACATCATAAAAAGTTTGATTACAGCATTCGATGTAAAATTGAAAATTCATTGACTCATAACATTTTAGATCGCTCAAAATAGGTTTGCTTTCTTCTTCTAGACATGAAACTTTGAAGAACCCATGATTCTAAGAGTTCTGTATCCAAAAAATCTAAAGGAATCAGTCTGACAGTCTCACATACAGAATAATATTTATAAAATAAACTTACTTCTAGCAGTTAGAGGAGACACAAGATGTCGTAGGCTCTTAGGGGTTGAGGAAGACGCAGATATCGTAGGCTCTTAGGTAGAGGTAGACGCAGATGTCGCAGGCTCTTAGGGTTAGAGGGTCGTTTATGTTTTGAATAAAGAAATAAAAAAACTGTAAAACAATAATATTAAAATATAAAACAAACAGGCATGTTTTAAGAATATAAAATAGAAAAATTATATTAAATATATAAATAAAAAATAATATTAAATATAAAAAAAAGTTTATAAAAAACTATACTTACTTTTAACGTGTAAGAGTACGTTGAGGGTCCTTTTTTTGTTTGATTAAACAAACTGTAAAGAAAAAATAATATTAAAATATAAAAATAAAAAAAAACAGGCATGATTTAAGAAAATAAAAAAGAAAAATTTTATTAAATATATGAATAAAAAAATAATATTAAATATAAAAAAGATTACAAAAACTATACTTACATAGGTAGAAAAATAGTTTTCGGTTTTTTGACTAATTAACCCTATAACAACTGCCGTATATATACTAAAAAATTTACTCCTACTTATTTTCTAAAAAAATCTGTTGATTACCTAGTATGTTTTTGATTAAACCCTGGTGGTTAGTGGTTGTTTAATAAAAAATTTCGTTGTAAACATTTTCTTATTTTTTTTAAACCTATTAAAAATTTGCTTTCATTTTACCACGAACTTTTGTGCAATAAGTTTGTTTGGGGGAAAAAGTGGTTGTTAACTTAAAACCTCGGTAAGTGTTAAAATATATTACTATTAAATAATGATGATCATTTAATAATCTTTATAGCAGTAGTAAATTTCACATGTAATTTTTTTAAATTTAAATTTTATTCGTATAAAGTACATCCGTCAATATTTTCTATGTATTTGTATCTGTATAATATATAAGCCTAATCGTACTGATAATTTTATGTTTATTTTTTTTTATTTATATTCGCATTGTTAAAAAATTACTAGATAGTTTATTGTATATTACATTTATTTTCTTTTATATCTGTACACATGTTAATTTTTCTTTCTTAATCATTTTAATCTTTTAAAATTTTTATTATTACCTAAGTAGAGTCAGTATTTGTAAATTTAATTTTTTTTGTCTGAAATAACTTGTAATGCACATTTTCGACTAGGGTTCTTTGGCCTGGTGCAGTAGTATTCTTTGGCCTGGTGCATCATTTCTTTTGGTTTGGTACATCTTTCTTTGGCCTGGCGCAGTAACATCTTTTGGATCTTTGGATCGGCGCAGTCCTTTTTTTCCTGCTAGTACAACGTGGCTACTCCAGAAAGCCACTCACGGAGGATCATCGGCGCAGATAAGCCAAATTTAAAATATTAGTTATAGTTCTGTCTTTACAGATGTACTGATTTTTTTCCTTTTATATAGCGGCTATTTTTTTGTAATTATATATAATAATTTGCGCTGGGTAATTAGTCTTAATTTGTCTATATTTTGTGCGACCATAACTTTAATTAAAATTCTTACTTTGGTTATCTCCAGTGAGATAGGTCAGTGCCTGGACCAACAGGGGTTTCCGATTTGTACCGTCAAAATCGGTGGCGCGACTCACTTGTTCTTGTTACTTAGCCTCTACGGCTGAGCTGGGCATACTCTCTGGTTTAATAAAGATATAATCAGGAAAATTCGTATTAAGGCTAAATCCTGGCGTCAGTATAAACTAGATAACGATATTCACTCTTTTGAGGTATTTAAGCGACTTCGGGCAGAGATTAAGGAAGATATTAATGAATCTCCAGTAACCCAACAAAATTTTGGTCCTTTATTAACACCAGGAAGTGTTCCAATAAAATTAGTAATAGAATGTCCTACAGAAACAGCTCATTAGAAGGTCCCTTAGCTATTCTTAATGGTTTTGCCGATTTCTTCAGTTCTTCCTATGGCACATCTACATCAGCTACTAGTTTAGATGATAACCGTGTTTTTTCCAATGTTCCTTATCTTCATATCGATTATTTTAGTGAAAAAGAAGTATACGAAACTTTGAGGCAAATAAAACCAAAAAGGACTACAGGTCCTGATCATGTTCCAGCGTTTATTTTAAAGGACTGTGCCTCTAATCTTGCTCGTCCCTTAACGTTACTACTTCATATTTGTTTAAAATCTGCAACGGTTCCAGAAGTTTGGAAATCTTCAAAAGTATGTCCCATTTTTAAGAAGGGTGATAAAAGTGAAATTATCAATTACAGACCTATATCAATTATATACAACTTTTGCAAAGTATTCGAAATGCTTCTAGAAAAGTCAATTTATCGTCATGTAAATAAATCGATATCTACTAACCAGCATGGCTTTATGAAAGGTAGGTCGACGGTTACCAATCTAGTTACGGTTACACAATACATTGCGGCAAATATTGATAGCAGATCTCAGACTGACGTGATTTATACGGATTTCACTAAGGCTTTCGACAGACTTGATCATGCCATTTTGCTGAACAAATTAGCTTCGTTTGGCCTGTCAACACATATTATTAATTTATTTCAGTCGTATTTAACTGATCCTAGGCAGTATGTCCAGCTAAATGGTTTCAGGTCTGTCAAATATCTGGCTACATCTGGTATACCTCAGGGATCTAACTTGGGACCTCTGCTGTTCAATATCTTTATTAATGACATTAGTAATATAATTGATGTTGAATTTCTGCTTTATGCGGATGACCTTAAATTATATACAACGGTGTCAAGTATTGATGACTGTGAAAAGCTTGCTGCTAATTTAGGTCGAATATCAACTTGGTGTGAGGTTAATCACTTATTGCTTAATGTCTCTAAATGTCATGCTATGTCCTACACTTTAAGAAAATCACCACTTGTGTATAACTACTCTTTAGAGAATGAGACTCTCAACAGGCCAGATACATTTACGGACCTAGGCGTAACATTTGACGGAATGCTTTCATTTAATAATCATATTGATACTATTCTGATATCAGCAAGTCGTATGTATGGTTTTCTAGTTCGAAATTGTAGAGACTTTAAAGAGGCGAGAACTTTAAAATTGGTTTACTATGCCTTCATTAGGTCCAAGCTAGAATATGCCTCGGTAGTGTGGAATCCTTATTACCAGGTTTACACGAATCAATTAGAGGCGTTACAACGTCGTTTTCTGAAACTATTAAGCTTGAAAACCGATGCAGCGTATCCTCTTATAGGCACACCACACTCTGAATTGCTTCAAAAACATGATTTTAAAAGCCTTGATGTAAGACGAAAATATTTCTCTTTTTTATTTACGTTTAAAATTATGAACAACATAATTGATTGTCCTCATTTACTGTAACAATTGAACCTGTGTGTTCCTCGCATGGCATCCAGAAATACGGATACATTTTACCTCGAATAAATATAATGAAAAATTCTCCGTTACATAATATGACTAGCACATGTAATTCTTTAAGTTGTCTAGATATATTCACCTGTAAAATTTCAGATATAAAATCTCATTTCTTGAGCCACTGATATTACTCTCTGTTTATTGTTTTGTGTTTTATGTTAACTGTTATTTTGGTCTTAAGATTCTATTACTCAATTGTAAAACACTTGTACATATATTCCTATCCTGTAATTGGGTTTACCTGTTGGATAGTGTAATGAAATAAATAAATAAATAAAAATAAATAAATACTTTGCCATTAGAGAAGACCACTTACCGATCTCAACTGGAGTTGGAAATTAAATTTATTTTTCTTGTATATTTCTAAATTAATTTTATAAAAGAACGTGGCATAGTTATTTAACTATAATAATTGGATAATATATAAATGGGAACTACACAAACGAAGCAAGAAGAAGTAATTATAGCCCAGTCAGGAAATAATGGAGGCCAAACCCAAACTAATGGAACAACATAAAAAGACAATTCCATAAGAACAATTTGTGAAATATTATTTGTCTTGTTTGTGTTAGTAGTTATTTTATTATATTGGTATAAAATGTGTAAAGGAAATTTAACAAGAAATTACGAGGAATTACACTCAAGTACCAGTTTACCCTCCAATATGTCCGAAAAATTCGATTTAAAGGTTGCAGCTTTATTAATACCAGCTTTGAGTGGTACAGAAAGCTTTATTAAGCAGCTTATTGATGCTATAGAATTGTATAATGCATTACTTGACGAAGCAGGTAAAGCAATAAGGTAAATAATGTGCCAATAGCTGACACTGTACCAGTTGATGACACTTTCTACTTTGTTTTGTATTATTAAGAACACGCAGTTCTTAATCATATGTTGCTAGGCATTAAATCGTTTTTAAATTTGCCGCCAAGCGATTGCAATTCACGCAGTTAGGCAACACTGCGTCAGTGGTTTGTATGACGCACGTTTATGTAGGCGTCTCCCTTTGATGTAGATTTTTAGTGTCTGTATTATTCTTTATGTCTTATTGGTACTTGTTGTTGATTTGTTTTGGTGATTTATCAGTTAAACGTTTTCAGTCTAAAATAGTCGCGAAACGAAAAGGAAAATATCGAATGATATGAAAAAATAAAAATATGGTCGAATTGATAACCTTCTCCTTTTTTAAAGTCGGTTAAAAAATAACGTATTTTGTTGTACATTTTGCGACAAAAAGGAATTATGATCTGATTTTTGCGTAGCTACTTATTTATAAAATAGACGTTTATTTTTATTTGTTTTTAGATTTAGTTTTATTAAAATCGTTAATCCCAAATATTTGCACGCCTGTACATAATTTGCTTTTTCGTTAAATTATTATTTTTTATTATATTTTAATTTATTATAATTTATAGATTTAAGCTTTTAGATTACCTTTTGTTCATTTTTTGAAATATAATTTTTTTTAATTGGTTCAATTAAAATTGATTCCGTATTTTCAGAATAATTTTCTTCTGAGCTCTCAGTATCACGCCATCCTACAAAATCACGATCCCTAAAATCATCATTTGAAGAAAACGACGTTGAAGATATGTTCTTATCATCCTGTTCACCTTCGCAGTAAACGTTACTTGCTTTTGCATTGAATTCCCGTTGGTCGACATTTAATTTTTGTTTATCGTCGCAATAGTCGTTGTTTTCATTAGTAAGGATTTCTTGTTTATCGTTGCTTTGGTCGTATCTTTCATTGAACTTTAGTTCTTGTCTATCTTCGCAGTGGTCTTTGTTTCTTTTTGTACTGAATTCTGGTTGATCCCTTCAGGGGTCGTAAATTTCAGCTACGCTTGATTCCCGTTCTTTACCGCAGTGGTCGTTGTTTTCTTCGCAGTGGTCTTTGTTTTTTTTTGTACTGAATTCTGGTTGATTTTTGGAGGGGTCGTAACTTTCAGCTACACTTAATTCCCATTCATAATCACAGTTGTCGTTGTTTTCTGTGCAGTGATCTTTGTTTCTTGTTGTACTGAATTCTGGTTGATCCTTGCAGGTGTCGAAAATTTCAGCTACACTTAATTCCCGTTCTTTATCGCTGAATTAGGAAAATGGAATGATCAATACGTTATCCGAAATTTAGAATCCGAAAATACACTAGTAGAGTTTTACTCTAATAAAGAGCATAAAAATTCAATTTTGGGACCGCCATGGAACAGCTCGCTTGATATTTTGAAATATAAAATAAATCAACCTGGTATCATCCAAAAGGTGATAACCAAACGTGTCATTCTACCCAGAATTGCTACCACCTTTGATCCTCTAGGCTTAGTCAGCCCTTGCATTATTGTGGCAAAGGTGCTTTTGTAAAAATTATGGTGCAAAAAATTAAACTGGGATCAACCGGTTCCCGACAACATACGTATTTCCTGGTTCATAATGCCACCATTAGAGCTATGCGCGGCATTAATATTGGCTCAGTTGTTAGAAAAGGTGTCAAGATCAATTAACATTAAAATTGACCAAATCTTTTGTTGGTCCGACTCCACGATAGTATTGGGATGGTTACATGCATGCCCACATTTCTTAAAACCATTCGTAGCCAATCAAGTAGTCGAAATTCAGCCAACATTGAATGGAAGCACGTTCAGTCGTTGGAAAACGCGGCGGACAAAGTATCGAGAGGGTTAACTCCTCAACAGTTATGTTTTTCTCGCATGTGGTTTCATGGTCTCGAGTGGTTGGTAAGAGATACTTCGTATTGGCCAAACACGCAACCACCGGTAATAGATTTACCAGAAATTCGTAATACACATATTTCGTCAGTGTCCTATGAAGATTCTTATCTGTTTAAACGTTTTTCAGATTTTTCAAAATTAAAAAGAACAATGGGATTCTTAAAAAATTGTAAGAACAAACCCGATAATCAAATATTACTTCCTTACCTGACAGTAGATGAGGTTAAAGAAAGCCTTCACTTTATCATTAAAATAGTTCAAAGGAAATCCTTTCCGGAGGAATATCTCATTCTCACCAAAGGCAACGAGTTGCCATCTAATAGTCGCATTTTGAGTTTACATCCATTCATTGATAAAACTGGTTTAATAAGGGTAGGTAGTAGATTGTCGAATTCGGACTTTCCGTACTCGAAGAAGCACCCCTTACTACTTTGAACTAAGCATTACGTTACTAAATTAATATTTGAATGTACACATAAACAGTTGTTATGTCATGCCGGACCTCAGTTACTATTATCTACGATCAGAGACACCTTTTGGCCTGTGTCAGGTCGCAGTTTCGCGCGAAGAATTCTGAAACAATGTGTATCGTGCGCCAGATTTAGAGCTCCTTCACACTGGAACCCGAATTCAATAAAATTTAATTTGATTTTGCTTTAGTAAAACTACAAACGATTCTGAGGATTGTAGTAAATTTCATTTTTTTGTAGTTTTAGTAATAACGTATAAAAACAACTAATTGTATTTTAAACAAAAAATATTGGGTACATAGCAAAAATTTGTTTTTAACTAAGTGCCAAATTGTAGTTTTTTGTAGTTTCAACAAAAAATTTTAATCTTCCTTTATACTAAGAAAAAATATGAAAAAACTGCAAAAAAAGTGCGGGTCTAAAAAAACGAAACTTTCTAAGAAACTACATACAAACGATATAAAGAATTGTAGTGTTATAACGTTAAAATAAAAAAATTGGAGTCTAATTAATGAAAGTAATAAACGTTTGTAAAGCTTATAGCAATATTTTGTTTGTAGTTTATTGTAGTAACAAAAAAAAATTTAATCTTCGTTTATACTTAGACAAAATATATTGCTATTAGCTTTACAATTTTTTATTACTTTTATTAATTATTTAACGTTATAACACAATATTTATACAAACTACAAACGTTTAAATGACACTACAATTCTTTATATCTTTTGTAGTTTCTTAGAAAGTTTCGTTTTTTTTTAGACCCGAGTTATATATTGAAAAGTTGCATCACCCTATATAAATCATTTTTGCATTGTAATCATTTTTAAACTTATATACAGAAGTAAATTGTAAAATTCATAGAACTTTAATTAAATCTTTTAATCAGTCAGTTGTTGTAGTTTTTTGAAAATAAAATAAAATAATTTTAAAAAAAGTATTTTTAACAAAAATCTTTATAATTGGCGCAGTTAGTCGAGGATTCGTGAAAGTTTCGAAAAAATCACATATACTGCATCGAGCACAAAGTGAAGTTTTGACAAACTTTATCGTTTTGCCGATTTAAGTGCGAATTAACAAACATTTTTCCTTCTGTGAAAAAACTCTTCAACGCTTCCTTCCCTTCTGTGGAAAAACCATTTTCAAAGCTAGGAGCCCTTCAGTGGACAACAATTCGACTAAAAGTTCCGGAAAAGGACCAGTGTATTACAGCCTCCTTCTGTGAATCTGTAAGTACAATCCTTTTTGCCTTTCCCTCTATTTTGTGAATAGGAAAGATAGTATAAGATAGTAAAGTCTAAGGTATTTTGAAAATTAAATTTTTATGTCAGAAATAACAAATTTATTAAATAATACTTATATAGAAAGTGAAAATAATATAGAAACTATGGCAAACCAAGATTTAGCCAAATTAAACTGGAATTTATTTAAATCTAAGCTAAATAATATTAAACCTTACGATGGTGATAGTAACACATTAAATAAATTTTTAAGAAGTTGTGAAAACTTTATTCAAAGTTACGCATCATCAAATAATAACGAATTAAATACGCATATTTTTGATTGCTTAGTAGGAAAACTAGTAGATAGAGCCGAATTAATTGTAGGAAATACAATAGAAATATCTACATGGCCCGATTTAAAAAAAGCGTTAATTCAAAGCTTTTCAGATAGAAGAGATCTTGATTGTCTTATCCAAGAATTAACAAGAAATAGACCTTTTAAAAACAAAAATTTACAAAATTTTGGAAATAGAATTCAATTATTAATGAGTACAGTTATACAGAAAATTAGTAACGATCCCCTTATAAATGTTAATGAAAAAATTTGTCAAACAAATCATCATAAAAAGACAGCATTAAATACATTCATAGCAGGTTGTTCCCCAATTTTAAAAAATAATTTACATTTAAAGAAACCCGCTAGTTTAGAAGATGCAATGGCATATGTAACCGAATATGAAAATTTTAAAAAAATGTACGGACAAATGGCTAGACCTCAAACATATAATACTATACAAACAAAAAAAAAAGAGTGTGCGTGTAACCTTTACGCGCGATTGAAGTAAAACTTGTTGACGTACGTATCGGAAAATAAATATTTAATTACAATTCAATCATATTTATTGCCTATATACTTTACAAAAAAATGAGATGTTATATTTATATTATTCATTAGAAATAGGAATTTGAAAGTTATCATTATTTTTTTTATATATGAAATAATAGGTTTATGATAACTAAAATGTGAAACATAGATTTTACTCTCTAAATACCATTAATGTATTTGAAACCGTTTGAAAATTTCATAAATAAATTTCGAAAATTTAAGCTCCTCCCATAGCTGAAATTACACAGTTACTTCCATCAGAATCTTCCGTTAGAGTTACCCCTAGTCGCGCCTAAAGAAGTTTTGCTTCAATAATAGGTAAACAATATTAAAAATATACACATATTACGTTTAAAATGTGTGATTTTGTAGCTGTATCTACCTTATTGTAATACAACACAAGAGCCTTCGATAGTTAGATAACCATTTCATTTTGTAGCATTTTATAGCATATTCCATAAAATTTACAATCCTGACTTAAGTTTGTTTCCTTCACGTCTACGAAGGATCTGTTATTGCTGGTAAAAGATCAGCCATCCTAACTAGTGGTTTTATGGCCTTTATGGCTACCTAACCAAACCTAAAATAAGTATAAGAAAGTGTTAAAACATTTCGAATATTATTATTTTACTTAACGTAAAGCTTCGTATAAACAATTATTTACTATCATAATATGTATGTATGTATATAAACTTACTTAATCAAATCATAATGAATGTAGCTGTCTCGTCATTTTTTCATTTTTGTCATTTTTCTTCAAATCTTTCTGGCGCTTATAATATGCCCTTTGACGTTCACAATTTCTTTTTCTTTTTAGCTCTTTAAGTCTATAAAACGAAAATAGCTAGGTATAAATAATAGGTATAAATAATTAGGTATAAATAGTGTAATTACACACCTAAAATAACATGTATGCATATAGAGTATATATAGGTAGGTACTCACTGTTTTCATTCAATATTTTTTCATCACTTTCTTCATTAATAAATCCACTTTGTTTATTCATATTTAATACAAACTTTATACACAAAAAACTATTTTCCAGCAATGTATTTTGGTTGACAAGATAACAAGCTGTCAATTCATTCAATTACAGATTTAATTTTATTTAATATAGTAGGCAGAATCGCATGAGCGCCGTCCGGATTATTTTCAGGGAGGCGCATCTGCATCTACACACTATTATGATCTAATATATATATAGAATGTAGAATGATTTGGACAGCAACCGCGATACCTTTAGTTTTTATTTAAACAATAATTTAATAAAAAAATTAAAAAAAATATATAATTTTCTGGTAAATTCAGGTATTTTCTTTCATAGCAGGGGGGTGCAAGCGCACCCTCTTGCACCCTGCTGCCGGCGCCCATGCAGAATCGTGTCAGGTATTTTGTATTAGGTTTTGTTTCCGGTTTCTGTTATTAGAATGACCTCACGTCCGTTAGAATAACTTTTTTACTCCTAGTCTCGCTAACGAAGTTTTACTTCAATAATATATCCAACACAAGACAACAACAAACTTATTTTCAGCAACCTAGATATGACACTTATCAAAGTAGGTCTCTTATTTCTTATAATTTTAGTCAAAATACTCAACCTCCAAATAACAAATTTCAATATACACCTCAACATCAAATACCAAAACATTTATTAAATAATAATTATCAATAACATTCTTTCAATAAACCAAATTTTCCTTGTCAACCAATAAACATTCAACCCATAACTCAAACAAATAAAAAGTATTTTACAAATAAACAATTATTTGGTCCACCAACAAATGCATTTAAACCAAGACAAATTCATCCAAATAATCTTCCAAAACCAGAACCCATGTCTACAACCTCAAGACAAACTTTTAATAAAAATCCAACAAATTTTAATCAAAGACAAAATTATTTTCAACAAAATCCAGACTAAATGAATATGCAACTAAACATTGATTTTCAAAATAAATGTCTAATAAACAATTTTACTCAAATTTCCATTAAATTTAGACAACCAAACGACATAAGTTTTTCATTCTCAGTTAACCCCAGAGAAAGTTTAACAAAAATGCTACCAGTTAATATTAAAACCGGAGACATTATAATTGAACCAATAAATTTTGGAAAAATAGAAATTCCTTATTCAATCACTACCGCAAAAGACAGATACGCATTATTAGAAGTCCAAAATCCAACAGACAAATACATTTCAGTTACATTACATAAACCCATTATTGCTAAACCCTTAAAAACTGACGAATACGAATTATATAAATTTGAATGTTTTACAAATGAATTTAACGAAAATAATAACCCTAAAAATAAACCAGACATTTCAAAACTAATCAGAACTGATCACATGAATATTGAAGAAAAAGATGCTATTATAAAACTTTGTAGAGACTATTCCGATATATTTTTCAAACCAGGTGATAAATTTACCTTTACATCCAAAGTAAAATATAAAATTAAAACTACTGATGAAATCCCAATACATGTGACGTAGAATAATTTATGAAATGTTTTCGCGGAATCACGAACAGGTCTGTTGGGCATTAACCGACTCTGTTTGGAATTACCCGACATGCATTTTAATGTGAAAGAAAACTAACACTTTTATTTATATTAAATATCCATCATTTTAAAATCTAATGCAGGCATTTTACTCTTACAGGATGCCTAATAAACGAATTAGAACTACTGAAAAATGTTCATGGACAGAAGAAAACATAAGATTAGCTATAACAGCTGTTCAAAGTGGCAATGGACTAAGAGATTCTGCCCGGCGCTTCAATATTCCTGTAACAACGCTCCAAGAAAGGGCAAAGAAAGGATATTATTACGAAGCAAGGATGGGAAAACGTACAGTTTTCACCACCGAACAAGAACAGGAAATTGCTGAACATTTATTGCGTCTAGCGAAGATGTTCTACGGCCTTTCACCTATTCAAGTAAGACGTGCCGTTTTTTCCTACTCTGAAAAGTTGGGCATACCTCACAATTTCAACCGTGATAAGAAAGAAGCAGGTAAAGATTGGTTATACGGATTTATAAAAGATCCAAGACATCCAAGACTAAGCTTTCGAAAACCTGAGGCCACAAGTTTAAATAGAATACAAGCCTTCAACAAAGACGAAATTGGAAGGTTTTTTGAAAACCTAACGACTTTGATGGAAAAATTTAAGTTTTCCCCAACGCGTATTTTCAACGTGGATGAAACTGGAATTACCTCGGTTAACAGACCTAATCGAATTATTGGTCCAAAAGGGGAAAAACAGATTGGAGCTGCAACTAGTGGAGAGAGAGAAAAAAATATTACAGTGTGCTGCTGCATGAGTGCGGCGGGCTCGTTTACTCCACCGATGCTCATTTTCCCAAGGATAAGGATGACATCTGCATTGGAACGAAATGGTCCACCAGGCTCCATCTACACTTGTACAAAAAGCGGTTGGATGACGGAAGAAGTGTTTGTCATTTAGTTAAAACATTTTGCTGAAGTAAACAATGCCAAACAAGAAAATCCGTCTTTACTCATCCTAGACAATCACACGAGTCACATATCATTGCCTACGTTCAAATTTTGCAAGGAAAATCGAATTCATTTGCTTTCAATACCTCCACACACCTCTCATCGTATCCAGCCTCTGGACTTGACATTCTTTTCTTCCCTTAAGAAAGCTTACGACACTGAGTGTGACTTGTTTCTTAAATCTAATCCATATGAAAAGATAACAATGACTGATTTTAATCCAATTTTTACTAAGGCCTATATTAAGGTTGCAACAGCAGAAAAAGCCATAAAAGGATTTGAAAGGGCTGGGATTTTTCCTCTCGATCCTGGTGTATTCAGTGAAGAAGATTTCTTCAAAAGTACCAGTGACCAGCCACAACAAACCACTAATGAAAACAGTTCTGGACCCAACAACACCTTAGTTCAAACCTGTTCAGAACCTCAACCTGGCTGTTCAAAGGATCCCGACAGAAATATCGATCAGAATGGTTTTATGGAAACCGAGGAAAATGACCAAAATAACTTTTCGTTTGAGACAGTTGCACCTTTACCAAAGAAGAAGAGGAAACAAAAACAAAATATACGGCGCAAAAAACAAAGATCTGAAATTCTTACATCAACCCCCTTAAAATCAATGTTGGAAGAAAAACAAAGAAAACGCATTGCTAAGGAGGCAGGTCTAAAAAAACAAGGAAACAAAAAAGCTATTAACCACAAAAAACCGACTGTCAGAAAAGTTTTCGATTCATCAAGCGAAGAAGAAGAAGGTGTAGATTACAGAAATATTTGTGACGACGACGAATTAGATGACATGGATCCACAAAACTTGGACTCTGATCAAAATGAGGGAGAAAATTGTTTAGTTTGTGGAGAATACGGAAAAAGCGAAGTTTGGTATAGGTGTGTTGCCTGTGGGGGTTGGGTACACAAACTTTTTAGCGGGGTGGACAGGCCTACAGGTTACATGTGTGAGTTTTGCTCATAATCTTGATTTTTTTTGCGTTTTGTTTTGTTATGGAATTTTTTTAACTTTGTTCGGAATTACCCACAAGCTAATCGTCATTACCCGCCACGTTCGAGTAATCCCGGAATTGCAATATGTAACTTTAAAAAATTTTTGTATTTTTTTAAATAAACAAAATCACCACATTTGCTGGAATTTATATTCCTAATACTCTTTCTTTTCATCTCGGTCAAGTTACATAATCCTAAGAATAATAGTTTCCGTGTTATTAATTTTTTTGCTTAAGTGTTCGCCAATACCCTGCGTTCCCCTAATTCAGCAATAAATTTACCATTTAATCGATTGTAATCTATACATATAATAAAACTGTAAAAATGAAAATTTTGTACTTTAAAGATATTTAAAACATAATTAGCGGGGGGTGTTACTACATCGATATAGAACCCATAAATGTGGCTAAATTTTTTGTCTGTCTGTATGTTTAAGCTCGCATCACATGAAAACTGCGGTTTTCACAGATGTATTTCTCTTCTCCTAAATTAACATTTGGTGTATAAAAATTTCTTTCTTACCCCTTTTACGGAGTGGGGGGAGAAATTTTTATACAACAATCAACACGCCACGCGAATGATGTCGCGGGTACATCCATATAAAACCCAAAAAAGTAATTAGATTTTTTTTTGTCTGTCTGTTTGTGCGCGCATAACCTGAAAACTACTGATCCGATTCAAATGCGGTTTTTACAGAAGTATTTGTCTTTTTTCAACTTAACACCTGGTGTATAAAGATTTCTATATGAAACAATCAACACCCTACGAGAACGACGTCGCAGGTACACCTACTTCAATATAAAATTAGTCTGTTATAAATTAAATTAATTGTTAAATGTTTTATTATGAATTTAAAAAGTGTTAAATAAATTTTAAGTTTAGTTTTTAAAAAATGATTTTTCGGAAACTAAGACTTAATTGGTGCAGTCAGTAGGATTATAGAAGAGTCCATCTAAAGATCCTCGTCGTTCTCAAACGTTTGTCTACATTTCAAAAAAAAAACAGGAGCCCACGGGAAACGTTAACGTTCTCCAGAAGCTTGTGAGTGTGCTTTTTTTTCATTTCATAAAGAATAAGGCCAAGAAATGCAGTAGAGCATAATATTGATCCTGTAAGCAGTAATTACCGTTTTACATACATTTCATGACAGACTTCTCTGAATCCGACAAGGATCATACTTTCAAAGAGACAGAGTTAGATTATACAGATACATCTAGCATAATAGAATTCAATATCAGTATAGAAGAACAAGAACTAACTAACCTATTCAATAGTTTAAATCTTTTAACCATATCAGAAAACTCAAGTATATCACCACCAGTATTCGACATAAAACAACTGAACTTACCAGCCTACGAGGGAAACCCAAATGGACTGTATGAGTTTATCAAGGTATCAACAATCCTATTAAACCGCTAATATGACGCAGAACAATCAGAATTCATCCTGAAATTTTTTTTAACCATTGGCATCGCCAGTAAACTTACTGGAAGAGCAACAGAAATTATTTTGATATATGGGTGCACGAGTTGGGACCAAATAAAAGAAACTTTGATTCAGAATTTTGGTGATCAACGAAATGAGTATTCGCTCACTAGAGATCTGGTCAATATGAAGCAAGGGTATCAGGAAGATGCTAGCCGAGAGATGAAGTACCAGTATATAGGAAATCCTACCGATATCCTCACGTTCACAAAGAAGAAGTGCAAAAACAGATATCCTCAATGTTAGAACAAGGAATCATAAGGTCTAATCAGTCACCCTGGTCCTCTCCAATTTGGGTCGTACTAAAGAAACCTGACGAATCCGGAAAGATGAAATGGTTAACGAGAAAACTATAGATGACAGATAACCAATACCCAATATCACTGACATTCTCGACAAATTGGGACGCTGCCAATACACCTGATGGTATAAAACCCAAACCATTAAAGATCAAAGCCATTATGGACTACTCAGTACCAAAAACCATCAAAGATATCCGACGGAAGACGTTCAAAAATCCATCATACGACCTCGTTAAATGCAACATACTACTAGAAAATATCAATAATCCAGAAAATCAAAAAAAAGTTATAACTAACTATCACGAAGGTAAAACAAACCACTGGGGAATTAATGAAACCGAATCCCAAATCAGAAAACGATACTTTTGGCCAACTTGTGTAACGTAAAAATACCCTTGGCTATCTCCAGAGGGTCGTGACTTTCCTGCTGTGTTTTTGCCTAATTTTCCCCAAACAAGTTTTAAAAAGGGCGCCAAGTACAGAGATACAAATAAAATACTTAGATCACTTTAAAATGGTTTATTTCTAAAAATTCTGATTAGTAATTTTGACAGTTAACGAAAATTAATTAATTCTCTTATCTTTGTTTTTTTTCGGTGGCTTGAAAACGAAGTATCTTAAGCACGTGCTGTAGAAGGTTGATTTCCAATGGAGGACTTCTAGCTGAATTTTCCAAGCTTCTACGCAGTGGACTTAGAAAACAGCAACGGGAAAGAATTTCCTTTCGGCTTTTCTAACCGGGAAATCAGAACTGCAACGGACTATCTCCGATGAAACCTCTCGTCGAAATCTTAATATAGTTCTTTGTAAACCAATAATAGGGCCCTTCTTCTAGTTGGCAATAACCCAGAGACAGAAGGGCAAAGATGGTCGGAAACTCTGAATTTCTTAAAAATTCAACATTAAAATGCACGAAATATAATCAAAAATTAACTACGAAACCACGACTCTCCTTCCACTTTGCAGTCTCCCACTCGTTTCAACGCCAAAACAATAGATAATTTAAAAATATTTATAGTCCAGGAGAATTGTTCGAAAATTAACGATACAATCGTTACACTTGAAGAAAGACATAGAAGAAGTCATAAATTTCTGCGAAATATGTCTAATAAACAAATATGACAGAACATCTTCCAAACCAAAATTCGTTGGTGACACCAACCGCTTCCAAACCACTTGAGATAATCCACCTCGATACAATTTCCAGCAAAGTACAGTTATGGAACTGCTGAGAGACCACTTATCCTGAGTTGGGCATCGATCATTCATGAGATGCAAGGCTCTACAGTTGATCATGTAATCATTTATCTTGGCTTTCGGCTGTGTGCTGCTGGACAAGCATATGTAGCATTTAGTTTGTGCAGATCTTTGTCGGTATTCGAATTGAAAAACTCCTGAATTTATAAGTTTGTCATGGAATAAAAAATAGAAAATAAACAATATTAAAAAAAAAACAAAATAACACGCTTTTCTTGCCAATCGAACTAAAAATTAGCAAATAATTTAAGTGTTTATATTACAGTAGTGGAACATCGAACAATCAAGCATAATGAATCGCCTCGAAATAAAATTTAAGTCATTAACAGAATAATTCAATTCAGAGTAAAAAAGCGTGGGGTGGTTGATATTTTTTAAATATTTCAATCATTCTATTGGCAACTATCTATGGGAGGATAGTTATAAACCGCAGTAAAATATAATTAAACGCTATGGACGGCGCATTCAATTCAATGACTCTAAAATTATATATTTGAAAATCTAAATAGTCATAAAAAAACAAAATCAACACCTATAATAGGTTGGATTCTGTTCATTTTGTGAACTCAGTTACTGGTAGGAAATGTTTTAAGTCTGTATTACATCCATCAATAAAACAATTTTATACGCCTTGTATCTACCTTCTTAACTTCAATAATTTGTAATAATGCACACGTAGACAATATTGTTAACGCCAAAGGAAAAAAATATCTCCTATTAAAGCAAACTCAGAGTTGAAAATTTTGATTATTTGCAGAAAATTAAAAAAAAGATGCTAGATTTAACGCAGCAGATTGATAATATTAAAGTTAAACCTAAAGAATTTGAGATTACATATGTTTTATAAAATCATGATGAACATAAGGATGTCAAAAAATGTTACCAAGTTAGGTAAAAATTTTAAATTTTCTACATGCCTACATTAGAAAAAGATTTAATAGAAACGTCTGTAGAATTTCGTTTGTGGAGTAACGTATGCATTCCCAATTCCAACTTAAGAACATCGTCAAGGTACATCGAGGAGGTTTTTTTAAAGATCTGGTTTTAAAACATTTTTTTTTTTTAGTTTTTAGTTATTGTAATCTGATCATCAGTGCGATCAATGAACAATTTTATTCTAGCCTAAATTACTATATGAATGTCTTAAAATTAAGGGTCTTACTTAATAGAAGTTCCTTAGATTGTACTACAAATATTATTAACACTAACACTTTGTTAGATTTCGCACTTTGCTCTGCTTTTACACTAGTCACTTAAACAACTAACTCAAAAGGTTCCGTCCTCTTGAGTCTTCTCTTTATGTTGGTGTTATCGAGGAGCTGGATTGCCTCGATGTTCACATGATTCAAGAGCCGATTTTCATGACTCTTGGCAAATTTGGTGGTTGTTTCTCTGACTGTGTCCATCTCCAGGTCCCGGTGGAGGTCACTATTTCGAATATACCATGGCGCATCGACGATGTTCCTTAGCACTTTGTTCTGGAATCTCTGGATGATTTGGATGTTACTTTCGCTGGCACATCCCCATAGCTGTATCCCGTAGGTCCAAACTGGTTTCAGGATTTGTTTGTAGATGAGTAATTTATTATATATTGACAGAGTGGATATTCTTCCTAATAACCAATACATTTTCTTATATTTAATACCGAGTTCTTCTCGTTTCTTTTTGATGTGAGCTTTCCAGCGCAGCTTCGCATCTAATGTCAGACCAGGATATTTTGCTGTATTAGCATATGGTATCTGTTCGTCTTCCATTCTGATTGGTACATATTGCTCCTTTTTGTTTGTAAAATTCACATGTACTGATTTATTTTTGTTTAGGATTATTCTCCATTTTTTGGTCCAAATATTAATTTGATTGATTGATGTTTGTAGTTTGTTTGCCGCGTCTTTATGACTCTCTTCTACAGCAAGAATGGCTGTATCATCAGCAAATGTGGCAATAGTATCGTTTTCTAATTGGGGGATGTCACTAGTATACAAGAGGTAAAGGAGTGGACCAAGCACACTCCCTTGTGGCACTCCTGGGTTGATTTCTTTCAGGTCTAAGTAAGCATCTTCTTTCTTTACTCTGAAGGCTCGATCTGATATATATGAGTCTAGTAAACTTGCGTATTGACTGGGTAAGAGTTTATACATTTTGTATTTGAGTCCTTCATGCCAAACTTTGTCAAATGCCTGTGCAACGTCTAAGAAGACAGACGAACAGACCTTTTTTCCTTCTAGTGATTTTTCACATTAGTTATCCTATGTATTTGATCGATTGTGGAGTGGCTTTCTCTGAAGCCAAACTGGTGGGAAGGTATTAATTTTCTTTCTTCAAGTATAGAGCTTAGTCTTTTCAGTAGTATTTTCTCAAATAGCTTTGATATCACTGGTAGTAGTGATATTGGCCTATATGAAGATACTACATTTGGTGGTTTCCCTGGTTTGGGTATCATACCTCAGCTATCTTCCATAAGGTACATGCTTTAGTCTAAAAGCTGCGTTGATAATGTGTGTTAGTTTAACTATTGCTTTCTTTGGTAGATGATTTAGTATTTCCCCTGTAATTAGGTCGAATCCAGGGGCTTTCTTCGGGTCGATATTTTCTTTGATCATTTTGGTTATTTCCTTCGGAGTGGTAAAGACTATTTCTAGGTTATCTTGATTTTGCATCATTTGTTCGAGCTGTTGTTCACCTTCATTGGCTGTAAATGTGTTTGCTAGATGCTGTGCGAATCTATTAGCTTTCTGCTGATTATTTCTAGCCCAGCCACCATCTTCATTTTTGATTGGTGGGTTTTGAATGATTGGTCTTTTTAATCTTTTAGTCGCCTTCCATAGTGAGTAGTCCGTAGATTTGTCAATTGTCAATTCACTTAGGTACACGCTTATGGCATTATTTTTGATATTCTGGATATCCCTTTCCAATTGTTGACTTGCATTGTTCAGCCTAGTTTTTGTCTTGTGGAGCTCTAGTTTGATGCCATCTGCGTCTCAGTTTGCGTTTTTCCCGAATTTGTTCTTTTATTTCCTTTGGGTAATTATTACCCTTTGTTCTTATAATCAGATTATGGGTATTACCCCATGCGGATACAGTTGACTAGTATCTCAACTTCCTTGTCTAACTCTTCTTTGGTTTTAAGTCTTGCTAGCAGATTGATTTGTTCTTCTAGCATTATTTGGAAGCTTTGCCAATCTGTTTGTCTATTGACGATGCTTGGTGGTGTTTGCTTTTGTATTACTGAGTCACTGAGAGTAAGTAAAATGGGAGAGTGATCAGAGTTCATATCCCATGCCTCTTCTACTAGCAGATAATTCACTGATATATTCCTTGTTATGAAGAAATCGATCAAGTCAGGAATTTTATTCCGGTCAGTAGGCCAATATGTTGGTTTTCCTGTTGATAGGATTTCACACTTCATTTGCTTTGCTGCGTTGAAGAGTTCTTTTCCTTTTGTTGTAATAAGCCTTGATTCCAAGTGGGTGTGCTTGGCATTGAAGTCACCTCCTATTATGAATCTATCGCCTTGTGTTTCTAGAAACTCTATGTATTTTTCGGTTTTGATAGTATGTCTGGGTGGGCAATAGATTGCTGTGACAATTATCTCGTAATTTTTTGTTTTAATGTTTACTGACGTAGCTTGGATTATTCTTGTTTTGAATTCTATCTCCTGGTAATGAGTAATACTGCCTCTTATTATAACTGCACTACCTCCTTTGGAGCCATTATCAGGATGTGTGGTATGATACGTTTTATATCCCTTTAATCTAATATATGACTCGTTTGTGAAGTGGGTTTCAGAAACGAGGCATATATCAATTTTCTCTATGTCTAGTATGGCTTGCAGCTCTTGTTGATGCTGTAGTAGCCCATTTGCATTCCATTCTAGGATTCTTAAGCTATTTGCCGCCATTGGTAAGGCTTTTTGGTATAGCTCCTTTAGCACTATATTCAATTCTAGTTATTCTTATTAAAACATAAAATTAAATTATAAACTGACATATCGTCGCTGCGCCTCCAAAATCCGCTATGTGCAACTTTTGGCCAAAATCAGTTATGTGTAGGTATGGCAAAATCATGGCATAAAACGTTCTGTAAAATGCTCTAAGTGTTGTGTGGTTTCTAAACCTATAAGAAATCGATGTTTTAAAATCCTCTATGTGCTACATGAATAAAGTGTGCCTTCAAAATGCTCTATGTGCTTCAAGGTTACATAGCTGTTTTTAATCATCTCTGTGGGAGCCGGGACTGCTAGACTTTGACACGTAGAGTATTTTGTATTTGATGCGGCACTGGTTTATTGTCGCTAATTATTGATATATAATAAAGGTAGGTTGTGTAATGTTAGCTAAAAAATATAATATAGGTACGAAATACGTGTAAAACGTGTTATTATCAGGTAAGACCTATTGTAATTTCTGCAAACGTAAACCTAACCTCCAAATTATTGTTTCACACAAGTGTTTGGAAATGGCAAATCAACGAGCTAGAAAATTAGTTAATTGGCACTATTCAATGCTACTACTGGAGCTAATATTACGAGAGCTAATATTTCCTTGAAAGATGACAAAAATGTTTCTAATCAATCTGTTTTTGATGAACGAGATGAACAAC
The DNA here is from genome assembly GCA_964028335.1 of Altica lythri. NCBI lineage: Eukaryota > Metazoa > Arthropoda > Insecta > Coleoptera > Chrysomelidae > Altica > Altica lythri. The sequence goes on along the minus strand of OZ034806.1, from coordinate 24,084,325 downwards.
ACACGACCGATTTTGAGCTGGGTAAGAAATTCTGAACATTCTGGGTGGTGGCTTGAATAAGTAAATTATTTTATTTATAGATAACAATACTGCACTGGATAAAAGTTTACAGAATGTTGACATTGAAGAGGAATACAACAAATTTATCGAAAATTTACGAGAAAATAATAACATTACTGTTGTAGCTGAAGAAATCAACGATAATAATTCTATCTGCATTGAAAACACTGGGAATGATGAAAATACAATAAACATTATTGTAGATAATCATGTACGCGACGTTGAAAGAACAGAAGACGAAAGCTATGAAGAAGGAAATGGACAAGATGAAGAATCAAATAAAAGAGATACAGATTGGAATCCTGATGATGAGAGTGTTAATAGCAGCAGTGAAGAAGAGCGGGATTAAAATGGCAATATACAGACAGTACGTGATAAAAAAGGAGAAGAGGATACAAACAAAAATGCACCAAGGATGTACAATAAGAAGTTGCGGTTAATGGGAAAGAAATATCAAGGACTGAAACGAGTAGACAATAAAAAGTATATTCTGACTGAACGAAATAAAAGAGTGTTGCAGCCACGAACTTGTTCTCACAATAAAGCAAAACGATCATGACAAAGAAGCTTCATGTGGGCCGAAGTTGACGAAGTAACGCGACAAAAACATTTTAAGTACTTTTGGAAGCTAGAAAGCTGGGGAGCTAAAAAGGGGTATTTAAACGGTTTAGTGGATAATCGACAAATTAAAAGAAGACGGAAAGGTAATGATGAAGAGAATAAAATAAAAATGCATGGGTATGATTGTTTCTTGCCAAATGCAAGCGGAAATAAAGTGCGTGTATGTAGAAATTTTTTGTTATCTACCTTTGCAATAACCAAAGATTCTTTTGCTACCTGGCTACAAGAAAATGATGCAGTTGTGGAAACAGACTTGGCAGAAGGAGAAAAAGAAAATTACAATGACAGGAAAGCTAATAAAAGAGATCTGAAAATGAACCAGTAACTAAGAAAAGACTCAAGTCTGACTCTGTTTTCAAATGGTTAGAAATATTGCCTAAAGTTCCAAGTCATTACTGTAGGTCCTCCAGCTCAAGGATTTATGTTGAACCCACCTTTAGATCAAGTGTTCACATGCATTCAGTTTTTAAAGAATGGTGTATTGAAACAGGAAATCCTGTAGTTGAAAGAAAAAAGTTTTGTGAAATCTTAGAAGAACAAAAGATCTCAATATTCAAACCAAGGAAAGACCAGTGTGATACTTGTGTCTCTTACACCACTGGCAACTTATCAAAAGAGAAGTACGACTTGCACATTATAATGAAGGATGAGGCACGTATCGCCAAAAATAATGCCATTGCTTTGTGTTCAAAAACTTCAACTACACAATTTCACGATCTATGTCTTAAATAATAAGGATGTTCATTGCTATGTATGGCATGAAGGAGATGGAATGGTTACATCTAATGAGTTTACAACGTGCATCCTTGACTTTATCAAAAGCAACCCTAGTTACTCCAAAGTCATTCTTATCTCAGATGGATGTACATATCAGAACAAAAACCGAATATTGGCAAGTGCATTGTCGAATTATACAGAAAGGAATATGAATGTGGAAATTGAACAGATCATCCTGGAAATGGTACATACAATGATGGAGGTAGACAGTGTTCATTCCACACTGGAAGGTCTTTTCAAGCCACCAATTTTTACACCCGGGGAATATATTAGTAGAATGCGTCAGGCAAGAAGCAAGCAGCCATATATCATCCATCATTTAGATTATGCATTTTTTAAAAATTTTGAAAACCTTCCACAAAACTACACCACCATAAGGCCAGGCACGAAAGCTGGTGATCCTGTAGTTGTTGATATTAGAGGATTACGTAGACGAAATTGTAATCCATTGGGCCCTATGAATTTGCAGCGACGATATATACTTCTTAAAATTACAAATTGCTTATGTTATTAATGAAGTAGATTTCTTTAGAGCAAAATTAACTAAATTCATTAGCCAAAACCTCAATAATCCCGAAGAAAGTCAGACTGATCTATTTAATTCTAATTTAAACGATAATACGATACTAGCGTCTGATGTCGATAAAACAAGCTTGGTTTTAAAAACAAGTCTTGATTTTGCTAGTAGCGAAAAAGAACGAAAGTTCAATGTTTCTGAAGAAGAACTTGGTAGTTATCAATTCAAAAGTTAGGAAAAAAAGATTAATTCGTCAGATACGTCAGATATAGACGAAACTAAGTGAAGTTTTAATCTTGGTAACTTTGGTCTTGGAATTATTAATAAAAAATTATTAACGAATTCAATTATAACTTGAGTGATGTTACTGAGCAAAAAAAAATAAGAATGATGAGTTTGAAAAGCCAAGAGAAACCAAAGATTAGCCAAAGAAAATAAGGTATTAAAGACGACCAAACGACGAAACAAAAATCCTAAAAGGACGCGATTATCTTTCACAACCACCAGCGACGACAGCGATGATAAAATTATTCTGGAATCAGATAACGATGTCGATACTGATTCTGATCTCGAAAATATATGTGCAAAGTGCAATCGTTCTTATTACGATAAAAAGTGTCCAAAGGTAGAATGGATTCAATGTATTCGCTGCTATAGGTGAGTTCATGAGACATGTACCTCTAATCCAGATATTTGTGATAGTTGTCTTCAATAACGTTATTGTAAGTGATCTGAGACAGTCGTTGCAAATATTTCACTTCCTTTTATTGATTTTTTAAAAATTTTATTTAGTTAATGTCAAATAATGGTATAGGCAACTATAAGGTACCTATCTACGCATTCGATTGATCTCAAACTTTTATCATTAAGATATACCTATTGTTTGTTAATTAGCGTATTAAATAACTGTTAGTTAAAGATATTGTTTCTATTTTCAAAGTTTAACATCAAACATATATATGTTTATAACCATTTACCCTTGTTTACATGTGAACATGTTTTTGTTCTATTGATTTAATATTTTAGTAATAATGTTTTTCTAATTAACTATAAAATGTTCATTTGAATATCTTAAATAAATAATTTCTTGAAAAATCTTTTTGTTATTTAATTCAAAGGTATGATTTAAACATCTATGGTACGATTTAAATACTAGTTGTACGATTAAAAAAACTGGTTGGCTAAATCGTACTGATGGCAGCTCTCCAAAAAAAGTAGTTTTATAGATTGTTAAGGAATAGGAATAAAACTGATTTTGTTGTAGGTGATAGCTAAGCTGTTAAACTTTACTTAACATATATAAAAAAAAATTAAATCCCATTACTACCTAAATATTTTAGTTAAAGTGAAAATTGGTACGATATAACCGACTTTTCCCTAAGATTTATAAATACAATAAAACGCTATGGTAAAAAGTTTTATTACGATCTTATAGCTTGGTTCACCAATTGTGACTAAGATATATTCCTTCCTTTCCAATAAAGTACAGGCCATGATGTCAAATAAAGGAAAAACCTTAAGAAGCAATTCAGCAAATGCTAATAAAATGCATAAATAAAGCATTACTGCATTGTTTCCTTTAAACCAGTGCTCTTTCTTTAGGGATACAGATATCGGAATGAATAGAAAACAAGTTGTTAAGAAAAGATGCGGCTTGAAAATGCAGCATAAAGAATCATTATTCGGTTGTCAATTCTTTTCACAGGGTGTTTAAAAATTAAGAGTAAAAATCAACTTTTTATTAACCCCTGTATAACAACAAATCCGTTGGAAATTTTAGTAGCTTTGATATGAAAAAATAATCATCATAATATGGCCTAAAACTAAAAAATTATCAAAATCGATGCAATACAAAAAAAGTTATTAAGGATTGAATATGAACCAAATTTTCGATATCCGGTTAATTTTGCGGGCCAGTGTATATTAGCATATCATTTAAAGACATTTTGTAAATTTGCAATAATGGTTTAAGAACCGTTTAATAAAGTATTGCAAAATACAAAAAATAATTTGTGAAGTTGTTTTATTTTTTTGCATTACTGTTTAAAAAGCACTCAAAATATTTCTGAAAAATACGAAAATGTATTTATAAAAACAGGTTAACCACAATTGGTAGGTTAACACATTTTTGCAGATCTAGTTTTGGTGTATTGAAAATATAAGCAAAAGTGTTTTAAGTTCGGGATAATACATTTATGCGAAGTACATTTAGTTAAAAAGAATAACAACCATGTTATGACGCATCTGTTTACAGTTTTAATATTTCGTTTTTTAATGCTATTATTTGAAAGTTTACAAATTCAAAAAAAATATAAAATTGAAATATTTTGTTATAATAATATCATTAATATTATAAATTTTTCAGGTAAGTTTGTTTAATGTTTTTTGATTCACATAACCTAAAAAATTTAAAATATTTTAAAAAAACAATTTTTAATGGATGCAAATGAACTTCTCTAAACAGTTTTTTTTTAATTTAAAATAAAAAAGTTTAATATTTTATTGCTAATCAGTGTTTCTCATTTAAAAATAAATTTTATTACCTGGTACTTTCAGGGAATTTTTATAGTTTCATGTGTATTTAAGATTCCATTAAAATGGTATTGTAGCCTATAACTACAATGTGTTTCACAAAATTTAAGGCAGAACTTTACAGTAGTACAGAATCGTAAATTTGGGGCTGCAAATAAGAACAAAAATGTGGCTGGTTTTCTTATTATTATGCCCTTTTTGTTTTGGCTCAGATGTTTAAAATTATTAATAGGACAACTTGTATATTTTAACATTTCTTTATTCTTCTTGATAACACAATTCCAACAAATTAATTAATTTAAGAGCTACAGCTAGGTAAAAATGTTTGTCCCACGAAGAAAAGCAATTTAAATAATCCTTTTAGACCATAAGAAGTAGTGTGCTTGTTTCTTGAAATCTTGTTATCAAGAATACCATAAAAATTTAAAAATATACAGGTTGTTTCGATAATAATATCTTTGAATCCGATGTCACATGATCCAAAACTAAAAGGTGGTTTTGCTAATATAATAACAGGAATTTGCTCTAATATACAGCCCTAATGTTAAAATGTTATACTACTGTCACTTTCGATGTATTACTCATCTTTATAGTCGTAAGACAAAATATGTTGAAAACTGTAATAAGTATTAATGTGCTTAAAATGCTCAGATACAATTCAAAGTTTTCAGAACTGTTTTAGAAATTACATATTTTTTTAAAGAATGATGTCAAAAGGTCGACGTATCTTACAATGTTTGGAAAACTTAGAAACACAAAACGCCATATATGTTGAATATGTAGAAATGAATGTAGAGAAGAATACTCAGAAGGAGTTGTTAGCTAATAACCAATCAACAGTTAATCAAGTAACAAAAAGCGTGAAACTACTTGGATTAGTGCTGGACCACAGGCTAAACTGGCAGGCCCATATTGAACATTTAGTTAAGAAGCTTTCGAGCTCCCTATTTATTTTAGGACAATTGAAAACAATAACTAATTTTACAGCTCTCAAAAGCACATATTTTTCAGTCTTTTATTCACATATTAGCTATGGCATTACTCTCTGGGTTAACTTCTCCTATGCGATAAAAATATTTAAATTGCAGAAAGAAAGCAGTAAGAGTGCTTGCCGAACTTGGTTTTAGAGATCATTGTCATGAGTTTTTTATAAAATTAAACACTATGCCTTTACCGTGTTTATTTATATTTCACTCTTTAATTAAAATTCATAGATGTCAGTCAATGTTGCCAAGAAATGTAGATGTGCGTACCTGCAACACTAGCAACGCTCACTACATCAGAAGCAGCCGTTTTCGATTAACTGTTTCGCAGTCAAACTCACCAAACTATGAGCTTTTTAACATTTTGCCATCAAATGTAAAAATCCTGGGTATTAATGCTTTTAAAATATATTTAAAAAAGTTCCTTTTAAAATAATGTTTTTATTTAATTGAAGATTACATTGTACATTGTCGAGACAACCACAATGCCGCATCTCTGCTGTGATATTTTTGCTTTATGTTTAAATTCATGTATTTAATGTTCTATCACTGTGTTAATAGTTTTATACTTCCTTTTTTTGACGTGCTACAAACATTTTGTAAAGTAGTTAATAAAATCTATCTATCATCATTTCACCTTATAGCATTTTAAACGTTAAATAATTAAACCATAAATTATTCAAAGAAGATAGAAAAATCGAATACGTACCAACAGGCATTATTCTAATCACTTCTGAAGGTAGGATACTACTCAAAGAAATTAAACAAAGTTACTTTAAATTTAACGTCATTCCATCTGTCGCAACTTTGTAAATCTAAAACGAAATGTCACCAATGTTGTTTACAATTTAAAGGGGAAAATTATTAAACCTACCGAATGCGTATTAAAATGCCTATTTTGTAAATCCTCAGAAAATAATGCTGTAAATAGAATATGTCCTGAATATAAAAGACACAAGAAATCAAAAAATGATGGCGTTTGAAAATATCTCCTTTTATGAAGCTTCAGAAATAATTCCTAAAACTTACTTAAATAACGAGGCTCGTAATAAGGACAATGAATAAAACTTTCACCCCACTAACTTCCCTTCACTAAGTACTAAAAATAATCAAGACAATAATGTAATTACTATCAACCAACGACGCACAGTAGCGTCACAACTCTCTCAAAGTAAACTTAGCTTTGTTTCGGCAGCTAAAACTGCTATACCCAATAAAAAAATTATGGCATAACAGAACACAATTCATGTTTAATTAACAAAAACGGTCAAATACCTCAACCTTTCAAATCTATCCTTAACAAACTTCCTTCTTCTTCTTTCATAGACAACACTAACGTAACATTAAATAATCCTAACCTGCCTTCATGTGCATCGCAATTTTGTAACATTGAATCTTTTTACAATAATTATGTTACACTGTCCAAAGAATTACAAGACAAAATCAGAGAACTTATCATAAACCACAATGAGTTGTCGAGGTTTCCGCTTGGCCGGGATGAACCCTCTCAGGAGGAATTTTATTAACAAATGTCATATTCATTTACAAGTTCCTACAATGGAATATGAGTAGTTTTCATCCCAATAAATTTAATCTAGATATACTAATCAGTCAAATCAACCCCGACATTATCATGCTCAACGAAACAAAGTTGAAACCTCATCAAATACTCAGAATCACGGGCTATGATGTAATAAGGGAAGATATTGATAACGGAGCGGTGGGCATCGCTACATTAATTAAAAAAATCTAATATATAACAGAATTACACTGGACTCTAAATGGCAATCAAATAAATTCAGATACATGGCTATCCAATTTAATCAATACTCAATTTATTCTAACCCTACTAATAAAATTTCATATAATTTCTTTAAATACTTACAAAACAATTGTAAAAATTTGATCATTATGTGGGACCTTAATTTACACCACTTTTGTTGGGGTAGTCAAAAACTTAACAGTAACGGTAACATGCTCATCAAAACTATGGACGACATAGAGTTAGTATATTTGAATGACGGTAGACCCACAAGAATTAGCAACACAAATGTAAGACCTAGCCCTGTAGATCTATGTTTGGCAACATACACATTAGCATGTCAATGTACTTGGGAAGTACTAACAGATTGCGGCAGCACCAAAAAAAGTCTCATGGTGGGACCAGGAATGTGACGAACTAATCAAATAAAGAAAAGAGACTCTAACTAAATTCAAATTAAATAACAATTTGGAAAATAACTTAAACGCGAAATTGATGATTGCCAAAACAAAAAGAATCTTAAAAGTTAAAAAGAGAAACAAATTCCGTGAATACTGTGAGACTTTAAACCGTAATTCAGACATTAGTACAGTTTGGCAAACTATTAGAAAATTCAAATACTCCTTTACCCCCACCTAATAAAAGTAAACTCCCTAACGTCCAAGTTAGCCACGAAATCCTTAACTCGTTATCAATTATTAACATAGATCCAGAATTTCAAATTTACAATGCATGCTCCTTCTTCAATAACTTCACCCTAACTGAATTAAAAAACTGTTTATTTGCCAAAAAGAATACAGCCCCTGGCATGGACAATATCAATGTTTACGTCATCAAACAACTTCCAGATAAAGGATTCTATTAGTTACTCAATTTTTATAATCATGTCAAAAAAGGAAACGCTATCCCTAAAGAATGGACAAATCAAATTATCATAGGCATCCCAAATCTAATAAAGATAATGAACAAAAATTAGAAAATTTCCGATCGTTGGGTCTGACATCATGTGTAGCTAAACTATTGGAAAGCATGTTAAAAAACAGACTAGACTGGCATAAGTAAAGGGGCTGCACCGGTTCGAGCACAAAATCGGTGTTTTTTACATGTAGGGGAGGGTGGGCCACAATGGGTCATGTTCCACAATGGGTCAACGCCGGTCCTGTGTTTCTTAAAAAAATCTACGCAATTCGCGTATGGTGTCTTGCGTTAAAACTACCAGATAGAGTTTCTAACGGGAAGTGTTCTATGATAAGTTGAAGTTGTGTCATTGTAAGAACTAAAGTGTAAACTGACGTCTTAAAAGCTAAAATTTTGTAATTCGGTAAGTTTCTTTTAATATTTTTATAATGTAAATACTGGTAGGTTTCAGTATGTCATTGATTAGTACATAAAGTGAGCTATTTAATGAAATATTTAGAAAGTTGAAGTCTGATTGTTTAGGTTAGATTAAGTGAGGTCGTTTATAAAATATTCCGGTGGGCCACAATGGGTCTACTTATATAGGGTACAATGGGTCTTTGCATGGGGTACAATGGGTCAGTGCGGAAGGTCGCTTAATATTTTGTTTTTTTAATAGCTGCAAAATGACACGAAACCGGAAACGAAAAACTGATAAAGGGACATTTACAGAAGAAATGATGAGAAGGGCAGTTAATTTTGTTATGGCAGAAAATGTTTCTATTCGACAAGCTGCAGAACGAAGTGGTATAAAATTTTCAACTCTTCAACGGTGAGTCAAAAATATTCTATTTAGTGCATGCAACATAAAATTTTGATTTTTGATATTGTAGTTATGTTCCGAAGGAAAAAACAAAAGCGGAAGGAGCAATTATTCGACTGGTTCCTAATTATGCTTGTCGTCAAATATTTACTGCCGAACAAGAAAAATTATTCACAGACTACCTTGTTCTATGTGCAGGCATGTGTTATGGAAAATCGACCAGAGATGGCGTCACGCTATTAACATTACCACCACACAGTAGTCACCGCATGCAACCCCTTGATATTTCTGTATTCGGACCATTTAAAGCTTACTATAACGAAGCAGTTCAAGCATGGCTAATGGCGCACCCAGGAATCCCGCTTACCATCTACGACGTAGCTTCCTGCGTGGGAACGGCATTTAAAAAATCAATGGTCCCAACAAATATCACAAAAGGTTTTGAGCGAGCTGGAATTTTTCCATTTGACAAAACAATATTTTCAGACGCTGATTTTTTATGTAGCTCTGTAACTGATAGGGATAATCCCACAGAGATACAAAATTCTGAGAGAGCTCCATTTAATATTGCAACATTGACCCCTTCAGCGGATGATATTAAAGAAGCCGGACCTAGCACAGAAACACCATCCACGTCTCTAACTGCCCCCGAAACTAAAATTTTTTTAAGTCCTGCCAAATTTAAAGGATTTCCAAAAGCAAAACCTAGAAAAACAACTAGGAAACCTCGAGAAAAAGGAAGCAGTATTATTGCGACCAGTTCTCCCGAACAATTAAAATTAAAAGAAAAGGCCCAAAAGAAAAAAGAGATTGCTGAAAAGAAAAAAGAGAATTCTGAAAAGAAAAAAGAACGTAAATCTAAGCAAAAGAAACCGCGCCTTACAAATATTGAATCTGATGAAGAAGAGAATGAGGATGATCAACATGAATTGTCCGGTTCTTCAAGTGATAGTCTTGATTTGGTTGATGTCGATGATTATGAAGAGAACATTACAGCACATTTCTTGAATGGTACTTTGGAGAGACCATTGAAGAGAGATGAATTTGTACTCGTCGAATTTAGCGATAAACATAAACCAAAATGCAAATTGTATTACGTTGGTCAATATACAGGGGTTACCACAGAAGATGGATCGTATGAAATCAAGTTTCTACGCAGAAGTAAACATGGCAACGCATTCTTTTTTCCCAATATTCCAGATATAGCGGATATACCAGAGCAAGATATAAAGCTGATATTGCCGCCTCCAACAAATATTGGTGGTACAAAAAGAATGCAAGGAACAATAAAATTCGACATTGCTTTTTCCAATATCAATTTAAGATAATTTAAATGTAAGGTTTTTCTTTAAATATATGTTTCTTTCAATTTACTTTACTGATTATGCTATTTCTTAACCTTTTCCTATGCTGACCCATAGTGGACCATGTGGTGACCCATTGTGTCCCACTAATGGTCTACAATGGGTCAAAATTTTGATTTTGCAATTTTTTTTTTCTGATTTTTTCCTTAATTTATTTTAAAATTTTTAATATGTAGATACCTTCCCAATGAATTTAACCTTCAGTTGCATGCATTCATAACTGTCGGTATCATCACATATAAAATATAGCAATCGAAAAGTAACAATTGACCCATCGTGACCCACTCTCCCCTAAATCTCCATAAGAAAATCTAAGGTCCATTCTGCTCAGTTTTGTCTCTTTTTGGCTACGGCCACAGGCCTAACCGGGGAACCGGAGATGGACCAATAGAGATGTAGGAGGATGGATGGGGAGTATGGGGGATGCAAAATTGGGGGGTATGGAGGAGGTAAAATGGGGGGTATGGGGGGTTGCAAAATGGGGATATGGGGAAATGTAAAAGGCGGCAGTATGGAGTAAGATGACGGGGGTAAATAGAATCGGAACTGTGAGAAGGATGTATGGAGTGAAGTTAGGGATGCTGGAGCAGTATGTATTGTCGTATGAAGTAAAGTTAGGGATGCTGTAATATTTGTGTAATCTCATTACTATCTGCAAGTATGTTTAATAAAATTCCTGAAAATAGCAACACATTCGTAGAATCTAATTTATAAGTAAAAAAATTATGTACCTATAGGTATGTACCATACTTTAAAGAAACCCAAGTACCTAATAGACATTTTTAGAAGCCAAACTTTGCAATAAAACTGAATAATAGTTATTTTTAGATATCAAACCTAGAAACTTGTTAGCTTTCTACCTATTATATTTTTTTCTAAGCGAAAACGCAATAAATCACAACAAAAATATAGGTATTATTCTTTGTTTCCATATAAACATTTTTTATCAACAAATATTTATCTTAGAGATTATACGTTTACTTTTTTCAACGTTATTTTCATTCAATTACAAATTGCATTTAAAATTTGCAAATCGAAAAAAAAAAAAAAAATAATATAGGTACAAGTTTTTATCAATCATTATAAATAATAATAATATTATGGCCCTAAAAAGAGCCAATTATTTAAAAAGTGCTTTTGATATAGAATAAAAAATTAAGTCTGTAAACCATCACCTTCTGCAGCAATCTGCAGCTGTCGTATTTTTTTAATATGATGCAGCCTCGATGGTCTTAACTGCTGCATCGAAAGTTCTGTTGCCTGCACAGCTCTATAAACCCGTTCATCTTCACGTTGCCAAATTGAAACGTTTCTGTGATTAGGAGTATTTCCTAACCCATCACCTTCAGCGGCCAAATTAAGGTGGCGCGATCTTTCTTGTTGCATTTTTAAAGTTATATATTGTTTTCGGATCAATTTGCAATAACAATGAAGTGTATAAAAATCAAACATGTGAAAGATTTATTGAAAAACATAAAAACCGCAGATACATTCAATACATAACAACCAAAAAAATATTGTATATATATATCTAGAACCACAGAAATGTGTATAATGCCAAGGTAAACCGCAAAAAAAACAATATACATGTGAAAATTTTGTTAAATAATGAAATATCTATATTATTTTTACGGTATTGATTTCAGAAATAATAAAAATAATTAAGTATAACCAATTAGTTAAAGATTATTACATTACGCTTTACATAAAAACTCAAATAAAAGTATTAATTATGATATAATATATTAAACATAAAGTAGTAGAATTTATATTTTAAAATCATAAAAGTAAAGTTTGTGGTAAACTCAAAGAAAAAAGTTTAAATGATTGTAATAAAGCCAAATAATTAATTTATAGTAAAATACGAAGGCTGATTGATATATATATATTTTTTTGCATTAAAATTTTCTGAAAATACTCTAAAATTTGATAAAAACCAAAGAATAGTATAATAAAATTCATGAAAATAACAACACATTCGTAGAATCTAATTTATATGCCAATAAACTGTTCGTAAAGTAGGTACTACTATAGACTTTTTTTGCGATTTTTATCTAATAGGTAAATATAAGTAACTTGCAAAGAAAAATTACATCATTCACTTAGTAGTCAGTTATGAGGGCGGTATACTTTTTTATGTTATTGTGGTTTGTAGCAGCGGAGGATGCTGAAGATGATGAAATTAAAAATTTTTTATTGAAATATAAATACACAACAAATGAATCTCTTACCGATTATACAGAAGTTTTAGCTAAATTTCAGGAAAAATATAATTTATCGGCCGATGGAAAGCCTAATCTCGAAACTTTAATTTTAATGCATAGAATAGATGCAGAAGCTGAAATTAAAATTTTTTTATTGAAATATAAATACACAACAAATGAATCTCTTACCGATTACGCAGAAGCTTTAGCTAAATTTCAGGAAAAATATAATTTACCAGTAGATGGAACATCCAACAATGAAACTTTACAATTAATACATAGATCGCGATGTCCAGAACCTGAAAATTATTCGGTAGGGACAAGGTGGAATAAAACAGAATTAAATTGGTATTTTCCACTGGCAACTCGTGAACAATTAGACATGGCTAAAATAGCATTCGAGATATGGGCTCAGGCATCAGTTTTAAAATTTAGACATGTGCCATATCCATATAAGGGTAAACCAGATATTACAATACAAATGAGTAGGCGTCAACATAATTTTCGTAAAGACTGTTAAGGATCTCGTACCTGTCCAAACACTTTTGATGGTCCTGGTGGAATATTGGCACACGGGTATTTTCCTGCTATAGACGGGTCATGCGTTGAAGTTCACATGGATATAGAAGAAAATTGGAGCTAAACACGAAACATGGCTGAAGAGCCCGAAAAAACAAATTTTCTTAAGGTACTTACACATGAACTGGGTCATGCATTGGGTCTGGGGCATTCTAGTGATGAACGTGCAATTATGTACTCATGGTATTCTGAAGTTGTTAGTAAATTAGGTGACGACGATATCGCAGGTATGACAGCTCTATATGGACTTAAACAAAAATATGTATACAATCCGTATGCACCAAAGAAACCAGCGCGCCTGACAACCCCATCTACAAAGAAGTCAACAACAACGACTATAAGTACAAAGAAACCAACAACAACAACAACAGCGTATACGAAAAAGCCTACCAAAGTTATACCTGTAGAAAAATCTATAAACTTGTGCGATGTGAAAGTACCAGATATTATGTTTTTAGCTTATACACCAGAGTTTTCAGCTTATCATATGTATATAATAAAAGGAAACTTACTCTGGAAATTTAATTTAGATGAAGGGAAAATTCCAACAGCCGAAGATTTAAAAAATTATTTACCAAAAGAAATAAATCAGATTTCGCATGTTTATCAAAATAGTGCAGGATCGTTAATCGCAGAAAGCGAACGTAAATTTTTCGCTGTTTCATTTCCTGGAATTACAGTGGCTAGAAACATTCAATTAAATCTACCCCGAAATATTAAGGTTAACGCCATGTTTCAGTCGTATACAGGCCAAAGCTATGTGTTGTTTAATAAAACATCGTTTATCCTGTTCGATGATGTGGATGAGCAAATAAAGAGGAGAGGTAGCATTACAGAAGAATTTCCAGGGGTTCCCGATAATATAAACTCAGTTTTTAGGTATTCAGATGGAAACCTTTATTTCTTGAAGAAAGACATCTATTACAAATACAATGAATTTTATAGAAAAGTTATTGAAGCAGGAAAATTTAATTGGAATATGTATAATGTACCTTGCCCTAATACCATTTTACTAACTCAACTTAAAACACTGTTGTCAAAACTAATATCATATTACCAATAAAAATATATAAAAGGCTTCTGTGTATTATTTATAGAAATAATTAAAACGAAAATAAATGGATGCATATATCTAAACCTAAGTTGTATAATACACTTTAAAAGAAATCGTCAGCAGCAAAAAAAAAAATACCTTGTATTAAAATTCGGCCATAATTAGAAGTTGTAGTTTTTAATAAAAATACCATCTATTGAAAAAATAGGTGAACCCTAAATAGGTGTAGAAACCACAAACAATAACACATCGGCAAGATAAACATAAACCCACAGAATTGCTTATAATATTCAAGTAAACCACAAAAAAAAATAAAATCGATAACAAAAACAAGGCCAACGTGAAGAAAATTATTGAAATATTCTATAAAAATATTTGAAAAAATATTTGAAAAAATATATGAAAATTCTAACACACCCTCCCAAATAATAATTTAAGGTAATACATATTCAAATATATAAAAATAAATGGCAAATTCTGGGAAACTTTGAAATAGTAAGATTATTAAAAACTTTATCAATCTAAAAAACAATTAATATCAAGAGGTACATACCTATATTCACAAACTTTAACACATATCACAGTAACTGCTTGTTGCAAAAAAGTTTAAACACTTTAGCACAAAATTGGAAGAATCAAGGTTCAAGATAACATCCCATAGCTAACCCTCTAATAAATACATACACACATTAGAGAATCAAACTATGGAATATAACTTGAACAACATATTAGTAATGGCTGAGAATTTAACGAACTATAAGAATAGATTTAGAGTGCAAGGGACGATGCTTTTAATCTCGAACGAACAAAAAAATGAACGTTTTTATAATAAAATTCACGCATAGACTAAAGGTAAAAAATTTCTACAACACGCAGTCTAATTGCGATAAGACATAAAACCGCAAAACAAGGAATAATGCATTGGCGTAGATATAAAAAATTAATAATTTTAGGTGAGTATCAAAGTAATCAAACAATGATTTGAATGCGACTACTTTATTGTGCTATTTTTTATCACCCCCTACAGTTGCCCGGAATCTCTTCCTCCTCCTCCTCCTCGGAATAGAAATTCCTCTCATCCTCTAAACAGAGGCAGCGCCCACTACATTTACAATTTTGGAGGACCTTTTCATCATATTTCGCTTGATATTCCTCCTCAAGCATCTCATTTTCGAAACAGAGGCATTCGCACTTACACATCTGAGAAAAAGAACAGAGGTAGTTGATAATGAATTTTAGTAGGTATGAGTATTTGGCTCATTTAAAAAATTATTTTTTATTGTATAAAAATACATACACCCGCTACAGAATCGAAGGTTTGTGGTTTATTTAATACTGAAGCTTATTTCATACAGAAGCTTTAAAAAAATAATATTATTTTTGCGATGAATGTGGGTAAGTGATCACACAAAAAAAAGATATGGCTTAATTCTAAAAACATTATATTTTTTATAGATGAAATAATAAGAAGGCGCGTGAGAAACCACGTCGCGGGGTTCGAGCAAGTAAGTTTAAATAGAGTTCTAATAAAAAAGTAAAAACAATCATTATTTTTAGAGTCTTCCAATAATAATTCTAGACGGGACATCCCCGTACCCGTCTAGGAGACCGCCAAATTGCTGGGCATTGGGAACCGTGGGGTGGTTCTATATATATATATATATATATATATATATATATATATATATATATATATATTGAGATGATATTAGTTACTATGTTATATTAAATAAGATGTAGAAGGAAAATCTAATGGAAAGTAGAGAAAGGAGATTTTCTTATTTCGAGTCAGAGCGCAAAATTAGTAACATTGGGATTGATTATCATCATCTTCTTCATAATTCCTAAAAAAAGAAAAAAGAAAATAGAATAATAAGAAAAAAAAATTACAAATACATTTCAAAGATTTTTATTTAAAGATAAAAAAATGATTAATCTACATTATATAAAGTTTTGATAATTATGAAATTGATAAATGGGTAAAGTAGATAATTAAAAGTTTATAAAATTGCCAATACGTTAGTAATCAAACATTAATTTTAAATGAATTAGGGGTGTAAGTAAATGAGAAAATTAAATTAAAAAAAAAAAAAAAAACATCACAAATAGTTAAAATACATGTTAAAACTTCTACTTACTTTTAAATTATACGTATTTACCAACCATATTCTAATTTATAAATAGTTCAAATGCCAAATGAAATATTCTGAAAAAGAGAAAATTATTAGTTTGTAGTGCTAGTAAATTTCATAAGAATATAAAAAAGGAATGATCATTGTTTTAAATTGTAATATTGAATCAAGAATTAGATTTTGTTAATAATTTTGTTTGAATAAGAAATTAGTAGGCGATTTGATGGAAAAGATGTATAGATTTAAGTTTGTTGAATTTGTCATTTGTTTTTTTGTTGATTCTGATAGAATCTCTCTTGTTTTCTACCTTCTGAAGAGGAAGGATGTAAAAAGTTTCGATGAAGATTTTTGTAAAAATTATGATGTTAAAAGAAAGTTAAAAGGAGATTAGTAAGATTTATATTATAAATAATTAGTTAAGAAGTTTGTAGAAGATATGTCACTTGTTTTCTGGTTGTTGAAAGAGAAGTTGTATTAAAAATTTGCTCCGTAGAAATTTTGAGTTTTTTTTGAAAGTATTGAGGATAGAAAGTATTAAAACAGTTTAAAGTATAAAGATTATCCCAAGGTAACCAGAGAGAGCAATTGGTAAGAGAAATTTATATGATTTTATGAAGAAATAGATATTTCAATTTATGGGGCTGAGCACTTTATGGTATAACTGTATTTTAATTGAGTTAAAGAAGATTTAATTAATATTTAACAAGAAAGAAAGTCATAATTACACTTACCAGAGAAAATAGTAGCCATCCATCGCTTGGTTTTGAAGAGGAATTGATTAATTGATCTTCATAAAGTTTCCTGAAATCTTTGCTGTATTGGAAGAAGAAAGTAGATTGTCCTAAGAACTGAATCCTGATTCCAGAAGAGGGTGAAGCTTCACACAAATGGTAACAACTTTGCACTCGTTATAATAAAGAGTTTTATATGTGTTTGATTTTTGAAATTTTGATGAACATTTTTATTTCACTGTTTTATGTATTTAACTAAATTATTTTTATTCATTTTTTGATAAGTTTAATCCAAATTGTTCAATAACTCAAGACAGAATATTTCATTTATAGATATTTGATGCATGTTTTGGTTTATCAACGGTATCTTTGAAGTTTGACACATTTTGAATTAGAAAGGTTAGAAATTTATATGCAATTCACGCCTAGAAAATATTGTTGGTCTAGGATAGTGCGGTTTTACAGTCATTTTATTGCAAATTTGTGTATTAACTGATTTTGAATCTAGTTTGGTTGAATATTTGAACTCTGACCTTGACATAAGGGAATAGCCGGTAGCATATTTAATTAATCATATTGGAAAATAATTACACTGAGTTAATTCTTACCTATTCACTATTTATATTTAAAATTTAAAATTAATTAAAGGTAAGGAATATTTTATAACATAGTGATTAATATTATCAAAACATATTATTATTATTATTCATACATGTTATAATATATATATATGAGAACTGCACCCTCGGTTATATATGTGTGGAAAATTAAAGGTAAAATCATAAAAAAAAATATAATGAAGAAAAATGTTATAGCAAGGTCTTTTTTATGTTTCAGAAGAATAGACCACACACTCTGTAATCTTGAGGTTGTATAGCTCGGTTTACGAGCCTAAATATTCAATATTTAGGTTTAAAACTGAGAGTACATATATAAAAATGCCTATATCAGGGCAACATTCTCATTTTTAAATAAAGAAATGCTTTATAGAGTTTTATTATAAATAAAAAGTGATAAACAATGACACTTATTTTTACGTTAAACAGAAAGGATTGAATATATGATAAGACGCACATCCACCGCCTAAGATTATATTCCTATCATTTTTAATAATAAACGATATAAGTATAATATAAGAAAAGTTATATTGATAAAAATAGACGATATATTTACTTTTAATTTTAATAGAGTTTAATATTTTATTTCATTTATTAAAAACCGCAGCATGTATTGATAGAAATGAAATCGTTTGTTATTTAAAGGAAAATCGTTTGATATTTAAAGGAATTAAAACTTAATAAAATAATGAGTAATAGATAGATAGTTTATTGATAGATAGATAGATAGATAGATAGATAGATAGATAGATAGAAAAAACAAAAAAACATATAAATTTTAATTTTTTCTGATGCTTTTTTAAAGCGTTAAACGTTCATTTTTAATCGAAAATTATCGTTTTTTTAATAAGTTCACGCTTATGAATTTAATAACGAAAAAAACGATGAAAACTGTCACTTTTTGTCACTTTGAAACGACGTTTTTCCATAAGAAATACATGTAAATCGTAAATTTCTTTTTATCAGTTTTTTTAATACGTTATTGCGACAAATTTTAATGCTAACTTGACGTTTGGACGTTTCGCATTTTGGAAATGTGACGTGCATAAATTTTGCCTCGATAAAATAACGAAAACTGCCCCTTTGAAACGACGTTTTTTCCATAAGAAATAAACGATTTCAAAATAAATAAATATTTATATAAACTCTAATAAAATTAAAAGCAGAAACAAAATTTAAAAAAATATATACTTACAATTTCCAAGTGGTCACAAATCACTAGTAAAATCAAAAAAACAATCAGGTCTGGCCAGGTTGACAGCAAAAATCAATATGTATACCTATTACTACCGGTGATATTTTTTTTCTATAAGGTAGACCTCTGCGGTTAGCCTCATAACAATTTTTTGAAAAACAATCATAGGTACAAAGCATATTTAACCAATATACGGTTTGAAAACCAATATAGTTTAAACAAAAAAACAATCTACGTAATTTTCTTGAAAAATTTTCGATATAAATACCGCCGTGTAAATTAATAAAATCATTCCAAATTCTTCAGTATATGTTGGTGTTGAGTTTTCCAGAGCTATTATGTAAGTATATATTATTAATTATACATTGTATTGATTATTTATTTTTTAAATTTTTTAATAAATTTTTAACAGTTTAATATTTATTTTTTGTAAGTTTTTTTCTAATATTTTCTTTTTGTTTTTTTTGTAGATTGAATATACAGCGTATAGCGAATCAAAGTCTTTTGTAATAACATTTGAACCATACTTTTCTAACCAGCAACCATCTTCCATTCTTTATAGATCTACAAATAATCTTCCATATGTAAGTATAATATATTATCTTATCTTTTAGCTAAGCCTGTAATAGTTTACCTAATAGTTGCAGTATCTACGTCGATTTGCATCCTTTGTATCTGTATACGATTGAGACGCTGCTCCAGATTTGAATCCTTTGTACCTGTACACGATTGAGACGCTGCTCCAGATTTGAATCCTTTGTACCTGTATACGATTGAGACGCTGCTCCAGATTTGAATCCTTTGTACCTGTACACGATTAAGACGTTGCTCCAGATTTAGCCCCAGTTTTATTAACACATCACAGCGAGAGTGAGTATTGATTGCTATATAATACACAATGTCACTATCTGATTTTCTGGATGCATCTTTATTGCGAGAATGATATGTTTAGAATCTTTTTTTCTTATTGTATGCTCTAATGATTTTAAATTTGCAATTTTCTTTAGAATGCGGGATGTAAACTTTCTATGAGTCCTCATTGCACTTTTCTAAAAAAAATATAAATTTCTCTTCCTGTTTTTTATTATATTAAATTTAATTGTATACTACTTATTCATATCTCCCTCACACTTACGCCAATTTGACTAATAATTAGCATTTCAGCTAGGGGTTATCTAGTTAATTTTTTGTTGTAGATGAGTCCTTCGCCCCTTCATCTTCATTATAGTGAACAGTTGGTTCACCTTGCAGTTCATGCTAGACCAAATGAATTTGGAGCATATCTATATCAAATGTCTAACATCTATCCCCGGAGATTTTCGTATGAAGAATTTAGTGATATATGTAAAATTTGTGATAGATCAACTGATTTCATTCATCTTGCATATTCCCGATATCTAAATCTTATTAACTATGCCGATCAGGATAGCGATTACGATTCAGACGCTACCCTTACAAACTAATATTATTTTTAAAAGTTTTTCTCCTTTGTTCATCCATACATTGTCAGCATCATTTTTTTTTTATTTTTTTTTAATTTAATCCTTTCTCTTTAGAATGCCTTCCCCGCGCAGGTCATCCCAAATATCCCGCAGCAAGTTGCACCGAGAAATGAATCTATGCTATAGGATACAAAAATGCATAAAATGTGGTTCACTTATTATAACTAAGGAAACATACTCCAACACAGCAGCTGTGCCTATACCAAGAATATGCGTCTCGTGTCTGAGATTAGAGCAGCATGATGAGGAAAAGTAATATTTATCATCTATAAAAAAAAGATAGATCGATAAAAATCCTTCTTTTTGAATATACTAATTAAGTTCTCAAACCATAGCATCACGTAAATTTTAACAAATTCGTAGAGTTTATGTAGGATTTATCGCTTTAGAATGATTAGGCTTCTGTTCAGTACTAAATTTACGTTGTATTGTATGCTTCTTGTTCTTATCCGTTACATATTTCTAATGGCTACTTATCATGATGTAGGTAGTGGAGATGGTGATATTGAAGATTGTTTCTACCAGTTAGGATGCCATTATGGATTTATTAATTTTAAAGAAAGTCCAAAAAGTTCTAGTCTGCGAATTTTGTAATCACCCTATACTTCCTATTCATTACACTAAACATGTAAAAACTAATCATTTATATTGTGGTCTGTGTCATAAGAAATATCGCTATATTACCTCATTCCGTAACCATAAATGTATGGTTCTATTAAAATCTGCACAATAACTGACATGATGATTATTACAGATATGTCTGGACATGTTGCATCAATAACCGAGTTTACTCGAGTTAAAACTTTTAAGATGTGGCCTGAAGCAATGAAACAAACCGGACATGACCTGGCCAGAGCTGGGTTTATGTATACAGGGGTTGGAGACTGTGTTATATGTGCATTTTGTCAGGTAGTTGTTGATGCCTACTGATACACCTATGGAGAAACATACAGATAGTTGTTTGTTCCTGGAAGAACATAGCAAGTTGCAAAGAATGTGCTCATATAGCGCACGTTTAGCATCTTTTAGAAGTAAGACGCCTTCAACTGCAAAATTGGCTAAAGCAGGTTTTTACTCTGACCACGGCGTATTAACCTTCATAAGTTTTAAAGATGTTAGCAAATATCACGTACGGCTATCCTCTTTTATGAAAGAGCCTGCGAGGTGGCCCAATGCGGAACATCTCGCTAAAGAAGGGTTCTTCTATACAGGATGTGATATGAAAATACAGCACTATTCTCAATGTTATATAGCCGTTATATATAAAGATGAAGAGAAGGAAAATAGGCCGCATAATGTAAATATGGCTTGTAAAATATGTTTGGATAAAGAAATCCAAATAGTTTTTTCGCCATGTGGCCATTTAGCTTTATGCATAGATTGTGCACAACCGTTAAAATATTGTTGCATCTGCCGCACTCGTCTTGAGGGCAAATAAAGAGTATATATTACTTAGATTAAAATATCCGAAATTATTCTTCCAATGCATCATACTACCTAGTTTCACCCCAACGGGCGTTCATTATTGGTTTTCGGAATGTGCGTAATAATACTTTTATTAGTTTGTACGATTTTATTCTTGTTATTAATATATAGTTGTTATTACAATATCTTTTTTTGCACATGCGCAGTATCTTTATTAGTATATGTTTTATTCTGAGTTTAAATTATTGTTTGTTTTATACTAAGTTTAAAATTAGTTTGTATGATATATAGTTGTCATTTACAATTTGTTACACATGCGCAGTATCTTTATTATTGTATGTTTTATACTAAGTTTAAATTATTGTTCATTTCATTTTTTTTTTGAAATATACTTATTTATATTATAATGTTTACCCACTTTTTACTTACCCTTCTAACACACAAAAGTACAGAAAAGCTCTTTATGGATCATTCTTAATCAATCAGTCTTAGGATTCATACCTATATGCTCTTATACATTAAAAACAGTGCATACGTTTATGTGAAGGTATATAATTTTATTAATTTAAATTTAATATTTTTTTTATTTTGTTTAAAAACATCACCCGCTCGGGGTATATAAAACTTAAGAGTCAACTCTTGTTAGGCATTTTTTCGATTTTAACGACGGCTCTTTTTAGGCATTTTTTCGATTTTAACAACGGCCCTTGACAAATTTAGTATATTAATAAAAGCAAGGGCTATATTCAAACTTACTAATTTATTTTTTTATTTTTTTTTTTTGCAGCAAAAAGACACCCAAGAATAATATTTTTTATGTTGATATAATTAAAAATATATAAAGAAGGTTTTTATAGAGTACTGTTTTGTTTTAGATATTTCATCGGATGTTTGATGCCTATTTGCTAACATGCTACTTAAACTTATCAAATACATTGCAACCATTTTGGGGTTAATAACCTCGAATTATGATGAGCAGCGAGCTAGAGAAGGAGTTAAAGAATGTACAAAAGCTACAAAAAAAATTCATAATGCTCTAAGATATGCTAAGACTTCTCGGGAAAGACATCGTTTAGAAGCCCAACTTCGAGAAGTAAAATCGTTGCGAGCGCAATTAAAGGCTCAACAGAAAAAGGGTTCCGGGCATATAAGTAGAAAAGAGACTGCGTACAGATGATGATATTTTCTCTGCATTTAATTCAAGAATTCGAACAGGAGTCATATCCAATCTTAAGCATAAAGATCCAGTAGCCTTTCTGCTAGACTGTAAAGCTCTGTTCAAACGAAGAATTCAAAACGCTCTCAAGAAAGACAATTCAGTCAAAGTTAACATGGCGTTTTGTGGAGAATTTGAAATAGCTAGGGCTGATAGGATCTTAAACGAAAAAAAAATATTTCACCACATCAAATTTTGCTATATACATAACAACTAATATAAATAACTGGTTTGATGAAAATGTTTCGGATCCTATTCTAAAAGATCTCGAAGAATTCCAGGAGCGTGACAGTGGGTGGGCCTTGAAACGAATTGTTAACTTGGGAATAAACATTAATAAATTTATACCCCAACTTGGATCGTCATATATTGAACTACCACCACAAATTAAAAGAAAAGAATCCTGCATTAATGTTAAAAATGATGACCAAGCCTGCTTTGCATGGGCAATGATGGCTGCTTTGTATCCTGTTGATATTAATCCTCAAAGAACAAATAAATACCCACATTATTCAGAGGTATTAAAATTGAAAGGAATCCAGTTTCCAATGACTATAAAACAAATCCCCAGTTTTGAGAAGCAAAATAATGTTTCAGTCAACGTATATGTTTTGAGGAAATATAAAAAGGATTTCACGACGCTTCCCACATATCTAACATCTGCAAAGAAAGATAAACATGTAAACTTGCTTCTTATTCAAGATGACTATTCTAATCCAACAAGATATCATTATGTTTGGATAAAAAATCTTTCTAGACTTTTATCTAGCCAACTTAGTCAAGAGAACCATAAAAAGTATTTTTGTGATAGATGTTTACACTACTTCCGTTCGAAAGATAAGCTAATTAAACACATTGATGACTGTATTAAAAAGAATGACACAGCCATCAGGATGCCTGAGGAGGGCAAAAATATGATAAAATTTAAGAATTTTAAAAACAAAATAAAAGCCCCTTTCGCTGTATACGCTGATCTAGAAAGTGTTTTAAAGCCATGCGCGGAAAAGACCGCTTACCAAGAACACATCCCTGCAGCCGTTGGTTATTACTTCAAATGTTCATATGATGATTCTCTCTCTTTCTATCGATCATATAGAGGATAGGATTGTATGCAGTGGTTTGCTGATGAAATGAATCAGCTTGCTGAGGATGTTTCAACGGTATATTTATGTTCATATGATATAAACATGACCCCACAGCAAGAGAGCGATTTTCAAGCATCCACATGTTGCCATATTTGCACGCTACCCTTTAAAGTTGGCGAAAAAAAAGTCCCTGATCATTTTCACTTAATATCAGAAAATAATTACCGCGGGGCTGCACATAATGAATGCAATGTGAATTATCAAGACACTCATACAATCCCCGTCATATTTCACAATTTGAGTGGTTATGATGCATCTTTTGTAATAAAAGATATCGCAACCCGCATGACTGGCTCTATAGATTTGCTCCCTCTTACTAAAGAAAAATACATTTCTTTTACCAAGCATGTTAATGAATCCCGGATAAACTTTAGATTTATTGATAGTTTTCGATTTATGGCATCTTCTCTAGATAAGTTATCATCGTATTTAACAGAATTTCCAAATCGTAAATCTTCATAATGCTACAGAAGAACAATTTAATTTATTAACAAAGAAAGGAGTAATGCCATATGATTACATTGATAGTTTTGATCGTTTCAATGAATCTTGTCTACCACCTCAAGATGCTTTTTATAATAAATTAGAAGATAAACCATGTCCCAAGCGTCTATATAGAAGGGCTCATAAAGTTTAACTGTTTAACTGTACTACTTTAGGAGATTGTGTCGACTTGTACATGAAAACCGATATTCTACTTCTAGCAGATGTTTTTGAACAGTTTAGAATAAGCTGTATTAAAACATATGAACTAGATCCGGCCCACTATTTTACGCTACCTGGATTTACTTGGGATGCAATGTTAAAGTATACTAGACAAGAATTGGAGTTGCTGACTGATCCTGATATGTTTTTGTTTGTTGAGCGAGGTATTAGAGGGGGTCTTAGTCAAGTTTGCTCTAAACGAAGAGTCCATGCGAACAACAAGTATGCCGAATTTTGATCAAACGAAACCTGAAAGCTATTTGATGTATTTCGATTTTAACAATCAATATGGATGGGCGATGTCTCAGTATTTACCATATGGCGGATTTGAATGGACAGATACAAATATTGATGTTACTACGATTGCTAATGATAATGATGATGGTTACATGCTGGAAGTGGACTTGGAGTATCCACACGATTTACACGATAGACATAAAGATATTCCTTTCTGTCCAGAACATATTAATCCTAAAACCATGAAGCCGCCAACTAAAACTAAAGAACTAACTAAATTGATGGCTACACTAAATAGTAAAGAAAAATATGTTATTCATTATCAGGCTCTTAAACAAGCTATATCGCATGGGTTAAAAGTAACAAAAATACATAGAGTATTGAAATTTAAGCAAAGCCCATGGTTAAAGTCATACATCGATCTAAACACAACTCTTCGAACAGCTGCCAAAAATGATTTTGAGAAGAATTTGTTCAAGTTAATGAACAATGCTGTGTTTGGCAAAACTATGGAAAATGTACGAAAAAGGGTTGATGTGAAACTTTTAACTGAATGGGAAGGTCGATATGGTGCTCAATCTTACATATCCAAGCCCGAATTTAAGAACAGTATGATATTTGACGAAAATTTGGTTGCAGTAGAGATGTTTAAACTTCAAATTTATCTAAATAAGCCACTATATGTTGGCCAATCAATCCTGGACCTGGCGAAAACCACTATATACAGCTTTCACTATGATTACCTGCTTAAGACATTTGGGGAAGACTGCGCAGCTTTCTATACCGATACGGACTCTTTAGCACTCGAAATACAGAGAAAAGATCCATACACTATTATGAAAAACGATTGCCACCAATACTTTGATACGTCAGACTATCCTAGAGATAATATATATGGAATACCTCAGGTGAATAAGAAAGTTTTGGGTATGATGAAGGATGAGAATAATGGACGTATTATGACAGATTTTGTGGGGTTGCGATCCAAATTGTACAGCATAAAAGTTTCTACTACAGAGGCTGAGTTGCTAAACTTGAAAAAGAAATTAAAAGCTGAGGAATATGACGATGATGAGATTGAGCAAATTTTATCAAATTATGGTGTTACAAAAAAGGCTAAGGGTGTTAAATCATCCGTCGTAAAGACAAAAATTACTTTTGATGATTACATTGAATGTTTAGAAACAGCTAAAGCGAAGACTGCTATACAGCACCTAATACGATCCAAGCAGCATCATGTTTTTTCTCTAGAACAACAGAAAATCGCTCTCATATCTGATGATGACAAAAGATATCTAGTACCAGGTACCTACGATACTTTGCCCTGGGGACATTACTCTATAATGGATGAAGCAATGGATATCGATTAACCCATTAGTTGAAGAACGTTGAGATTACCAAAATTAATTTGTACTTATACATTTTTTTCTTAACTGTTTAATATATGTTTTTAAATATTTTATTGTTTTATTAACCCTACTCATATACACTTTTCTTTTCAGCCGCCTGCAGATAGTAATGAGATTACAGAAATATTACAGCATCCCTAACTTTACTTCATACATACTGCTCCAGCATCCCTAACTTCACTCCATACATCCTTCTCACAGTTCCGATTCTATTTACCCCCGTCATCTTACTCCATACTGCCGCCTTTTACATCCCCCCATATCCCCATTTTGCAACCCCCCATACCCCCCATTTTACCTCCTCCATACCCCCCAATTTTGCATCCCCATACTCCCCATGCATCCTCCTACATCTCTATTGGTCCATCTCCGGTTCCCCGGTTAGGCCTGTGGCCGTAGCCAAAAAGAGACAAAACTGAGCAGAATGGACCTTAGATTTTCTTATGGAGATTTACATGTAAAAAAGACCGATGTTGTGCTCGAACCGGTGCAGCCCCTTTACTAGCATATGGAGAAGAATGGGGTTTTCTCGGCTCATCAGTCAGGTTTCAGAAAAAGGATAGGAACTAATGACAATCTAATTTTTTTTAATTCTATGTCATTTAGGCATTTTATTTATTATTCAACAAACTAAAAGACCTAAATAATCCAATGGACATAGTTAACCTAATATTCCAATTCCTGCACAATCGCACTATCTTTGTCAAAAATCAACATAACAATCTGTGAGGCCCCGCGTACACTTCCCAGGGATTGGTACAGGGATCGCCTCTTAGCCCTATACTATTTAACATTTACATTAAAACTTTGTAAGACTTGATTCCTCCCAACTGTATATTACTCTCCTACGCAGACGATCTTGTCTTACTAACATGCGGAGAAAAACCCTCTGACAATGCCAAGCTAGTAAACAACACACTACAGGAAACTTACTTCTGGTTCAATTAACATAATTTTAAACCTTCAACTAACAAATGTGAAACTATGTGGCTAAAACCACAATCCTCCTAAAATAAAAATAGGTGACTTCGTCATTCCCCCCACTTTCCAAAAAATCAATTTAGGCATCACAAATATAATTTAAAATGGCAACCTCAAATTAAAAACATCATAAATAAAACTCGAAAGGGCATTAACATAATGAGAGCACTCTGTGGTGTATGGTGGGAGGCACTTTAAAACTCATATATAACGCACTAATTCAATCTTACCTAGATTATGGATCCATGTTAATTATTAACTGTTCTAAACAAATCATAAACAATTTCAAGCTCTTCGCATAATAAATGGCATGATGAAATCTACTCCCACCAATGCCATCCTAGCAGAGAGTGCCAAAATGGACTTAGATCACAGGCTAGCCACCAAATACATTAATAAAATTAGTAAAATAAAAAATCATCCAATGATCGGCCTGACGGTTGAGCTGAGAAAATTCCAGGGATTTCAACAAGGTTATTGGAGAAACCGCAATGTAACATATTTGATAGAGGCTCTTAACAATACAGAATTTTTTTACCTTTAATTAACTGTGCTGGAATTCCGTCTTGTTATTCTTCTGAATTTGACATATTCACTTACAAAATTCCTATCAATAGTACATGTTTTAAGAAAGACACTATAACCAATCAGAGTGAATATCACCAGATTGCATCGGAAAAATTCACATTATTTATCCAAATTTTTACAGACACTTCTAAAAAACCTATTCCTTCAGACTTAGAGGATGACAGAACAGGAATCGGGATACATATACTGGGTGAAAATTACTCATATTCCGTAAGGATGCCTTCTTTTACCAATATACCATTGAACTGTCGAACCGAGTAGACGTTTCACTGTGCTCCGCTCTTTATTGGGTTGGCTGTTAGCCTGTATCACTGCGACCTTTGCAGATCTATTGTGACCACCCATTATCTCAAGAATAGAATTAGAGAACCTTGTCCAGCCCTGCCCTCTTAATGAGACTTAATAGCCTTGACTGATTAAGCCGCACATATCATCCCGAAATGTCAAGCGAAAGCAATAACAATTCAATTACCGACCCTAGTGGTGACGTAAAATCTACGAACCCGCATAAAACTGGCAAAGGCTCGAAACAGAAAAGGCAAGATAACTTTAGAAGAAAGAAGAACGCTGAAACTGATGCCTCCATCCAAGCCGGAATTTTCGCTCGTTTGAAGATTACTGACCCAACTAGCGTCCCCACAACCCCCATCGCACACGAAGTACATCCAGTTACTGTACCAGTAACCTTTAAAGTACTACCATCATACGTAGACCGAGTTTGGGATACGATGGAAGCGATCGGAACTAGACCATTCTCAATACACCGGAAAATAAGAGCATTTTTAAGAAGGGTATGCAGTTATTAGCTGAAGTGAAACTTTGTTATGCTCAACGAGCACATACTGATAAACCTGATGAAGATTTACCATCAAAGAAGCTGTATACTACCGAAGAATTAAATGATTTCAATTGCATGGCAGAACAGTTGCCCTTCCCCTTAGCTATGTATCTAGAATGCATAGGAAATACTTTAGATAGAAAGCAGTTTATAACACGATTACTCGCTGAATTTGAAGGAGAAGATGCAGCTTTGTCTGGAGCGTTAACTTTTGCTCCACGCCAATTGGTTCCACTGCTCAGAATTTTACGTGACGGCGTTTATGTTAATGATTCAGTTCATACTATAGCGCAATTATTGAATGAACTTCCTGGTATAGAGTGGGAACATTACGTGCAACAGGTGGCACCCTCTATGATAGGTAGAGATATGGTTAGACTAACCAATAGATCGGCCGACTTCTGGCTATCGAAGAATAAGATAAAATGGACTGATACTGAACAACGAATTTTTAGACAAATAGTCCAGTCTATGTCATCTAGAAAAGGATTTAATATCCAACTTGACCTTTCGTCGGGTCAAGGCGCACTCGCACAGATAGTCCAGACGCCTGATTGGCAGATAGACCATTCCATCAAGTGGTTTCTAATAACTGATCTGTCGGATTACGATTAGAAGCTTGGGGCAGCCTTTGGCTTTGGAAATTTTTATAAACATATTATTAAGCCTTCTCGCTTCATTGGTACTTACACAACATCCTATTGGAGAGGGGAGTTGACTCCCAGAAGGATCATGATGCCATCCTTGCTAATCAAGAGTAGAGGCACTACTCATTGTCCGATGTATAAAGATAGACGTTAAATTACTTTATATAGACATAAAACAATAGCTGTAGCTATGCTATAAAACCAACAAAACATCGAGAGTTTAGTTTCAGTCCTCGTGCGTGTCGGACGTTTCAATTGCCGGTACTGACCAGAAATTTAAACGCTTTATCGATCTGAATAATAACCAACGATAACTATTTAAATAATATATAGACTAAAACTTCGCGTTCTTGTTTATTATTATTATTTTTTTTATTAATTAAATGAGTGCGGACACAGGGGGGAGACCCCCGCCTGATCCTGATGAATCTTCCAATATCATTCCTAGTAGTCCAGATGTTGAAATGGAAACCCCCAACAATTTTAGAGGTTTTAGTAAGACCGAAACCAACCAAACTGTAAGTACTTCCGATCCTATTACATCTAAAGATGACAAACAAAAGGAAATTTTTAAGTATACCATAAATGATCGTGGGCCTTTTCACCTATATGTTGAAAATAATGACAGGGATTTTAAAGGTAAACTTAATGCAATATCAACAAAAGGTTTTGCTTTGTTTTAATTGCTTGCGATATGGGCATCAGGGAAAGCAATGTAGAAGTAGCCCTCGATGTAACAATTGTCGGAAAGACCATAATACAAAAGAGTGTCAGGAATCACAATTAACTCCAAAATGTTTTAGTTGTATGGGAGACCACTTCACAACAAATCTTAAAGTATGTCCTGAATTTAAAAGACAGAAATTAATTCAGGAATGTACGACCAATACTAATGTCAATTATCATGATGCCAATAAACAAATTCCCCGCAAATCCTATGCAGACGTAACATCAGATAACATTATTAAAGATTATCAACAACCAATTTTGCCACCTACTAATAACCCACCCGTTAATCAAAGTTTAAATAATTCTTCTGTTACCCATCCATTCAGATTTTCAACCAACAGTAGTAATAATAGATATACAGTCAGTAAGCCTAAAGGTATCAAAAGGCAGAGACCAAATAGTCCTGTCTTAACAGAGTCAGATCCAGAATTGACGTTTAACTTTAGACAATCAGGAACTAATTTCCCAATTATAAATAGTCCTTCGTATATAAATAATTTAAGTTCAAATTCTCACACGCTACAAACAGAGTCAAACTCTGATATTTTAAACATCATTTTTGTTATTGTTACCGAACTGTTTAAGAATTTTAAAGAAACTAATAATCTCAATGTTACAAAAAAAGATTTACAACAAATACTAATTAGTAAACAATTATTAAACATGAATAGTAGAGCAAGTACTTCGTCATCTTCTCAGCCATAAATGAAATCAAAATTTTGCAGTGGAACTGTAGATCTGCAGTTGCCAATAAAGAAAACTTAGAATATCTCTTAAATACAACAGAAACCACTATAGCAGCTTTGTCAGAGACCTGGTTTAAACAGGGTAAGTTTTATAACTTTCAGGGTTATAATCTTGTACGGTCAGATCGTATGGATGGTTACGGTGGAGTAGCCATTCTAGTTAAATCCAATAAACTATTTTCAGAAGTCGTAGTACAGAAACCTGCAGAAATGATGTGTACATGCATTGAAGTGAAACTCTTACCAAATAAAAAAGCATTGTACATATTGTCAATCTACATTAAACCAAAGACTCGGATAGAACTAAGAGAATGGATACATTTTTTCGAAAGTCTACCAAGACCTTTCATAATTGCTGGAGATTTCAACGCTCATCATCTATCTTGGGGATGCGAATTTAATGATGTTTATGGTGTTTCTTTGCTCAATGCTATTAATTACTGCAACCTTGTTTATATCAATGATGGCGCCCCCACACTTGTAACGTCAGGTAGGAAAAGTGCCATTGATCTGTCTATTTGTACACAAGACATAGTACATTTAATATCTTGGTCAGTCATACAGGATCCCCATGGATCCAATCACCTACCTATATATATGACATTTAATAGCTCTGACTCAGGCATGGAAACTTCTGATCCAGTTCACAATATATGGGTTATTAGAAAAGCCAACTGGAATTTGTACACAACAACACTGGAGGCTGTGAGCACCACATGTAACTACAATAATTTCATAGATATGATAAACACAGTAGCAAACAATTGTATCCCGAAAAGAACAACAATAAAAAATAAGTACTGGAAGCACAAACCAAAACAATGGTGGGATGAGACCTGTAACAACATTGCTCGCCGGAGAAAAGAGGCTTTCAGATTATGGAAAGAAAACCCAAACATACAAAACTTACTTGAATTTAAGCGAGTCGATGCCATCGCAAAAAGAACATTCAAACAAACAAAAAGAACAGAGTGGAAGAAATATGTTGAAAGCCTAAATCAGACAACTCCCATCTCTGAAGTTTGGAAAAGGGTAAATAATTTTAAAAATCGCAAGCAACAGAATAAGCTACCTATCGATCCTGAAGCGAATTGGATAGAAGAGTTCCATGCCACAATCTCACCAGACTGGACGGAAGAATGCATAGAATCCAATGTGTTATCTTTAAAAACTGTACCAAGAAACAATTTGCACTTACTTGAACGATTTGAGATGGGGGAATTAGAAAGATCTTTGAAACTATCTAATAATACGTCACCTGGCGAGGACAATTTAACTTACTCCATGTTGTTTCACCTCCCCTATAAACATAAAAAGTCGTTGCTGGAAATCTATAATGGTATCTGGACTGGTGAAAGCCCTATTCCGAATAGTTGGAAGAATTACATAATATTACCCATTAAAAAGCAAGGCAAACCATTAGACCTCTCAAGTTCGTACAGACCTATATCCTTGGCATCTTGTATTCTTAAAACTCTGGAAAGAATGATCAAAAATCGATTAGAACAGTGGCTAGAGTTTGAACACATCCTACCTAACTCACAATATGGCTTCAGGAAAGGTAGGTCTACTCTAGAAGCTATTACTGTACTTATTACAGATATAATGATAGGCTATACAATAAAGAAACACACTGCTGCAGTTTTTATTGATATCTCCTCGGCTTTTGATAAAGTAAACCTAAACATTTTATACCGTAAGATGACATCAATAGGAATCCCTCATCAAATATGTTCATTTTTAATTTCACTATATTCCAACAGACGGCTTTCACTAAAAATAAACCAAAATCTTACTGGGTCACGAACAACGAATGTAGGACTCCCTCAAGGCAGCATCCTAAGCCCGCTACTTTTTATACTATATACAATGGATTTAGAAGTAATTCTGGATAACGTGAATATGATACAGTTTGCTGACGATATAGTTATCTATGCTAATGGTACTACTATTTCAAACTGTCAGGATATTTTAAATAGAAAACTATGGCTAGTTAATAAATGGCTAAATTCGAATAACTTAATTCTTTCAGAAACAAAATCTGAAGTTTGTATTTTTACTAAAAAAAGGGACATCCCTCAAGGACAGATACAACTGGGACCATATCTTCTTCCAATCAAAAATTGTGTTAAATACCTCTGGCTCTACTTAGACAGAAAATTACTGTGGAAAGATACCATCCACCACGCAATAAAAAAAAACGAGAACGCTATGAACATTTTGAGAGCATTCTGTCATACCAAATGGGGAGCAGATCCAAATACCGCTTTACTGTTTTATAAAACAATGATTAGAAGTGTCTTAGATTATGGAAGTCACCTATATGGAGCAGTAGCATACACTCATCGAATCAAAATAGAGACCCAGAAAAATGCAAGTTTGAGAATATGTCTTGGTTATCTTAAATCTACCCCAATAAATATTATTGAAGTCGAATCCGTACAACCTCCGCTGTCTTTCAGAAGACAGCTAATAAGTCATAAATTTATTGCTAAGGCTATATCAAAAGAAGCCAGCTATCTTCGTAACATTCACGACCTCGCCATTCTAGTACTCACCCATTCATATTGGCATACAAAAGCAACCCCGCCCCTAGTAAACAGTTATACCACAATGTCACAATTCTCCAACTCCCTATCAACCAATAAAACTATAACCATCCACACCGAACCTCCCCGGGTTTTCTTCTCAAAGCATATAAAAACATGCTACTTGGACCCAAAAGAAAACTTTCTAGAAACCATCAATAGGAGATGGCCTGAACACCGATATATATATATATACTGACGGATCCAAATTAAATGAAAAAGTTGGCTGTGCCTTTTATGATGCAAACTCCTCCCAATATTACAAGTTCAAGCTACCAGATGAGTGTTCCATATACACTGCCGAAACTATTGCCATAGCAAAAGCATTCAGGTACGTCCAGTCCACAAATACAGAGAATTCAGTTATATTCCCTGACAGTAAAAGTGCAGTTGACCGAATAACAAACCTGAAAGCATCCAAAAACCTTACTAGCATAGAGGCAGAAATGTTAAAACTAAAGTTTGAAATCACAGTACAAGGAAAGACAACAACTGTAGTATGGATTAAAGGACCCTCAGGAATAAAAGGTAATGATTTAGTGGATATACTAGCCAAATCGGCCACTGACATAGGACACAATTTGAACACAAATATTGTCCCATTTACAGATCTTATGTCCAAGTTTAAAACACATTTAAGACAATGTTGGCAGCAGGAATATAATTCATCAGTAACAGGGTTTAACTATGTTAAACACCAAAATAACATTCCAACCAAAAGATGGTTTCATGGATTAACAAAACGAAACTTTATTGTTACCATAAATAGAATAAGATCTAATCATGCTATGACTCCTTTGTACAAATACAAAATAGGACTGGAAGAAAACCCATACTGTTTATGCGGAGAAGTTGGTGATATGAGTCATATAATCCTAGAATGCTCAAGAAATGAGGAGAGCATTAAATCATTCTTCGACGACATGGTAAAACTTAAGTTCTGCTTTCCTACCAATTTAAATTGTATAATTTTTAGTAATAATATTAACTTATACCACTGTTTATATAATCATTTAATTCGTTGCAAAATGAAATTGTAAAATACTAACTACTATTGTAAGCAATCTGCGAAAAAAAATATTATTGTAAGTGTGTTCACGAAAAAATTAATAAAATAATAAAAAAAAAGTGTAAAAAAAAATGTGAAAAAAAAACAAAACTATGAATTAAAATATACATAAAAAATAATAATAATTGCATAAACAGAAACACACAATATTTTACTAAAACATTAACATTTATGGTGGTGTGTGAGAGTTTGAACAGTCAATTTATTTATATCTGATTATAAATGTTCCTTTTTTTCAATTTTTAAAATTGTTAAGATGAAAGAAAAAAAAAGTCTGGCTAATTGGTTTATGCCAAAGCCAAAAAACAAAAAAAAAGTAGCCACTCCGCATAGCTAGAAATAATAATTTACAAATAATTGTTAAAGCACGTAATTATACAAATTTAAGTCAAGCAATTCAAGGAGCAAAAGAAAAAGAACTTAACCGCTTGCCGTTGTATGCCGAGTTATGTCGTCATGACTTTTTATACAGGTTTGTACAATGACGAGTAAACTCGTCTCAGTCGTCTCATGTCATTTCGAATAATTCTAAGCCGATATTTCTCGTTGCTTGCCGTTGTAACATCAAGTACTACGCCGAAATAACTTGTCACCCATATAAATCTGGTGTTTTCAGCGGCAGCGAACGGAAAGGGAGGGGAGGCATTCGATAGAACCCGTACGTGCTGTAACGAATCAGTCAGGCTAGTCTCCTAGTCGCTGTTGTGCACTGTTGCGATAGTGGTGTTTTTCTGGGCATTGTTTACGTTTAGATTCTGTTTGCCAGAGAATTTTGGCGTACTTTATTGATATTTGAAAATGGAATATGATTCCGATTCACAATCGAGTGGAGACGATTTTGTGCCCGATGATCAGTTAGAAGAGTCGGGAAGCAGTTCTTCGGAGAGCGAGTTATCTGACGATTCTGATGGTGAGAATCCTGATGATTTGTTACAAGCCAGGGTGTGGATGGAGGTTGACGCGAAGTTGCCGGTTGGGCCTGCTCCTCCTCGGTATCCTTTTATGGGTAATATTATTCAATAATTCGTGTGTACAATCAATGCTATTAGAAAATTATATTTTAGGAACACCTGGAATTTCTCCTAATGTGGACTTTCAAGAATTAGAGAATATGTTGGCGTTTTTCAATGCATTTTTTGACGATGAATTAGTAAACGAAATTGCTGTTCAAACAAATACATATGCTGAGCAAGTTAGGTCAGGTATTAACCCGACAAATCAGTGGAGGTATGTAACAAGTGATGAAATTCGTATCTTTTTGGCACTCAATATTTTACAAAGTGTCGTAAAGAAACCATGCCTTCAAGACTACTGGACCAAAAACCATATTCTTGATACGCCCTTTTTTCGACAAGCCATGTCGTATAAAAGATTTATAGCAATAAAACAGTACTTGCATTTTTCAAATAATGCAGATTATGATGCTGAAAATCACCCGAACCCAAAGTTGAATAAAATATGGCCTGTATATTCGAAATTGTCTCAAAAATTTTCAAGTCTCTATACTCCAGAGAGGGATGTAACAATCGACGAGAGTCTTCTTTTATATAAGGGCAGGTTAGGCTGGGTGCAATACATACCTTTGAAACGGGCCCGGTTCGGAATAAAGTCTTACATGCTATGTGAGTCAAAAAGTGGATACGTTTGGGGCTTCATAATATATACTGGTAAAGGTACCAATTTTGATGCGGATTATCAAAACTTACCGATGGGTTCTCAGGTTGTCCTGTCACTGATGAAGCCCTTACTATGCAAAGGATACTGCCTCACTACCGACAACTTTTACACGTCACCAGAATTAGCAGATATTTTGATTTCTAACAAGACTGACACGTATGGTACTATGAAAACTAATCGAAAGGAAATTCCTCCTGCTTTCAGAAGTAAAAAATTGAAAGCCGGAGAAATAGTAGCTTTCCAGAGGGGTAAAGTTTTGATTATGCGTTGGAGAGATAAGAAGGATGTTACTCTTCTGTCTACAATACATAACATAGAAACAAAGACGTATGAAAAAAGAGGAAAGGACAGAACTAAGCCAATATTGGTAATTGATTACAATTATACAATGGGTGGAGTAGATAAGGTAGATCAGCATTTGTCAGACTATCCAGTTACTCGAAAGCGTGGAAAAAAGTATTACAAAAAAATATTTTTCCACCTTTTAGAATTAGCCCTTTGGAATTCCTACATTCTTTACAAAAAATGTGGTGGTGTAAAGTCTCCCTTACAATATAGACTATGCCTTATAAAGGAAATGTTCGAGAAGTACCACCCCAACTTGCTTCCTTCCACTTCTGGCCGTCCAAGTAAATCGCCAAATCCTCTTCGAATGTCAAAAGGGCACTACCCGGATTATGTTCCCGCCACTGAAAAAAAACAGTGTCCAACTCGAAGATGCGTAATGTGTTCCCGAAAACGGGATAATTGCGGAAAACCTATAAGAAGGGAGAGTCGCTATTGTTGCAGCGTTTGTGATGTAGGCTTATGCGTAGTACCGTGTTTCAAGGACTATCATACTGCATAATTTGATTTATTATAACCCGATTTTGTATGTTTTATATCAATATATTATTTCACTTGGTAGATGTTTGAGTTTCACTTAGTAATATTTCGTGAATATGCGCCAAATTCCAAAATGACGAGTTATCTCGGGTTAGTACTAGTACTTCAGAACCAGATAAAAAAAATACATAAAATAATTATACAATCAGCAAAACAAAGGTATATACCTATTTGTATTCCTTTAAACAACAAATTCCAGTGATAAAAAAAATAGTATTTTTTGCATCGAAAAGTTTGAATAAATGAGTAACGCAAGCGGTTAATAATTGTTGGAAAAATAATGACCAAATCTGTTAGATAAGAGAACATAAGAATTTTAGAGGAAATAGTTTTAGGGGTAATAATAGTAGAGGAAATAATTTTAAACCAAATAATATTAGAGAAAATAATTTTAGAGGAAACAATGCTAACAGAAATTCTTATAGGCGTACCAATTATAGATCAAATAATTTTAGAGGTAGGCTGGTAGGCATAATAATACGTTCAATAGCAGAGATAATAATAGAAGGGTATTTCACATAAATAATTCTAATGCTAACATAAGTGGTGAATATTCAGAAAATCCTCAAATATCTCAACCATTTTTTCGTGACCAACACTAATTCAGAAAAATTTTATAATATTTTTGCTTTAAATGGATTAAATTTTATTAATTTATTTTATAATGGTAATAAACTTATATTTTTACTCGATACAGGCGCTAGTGTAAGCGTAATTTTCAAAAATAAAGTAGTAGCGAAAGAATTAATTCATCAAAGTTATTGCATATTAATGGATTATGTGGGTCAGTAAGTATCAATTGGCACAGTACATCTTTCATTACAAATAAATAAATTAAAACTTTGTCAGGAATTTCATTTCCTAGACGGCCTTGCAAATGACATTGAAATGCACGGTATTTTGGGATCAGATTTCTTTTATGACTTGTCACGGGTTAAATTTTTTTTTCAAGTGATAAATATTTAATTGTAAACATAAGCGTCTTCCTATCTTGAAATTTCCCTTATTAAAGATTTATTTGGGTCGGGAACCGGTTGATCTGGTTCGGCACAAATAATCGCCAGCTATTATTTATTATTTTAGCCATAAATTATCCCTGATATCGCTGGAATTATTTTTGGAAGTATACTTATTAAAATTACGTTTATGAAACCTTGAGGTACTATTTCTCTTCTTTTGTCGATAATTTGACGTATAGTGTTCTACAGTCAGTGTTCCGTTATATTTCTATCTTGCTTAATAAAATCGAAAATGAACGAGGGTTTAGATAATGTTGAGATTTTTATCGATATCTTGATAAATAATAAGATAAGTCGTATCTAACGACTACTGTTTGTTCGTAAATTGGTAGCTGTAGATCCTACGGTTATTGTCCCTATAGTAGTAGAGGCCACCTCTTATTTCGACGTGTGTCAAACTTTCGTGCATGTGATATGAAAGAACCAGCTCTTTCTTTTACCAGCCTTTGTCGTAAGAACGTGGCATTGAGAAGATTTTCGGGGTTTAAGTTGTAATCTCTATTCATCGGAGACAATTCATTTTGGATTTACGAAATTAAACCTCAGTTTTCCTAACGAACAAGTATTGGAGTGAGATTTTTAGTAGTTTTGTTGGATTTGTAAGGAAAATCGCTTTAGCGGATATTAGGAAATCTTCTGTGGTGAGTACACGATATTTATTATTGTGGTTGTTCGATTCTTATGGTTCTTTCGTTCCCTATGAGTGTAGGTAGCCCATAGAGCAGACAGTAGGTAGATTTGGTGATTTAAAACCGTCCAGACGGTAAACTGTGGTAGAATTCCCGATTGGTGCAATTAGCAACGAGAATATTGTTCCACCCGTTTACCAGCCAGGGGTGTCACGAGTTTTAAGAAATAAAACAACCGTATCTTAATAGGTGAGTTACTATGTTATATTTTTATTTTTTTTTATATATAAGATTAATTACGCCATATAAACGCAATTTTAGTTTTAATATCTTGATTTTACATGTGTATTTCTTTGTGTATCGTATGTAGGTTTATTTATATGAAACTAGACTCCTTTTGCTTATTCTTTTACTATTATAAATTAATTTTATGTTAAATTTTGATTTAATTTATTGTTATAATTTTGTCGTGACTAGCAAGTCAAATTTAAGTTTGTTGAGTACATTTAAATCATTAGTTTTGATCATTAATTGTAAATTCAGAGAAGTCAACTTCTAAATGTTGTATTATTCATTTAAATTCAGTTATATTCTTTCATTGTAGTACAAATTTAAGTTAATGTGTTCAAATTGTATTAAAGTTTTTAAATCAAATTAATTCAAGGAGTCATTAAAATCTGTTTAAGCTATTGTTAATACCAAATTACGATTTTAGGGTTCTAGTTGCGGGCTCAAGTGCTAGTTACGGGTTTAAGTCCTAGTTATAGGCCGAAAACCTAGATTCAGCGCTAGATACAGGCTTTAATTTTGGGTGCAGACCTGATACTTAGTTCGAGCTTAAGTTATTGTGGTTGGTGCAAGCCTATTGGTTTTGGAACAGGCTTGGTTTTTGGAACCGACCTAAGTATTAGAGACGCCGAGGATTAACAGATAAGCCTAATTAGATTTAAGTCGCAGCTATAGTAGTTAAGAAAAAAATCTATTTTTCTTGTCTTTTTTTTATTGTATTGAGTGTGATCACACATATTGGTAAATTTATCTTTTAATATTATTCATATATTCTTTTTTTTTATATAAATATCAATAGCGTTGTCAAGCACGAGGCTTGACAGTTGTGTAAATTCTTAATTTTTATTAAAGAAGGGTCTAGTTGATATTTTGTTTTATTTAGCTCACTTTATCGTTATTTTTTTTTACTGTGCAATTCAATTAGTACTGTTTAATATTTTGAATTTATTTAATTATTTCCAGTGGGTGAAGTAGTGCCTGGAACATCAGGGGTTTCCGATTTTAACCGTACAAATCGGTGGCGCACTCACTTTATTTTGGTAATTACCCTCTACGGCTGAGCTGGGCACAATTTGCCAGTAGAGAAACCACTACCGAAGTCAGTTGGAGTTGAATTTCAATTAATTAATTTATTAATTTTTTCAAAATTTGATTTTGTTTTTAATTTCATTAAAATACGTGGCAAATTTTTTGGCGCCCAACGTGGGGCATATATTTGTTTAATTAGCCGAGTAATTAAGAAATCGTTAGTAGATTTTTTTTTATTTACTATTTGCATTTATATAAAGTGAGCTAAGTAGTAACTGTATTTTTTTTTAATATTTTTAATCTTTGGCGTTATTAACACCTGATCACACCAATCGTGAAACGATTTACATAGTGTGCATATTATTTTTTTTATATATATATTTTTGGTAAGTTATTTATTATTATCATTCATCGTTGCTAATTGGTACTGAACCACAAGTTATTGTCTATTTGTTGAAAAGTTGTAGTAGTCTCTTATTCGTTTTTTTTTTGTTGAATTGTCGTTTTTTTTTTAATTACATATTATGGAGTATAAGATGGACATTTCGTATCTTAAAAAGGACATGTTGGTCCATGAACTTTTAGTTAGGGGAATTTTAGTCGATTCAAAGCAGACGGTTGATCAGATGAGGACAGCCCTGCGGCCGATCCTGAAAATGGAGAAAGCAGGTACCTTTACGCTACCCCCTTATACAGTAGCAGATTTTAAAGAGGAAATGGGGTTAATTCGTAAGCTGTTGTCAGAGGAAACGGTTCTCACGTTTGAAGGTGAAAATGTCGAGAGGAAATATAATTCTTCAATGTCGAAATTAGTTCACCTCTATCATCGTACCCAACGTATTCCGGAGGCCGGATTAACAGCTGAAGAGAAGTTGGAGAGGGGCAAATTGTTGATGGAGGCGTTAGCTGCCTTAGATTCTCTTGATACCGCTGCTAAACGCAACCCAGAACTTAGTCATATTGTCCAAGATCTGGATGAGGAATCTCCACCAGTTCATAATAGTTCTCGTGTTTCTGTACCTTCGAACTCCCCTAACATCACTCGGACGGTACATTATACCCAAACGAAACCATTGAATTTAGAAAAATGGAATGTGAAGTTCGCTGGGGATGCAAAGTCTTTCGTACATAATTTTTTAGATAGGGTTCAAGAACTTAGAATAGCTCGTAATATCACTGAGGAATAGTTATTTTCCAGTGAAATAGATCTCTTTTCCGGCAAAGCATTAACCTGGTATAGAGCCAACGTCGATAGGTTTAGGGATTGGCAGAGTTTGTCGGAACTATTATTACGACATTTTGAACCACCTGATTATCGTGCTAGGCTTTTTAAAGAAATCTTAGAATGAACCCAAGACACCGCCGAGGGTATAATTGATTATTTATCTTGTATGAAAGCGTTGTTTAGGCGTCTTGGTAGTCTTACTTCTGAAATGCAATTGGATCTATTAGTTAGGAACCTTTCCCCTTTTTATGCTACCCAATTACGTTCTATTGAAGAATTAGAAGAAGAATGTATGAAATTAGAAACCAAGAAATACAGGGTAGAAAATTACGTGCCCCCTTCTCGTAATAGGAATCAATTTGTGGAGCCTGATTTCGCTTTTGTCGAGGCACAACCCCACCGGGAGGACCCCAATCTTCAACAGTCGGGATTAAATAGAGTTGACGCGAATCCTAGTTCTGGTCGTCCTTCCAGCTCTCCGATCTGTTGGAATTGTCGAAATACCGGACATGTCAGTAGGAATTGTCCCAACCCTAGGAAGGTCTATTGCAGTAGTATAGGTAGCGGGGTTCTGTGACCGATGGTAAGCATGCCATCCAGTTCAGAAGACCCGCTATAATCTTCACTCACCTCCACTCACCTGTCCTACAAGAACTTACCTTTGATTTACCTGTAATTTGACCTTTTTCTTTTAGCGTACCTTGACTACCCCTCATGACTACCCCAATGTGATTTTAGTCACCCTACCACCCCTCATTATCAACCCCAGTGCCCAAATAGAACTTAGAATAATTTTGTATGAGAATAAGTGTAGAAAAAAAAATCTGTGTGATGTCTGTTGTGGTATTCGAACCCACAAAGTCATGTGTATAATGTTGACGCCTTAACCAACACGGCTATCAACTGACTTGAAAAATAAAGTTGAAATGTGTTAGATAAACAGCTCCGTCGACGTCATATACGGTTGTTGGTAAGTTAGCAGAGGCGTACTGTTGATTTTTTAGATATTTAGCAGTGCCGTACCTAACAATGAGCCGAGCCTAGCCTCGCCTTATGAAATCTTTTTATTAAGTCAAATAAATTAAAGTATAATTACAACAAATTAAATTAAAATGAAAATACAGTTTTTATTTTTTGTTTTTATTTTTTTTTTTAATTATTTTTTTTATTATAATATTTAAATGAAGCAATGAAATGTTTTTATTTAATTGGAAAATTTGGTAATATATGTTAGTAACATAATATTTTTTTATTATACGACACAATGTTAAAGTGAGAAGAACAAAAGAAGGTTTAAAAAATATGCCTATTCGTGTTATATTTGTTTGTATTAAATGTAAAGGAGAAACAGATTTACCAAACAGTGTATGTATAGAATGTTTAGCAGAGTTACATCGCAAAAGTTTGGGAATTAAACCTTCTACAATTTATAGAAAATAAATGAGTCATCAGTTTATATGTCCCAGGTGCAAAGGTGTTTTTCAATAATTATTTGTTAGTTTCTTTTTAACCATGTCCAATACACTATATTGTTGTAAATACAAATGTTTCAATAGGTTAAATTTTGATGAGGTAGACGGACTTGCTTGTAGAAAGTGTTATAATTACTGTTTCTGTCGCTGTCGCTGTAAAGGATATTTAGAAATGAAGAAAAGTAAAGTATCGTTTTTAAACTTAATTTTCAACTGTTTCGGTTATAGTTACTGTCCAACAGTTAAAGAAGTAAGATGTTAAACTCTGTAATAAATAAATAAATTACCGTTTGAAATGCACCTTCCTGGTTACAAGTTTTGTGGTCCAGGAACAAAATTACAAAAAAGTTTATCTCGAGGTGACACTGGTATTAATGGATTAGATGAAGCTTGTAAAGAACATGATATTGCTTATTCTCAAGAAAAAGATTTACATAAACGACATGAAGCTGATAAAATTTTAGCTGATAGGTGATGCAACAGTTTCGATCAAAAAATACAGAATTTAGTGAGAGAATGACTGCACTAGGAGTTGCAGGTGCTATGAAAGCTAAAGTTAAATTGGGTCTAGGCTTAAACGCAACAGACTATCGTTTTACAGTTAAAAAAAAATGTTGCAGAGAATTGGAAAAAGTAAAAATGCATTTAGAAAAAGCTTCTTTGGGTATAAATTATTGTTTACAAATACTTAGTGACAATAAAAGAAAACAAGTGAAACAACAACAACAACAACTACATAAAAACCTGGACAGAGAAATGAAACGCAGAGCACTTGAAAAAATGGATGTTGATAATTATCCAATTAATTTAAATACAAGATTACGTGCCAAAAGAAAAATAGTTGATACAACAAACGATGCAGTAAATAAAAAAGTAAAAATTTACATGGATGAATCTATTCCTTCAACAAACAAGAATAACAACAACAACAATAAACGAAAATTCAGTGATGACGATGATGACTACAATCAAGATGAAAACCGTGTAAAAACAAGTTAAATCTTGTATTATTTTGTTTGTATTAGTTGTATTATGATAAAATAAAAGTCTTTTTAAAGTTTTTCTGTCTTTTATTATAAATAAGAACTTTTCAACATTTAAAAAAAAGTTTTACGTTCAGAGGTTGTACAAGATGGTTCAAAAAAAGAAAACAAATTAATACAAAAAATAATTTAAAAAGAAAAACAAAAAACTTTAACCAATATAGATTTGGGAAAATATGTAAAGTTATGGAATATCTCAAATTTTCGAGGTGTTTTTATGAGAACCTCTTTACCGAAAAAAATTCGAACCTATGAAACTGGTATTCTTAATTTGGATGATAAAGACGGTCCTGGAAGCCACTGGACAGCGTATAAGAAATATAAAACACGTGTTGTTTATTTTGATAGTTATGGTAACCTTAGACCTCTCAAGGAAGTGATAAAATATTTTAATTCAAGTTATATATGTGATACCTATATAAATATATTAAAAACACTCATGATTATATAAAACCGCTTACTTACATTTCTTATCTTTTATTGTTTATTCATTAATATGATGTCATTTTATAATCAACTTTGTAAAATATTATTATAATAAAATTAAATCTCTATTTAACTATTGTCGAACACATTAGTTTATTTTGAAATTCATTATAAAAAAATAAAGTTTTTTTAAGTTTTTTAAAAAACACTTTGGACCTCTACAAAACATAACTTTCAAATGGATTTTGTAATATTTTATATAATCATAATGTTAGTTACGAACCTGCAGGTGGAGCATAATTCAGCGATTAAGC
Organism: Altica lythri; assembly: GCA_964028335.1. NCBI lineage: Eukaryota > Metazoa > Arthropoda > Insecta > Coleoptera > Chrysomelidae > Altica > Altica lythri. The sequence goes on along the minus strand of OZ034806.1, from coordinate 24,039,645 downwards.
AGAAATGCGAAACCTATAAAATGATAAGAACAATTTCTAAGAATAATATAATAATTGTTTCAGTTAAAAGTAGATTTTATTTTATAATATTTTTTAGTGTTAAACGAGTAGTCTAAAAGTAAAAATCAATTTACTTTCTTGATTTAAAGTTGTAATTTTCAAAATAAAGTTTTTTAAAAATCCATTCGGAATTCTACGTTTATTAACTTGTTTATCAATATTATAATACATATAATCTGACTTAAATAAAAGGGTTCTACCTGAGAATGTTGACCCATATTGAAATATTCTCTGATTACATTTTGATTTTCACAGGATACATCATCGAAAATAAAAATTAAATTTGGTTTAGCGTCAGAAGGGTGCATTATATTTTCACTTCCACTAAATGTATAAAATCCAATTCCTTTTACTGGTTTTAATAATATTTCTAAATATTTATATTTTGGTTGTATTAAAGATTTTGAACAAACGTAGACATTTTCAAATTTTAATCCTTTCGGATGTTCTAACAAATTAATCATCACATTAGTTTTACCACAATTTGAAGGTCCTACTATCAGACATTCAATTGTTGCTGGAAATAGTTTTCTGTGTTTAGAAATCTTTGGTTTATTTATTTCTTCAAAAATATTATTTTCAATTTTCAAAGACGTACCATGTTTTACAATTTTCATCTTGCACATATTTTAACTAAATGAATAATTTGAATACTTTCAGTTTATTTATATAAAATAAAACAACATTTTTTTGTTATTATTTTATTTTTTACAATAAGTATACCAGAAGTACAAATTAAAGACATTTTCTAATACACAAAAAAAAAATTCTTACCTTTGCGAAATTAAATAGGAATAAACTTTTTGTAATTTTACCATAGAAATTTTTAACAGTGTACTAAAGAACCTCTATAACAACCAATTGTAGTGACGTAATCGTGTGATATTGAAAATTTCTACAGAATTTGCAAAATCATCAACTAGTATCAGAATAACCGGAGTCAGACAGTACGACCACAGGCCAGGTATCTGTTTTAAGTACACTTATTAGTTGGACTGGACCACGACCGCTCTTCAAGCGGATTAACGTTGTATTCTAAGAATTAAAACATTCACTATTGACTTGACATATTATTTATTATTAATGTGAATTATAATAAGACATAATTTTTATAAAATCTTTTTGTGATAACAGGCCATGTCTATATTTTGATATCTTAGATTTAATAAAACCATTTTTTTTTCTGTGTTACACTTTTTAGTTTTTTGGTGTAACATTTTACGAAATGTATTTTAATATATGTTTCTGCTTAATAGTTTATTAAAATATTTACAAAATTAAACAAACTTGGGTGAGAACTATAAAAATAAGAATTACAATGAGAATGAAATGATTCACACGCGTTTGTGGTCCTGTAAATACTATCTGTAGTACAAGCTCACATACTTGAGTGAAAATTACTTTTCTGCATCTATATAAGTTTCCATGATATAATCGTAGAATTTTGAAAGACTCGGATTACTGGGTATTATTGAATGAATTTCTTTAGAAAAAAAGTTTCCTGCTTCATGAGGGTCTAAAAATTGAAGTTCAAAAAATTGTTTAAGAAAATTGACTCAAATCCATTTTTCGTGGAGTTACACTTCTTAAACAAACTAAATTAACTAGATACTTATAAAGGATAATGATGCTTACTAGAACGTTGCTGGATTTAAAAAAATTTAAAATTTGATAAAAATTAAAACTCTATTACTACTCTGCTACTACTCTAATGATATTGTAATTGTTTTCAAAGAATCCCATTAAATCGATTAGAAAATAAAATTTTATCCTGGTCGAACTGAAGGATGTGCTTAATTTAACCTTTTTCAAAAAAGGATTTATGCAGGTACTAGTGGTCCAACTAACCGGTTCCCAGAATAACAACTTGACATTGAACTTAGCAAGAAGTTACATAAGAAAATATAATTTTTTTAACTATAAAGAAAATAGTAAACATAAATCTTTAGGGTTAGAGTGATAACAGACTTTGCTTTTGCTGACTAAAATTTAGTTATAATATGCACTTGACACCACTAAAGTAAATATACAAAGCATTAGTACATATTTCACAATGTATACAAAATAAGTGACTAAGCAAATTATTGCATGACGTTGTTTATACCACGTGCAATTTTGCAATTCTGTAATACTTTGTTGTTGTGCCTATACTCGATCCGTTCAAAAGATGGAATTCAAGGACACGTGATCAGTGACTGACCGCTGTAATTGTACGATGCCACGTCATGTGTTTTCGAAAACTGCAATTTCAGCAAAAAATTTGTATATAAACACATAAACTAAATTTATTAAATCATACAGTGTTTTAAGTTGAATAACAATAATACACAGTGTTCAAAAAATGGCTTCAGTTCCATGCACTCTAGTGATTTTTACAGAGGACAAGATAAACTTTCCTCCCAAAGATGTGCTCATTTTCATGAAGCAGTTGTTTAAGTAAGTTTATTTTGTTTATTATTCTATATTTTCTTTTACTTTTTATTTTAATTTTAATTTCATGTATACTTATAATTTGTTCTTTTTAATTCAGATATGGTGTAAAAAAAATCTCACTTCAAAACGATAAAGTTTTTATAAGCTTGTCATATTCGCCACGAGCTGAAACTTTAAAACGAAAGTTTCAGCAACTACCGATAAAATACATAAGAAGTAAAATGGAAAACATGGATGAATTCAAGGTGGTAGAGAGAGTGGTTCGACGATATCGATACAATTTTGTAGATGAAGATGTTGATGAAGTAAAAAGAACTGTATCGAAGCAAAATATTCATTATATTGAACCACTTGAATTGGATTTTGATCAACTAGTAGAACTTGACGGAGAAGGACAAAATATTGAAAAAGATCAAAATGTACATTGAAATAAAAGTTTTGATTTTTAATTACGTGTTTAATTTATCTTACCTTTAAGAAATTAAACAGGAATACATTTTTTGTAATTTCACCATAAAAATTTTTAACAGTGTACTAAAGAATCTCTATAACAACCAATTGTAGTTACGTAATCGTGTGATATTGAAAATTTCTGCAGAATTTGCAAAATCATCTAATACTTTTAGAATAACAACTTGACATTGAACTTAGCAAGAAGTTACAGTCTTTAATTATTATTATTATTATTATACTGTTTCTAAAAGAAAAAATTGAAATATGTAAAAAAAAAAAAATTTTGAAAACGTTGAAACGGTAAATTTTAACGCTGTTTTAACGTTTTGACGTTTTACATTTTAGAACTGTGACGTTCATGAATTTTGTAACGATAAAATTAAACAAGTCTTATCGCAATAAAGATAACAGACTTAGAAATTAAATATCAAAAGCGCGTGACCTTGGTGCATTAACTATTAAAAATATATCAATCTTGAATAAAAAAAAATCGAGTAATTTAAATTTTTAGAAACCAAATTTTAAATTATAAAACTAAAAAGTTTTTGTAATATATACATTTAAACATCAAATTTTAAATTAAAAACTAAAAAGTTTGTAAAATAACGAAAAATATATCAAACTTTAATAAAACTCAATTAAAAATTTTCACAATAATATTAAAAAGCTTAGTACGGCAAATCGTTCAGTAAGCATTAAGAGTTAAATTGTAACCAAATCGTTATCAGAAGGTATATTTTCAAAGTTTGTTCGTTATATCACTAGGCAATAGAGTCGAAAAAACAGATAAACAGCATTCAGCGATAAGTGTTTAAAACATTGTAGGCCATGCATATTTCATACTTTATTAAAAAATAATTTTCGCTTTGATTTATTTTCAGTATTAGAATTTTCTATTCTGACAAAGAATTCTGTGACTATCAACTTAAAAGTGTTTCAAAAAAATTGTTTTACCTTTACTTTTATAATAAATTGATTTTTTCTAGAGTTTTTAAATATAAATACCTGTAAAATAAACTTCTTATTATTATGGATGATGCAATACTTTTTAAAATTATGCAATATTACGAAATTAAGAATAAGAGATTCTGAACAGATCACTCTTTATAGGTTTTCGAAAAGGTCACGTGACATGTAAAATTATGGTAACAATTGAGAAAAATTATTGATGTAAAACTATTTATCAGTCGTTTGATTATTTACTAATTTAAGGTTATCTAATAAGACGGTCGTTATAGAGGGTCCATATTTTGCTACCCTAACGCTCTGTGCTACACACTGCTACGCTCTACTCTGATGCTATGTTGCTCACTGCTACGCTCTGCTACCGTCTGTTACGTTCTGCTACCGTCTGCTACGCTCTGACGTTAAATGGTTGGGGTTTGATAGTTCGCATAATAGCTGGATTGAAAAATCTAATATTTTATAAACTCTGTTGTTTCTTACTTTGAACATTTTTTACACGTATTCTTATGACAAACAAGATACGTTTTCATAGCTTCCGGGGGCCTTTTTTGATTCATAACATCTATTGTTTAAACCGTTTAGTCCGACTAAAACTGTCCTTAGAAGCAGAAGCAATTATTTTTACTTAGTTTCAACACAAGTTTTATCAAGTATTAAAAGATGATGACACAAGACAGTGGTTATTGTAGTGAAAACTTACCGTCATATTCTGAGAGTAGTAGTGAAGATTCTATCTATATGGAAGAAGTAAACAGAATTTTAAATTTTTACGAAGACAAAGTAAAACGTGAAAATTATTTGCTGCTACAATCATCTTTCACAATTGAGGGGTATGTTATAACAGTTGGCTTATCTCCTGCAAGAACATTTTCTCCAGCTATTATTTTATCAGAATACTGCAAGCTAAGTAAATTGTCGTTTGGGAAAATGGAATGGCTTGACCTTATTGAATTTTTGAGCAAAAGCAATTTTTTATTGAACCACTATCAACCTACGCAGATGAGTATGATCCAGTAACATTTTCCTGTGGAGATTTTTGTACAATACGACAGTTGGTATCCGATGACACCAGGTTCATAGAAGTTGAAAAACATGGCGTAAGATTTCATCTAACGGAAAAGGATGCTGATGAACTTGTTAGAGTACATCATTGTATCGTAGCTTATCAGATTTCACTTATAGAAAATATTAACTTTAATTGTTATTATAATAATGTTATAGATATTGTAAAAAAAAATTTTGATTATAACTGGTTTAAAGGATTAGATGTATTTTGTGAAATGTGTACTGATCCTTTATTATGTAACGCTTTGCGTCAGTATATTTACTTTTATGAACAAAATGTAACAAGAGATTTAGAAAATATGAAATAAACTTTTATAAAAAAAAAAAAAAATAATGACTTTTATTTCAAAATCGATAATAATAGCGTCAAAAAATGTTATTTTATCGTTACAAAATTCATGAACGTCACAGTTCTAAAATGTGAAACGTCAAAACGTTAAAACAGCGTTAAAATTTGCCGTTTCAACGTTTTAAAAAACTGATAAGAAAAAATTTTCGATTTACATGTATTTCTTATGGAAAAACATCATTTCAAAGTGACAAAAAGTGACACTTTTCATCGTTTTTTTCGTTATCAAACTCATGAACGTCAAAGTGTCAAAAATAGACGTCTAAACGACGAATTTGAACGTTTTTTGGTCGTTTCAACGGAACATAATAAAAAGAAATATTCTTGGTTTTATTTATAAAGACTTATGTTTACTATTTATATTTCAATTATAATTTTTTATTTAATTTTCTTTATAGTTAAAAAAATTATATTTTTTCTTATGTAAAACATTTGTTGGGAAATAAATAAAACACGAGTTATAACCACGCCACTGGTAGGATCATACAGAAAGAAGATGCACAGATTTCACTTATAGAAAATATTAACTTTAATTGTTATTATAATAATGTTATAGATATTGTAAAAAAAAAAAAAAAAATTTGATTATAACTGGTTTAAAGGATTAGATGTATTTTGTGAAATGTGTACTGATCCTTTATTATGTAACGCTTTGCGTCAGTATATTTACTTTTATGAACAAAATGTAACAAGAGATTTAGAAAATATGAAATAAACTTTTATAAAAAAAAAATAATGACTTTTATTTCAAAATCGATAATAATAGCGTCAAAAAATGTTATTTTATCGTTACAAAATTCATGAACGTCACAGTTCTAAAATGTGAAACGTCCAAACATTAAAACAGCGTTAAAATTTGCCGTTTCAACGTTTTAAAAAACTAATAAGAAAAAATTTTCGATTTACATGTATTTCTTATGGAAAAACATTATTTCAAAGTGACAAAAAGTGACACTTTTCATCGTTTTTTTCGTTATTAAATTCATGAACGTCAAAGTGTCAAAAATAGACGTCTAAACGACGAATTCGAACGTTATTTTGGTCGTTTCAACGGAACATAATAAAAAGAAATATTCTTGGTTTTATTTATAAAGACTTATGTTTACTATTTATATTTCAATTATAATTTTTTTATTTAATTTTCTTTATAGTTAAAAAATTATATTTTTTCTTATGTGAAAAATTTGTTGGGTAATAAATAAAACACGAGTTATAACCACGCCACTGGTAGGATCATACAGAAAGAAGATGCAACATCCGCTAAGATAGCAGAAACGCAAATTCAGCTTTTTCAAATTATATCATAAACAAACTTTACATTATATTCAATTATAATTCATTCTGACTTGATTCATTCATTCTAAAGAAAACACATATTTTATATTATAATTCATTCACTTCTTATTTCAATCTCAGTAGACTATGCATTTTATTTCACAACAGCATCGTTAGATGTTATGGTATGTTTAGGAAACAAGCTAACAGCTGTGAGAGTGTTTATTTAAATCAATTGGCCGAGGTTTTTCAAGTAAGTACGATTTTATGTGTATTTCTTTTAAATCAATGCTAGTGGCTAACATAAACTTATATATTTTGCATTAGATTAATTGAGAGAGGTTTTTGTAATGAATTTATAAATATGTATCACTTTTTTAAATAAAATTTATATTATTAAAAGAACACATAACCTTTTTTGACAGATATCATAATAAATTATATACAATGTTGTCAGATTTCAAATTTCAAAATTATACATTTTTGTAACTATAATTTAATTGAAAATTTTGTAGTGGATGAAATTTTAAAACAACGAGGACATGAAGTACTTCGACTACCACCATACCATTGTCACTACAATCCAATAGAACTGATCTATGATAAGTCACGTTTTGTGTAATGCACCTGCGATAATTGTTAGTATCTAAGCAAAAGGTTATCACTTATCACATGTCCGTTTTGTATATCTAAGCAAAACTTGCTTACGTATTTGTTATTGTTCTATAAATTAAAACAGAATATGTCCCGGACATCAGTGCAAAGTAACAACCACGAAGTATAACAACTATTAACGATCATGTCAAGCAAACTCGATCAGATGTCAGATGCTGTAGTAGCTAATGTGGAATCGGTGAGTAGAATAATTAAATTTAAAAAAGATTATCAAACTCATATTAAAAATTTAAAAAAAGTTATATTAGTTTTAAAAAGGGGTCTTCGAAACAAAGATAAAAATTTAGGTAATTTTGTGAAAATTGAAAATAATTTAGCTATATTAAAATATTACTTAAATCAATTTAAAATTAATTTAAAAAATAAACGTTTACAAAAGAGGCAATTAGTATGGGAGGATTTGGATTCTTGTTTTAATAATCGCATTAAAACGGGAATCATAATGAACTTGAAATTTAAAGATCCTAAAATTTTTCTCGATAAAGCATTTAAAATTTTTGTTCATAGAATTAAAAAAGAATTGGTGAAATCATTATTAAAGGTAAATGTTATTTTAGCTGGTATATTTATTAAACCATCCCAAAATTTAGAACATTCAACTAAATATTTCAGTACAAAAAATGATATTATTGATTTGAATACGGATTTAGTTGAATGGTATGCTACTAATATTACAAATAAAATTTTAACCAAGATGGAAGAATTTCAAGAGCGTGATTCAGGCTGGGCTCTAATTGAAATTCTATTTTTAAAAGTTCATATAAATTCATATAATCCTATAAATGTTGGTATTTCAACATATGTTGATGTACCTCCATTTATACAGAAAACCAAAGGTGTAATTAATATTAAAAATAACGATGTATTTTGTTTTCTTTGGGCTATCGTTGCTGCATTACATCCTGCACCCAAAGACAAAAATGTTTTACGAACATCTTCTTACCCTCATTTTAGTACAGTATTAAAGTATGAGGGAATTAATTTTCCAATTGAATTGAAAGATATTTCTAAATTTGAAAAAATGAATAAATTAAATATTGATGTTTTTACTGTTTTAAATAATGAAGTACTACCTATAGTTTTATCAAAAAATGATTTTTCCATAAAAATTAACTTATTAATGCTTTCGTGTCAGTTGGAAAATTTTGTTGAAGAAGATATTTTATCATTTTGCATTAATTAAAAATTTGGGACGTTTAATAAATAGACAAGTTGGAAATATCAGAAATAAGAAATGGTACTGTGACAGGTGTTTAAATCACTTTATTTCAGAGTCAAACTTAAATAAACATGTTTTAGATTGTAAACTTTTAAACGACACTAAAGTATTATTACCTCAGAAAGGGAAAAATATTTTATCATTCAAAAATTTTAAAAACCAATTAAAAGTACCATTTGTTATATATGCAGACCTAGAAAGTATTTTGACTGATTACGTTGATGTTGGTAAAACAGACAAATCGGAAAAATATCAAAAACATGAAGCATTTAGCATTGCTTACTACTTAAAATGTTCATATAATGATTCGTTGTCAAAATTTGCTTTATACACAGGAAAGGATTGTATAATTTGGTTTGTTAGACAGTTAAAACAAATAGCTATTGAAATTAATACTATTTTTAACAATCCTCTACCTCTAACACCAATGACTTTGGAAGAGAAAAGACATTTTACAAATGCAAGTAATTGTTTTGTTTGTGAAAAGCCTTTTCTCCTGAGTGATAAAAAGTGTCTAGATCATTGTCATTTAACAGGTAAATATCGTGGACCATGTCATAATGCATGTAATTTAAATTATAAAGATTCTCATAGTATCCCTGTAATTTTTCACAACTTATCTGGTTACGATTCTCATTTTTTAATTAAATCTCTTTGTAGTGAAATACAGGGTAATATAACTTTACTACCTTTAAATAAGGAAAAATATATTTCATTTTCCAAATATATTGAAAATACCAAATCGAATTTTAGATTCATTTAGATTTATGTCTAGTAGTCTAGATAAACTTTCTTCGTATTTGGATAACAGTCAGAAACAAATAGTTAAAAAATATTTTCCAGATAATTCAAAATTTCAATTAGTAACAAGAAAAGGTATATTTCCTTATAAGTATATAAACTGTTGGGAAAAATTGCAGGATACTTGTTTACCAACACGTGATAAATTTTTTAGTAAACTTCAAAATTTAGAGGTCTCTGATAGTGACTATAAGCATGCTTGTAATATATGGAATACATTTAATATAAAAACATTACAAGAGTATGCTGAGCTCTATTTAAAAACGGATGTTTTGCTTTTGGCAGATATTTTTGAAAGTTTTAGAGATCAATGCTTGAAAACGTATCACTTGGACAGTTTACATTATTATACTGCTCCAGGTTTGGCGTTTGATAGTACGTTGAAAATAACTAAAGTAGAATTAGAGCTATTTACTGAAGATGAATCTGACATGGCACTTTTTATTGAAAGGGGTAAAAGGGGAGGAATTTCACAATGCAGTAACAGATATGCTAAAGCAAATAATAAATACATGAAATATGGATACAATTCTAATGATAGGGATTCGTATCTCATGTATTTTGATGTAGTTAATCTATATGGTGCTGCAATGTGTTGTTCCCTACCTTATGGAGGTTTTAAATGGGTAGATGATTTAGATATTTATAACGAAGACTTTATGAACATTTCAGAAGACAATCATTACGGTTACATTTTAGAAGTTGACATTGAATACCCTAAACATTTATTTGAAAGCCACAAAGACTTACCACTCCTTCCAGAACATTTAGTGCCACCGGTGTCAAATTCAGAAATTCCAAAATTATTAACTACATTTTATAAAAAAGAAAGATATGTAATTCATTATTTGAATCTACAACAAGCTGTAAAATTGGGTGTAAAGATAACCAAAATTCATAGAATTTTAAAATTTAAACAATCAAAATGGTTAAAAATTTTTATAGATTTAAATACTGAATTGAGAAAACAAACCAAAAATGAATTCGAAAAAGATTTTTATAAACTAATGAATAATTCACCTTTCGGCAAAACTATTGAAAACGTAAGAAAATATAGAGATGTTAAATTGGTTACTAAATGGGAAGGAAGGTTTGGTGCAAATTACTACATATCTCAACCAAATTTTCACAGTTGTGAAGTATTTGATAGAGATATGGTTTTAATTGAAATGAAAAAATTAAAAATTGTATTTAATAAACATATTTTTGTTGGTATGGCAATATTAGATATTTCAAAAACATTCTTATACAATTTTCACTATAATTACATTAAACCAAAATTTCATAATAACTCAAAACTTTTATATTGTGATACAGATTCCCTGATATACCAATTCTTTGATAATGACATATACCAACACATAAAAAATGATAGTCATATGTTTGATACATCTGACTATCCTGAAAAAAATATTTTTGATATCCAACAAAAAAATAAAAAGGTATTAGGATTAATGAAAGATGAAAATCATGGTCACATTATGTTGGAATTTGTGGGATTAAGATCAAAAATGTATTGCATAAAATTAGAAGTTGATGAAGAAATCCGAAACAAAAAAATTAAAGAAAAAGAATTGGAACGGTTTAATCAAAATTATATTCAAAATTTTATATCTAATCTTGGTATAATCAAAAAGGCAAAGGGTATTCAATCATCAGCATTACGTTTAATTACGTTTGATGACTATTATAATTGTCTGTTTTATCAAACTGAATACATAGTTGATCAAAATATAATCAAATCAAAAAAACATAATGTTTTTACCCTTCGTGAAAATAAATTGGCATTAAATCCTCATGATGACAAAAGAATCGTTTTGTATACTACACCTGATACATTACCATGGGGATTTTATGATTAAAATAAAAAAAAATTGATAATCTTTTTTGATTTATTTATTCTGCTATGGTATTTTATCAGCAGTAATATGAAAAGAAGTAAGAACAAATTAAAAAAAAATTGTAAGAAAAAAAAAAAAACTCTCTGTGTTTATATTTTAGAACACAGACATTGAATTAATACAGATTAAATGGAATAATGTTTTTATTGATCAAGAACGATTTAAAAAACTTTATAAATCAGAGATGAGAACCATAATTCCGATTCAAAAAACACCGTTACTATATAATAAGAACAAGGGTTATGGAAGTCTATGGTGTGGAGACTGCGTTAAAATTTTCTGTTTTTGTAAAGAATCCATTAGACGAAATAATGTATTAATAAAACGAAAACTTTCTGAAGATGACACTTCTTACAATCAAAAAATATATGGAACAATATGGTGTAGCTCTTGTAAAAAACATTTTTGCTTCTGTGAAATATCTGTAGATATTCACCTAAATCCAAATTCACTTTACTGTAATGAAACAATGCATCCTGATTCTTAAAATCATCTCTATAGAAATATTTCACAGACGTAAGTAAGAAATAAATAAATAAAGAAAGAAATACAGTTAACATTTATCTAACAATAAAATTTTGTTTAAGTCATGTTTCAATTTACCAATTCCTTCGAGGGAAACTCTACTCAATATCAAAAGGGAAATAATTACCAATTATATGTACACTTGGAGTAATATTTATCAAGCCCAACCTTTTTTCCCAGAAGATTGGATAATCATGGAGGAAGAATACCAATATGCTTTACTTGTTGATGCGTACACACAATATTATTGGACATGGATCAAATGGAATATATTTTATGATATTAATATATTTAAATATTATTCTTTATAAAAAAAAAAATATTTTTAAAAAATAGTTTAAAAAAATATTTAGAGATTTTATAATTTTATTAATATTGATTTATAATTTTATACATTTCATTATTTATTGAAAAAATAAAACATATTTGATTCCAATAGATATTTTATTTACTTAAACCAAAATAATTTTCAAATTCAGGCGAGGCTAGGCTCGGCTCATTGTTAGGTACGGCACTGCTAAATATCTAAAAAATCAACAGTACGCCTCTGCTAACTTACCAACAACCGTATATGACGTCGACGGAGCTGTTTATCTAACACATTTCAACTTTATTTTTCAAGTCAGATGATAGCCGTGTTGGTTAAGGCGTCAACATTATACACATGACTTTGTGGGTTCGAATACCACAACAGACATCACACATATTTTTTTTTCTACACTTATTCTCATACAAAATTATTCTAAGTTCTATTTGGGCACTGGGGTTGATAATGAGGGGTGGTAGGGTGACTAAAATCACATTGGGGTAGTCATGAGGGGTAGTCAAGGTACGCTAAAAGAAAAAGGTCAAATTACAGGTAAATCAAAGGTAAGTTCTTGTAGGACAGGTGAGTGGAGGTGAGTGAAGATTATAGCGGGTCTTCTGAACTGGATGGCATGCTTACCATCGGTCACAGAACCCCGCTACCTATACTACTTATTGCTATCGCTGTGGTACCCCTAACGTCACCAAGAAAGACTGTACGAAATGTAGGCAGCAGGGAAACGGACCTCGGGAGAATCGTTAGGTCGTGACCTTTTCTCCCAGTGCAGTAATAGAACGACCAACTCATTAGATAAGTCACATAAGATGCTTCTACACTCCTGGACAAAATTAACGCATAATTGTATTTTTCGCGAAAATTTTTACCATAAATTTTTCAGGTTAATTTAACTGGCCTATAATTATTTGCGAACAATATTTCCTGAAGAAACAAGTTTTTTTGTGGGCGTCCGATAAGGATTTATCAATAATTTTTATTAATTCCTAAAACAGGTACATTTGGTATATTGCAGTGTTTTGCTTATTTTGAATTCTTTGCTCTTTGCATTAAGTTTTTTACTCCAATTGTTTTAGAAACTTTAAAATGAATGTCCAACCTCGCCAAAATCGGAATCTTACCCCTGAAGAGTGCGCCGCAGCTGTTGCTTTAATAGAGGAAGGTTTTTCACAGATGCAAGTGGCAGAACGATTCAATGTGTCACAATCGTCGATCTCTCGAGTGGTAAGGAGATTTGGCGAAACAAGAAGCAACCTAAGGAGGCCAGGCCAGGGTCGTGAACGCATGACAGATGCCAATCAAGACCGTTTTTTACGCCTACAGGCACTAAGACAAAGGTTTGTGACATCTTCTTTGCTTCGTCAAAATTTTTTAACGCGATACCACCAAGAAATTAGCAGTAGGACAATTAGAAGACGCCTCAGAGAAGCTGATTTGAGACCTAGAGTGCCTGCAAGAGCACCTCCCTTAACCCCAGCACATCGAAGAGCAAGACTTGAATTCGCTAGGGAGCATGTGGAATGGGACGAGCATGAATGGTCCAATGTTTTGTTCTCAGATGAATCAAGATTTTGTCTGTATGCCAATGATCGACGTCTACCTGTGTACAGAAGGCCCCGAGAACGATTTGAGCAATGCTGTATACAGCCACAGTATGCTTTTGGTGGTGGGTCCATTATGGTTTGGGGTGGCATTAGTTTGGAAGCCCGTACAGATTTGGTAATTGTTCAGGGGGGCCGTATTAATGCTCACAGGTATATCGTGGACATCTTAGAACCCCATGTCGTCCCTTTTGCCCCCTTCGTGGGTGACAATTTCATTTTCATGCACGATAATGCACGACCGCACGTAGCAAGAGTGGTACAAAACTACTTAGAAGAGGTAGAAATTAATACCATGGATTGGCCAGCCAACAGCCCTGACCTCAATCCGATCGAGCCAATATGGGACTTGCTCAAAAAGCGTCTTCGAGCTTTACCAAACCCCCCTATCCACCTGAACGAGGTTCCTTTACCTTTGGTGGAAATTTGGCAAAATTTGGAGCAGCAAGAAATACGAAACGTAATTTTAAGCATGCCCAGACGTTGCCAGGCTGTAATTAGAGCCAGAGGAGGCAATGTAGAAATTACAAATTAAAACAAAAACCGTTTTGTAATTGTCGAATACCTAAGAGTTAGAAATAAATATTTTTTGTTTTCCAATTTATGCTTATTTTTTGCTAGGGCGACTTTTAAAAATTATGCGTTAATTTTGTCCAGGAGTTTAGATTATGTTATCTCCCATGCGCAGGCAGATCAACGGCCTTATCTCCAAATAAATGTGCTAGGTTATTCCTTGTTAGGTTTACTAGATTCTGGCGCCAGTCGCACGATAGTAGGGTTACCTGGTTTTGAAATTCTACTCAGTTTAGGCCTTAAGTTAATAAAAGATCCGAGCTCTTGTACAGTAGCAAATGGCGAGGTTTGTCAGAGTAGTGGGTATGTTCAGACTCCTCTCACACTAATGGGAAAAACACGATTAATTAACGTCCTTGTATTACCCGCGTTGTCCCACACTATCATCTTAGGAATCGATTTTTGGAAGGCCATGGAGATTATTCCGGATCTGAACCAGGATGTTTGGCATTTCTCCAAATCGCCAAATTTGGAACTGGCCAGTGTTCAGAGTATTGACAAATTAACCGCGACGGAAAGGAAGACACTAACTGAATTAGTACGACGGAAATTCGATGATATGGGAACAGGTCTTGGTTGTTGTAGGGTAGCAGAGCACGAAATTGTGATGGAACCTGGAACGAGACCCATTAAACAATGTTATTATCCGGTGTCTCCCCATAAACAGAAAGTCATCGATGATGAGGTGGAGGAGATGTTGAAACTAGGAGTGATAGAGAGGTCAAAGAGTCCCTGGTCTAGTCCACTGTGTTTAGTAAGGAAAAAGGACGGATCGTATAGGTTTTGTGTAGACTATCGCAAGGTGAACTCATGCACCAAGAAGGATGCTTACCCGATCCCATATATTTCGACCATCTTAGACCGGTTGCGAGATACGCGATTTATCAGCTCCATCGATATAAAATCCGCGTTTTGGCAGGTACCACTAAAAGAATCGTCACGTGAGTTTACTGCATTTACAGTACCTGGTAGGGGATTGTTCCAATTTTGCCGAATGCCGTTCGGATTATCGAATGCACCAGCTACTTGGCAGAGGATTGTGGATGCCATCCTAGGTCCCGAATTGGAGCCCAACGTAATGGTTTACCTGGACGACATTATTGTAATCACCAACTCCTTCTCCGAACATCTGCGACTACTCGAAGAGGTTTTTGATCGTTTACGCCTTGCTGGTCTGATAGTCTCTCAAGAGAAGTGTCACTTTTGTAAACCTCAGTTGCAGTATTTAGGTTACGTAGTCGATAATAAAGGGTTGCGCCCAGATCCAGAGAAAGTGGAAGCCATCGTGAATATTCCACCTCCGAAAAACGTCAGTGAGGTTCGTAGATACTGCTTCGTGGTATAGGCGGTTTGTCCCTAACTTCTCCTCTGTATTAGCCCCCATTTTGAAATTAACTAAAAAGAATGCAACCTGGAACTGGACTCTAGATTGTCAACGCTCATTCACTGAACTTAAAGAGCGATTGGTTACGGCACCAATTTTAACGGCCCCAGATTTTGAAAAGACGTTTTATCTACAAACTGACGCGTCAAATTATGGACTCGGTGCAGTGTTGACACAGCAATATAAGGAAGGCGAAAAGGTTATTTGCTATCTATCTAGATCTTTGACTAAGCAGGAGATGAAACCGTCAGTTACCGAGAAGGAATGTTTGGCAGTCATTTGGGCAGTTGAGAAACTAAGGCATTATTTAGATCATGTCTACTTTATCGTCATCACAGACCATGCATCCTTATTGTGGCTACATCGGCTGAAAGATCTCCAAAGTCGTCTCGCTCGTTGGCAATTACGTCTTCAACAATTTGATTTCAAACTCATTCATCGTAAGGGTAAAGATCACGTAGTTCCGGATTTCCTTTCTAGAGCTGTACCGGAGTCGGCTGACTCGCTGAATACGATAGACTCCTGTCTTGTTTCACCGGGAAACACCAAAGATAAATGGTACGCAAGAATGTTAGCTAATGTACAGAGTAATCCCTTAAAATATCCGTTATGGCGTGTACAAAACGGTGCCCTGTATAAGTTCGTGAAGCCGGATATTTTTAATTTGTCGCCGCTCTCAGACGATTGGAAATTAGTGGTGCCTAAAGACCAACGCGTCCCCATCCTACAACGCTGTCATGATTTACCATCTGCTGGACACGTAGGCGTATATAAAACCTTTGGGAAAATTTGTCAGAACTTTTACTGGCCCAAAATGAAAATTGACGTGTCTAGGCATGTTCGTTGTTGCAAGAGTTGTGCGCAGAATAAAGTTGAGCAAAAAGCACCAGCAGGGTTGATGGGCGATCGTCCTGTAATATCCGAACCCTTCCAGGCAATAAGCCTAGATTACATTGGACCTCTCCCTAGATCAAAAAAAGTTTACCAGTATATTCTAGTCGTTTCTGATAATTTCAGTAAGGCAGTCTTCTTATATCAGTGTCGAACCGCTACTGCCAAAAACTTGACAGAAATTATGGAAGGTTTCTTTTTGTTGTATGGAGCACCCATGACTTTAACTTGTGATAACGGTGTTCAAATGAAATCGAACGAATTCCGGAAATTGTGTGAAAAATATAACACCCGAATATTCTTTACCGCACATTACAACCCACGTGCTAATCCCACCGAACGACACAATAGGGTTATTAAGACCATGTTACGTACATTTGTGAAGCAAGACAACCACAGGACCTGGGATGAGCATCTTAATGAAATCGGTTGTGCAATCAGGACAACGCCGAGTGAAACCACTAAATATAGTCCATACTTTATTCTTTTTGGTAGGGAACACAAACTTTACGGAACGGATTTCGAGGATAAACTTCGGACGGACCCAATAGAAATCAACGACTATGCTAAAAACCGTCGTGAGAGCTTTGCGAATCTATATCTGCAAGTTCGAAAGCGTATAGAGTCCGCAAGAGCGCAAAATGCAAATCGTTATAATCTGCGTCGTCGACCTCTATCTTTTAGTTGTGGGGATAAAGTTTGGAGAAAGAATAAAGTTCTGTCTGATGCTCTGAAATTCTATTCGGCAAAATTAGCACCAGCGTATCTTGGTCCTTTTGTTGTTAAACGTAGGTGTGGTTCTTGGTCCTATGAACTCCAGGACGAATTAGGAAATTCGAAAGGTATTTGGCATGTCCAGGATTTGAAGCCTTTTTGTGAATCACTCGCTCCAGACGACAATTCTCTATAGTATACTTGAATCTTTAGTTAATTTTTTTTGTAACTTTCGTTATTTCTCTTATTGTTCTTACTTTTCTGTTTGGTGTTTTGTTTTGTTCGTGCCTTGTGGCTGGAGGCCTAAGAATTTCACCACCCGAGGATATTCCAGGCGGAGTGGGTAAAAGTCCCCTAACCTTAACACTACTTGCCCTTATTCATACCGGTTACCCTTCTCTTGGTCATCTTTTCCGTTTCCAACTCAATTTTTGCGGAATCAGTCATTTTGTTAACCCACCGCAAATAATAGCAGACAAAATGTGATAATCTTTCATAAACTTGAAATCATAGACAAATTAGGTATCTCTGCTTGAAATGCAGATCAAATACAGAATTTAGAGGTTATCCATGACGGTTATCACGTCATTAGACTCTTATTTATATCGGTTACCTTCTCACTCTGTCCTCAAGAAGTTCCTTAATATTGATTGGTTCTTTTACAGATATTTCATTGACTTTACAGTAAACCTCTTATCGTACCAGATTTCCATAACCTTTGCGGTCTTCCATACCCTTGTCTCTTCTATACCGGTTACCCTCATCTTGGCCTTTTTTTTCATTTTCTATTAAGTTGTTGCGGAATCAGACATTTTTGGTAACTCCCTGCAAATACTAGCAGAATATATCCTGTAGCTTTTCCTTAGGAAATGCAGAATGTGTCATATTTTAGAAGCAATTATTTCAAATGGTTGACCTTGCGTGGGAATCGCTGCCCGCTACTTGCATGTTAATGAATTTTAACAGATTTTCTTATGTTCGGATATTCATATTGGAATTCACACTGGGTTAATAGAGTTTCGTTGTAATATTAGAATCCGCATTGGGCTATACTACAGTACCATTGGGTTGGCTTTCCAATCTAACCACCTTCTGGGTTCAAGTTTCGTTCTACCCTGAGTAAACTTATCTTTACCTTTCTTATTTTGTTATGTCGTCTTCCTATTTCGTTGGCTTTAGAATAACCTCATGGTTTTGGTCTCATTCGTAGTGGATCTACGACACATTTTGTGGATTTCGAGGCCAAACCTTTGATTTTCCGACCGGGCCATTGGTTGTTGAGTGTCCGGTGGAAAAACCACTTGTTGGGATTTATAGAGGAAATTTTCAGAGTCTATTTAGTAGGAACTTTAGTATTGTTCACTTATGGTATCTTTCGTTGCTTGGATTCAGACCCTTGTTCAACATAACCATCGTTGACTCTTTCGTGCCTTGTGGCTGGAGGCCTAAGAATTTCACCACCCGAGGATATTCCAGGCGGTGTAGGTAAAAGTCCTCCAACCTTAACACTACAGGATTCGGGACTTTCTGTTTTCTGTTCTTCATTTTTGCCTTGTCTCTGGTTCCCGAATCTGTATTATCTTACGTTACCTCCATCAGTAATTGTATTACGTTGCTTCCATCAGCATTTTCTAGTATGCTTCCGTCTCTTTCCTCCTTCCAAGTATTTTTTTTATTTTATTGATTACTGTGTTACCCTATTTGTGTCTGGAGCGAGGATTAGGCTTACTTTACCTGCATTTTGTACCCTTTGAGTTTTTAG
Organism: Altica lythri; assembly: GCA_964028335.1. Taxonomy (NCBI): domain Eukaryota; kingdom Metazoa; phylum Arthropoda; class Insecta; order Coleoptera; family Chrysomelidae; genus Altica; species Altica lythri. The sequence goes on along the minus strand of OZ034806.1, from coordinate 24,020,676 downwards.
TTTAGTGGTAATGTTGTTGTGGGTCTGTAGTTGTGGATATTAGTCCGGTTTAGATTGGATATTGATCCGGTTTAGGTTCCAAAATGTTCTTTTGTGGTTTTGTACTAGGAGTACATTAGGACTATGTATTTTGTTAGTCCCTAGGTTGCTAGGGAATTATGTTAGTTGGGGGGTTTATTTTTTTTTGTGGTTATCAGTCTGGAATGAACTTTATCACTCTGGGTCCCTTCAGGTCCCGGGCTTCGGCCCAAAATGTCCCTCCGTGTTTCTTTGTATTACGGCCTTAGGCTCTGGTGGGTGCCGGGGCTGTACGGGAGGTCGCCTTTAGTGGAACTGTGTTGCTTACGCTCCGTCAGTGGGAGGTGGATTGCTCGCCGGCAGGGACCCGAGGGAAAACTGTCACTATGCGGGGGTTCACTACTGTTGTCGGAGTCAGATGACCTTGCAGGGCCTCCCGTGGAAGTCCCGGCAGTACCGGAATCTTTGATACCATAACTTGTCCCTTTGTTATTCACCGGCGGAGGTCTAGAAGTGGGTGTGGATTGTGTTCGTTGGCTGCTGGGTGAAAGGGCTTTGTACACTGTAAGGTGTGAGGTCCAGGGGTGTGTAACCATGGCGCGTTTAACATCCTTCGCGAGGTCGCCCCTGGAGGTGTACACTGCTCCCGCTTACCTAAGCGGACTTTGAATGCGGTCCTCCGAAATGGATGGACCAATGCTGTTTCAGTCTGGTCGTGCTTCAACGCACTGGGTGCTTGCTCCCGAGTAGTACTCGAAACTTTTGTTTTTCTTTCTTTGATTTTGTTGTGTTGTTGGTTCGTATTCTTTTCGAGTTGGGTATGCGAATATGGCGTTCTATGTAGTTGGATATTGCAGCAATTTGTTCGTAGCTATTGTTGGGCTTGCTGTCTCTTTAATTGTGATTGTTGGCTTACATAATGCTTATTGAGTTATCGTCGAAAATCTTCGGTAGATTTTCTCCTTTCTTAGGGGAGGGGATGTTGTCACGGGTTAAATTTTTTTTTTCAAGTGATAAATATTTAATTGTAAACATAAGCGTCTTCCTATCTTGAAATTTCCATTATTAAAGATTTATTTGGGTCGGGAACCAGTTGATCTGGTTCGGCACAGATAATCGCCAGCTATTATTTATTATTCTAGCCATAAATTATCCCTGATATCGCTGGAATTATTTTTGGAAGTATACTTATTAAAATTACGTTTATGAAACCTTGAGGTACTATTTCTCTTCTTTTGTCGATAATTTGACGTATAGTGTTCTACAGTCAGTGTTCCGTTATATTTCTATCTTGCTTAATAAAATCGAAAATGAACGAGGGTTTAGATAATGTTGAGATTTTTATCGATATCTTGATAAATAATAAGATTAGTCGTATCTAACGACTACTGTTTGTTCGTAACTTGGTAGCTGTAGATCCTACGGTTATTGTCCCTATAGTAGTAGAGGCCACCTCTTATTTCGACGTGTGACAAACTTTCGTGCATGTGATATGAAAGAACCAGCTCTTTCTTTTACCAGCCTTTGTCGTAAGAACGTGGCATTGAGAAGATTTTCGGGGTTTAAGTTGTAATCTCTATTCATCGGAGACAATTCATTTTGGATTTACGAAATTAAACCTCAGTTTTCCTAACGAACAAGTATTGGAGTGAGATTTTTAGTAGTTTTGTTGGATTTGTAAGGAAAATCGCTTTAGCGGATATTAGGAAATCTTCTGTGGTGAGTACACGTTATTTATTCTTGTGGTTGTTCGATTCTTATGGTTCTTTCGTTCCCTATGAGTGTAGGTAGCCCATAGAGCAGACAGTAGGTAGATTTGGTGATTTAAAACCGTTCAGACGGTAAACTGTGGTAGAATTCCCGATTGGTGCAATTAGCAACGAGAATATTGTTCCACCCGTTTACCAGCCAGGGGTGTCACGAGTTTTAAGAAATAAAACAACCGTATCTTAATAGGTGAGTTACTATGTTATATTTTTATTTTTTTTTTATATATAAGATTAATTACGCCATATAGACGCAATTTTAGTTTTAATATCTTGATTTTACATGTGTATTTCTTTGTGTATCGTATGTAGGTTTATTTATATGAAACTAGACTCCTTTTGCTTATTCTTTTACTATTATAAATTAATTTTATGTTAAATTTTGATTTAATTTATTGTTATAATTTTGTCGTGACTAGCAAGTCAAATTTAAGTTTGTTGAGTACATTTAAATCATTAGTTTTGATCATTAATTGTAAATTCAGAGAAGTCAACTTCTAAAAGTTGTATTATTCATTTAAATTCAGTTATATACTTTCATTGTAGTACAAATTTAAGTTAATGTGTTCAAATTGTATTAAAGTTTTTAAATCAAATTAATTCAAGGAGTCATTAAAATCTGTTTAAGCTATTGTTAATACCAAATTACGATTTTAGGGTTCTAGTTACGGGCTCAAGTCCTAGTTACGGGTTTAAGTCCTAGTTATAGGCCAAAAACCTAGATTCAGCGCTAGATACAGGCTTTAATTTTGGGTGCAGACCTGATACTTAGTTCGAGCTTAAGTTATTGTGGTTGGTGCAAGCCTATTGGTTTTGGAACAGGCTTGGTTTTTGGAACCGACCTAAGTATTAGAGACGCCGAGGATTAACAGATAAGCCTAATTAGATTTAAGTCGCAGGTACAGTAGTTAAGAAAAAAATCTATTTTTCTGTCTTTTTTTTATTGTATTGAGTGTGATCACACATATTGGTAAATTTATCTTTTAATATTATTCATATATTCTTTTTTTATATATAAATATCAATAGCGTTGTCAAGCACGAGGCTTGACAGTTGTGTAAATTCTTAATTTTTATTAAAGAAGGGTCTAGTTGATATTTTGTTTTATTTAGCTCACTTTATCGTTATTTTTTTTTATTGTGCAATTCAATTAGTACTGTTTAATATTTTGAATTTATTTAATTATCTCCAGTGGGTGAAGTAGTGCCTGGAACATCAGGGGTTTCCGATTTTAACCGTACAAATCGGTGGCGCACTCACTTTATTTTGGTACTTACCCTCTACGGCTGAGCTGGGCTACAATTTGCCAGTAGAGAAACCACTACCGAACTCAGCTGGAGTTGAATTTCAATTAATTAATTTATTAATTTTTTCAAAATTTGATTTTGTTTTTAATTTCATTAAAATACGTGGCAGACTACGGAGCTCGATAGACTATGAAAAGTGTTTATTCTCATTTAATTTATATAAGACCAGACAGGTAATTCTTCTTGTATCGGAACAACAAATGTATATATCAATTCCTAGTAGATGCGAAATAGTAAAATATTTTAAAATTCAAACCAACGGACATTATGTTGTTCTGCTGGGTGAACTGTGTGAAAGAGTCTTCGTAGCGGGAGTTTTAGTTCGTGCTAACCAAAATATAATCCCTATTAAAATTTTAAATGTTGGTGATCTAGAAGTTATCGTAAAAAATTTTAATCCAAAATTAAAAACAATACATTGCTATAATTTATGCAAATTTAAAACAAATCCAACAAATTCTGTCAGTAGAGCAGATAAACTATTAAATTTAATAAATCTCCAGCATTTGAATTCGGACGAAAGAGATTCACTACAAAAAAATTTAGTAAAATATTCAAACGTGTTTCATCTTACGGTGTGCAATATTTATAAAGAAAAAATTATACTTAAAGAATCAACAAAATCACATTTTATTTAAAATGCTTCGCGACGGGATCTGGATCTGAAAATTTGGAGAGGGGCGAGCTAGTGCTCAGCCAGCACTGAGACCACATACGACCCATTGTGTATTCTCCCGTGTGTAGGGATATCCTCACCTTAGGCTGTCACCAGGCCTAGTGATTTAAAATTCGCGACGGGATTATAGAGAAATGTAGGTCAGAGTTTCAATCACCTTTGTTAATTGTTCCTAAAAAGGGTTTTGATGAGAATGGTATTAGAAAGGCTAGAATTATGATAGATTATAGACAATTAAACCAGCAAATAGAGGATGATAAATTTTCATTGCCTTATATCTGAAATTTTGGATCATTATCAGGAGCAATGTATTTTGCTCATCTTGACTTATCTCAGGGTTATCATCAGATCGAACTAGACAAAAATAGCAGGAAATATACAGCTTTTGCAACCGATAGAGGTCAATATCAAATGACTCGACTCCTCATGTGATTAAAAACAAGTCCCAGTTCATTTTCACGGCCAATGACAATTGCAATGTCGGGACTTAACTACGAATGTTGTTTCGTTTATCTTGATGATTTTAATTAATCATAATAAAAATTGGGTAAAAGTTTGTCAAAGATTAAGACAGGTTAATTTAAAATTAAATCCGAATAAATGTGAATTTTTAAAAAAAGAAATTGTTTACTTAGATCACCAAATTTCTTCAGAAGGTGTCTCTCCTGATTCTTCTAAAATAAAAGCTATTTAAAAATTTCCACTGCCCAAAGATTCCCAAGAGGTTAAAAGATTCGTTGCTTTTACTAACTACTATAGAAAATATGTAAAAAATTTTGAAAAAATTGCTCAACCTTTAAATTATCTCACAAGAAAAAATGTCCCTATTATTTGGACCAACGATTGTCAAAATTCTTTCGAAAATCTGAAAAAAGGCTCTGAGTAATCCACCGGTTCTACAATATCCAAACTTTGCACCAGAAAATGAATTTATACTTAAAACTGATGCATCAAATTATGCATTAGGTGCTGTACTATCTAATTCAGATGATAGACCTGTTGCATTTGCAAGTCGATCTCTTAATAAAAACGAGAAAAACTATAGCGTTATCGAGAAGGAGCGTTTAGCAATCGTTTTCGCACTTTAGACCTTATCTATTTTGTAAAAAATTTTTGATCCTCAGCGACCATAGACCGTTAGTTTATTTATTTGGAATAACAAATCCCAGCAGGAGATTAATTAAATTTAGGCTCATTCTCGAAGAATACGATTTTACAGTAATAGTATATTAAGTATGGAGAACAGTAAGGGTTTTATACCGATCGAAGACAATTGTTTGGAGGAGAAGCGGAGCGACGACTCCAATTATTGTCTGAGATCGGTTACCCTTAACGTTCGACATGCTTATAACGTTTTTTGTACGATTGATACCATTATAAATTATAAAATTAAACATTTTCGTCATATTGACCAGTTTCAATTATTTTATCAAGATAGATAGTCTGGTTGTTAGGTAGTAACTAGGGTGCATAACAATGGAGAATTGAGTTTGTATTTAGTTGTCAGTAATATGAGCGAAAGTGAATTTGAAGAAATTGAACGGGCTTGGGAAGAAGGGTGTTCCGCAATTATTCACGAAAAATCCAAAATCCGTTATCAAAATACCTACCAAAGTTTCAAAAAATGGTGCGAAGGCAAGAATTTAAGAATCGATGAAAAGACTCTATTGGCATATTTCGTTTAAAGCTCCTGGAAGCCTCTGGGCAGAATATTCAATGATTAAATCCACCGTTTTTCTTTATGATGGCATTGATATTTCCAAGTTTTCAAGTTTGATCGCATATTTGAAGAAAAAAAAATTGGCTATAGGCCTAAGAAAGCGAGCATTTTTACACAGGAGCAATTTGAAAATTTTCTGATGGAAGCACCGGATGAAGAATTTCTAATTCTAATGTAAGCTAGTTTAGGTAAAAGATATACTCTAATGATTTTTTCATAATTTGTAGGTCGCAATGATATTGGGAATATCTGGTGCCTGTAGAAGAGAAGAATTATATAATATTACTATGAATGACATCCAACAAACCGATGGTTTAATGATTGTAAAAGTACCCAATACAAAAACGAACATCCAGCGTAATTTTACAGTCGTTAATAAACCAGACGATAAAATTCCATATTTAGAAATTCTGCAAAAGTATATTAAACTTCGTCCATTACAAGTAAAATCAAATCATTTGTTCTTAAGATACGCCAAATGAAAATGTTGTGCTTAAGTAATAGGGAAAGGGACAATCGGGGGCTGGCCTTCTCAAATTGCCAAATTCTTAAATTTGCCTAATCCCGAGAACTATACTGGCCATTCGTTCAGAACGCTTTTGGCTAATAAAGGTGTTAATGTCCTTGGATTAAAGCGTCATGGAGATTGGCGTTCATCGACAGCGGCAGAAAGCTATGTAGAAGATTCTCTTCAAAATAAAATAGATTTTGCCGAAAAAATATTGTGCAATACTAGTAATACTACTAATGTATGCGATTCTGCAGGAGTTTCTATTAGAAGTGAAACCACAGCCCAAACAAGTGGGATTTCATTAAATAATTTAACAAATTGTACCATCAGTTTCAATATTAATAAATAATTCGTTAGTTTTCTTTATTTTTTCAAAAAATAAATTAAAATTAAGAGATTTTTTAACTCGACGGTAAGTGAATTATTTACCGTCGAGTTGGAGTACTTACCGTCGAGTTGGATTACTTACCGTCGAGTTGCTGGTAAATGTCACCTACTGACGTAAAATCTGTCACGGTAAACAGTCAAAAATGATCAATCGTGCAAAAAATATATTAAGGGTGAAGATAATGTTGTAGCGGACGCGCTATCACGTATCGATATATCTTCAGAAGAACTAAAAAATTAAAATAAAGAAGTGTGCCATTCATTTTTTGTTACCACAAGAGCACAATAAAAAAACATCGAAAAATAATTTTTAAGTAGTTTCAAAGATGATTCTGATGAAAGGATTGATCACCCTGGAGATTTAGAATGATTGAAACCGCCTAAAGACTCGTTTAGTTTAGAAATTTGACAATTTAATACTTAAAAATAAAAAAGATAGTTATATAGTTGGAAACTTAATATGTGATAAAGAATCGAATATTTTTATCAGGATCCTCGATCATCGTCAGACTTAGGTACGATGATGAGAGACCTGAAATGTATTTACAATAAAAATAAATTTCCGGAATTAATTATTTTAAAGAATAAAAAAAGTGCACAAATAATTAAATTGTTAATGAAATTCCGTAAGAAGAATAAAACTAATAATTTCATATTACGTTACGGCATTCCAGATGAAATTGTCTTAGATCAAGGTACTGAATTTATGGTGTGTATTTTTAAATAAATCTGTTAAATTTTACAAATTAAGAAACTTAATTCGACCACGTATCATCAAAAGACACTGGGCGCTCTTGAGAACTCTCATAAGAATTTGGGTGCTTATTTGCGAATTCAAGTTGCAAAATTTCAGAATGCATGGAGTTTTTGGGTTTCGTATTGGTGTTTTGCTTACAACACAACGGTACATACTGAAACAAAATATACTCCTTACGAACTTATTTTCGGAAAACTCGCAAAAATCCCTTCTAATTTATATACTATATATAATTTTGAAGATTACCCTCACGAATTAAAATATGTAATGATGCAAAACATAATTTATATGTATCAAAAAGTAAACGATGATCTATGTATAATAAAGACATAAAATTTGTAAAATATAAAGTAGGGGATAAAGTAATGTTTAAGAATGTAATTAAAAATAAATTAGATCCATTGTATATAGGTCCATATACTGTGATTAAGGAGAAAGCTCCCAATATTTTTATAAAAGTAGACGACCGTATAATAGAGGTTCATAAAAATAGGGCAAAGTTGTATAATAGTTAAAAAAATATGTCTAATCGTTTAAGTGAAGAATATTGTCATGTCTTCCGGGGGGTGTCGGAAGAGCGTAGGGTTGTTTGAAGGGTAGCTCAGAAAAACAAAGGTTGAAAACAATTACAACTGTATTGGCTGAACACAATACAACAAAGGGTGTCAGAAGGACACCCAACAAACAATAAACAAATCTACTAAACTATACTCGAAAATATAAGTCTTAATGACTCCGAATCGTGCCGGTTAAGGGCACCCAAAATATATACTCGATTACCTCAATTACACTATTAGGCCTTACCTAATCAAGGACGAAGGGCACATCACTTAGTGACTGACTAAGAGGACGTTGTGTGCAGGGCTAGAGCGCGCTGAGGACGACCTCGTAGTCAGTTAAGTCGCGGCATTTTATACTATTAAAAGTACTGACTCAGCAACATCGGTCTCCGTAGAACGGATGTTACCGTCTGATTCTAATTAACGGATTATAGCGTGCTCAGCGATAAAACACACTATACCCTGTTGAACAGAATTAAAATAGAAATATAATTTGGAAAAATATATATTTGTGACAATATTTTTTTCTCCTTCCCGTGGGAGATGTAATATAATATTTGTATTTGTATGTTTCTATATTTATACTTATATTTATAGGTTTATATATTTATATATTTATTAATTAGGAAACACTCTGTAGATTCGTTACGTTTATTAATAAGTTATTTAAACTTGGTTAAGCACATAAATATTTAGAAATAATGTTAATTATGTCGTCACCGATTCCGGCGACTTAGCAAGAGTTATGAACTCGTCGTAGTGAGTGACCAAAAATCGGGGCATTTTATAATAAAACTATGAACTAATAAGATGTGTTTAATATAATTAAGAAGTCAAACTTATCAATATATGCAAGAGATGTTTTATTACAGGAATACGGCTTCCCATCAGAAAATCGGTTTTTAATTCTTCCAAATTGCAATCAGTTGCCAGGATCTGAAAAATAAAACGAAAAATTTTATTTTTAACATATTTCAGGTGCCGAATTGAAGAAGAAGTGGACCAACATGAGAGATTATTACCGAAAAGAAGTACAAAAAGCTAAAAATTTTTTTACTAGCAGTGCAGCTAAAAATTCCAACACATATGTTTATGGTGAATCGCTATAATTTTTAACACCCGTATTCGCTAGAACAAATTTTGAAGGGAACTATCGAAAAGAAAAAAAAAGATTCAGAATCTAATCAAACACCAAATAAAGAACAAAATATTGAACCGGAAGCTATCAACCATATGGAGTCGCCAGAACCAACTTTACCAGTGGTTTATCAAAAAATAAAGATAGATGTCTCCACTCAGCTATTAAATATGTTGCAACAAAAACAGAAACAAACTGTTGCTAATACTGACGAAGATGCCGACACTAAATATCTACTAAGTTTCAGAAGTTATATGAAAACAATGAATACTCATCAAAAAAATTTATTTTAAAGTGGGTATGCTTCAATTGGTCAAAACAGTCACCATGGGAAATGATCCATCGTCACCACAGTCTTGATACACGAACTATTATCACCATCGTGACCATTCTTAAGGGTCATTATCAGTGGTTGAAGATGGTCCATCTCCATCACCACCAACTTTTTGCTCATTTTCCCAGCAGCAAAATATCCCCAGAACGAGTACCTCTAAACCTATTATATATGTACCAAAAATATCACCTATATATTTGCAAAGTCCATCTCCATCACCATCAACTTTTTATTCATCCTCCGAGCAGCAAAATATCCCCAGTACGAGTACTTCTAAACCTACTATATATGTACCAAGATAATCACCTACATATTTGCAAAGTCCATCTCCATCACCACCAACTTTTTAATCATCCTCCGAGCAGTAAAATGTCCCCCGTACGAATACCTCCAGAAAACCTATTATCCACTTAATTATTAATATGACACCTCCCCAATCAACTACCCAACAAAGTCCCGTGCAAGATTATCCTGAGTTATCTATACCAGAGATTATTGCTGAAGATAGTGAGGCTGTACAGTTGTTAGTTCTCCAGTCTGAAGATTCACAGGAAGATACAATTCAAGAATTTTAAAAATTTAAGTAAATTTAAAATGTTTTTTCTGTACAATATTGTCATTTTCTTAAAATAAGTACATACCTTAATGTTATGGTCAACTTTTCTACTGTATCCAAATACGATCTCATGCAAGTACTTTGCTTTTTATTTTATCTCGTATGCCGTTATGAAGCTCATCAAAGCATTTTATTGACATCATTTGAAGAATTCTTCTAGGTGTTCTCGTAACTTTGCTTTTTGAGATAGTATTGACTCTCCGTTAATCTCTGAGTGTCCAACGGATGTACCAACTGTACCCAGTAACGTCGTTTTCTCTTCTTATCATATCTAGCGCCAGTAAAAGTGTAATAGCAATTAATTCATCGTCGTCGTTCATTTGTGCTTTCACAGAAACGTCTCTATTCGAACTGACAGTATAAATTGCTAATATAAAAAACGGATGTTTGCGCTAGGCACACGGAATTCCGAATCTGAATTCCTGATCCAAAATCCAAATCAGGAAACCGAGCGTATGCGCCCATCCTAAATAGTAATATCGTACTGCCATAGCTCTCTGGTGGTTAGGGTAGGTACTAAAATTTTCAGGGTACACTAAAATTGGAGCTTCTATGAGCTGTATGAGCTATATTGCCAGATTTATTAGTGAAAAAATTTAATAAGATGAGGTGTGCTATTTACGACAAGCAGGTGTTTTTGTTTGATATAAAATGATTCAGCTTTTCAAAAGATACTGAACTGGATGATAGTTAGTATAACGAATTCAAAAACTTGGCAGGATATATATTCCATAAAATTAAAGATCTTGATACTACTACAGATCCAACATCAAGCTGTACATGGTATTGGCTATAGGTGTTAGTTTAAGTAGCGTTAAAAAAATTGTTCGCGAAATGCAGTTAATTGAAGACGGTCAATGTTCCTCATTTGTGACACCAAACAAAAAGAGGAAAAAAAAGCGCTTCAAAAACGTGCTTAGACGATTTCGACACAGGGCGTCTTCGACGTTATATAATTGACTTTTACGTAACAGAAAAACAAGTACCAACTTTAAGACGAATACACAGAAAATTTGCAGAGGAGTACAACTACTCAGGTTCCCGAGAAAGCCTACGAAAGGTTATTAGAAAGATGGGATTATGTTGGCGAAAAACAAGAACTAACAGAAAATTATTGATGGAAAAACCTATAGGCTTCCCTGGATCAGTACACGATAGTCGAGTCTTTCGAGCATCATCATTGTATAGAAATATAGAAGAAAAATGTGGCAACTATTATTTATTAGGGGATAGTGGTTATCCATGTTTACCCCACTTGCTCACTCCCTATAGAGACATGGGTAATTTGGGAAGGGTACAAACAAATTTTAATGCAAAATTATCCAAAAATAGGTATGTTATCGAACATTGTTTTGGGATTTTGAAACAAAAGTTTAGGCAACTCTATCATTTAAAACTCAGGAAAATTAGAGACTCTGTGCATTTTATAAGGGCATGTTGTGTACTACATAACTTAGCACTAAATGATGAGTTGCCCGAAAATTTAGGAGAAAATCTCGAAGAAGCTGCCGATATTCAACCAATAGAAGAAATAAATGAAAGAAATAACAGAAATGATGGGTTTAATTTAAGAAATAGAATTGCAAATATATTAGCTCTAGATTAATATTTTAATAAAAGATTATTTTGAAACATTTGCTTTTTTAACTATGCCAATAAAAAAATGTAATGTTCTCTACAAAAATCGATTTAAAACAATTGAAACACACCATTTATAAAAACATATATTCTAAATAAACCACAAAACAGAAAAATAATAAACTATAAAAAAATAAATATAACAAAACCTAAAACAAAGCAAACTTGAATAAATAATGAATGTACAGATAAAAAATAAACTTAAAATAAATAAAAAAAGAACTCCTAAAAGTGAAAGATTATTAATAAAAACTAATCATTTAAAAAATGTACATTCGCATTGTCAATTTTTTTTAATACCTCAATTTTCTCTCTTAAAACAGATATATTTTCTTTCAATAATTGATTTTTTCTTCTCCTCTCCTTTGATTTCTCCTTTTCTATTTCGAGGAGCTTTTCAAATTTTTCTTTTTCAAATTCTAATTTTTTTTGCCAAGTTCGATTTTATCTTTTTTAAGTTGCATCAGTATGTCCTGTCTTTTGGTTATAATTTTTTGTCTGTTACTAAAAGTACTTTTTGTTGTTTTCTTAGGTTCTATGTTTTCTGTCAATGTATTTTCTACAACAGGTGCTTCAACGATTTCATTTGCTTCTAGCAGGCATTCAGGGATTACATTTTTCTTATGGCCAATAATGTCCTCCATTTCATTGGCATATTCGAAATCTTTTCTACCCCTTCCAGTTTTGTTGGCATTATCTTTATATTTTTTAAAATTCCTTTCAAGAACTCTCCATCTGTTCTCGCACTGAGATGGTGTGCAATTAATATTATATTCTTCCTTCAGCTTAACTGATATTGCCTCCCACATTCTTTTAAAACTCCTACATTTCAATGTGCCAACATCTTTTTTTAAGGTTTTATACAATTCCAATAAAATTAAAGTATTATTCCTTGTCCAAGTGACATTGATGTCTTCATTTTCACCTGAAGAAGTACTTGGCCCTTGGAATACAAAAAATTCTTGTAGGGACTCTGAAACTAAAGGACATTTACTTTTCTAAGTGTATTTAAAATATAGAATTTAATAAATGAATCAATTATTATAAACTTACCATCAGCCATTATCCTTCTCAAATATGTAATCAGTTAATATATCAATATAATGTAACTAAATAACAATAAACTTATCCTATTCTATGCAAAAAACTATTAAGCATTAAACGAAAACAGAGACATAAACAAAAACGAACTTAAAAATAACCTATTATATTCTTCTTTTTTTGTCGCTTTATCTAAATATTCATAACAGAAACAGAAGAATCAGCAACTATCCGAAATGCGTTCGTAGAATATAAAAATGGATAGCAAATCACAAACCGTTGGAGGCGGCGCATGCCCAGCATGAAGTAATCACCAACCGTTACCAACTCTCTCTACGAACAAAGCTAATAACGCGATTAAATCGCGTTATTCAGGAACGCTATCCGTTCTCGAAAAACTCCCATTTAGAAGAACGTGATGAAGAGTGTTTAATGCACGAGCACGAGTGCACGTCGGTATTTCTCGTTTCTCAGAGAGCCGATAACGGCGTGAAAACTGCATCGACAGGGATTCACTGGATACAGATACAAATTCAGCATTTGGTATTTTTAAATTTTAAGACACGTTGCGTTGTTGTTGAGTTGTTGTGTTTATTAAATATTATTGAATATATATTTTAGTTTTAATAGCCCTATTTTAATTTGAAAGAAGTTTAATCTTAGTGGTGAGTGTTGCTTTACTATCTTAATCCTAAAAAATATTGATTAGGTCATTATATCGTAGGTTATGGCTCCTAAACGATCTATAAAATCATCTTCTGTGTGGAATTTTTATACGGAAAAACCGAAAGCTGATAAAATTGCAATATGTAATATTTGCAAATCTGAGCTTAGCTACAGAAGTACATCCAACAATTTAAGAAAACATCTTGCAAAAAAACACATTTCTATAAACATAGATAGTGATGGAAGCACTGATGATGTTCAAGAAAAGAGACAGCGTACTGAACTTTCTACAGCTTCTTCAAGTGAAGTTCCAAGCACATCGCAAAATGTGGCTGTCTCTATACCTGAAAACACAATTCCCGAATCTACCGTTTCATTTAAAAAACAATCAAATATGAGCTTGTTTCTTAAAAAAAAAAATAGGAATAACTGCAAGGAAAAAACTTGATGACAGTTTATTAAAATTATTCACCTTAGACTTTCAGCCATTCTCAGTAGTGGAGGATGAAGGCTTTAAAAATTTCGTCGAAACTTTAAATCCTACATATCAGCTACCTTCTAGGAAAACGATTGCTAATACATTGCTTCCTGCAGCTTATTATGAAGCTTACGTCACAAAATCGCTTATTCCAAGTATAAAATCCGTGACATTAACAACAGATTGTTGGACTTCTCGAAATACAGAGAACTTCTTAGCGGTCACAGCACACTATATTGACGCCAACTTTCAAATAAAAAGTCATTTGTTAAAGTGTGTCTCTTTTCCCGAAAGTCACACAAGCATTAATTTGGCTAGAGCAATTCGTAAAGTTATAAACGAATGGGATTTAGAAGGCAAAATTTCTGTGGTGGTTTCTGATAATGCGGCCAACATAACTAAATCTATCAAAGAAGAACTGAAGCTGCAGCATTTTGGATGTTTTGCTCACACAATCAATTTTATTATGCAAGATTGTTTGGAACCCAGTAGTGGTGTAGTTAATAAAATAAAAACCGTTATAAACCATTTTAAACGAAGTACGTCAGCTACGGCTAAATTAATGGAACAACAAAAATTAATTCAGAAAGAACCCAAGAAATTGATACAAGATGTCTGTACCCGATGGAACTCCACTTACTATATGGGTGAGAGATTCATTGAATTGGAAGAGCCGTTAAAAACATCAATGGCTCTTTTGAAAAAAGATTTTCCGATAATATCTTTGGAAGACTGGGGTTTCCTAAGGGAATTAGTAAAAATTTTAAAACCCATGGAGAGGGTTACTGTAATGATGAGTGCCGAAAAATGTGTAACAGCATCATCTATTATCGTAATAGCAGATGGACTTTTATATGCTTACGGAGAATTACTCAAACAAACTGAATCAGAACCAGCTAAAAAAATTGTGCAATATATTCTTCATGGAATAAAAAAAAAGATTTGGAGCGCTTGAGAACAGCACCTTTTTAATTCTTTCCACATTTCTCGATCCCCGATATAAAAATTTGGGATTTTCTAGTGATATAACAGGTGATAGAGCAAAACACCTAGCAATTTCTCTTATAACAGAAAATATCAAAATAAAAGAAAACCCACCTCGACAAGATACGGAAATTAAGGAAAACGAGGATGATGTAAACTGTTTGTTATGGGGCAATTTCAATAAAAAATTGCAAATTTTCGTCCCACTGGCACAGGACAGTCAAGTGCAATTATAGAGGTACAAAGATACATCGAAGAACCTCTAATATCTCGTCAAGAGGATCCTCTGAAATGGTGGAATGAAAAAGCATACAACTATCCACACCTATCCGAGTTGGTAAGAGAAAAATTTGTCCCAATAGCAACTTCTGTACCTTGTGAGAGGCTTTTTTCTAAATCTGGCCAATTATTAAGTGATCGAAGGAACAGATTAAGTTCGACAAAAATTAAGCAAATCTTATTTTTAAATAGTGTTAGATAGATCTTAAAAAGTAGTCTTAACATATTTTATTGTTTTTAGTTTTTTATTTTCATTTAGTTTGTGTACCCGAAATTTTATTAGACTAGTTTATTTCTGTTTTCGCTATTTTTTTTTTGTACAAATCTTACTTTCATGTGTTATAAATATTTTCTTAGTAATGTAATTTTTTATTACTATACTTATCTACTATATATCCATCGACCCACTACGTCTAAACCTCAACATAACGACAACGACAATGGAACGGAACACAAGAGTCCCGACCCGAAGTTTCGAATCGCTTTTGAATGAATCGTTACAGTCGTTGTCGTTACTCATTACTTCATTTCGTTATTCCTTTTCGTTCCATTCCATCAACAACCAGTCGCGACTCGGTCGCGACGGACGGGGCGATTTAGTAACGGTATGGAAATAACGACACATCCCTAATTAGGCCTTACCCAAAATCTTCAGGTTTGTCCAGAAACCGTCAAAATAGAAAGAAAAAAACTACGACAGTTTTAACAGATACCCCAAATTACAAGTTGAAAAAACAAAAAGAGCAATAAATCTGGACAACACGGTTACAATAACGAAAAAAAAAGAGGATGAAAACAATTGATAAAACTAGCAGTGAAAGTTCAGGAACTTTGGAGTTAATTGACTCAGAGGATAACACAGATCATTTATATTCTTTAGAGACAATTGATGAATACAGCTTCATATTAGTGAAGTTTATAGGAAGAAGGAATATAAAACATTTCGTTGGAAAAGTTTTGTCAATCCCCAGTAGTGAATAGCTCCTAGTCACATTTTTAAGACAAAAACAAAATCATTTTGTTTTTCCACCTATTGAGGATGTAGCAGTTGTTGACAAATTCAACATTATTTATCATCTAAACAAACCCATCCATTCAGGTCGAACCAGTCGCACCCAAAATATATTTAGTTTTGATGTGGATTTGACAAATTTTATCATGGGATAAGAGAAATATTTTTATTATATATTATATATTCTCATTTTTAAATAGTTAGCTACCTAGGTTTCATTTATTTTTATTATTTGTGTGGTGACCAGTGTACCTCTGGAGTGACCACTGTACACCGATATGGGGGTACACTGGTCATTTTTTCTAAGAAAATATATTGTCTTGCAGTATGGAGTAAGTTTGATTCAGTAAATTGCTATTCCAGGAAACAAGTCTTAATACTTTATACTTTGCGAATGTAGTCTCACAATTATGAAAATACTTTTATTTTTTGGGTTTTGCAATCAAATACAATAAAAGTGACCACTGTGCCCCGCTCTCCCCTACTGCTAGTACATTATAATATAGGTATTACCTTAAAGTTATACAAAGTTTCTCCTTTGGACTTATTGGGTTTCCATGCCTATTGCTAGTTTTTAACATTAAATCTTGTTTCACAAAATTCAGCACTAGATTAAATAAATATGGGGATAGACGGAAGTACTCTTTAAATTTAGTATCATTATCTATTAAATGTCGACGAACTAATATATTGAAAGTACCTTCCTGTTTAGTATGGCACTACCCTGTATATAAAAGATTTATATTTATAACCTTAACATATATTAATTAATTGTTTATATTATTATAAGATTATTGGGAACGCCGACTCAGCAGAGTGAGTCGCGTGCGGATGCATGGGTAACCCAAAAAGTGTTCATTATTAATAAACTGGTTAACTAAGCACTTGTTTCATTATTAGTACTTAAGGGTGGCGAACTTCGAAAGTATAACATGGCGATCCTGCCAGCTCTTTAAGTACTAAGATCAAAAAGCAAGAAGTTGTGAATGGCTAAATAAAGAAAAATGGAAAAGCCAATTCTAAAGAAGAAATAGTTATCAGGCATCAAATGGAGACGCAAGAGGTCAAATTTCGACCAAGAATGGTCTAACACTATCTGAATACTTGTTAGTTATATCAGTAGCAGCATTATTGGTAGGAGCAATTTATTTATTGGTTAAAAAATGCCAGAACGGGTTGAAGAAAACAATTGAAGACCTCGGTGCAAGAACCGGGCAACTCCATTTTTAACCGATATTGGGATATTATATGCAATATACTTAACATAACATTGTGCGTATTTTGGTACAAGAATCAGGCAAATCCACTGTTTCTCTATTGAGTTATTATAGAGAAGGACTTACCTGATTAACTATTTTGGTTCAAGAATCAGACAACTCCATGAGTTGCCCGATTCTTGCACCGAAATGTATTGGTACAGTGGGAGTTGTCGGAGAAGGGGTAACATGCCAAACGTGCACTTGTCCTCGTCTGCTTCAGTTTCAGTTGAGTTTGATTTTCTGTAGTGAATGATTATTTAATATGTCGGTTTCTTCGGAAACGGAACCTGAAATGTTTCAAGATTCGGGCAGTGAATATGTTCCCAGCGATCTGGACCAACCAAGCACAAGTAAAGGTCTAGACACACATAACCGGTCCGTCAACGACACGAGTGTAGTCCGAGTGTCGTTCGTCATACGGTGAAGGATTTGACCAATGAAATTAAATGAGACTGCTTACACATTACCGGCTGACGCCCGAGAGACGGAACGGCAACGGATCAGCATCGGGCTGGATTAGTTTTGTTTTAATTTTTGACGGTGACGGATCGTTGTCGCCCAGCATGGAAATTAAAAAACTCATAGAAGAGGTTCGCAAATACTCTGCGCTCTATGATCAGAGCAGCGAAAAGTATAGAAATACAGAATATAAAGATAGAATTTGGAAAAATATAGCAGAAACCTTAGAAGTAAAAGCCTTATGAATCTATGAATCCATATCCTGTTCATTCTTCTTTCATTTCATTTTTTAAACTGTTCGTCATCTAAAGCAATTGCTATAATTGCCAAATCACTATTTGTAAAATTCGCTACCATGGTTTTGATAATCTAACCGCTACCTTAAAAAGGGACTAACTGATATTTAGATATCAACACAACGAAACACGTTGGCGTTCTCCTGTCGGTAATATGTGGCCACTAGAGACGCAGACCGTCTGACGGACGACACTCGGCCCACATTCGTGTCGTTGACGGACCGGTTATGTGTGTCTGGACCTTTAACGTCAGGATAGAGCGGCACTGAAAACAAAAAATAAACGTGTTCGGAGAAGCTTGAGTGGACCGAGAGAAAAAAAGGTAGAAAACGAGAAAGAAAAGAAAGTAGTTGGCGAAAAAATATAAGAAAAAACTTGAAAGCCTGTGGAGAAGAGCACATTAATTCAGTTAATAAGGTCGTGCCCAAAAGAGTAGTTGGACCACCATGCAGTTGCCATAATAAATGTTTTGAGAAGGTGAATGAGTTACAAAGAATATCTGTTCTTTCTTCTTTTAATAAGTTGGGAAATAAAGAAAAGCAAGACCTATATTTGGGTGGGTTGATTTCATCAATACCAGTTAAACGTAGACGACCTACAACAGGACAAGGAAAAGAGAAGGCTGTTTCATTTTCGTACAAAGTAAGTTGTTTTACTGCTCATGATTAAATATTTTTCCATATATATTAAGCAAATTTTTTTCGAAAACTAAAATAGTTTTCTGCTTTGAAATACTTTTTACCAGTAGTTGTTTTTTACAGATTCGTATTGGATCAACTGAATATAAAGTTTGCAAAAAGGCCTTTTTTGGAATTCACGGGATAACCAAGCATCGAGTAGATCGTCTTGCCTCTTCCTTGAAAACTGGGATTACTGCACCATCTGACATGAGGGGAAAACATTCTAATCGCCCTAACAGAATACCAGAAGCAGTTCTGCAAAGTATTGAAAATCATATAAAAAGTTTTCCAAGACGAAGCTCTCACTATAGTCGAGAAAAAAATAAGCGTAAATACTTTTTGCCTGCGGATTTAAATATCTCAAAGATGCACCTGATGTATTTGGAAAAATATGAAAATGAAACATTTAAGGCACTACAGAAGGGAGAAGAAGCACATCCAAAAGTTACTTACGACTTCTATAATCGTTATTTTATACAAAACCATAACATAAGTTTTGGGACTCCACGATCGGATACATGCCAGACTTGTGACAGATTACAAAACCTTATACTGGCAGAGTTAGATCCTGCAAATAAAAGAACACTTCAAACTGAAAAGGAACTACATATTCACAAATCTGAACAGTTTTATAAAAATCTGAAGGAACTCACTATTCTTGCTAAAGAAAATGGAGATACGGAAGTCTTGTGCTTTGATTTTCAACAAAATTTGCCTCTACCTCACGTCCCAGCAGGTGATGTGTTCTACAAAAGACAGCTTTGGCAGTACAATTTTTGCATACACTCAGGAAAATCAGGTACTTCAACTTTTTACATGTATGACGAGGGGACAGCTAAAAAAGGGAGTAATGAAGTTATAAGCTTCTTAAATCATTATGTACAGACTTATTTGCCTCCTACAATAAAGACGCTTTACATTTTTTCAGACAATGCATTTGCACAAAACAAAAATCAAACCCTAACAAAATATTTATTCACTTTGGTAAACACAAATGCAAAAATATACAGGGTATATCACCTGAACCAGGGCACAGTTTTTTACCGTGTGACAGGTCATTTGGACTTATAGAAAAGAACAAAAGGAAAAAAGAGAGAATCTACCTACCGTCAGAATGGATCCAGTTAGTAGAAAAAACTTCTAAGAACTTTAGGGTGGTTCCTGTAGAACAGGACTTGATCCTGAACTTTTCAGATCATTTTAAACAAGTATTTAAAGCTGTACCAATTGGATTTAAAAAGGAAAAATTTGACATATCATCTTACA
Source organism: Altica lythri (assembly GCA_964028335.1). Lineage (NCBI taxonomy): Eukaryota > Metazoa > Arthropoda > Insecta > Coleoptera > Chrysomelidae > Altica > Altica lythri. The sequence goes on along the minus strand of OZ034806.1, from coordinate 24,000,828 downwards.
GGATAATGAAGTACAGAAAGAATGAAAACTTTATCGAGTGTTCTGTAAGCTCAGGATTACAATGTTTTAGAAAATTTAATATGAAGAAAAGAGAAAATATTCCACTCTCAATGCCAAATACCAAAGCATACTCGAGACCTCTAGATATAAATCCAAAGAAGATTAAAGACCTTAAAGATTTAGTGGCAAAATATGTACCCTTAAATGATCAACAATATTATGAGAAGCTATTTCAAAATAATGGTACTGCTCATGTGGAAATGGAAGACTCGACCCAAGAAGATGTTCAAGACGAAGGCAATATTAGTGACTCATCCTATGTCTAAAATGTAACGTTTCTTTTGTTTTTAATAAATATATTTTGTAATAAATAAAAGTTTATAAATATTTCTTTAAAAATGGGCTATTCGGGGCAAGAAACAGGTAAATCCAATTGTTTATTTTTTTTATGATCAGAAGAATATCGACATAAGACTGTTTCTACAAAATATTAACTTCTTTATTAATATTTTAAAGAAAAAAATATCATACACTGCAATTATTTTTAATTCGCCGACTGCACTCAGTTTATATCAATTTTCCAACATTTTATAAAAATTGAGTTGCCCGGTTCTTGCACCGAGGTCTTCAATTAGAATAGAGAAGTCCTCCGTGGATCCACTGACGCCTTAAGCCGAGAAGAAGCAGTTTAAAAATTCTCTTTTAGGTTAAAAGAAACAGCGTAAAAATAAGGTTATTTTAGAAAATATAAGGAAATGGAAAAAACAAAATAGAAATAAATAATCATTTAATTAGAGTAATAAAAATATAGGTGAACAAAGAAGATTATATCGTGGGTTACAATTACATGTAAGTTAAAAGTATTTTGATTATTTTTACATTATAAGGGTAGGAAAATAAGGACCTGTTAACTAACTAAATCCATTTTATTGTTAGTTTATTTAAGTTATTTTAATCACCCAGTAAATTCTATGGGAGATAGGATTAAAGAAATTTTTGACGCGTTACAGGCTATTAGAACTAAATTAGTAAAAACTAGCTACAAAAAGCGTAAATTACCGCCGACACAGAATAAGGTTGAAGAAGCTAAAGTTATTTTCGGTAAGCTTGAGGGGAAATTTTTTTAAAGTATTATAAAGCACATTTAAATTACGAAATAAATACTTTAACGTTGATAAATGGAGCAAAAAGAGTAAATTTAACATTAGAGTCCGGGGACAATTATGTTTTAACAATTCCTCCAAGGTGTGATATAATACAATATATTAAGACAGGAATGAAAGATGCATGTGTGGTTTTGCCAGATGAGATATGTCAGGGAGTGTTTGTAGCAGGGGTAATGGTACAACCACAAAATGGGGAAGTGCTTGTGAGGATTTTAAATACGAGAGAAAGCGGGGTTTATCTAAGAAATTTTTCACCCAAAATTAAAGATTTGGAAGATTATAATTATTGTGAGTTTGGTAGTAATAAAAATTCAGTTGAAAGGGTAAAGAAGCTTTTTAGTATGTTAAAATTAGATTATTTGAATAGCGAGGAAAAAAGATCCTTTGAGGGACTTGCAGCTAAATTTGCAGACATATTTCATATGCCGGGAGATAAACTATCAGTTACTAATTTAAATAAGGAAACAATTCAATTAAAACCTAATATTCAACCGGTCTTCGTTAAGCCCTATAGATTGGCACAAACGCAGAAGGAGGAAATAAATAGACAAGTTGAGAAAATGTGTGAAGATGATATTATTGAAAAAGCTCAGAGTGAATGGTCTTCTCCGGTGATTTTGGTACCGAAAAAATCTTATTCATCTGAACAGAAGCATAGGCTTGTATTCGATTACAGATGGCTTAATCGCAGTTTGGTAGATATCAAATTTCCAATAGAAAATGTAAGTGATATTTTAGATTCGCTGTCGGAGATTCGCTGTCGGGAGCCCTATATTTTTCTCACTTGGATTTAAGTCAAGGTTATTACAGTGTTGCCATTTGTGGCGACTTGTCGCCAAAATGACTACTTTTTACGATGTTTCGAGCCTGGCGAGCCTGGCGGCGATTTTTCAAAAAGGGTCCGTTTTTGGCGACTTTTAGAACATTACCTTCAATCAAACTGAATGTTTTGTTTTTCTTGTATTTTGTATTTTTTTTTAATATTATTTTTATTTATTTTTTGTTGTGAGTAATAGACTTTGTTTTATTTTTGTTATTTTGCCAAATTTAGGGATGTATTTATTTTCTTTTTTATATTTATTCTAGGATAATAAAGTTTGTTTTCGATTGTTCCGTAAAAAACATTGTTTTATTTTACATATTTACTCTCCCATGTACTTGAAAGATGTGGCGACAAAGTGGCGACTTTTCATATCCGCTCGTGGCGATATTTCAGTAGATCGCTCTGGCAACACTGGCGTTATTATCAAGTCGAATTAGACGAAACCAGTAGAAAATTTACAGCTTTTATGACGGACCGAGGCCAGTGGCAGCTAAAAAGGCTTCCAATGGGTCTAAAAATTAGCCCTAGTGCATTTTCGAGGTTAATGACAGTTGCCATGGCAGGCCTTAACTATGATAAATGCTTTGTCTATTTGGACGACTTAATTGTATCCGGGAGAAATTTAATCGAACATAATAAGAATCTCTTGGATGTTTTTAACAGGCTACGAGAAGTCAACCTCAAGTTAAACCCTTGCAAATGCGAATTTCTAAAGAAGGAGATACTTTATTTAGGACACATTGTCAGTGAAAAAGGTATATCCCCGGATCCTGATAAAATTAAAGCATTAAAAGAATATCCGGTTCAAAAGAATGCGGATGAAGTTAAACGGTTTGTAGCCTTTGCAAGCTATTACCGAAAATTTATACCAAACTTTGCGGAAATATCGGTACCATTAAATAATCTGTGTAGAAAGTATGCAAGATTTGAATGGACAAGTGAATGTAATGCAAGTTTTGAAAGCCTAAAAAATTCCCTTATAAATCATCCAGTCTTAGATTACCCCGATGTTTCAGAAGAGAACGAGTTTATTCTGCAAACGGACGCATCAGATTTTGCTATAGGTGCGGTGTTATCAAATAAAAATTCTAAACCGGTAGCGTATACCAGCAGAAGTTTAAACAAAGCCGAAATTAATTATCCAATTATTAATAATAATAATAATAATGTTTATTCACTTAGTAGTTTACATAAATATAAATAATCATAGTTACATAATTACATAAATATAAATAATAATCGTAAGTAATAATAATCATAAATAATCATAATCATACATAAAGAATAAGATTTGAAGCAAATAAACACAAGAAGCCCATAAGAAACCGTAAGGTTGTGCATGGACCCGACCGTGTTTGTTACATTCACGAAAAAAAAAATTTAATGTACATATTCTATATATTATTGCCGTTCATTTGATTTCATTTATATCTGAATATTATCTACTAAGGTATGCAAGACGTGTCTATCGGTAATTAAGATAAAATGTTTTATTCTGGACTTAAATAATTTGTATGAATTTATCGTCCGTATGTATAATTTATATGTGGCCGGCAGAAAGTTATAAACCTTATTTGACAAGTAAAATAATCCTCTCTGCCCTAGAGCCTTTTTGGTAGTAGGTATTCTCGTGTTTCCTAAATATTTAGTTCGAGTCTCATAAGAGTGCTCGATTTCATGAATGGTGGATCTTCTTTTATATAAATAATTTATAATGTTATAGATATAAAGTTGTCGTATATCAAGTATACGTGTTTCTTCGAATAACTGGTTTGAAGAGTAAGTGATTTCTTTAAAATACATAATTTTTATATTTTTTTTTTTGTAATATGAATTTTTTTTAGATACGTCGGTGAAACTGATCCCCAAGCTAGAATAGCATATGACAAACGTGACTCAACGAATGCATGATATAGTATCTTTAAGTGAGAAATATCTAGGCATTTCCTCATGTACTTAAATTTATAAAGAACTAGCCTTAAGTTATTTGCAACATTATTGATATGTTTGTCCCATCTTAGATGAGAATCAATTTCTATGCCTAGATATTTAATCTGATATTTAATATAAATTTTTAAACAGTGTCTATGATTATTTATGGTAAGCTCAGTGAAATCTGGTAAGCTATTTGAGTAACTAGCAAATGGGATGGCTACTGTTTTTTCCATGTTAACTGTGAGTTTTTTATGTGAAAACCAATCGAATACTTTAATTAGATCTTTTTCACAAAGCTCTTTTAAGATTTCCCAAGTTTTGGCTGAGTATATAACTAAAGTATCGTCTGCAAAACTTATTACTTCACCTTTTATTTCATTGGTAAGCAACAATTTGTTTATATAAAGCAAAAATAATGTTGGTCCCAGAATAGTACCCTGAGGAACACCGTATTTAATAACTTTATCAGAACTTTTATAATTTTTAATTTTAACTGATTGCTTCCTATTGCATAAATAGCTTTTAAATAAATTTAATATCGTTCCTCTAATCCCAATTTCTTCCAAAACCTCCAACATCTGTACATGACATACAGTGTCGAAGGCCTTAGCCAGTTCAAGGAAAACACAGATAGTTGGTAAACTATTGTCAATGTTATTATACAACACATTTGTTAAGCGACATGCAGCATCGGTGGTAGACAAGCCATTTTGGAAACCGTACTGATTAGGACTAATAATGTTGTGTTTTGCAATGTATTTTTACAATCTAGTCTTTAGCGTTTTTTCTACAATTTTTGCAAAAGTGGTTATTAAGGAGATGGGTCGATAATTAATCATTTTATTTTTTGCTCCCTTTTTAAAAACAGGGATCACTACCGATTTTTTTAATTCAGCCGGGAATATACCAGTCTCAAATATTGTATTTATTAAATGGGTGAGTGGGGCGGCTATTTCGTTTCCTATTTCCTTAACTGTCTCATTTTTAATGTTGTCATAACCTGGCGATTTATTTATTTTTAGTGTTTTTATGATTCGAACAACTTCCTTTGTGTCGGTAGGTTCCAGAAAAAATGAATGTAATGTAGGGTTGTATTTGGGTGCGGGTGAGGGTGGGGGATGTATTTTGGATGCCAAATTTTCACCTACCTTTGAGAAGTATAGATTAAAATCTTCTGCCTGTTCTTCTTCACTTTTTAAAAGTTCATTATTTTCAGAAAGTATTTCAGAAATATCAACTTTTTTTTCGGGTACGTCAATTTCTTTAACTATTTTTCATAAATTTTTTGAATTTTCCTTATTTTTTGTTATTTTATTATTGTAAAAATTTATTTTTGCTTCTCTTACAATTCTATTTAATTTGTTTCGGTATTTGGTATAACTTGAAAGGGTGATGGGATTTTGATTTTTTAAATACTCTTTATAGAGCTGATTTTTAGTAGCAATAGATTTAATTATGCCTTGCGAAATCCAGTCTTTTCTCTTCATTTGAATTCGTTTGATTTTCTTGACGTCAGTACTGTACGCGATGTTTTCATTAACTATTTGAGTAAAATACTGGGTTTTTAAATTTATGTCATTTAAATTATAAAAAGGCGTCCAATCAATTTCATTTAATTTTTGTCTTAATGTGTTATAATTTATGTATTCAATGAACTTTTTGTGATCGTTTTTTGAAGTGAAGGACTGATCCAATTTTAATCTGACTATAGTAGCTTTATGGTCCGTGATCATGGAATCAAATGTGAGTGCTAAAATATTGTTGTCTATATTTGAACTTTTTGTTTGCAAAAAGACATGATCTAAGCACGTTTTCATTCGGGTGGGTATGTTTATAAGGGAAGTGAGATTAAATTCTGCCATAATATCTAAATATTCTGAGGAGTCATCAGGATCCAATATATTAATGTTTATATCTCCAAAAAATATATGGTTTTCAATTTTATTATTATTTATCTGTTTCAGATATTCATAAAGACTGGCAAGAAAACCATTTACTTCTATGGAAGGGGGTCTGTAAATTCCGGATAGAAGAAAATTTGTATCTTTTTCATTATTTTCTATTTTTATTTGAAGGAAATTAAAGTTACCGATAGACACAATTTTGCTTTTAAATTTGATGTCATTTTTCAGGTAAATTAAAAGGCCATCATGGCTATTTATTTTTCCCTGATTATAAACCAGATTATAATTCGTCAAATTAAAAAACTTTATATCATTAATAATAAATGTTTCTGTTAGTGCAATACAATCGAAGGAATAATCTATTTCTGATAAAGTAACTTTAAGTTCGTCTAGATTTTTGTTAACGCTTCGTACGTTTTGTTGTAATAAAGTAAAATTTCGATTTAAATTGTTTTTTTGAAACTGATCTTTTAGTTCCTCGATTGTGTTTACTTCCAGTGTATCGAATGAAGTAAAGTTTATATCTCTGATAAATTTATCCATTTTTTTTTAATAATACTGACACAATACAAAATATGAATTATTAAAATATTTTGTTTTTAATTACCTAAGATCTGAAGAAAAAATAAAGTATCTTAAAATGTAATAAATTAAAAACTATGTAAATACCAAACAATTTTCGCAATTTAAATTTTTTGATATTTGATAATAGTTCTGAAATACCGATCCATTCTATATATGTATTTTATATACTACTAAAATTACACCAACTCTATTATTAAATGAAGGACATAAAAAGAAATGAAATTAAAAATGTTAAGAATAAGTAACGAATTTGTAAATTACTTTATATATAGCTAGTCTTGGAACCTTTTCTAGTCCTAAGAGCCAGAATGGGTTCCTTAGGTTTTTGGATTTCCTTCGTATGGGTCGGAGTGCTTTGTTGTTCCAACTTTGACTTGATTGCTACCGGTTGCTTATTTTCTTGTTGAATCAGCTTCGAAGTTTTTGGTTCCTGGGAGGAAGGGTCTAACAGGGTAACACTCTCAACTATTTGCTCGTTCTGTTCAACTAATTTTTTATCACTTAACAATGGAGTACCAGGGTCACTGTATGTGTCGTTCCTTCTTCCTTATTATCCAGATTTGCCAAGTCTTTTGGTGTATATCGTTTATTGTTAACAAATAAACTTCCTCTCTTGATATAACAGTTAGATCCGTTATTTCTTGCTAAAAATAAGTGTTTTCTAAGCAAGTTATTTTCTTGTCTCTGGGCTCTGGTTTGATCGTGAGCAATGCGAATGGTAGAACCTTTAAGATTTTTTATATTTTTAAAAAGAAGTTCTTTTTCAACCGAGAGATAAATTCAATTTTAATTGGAGCAGACTTATTTTTCCCCAAGCTGTAGATATCATTTAAATCAGTTTCACAAATTTCAATTTTTTATTCTTTATTTATTGAGTCAAGTATTTTTTTTGTGTCCACTGACTCATCCGATCTTGCAAAACCAAAAACCACGACATTATTTTTTCTATTTTCTCGCTCAATATGTTCGATCCTTTCTTGCAACCTCTGATTCTCGTCTTCAACACTCTGCAATTTGCGTGTAAGTTCTGCGACTTTTAAGGAAATTCTCACTTCGATCGCATCGATTTTCTGTTTTATTTCATTGTTACCTTTTATAATCAATTCTTCCAAATTTTTAATTTCTAAAGTATTACTCATTCTCGTGTATTTGCAACAAAATTTAACTAGGTCACTGCATGTGTAAACGAATGACCTACAAATAAACACGTAGTACTACACACTACAAGTCAAAACAAAACAAACATATGGGTTAGTCGCTGACCGTGCACAAACAAAAAAAAAAACAAAAACAAAATTTAACAGAACAAACAACACGACTAGACACTACGGCTGGCAACAACTAACTGAATTATGCATAAAGAACTGTTGGCGATTTATTGGGCAGTAAGGTATTTTTGTCCTTACTTATATGGGCGACGGTTTAAAATAAGAACTGACCATAAACCATTGTCATATTTATTTAGTCTAGCTGACCCCTCAAGCCGATTAACTAAATTTAGATTAGGTTCGGAAGAATATGATTTTTATATAGAGTATGTAAAAGGTAGTGAAAATGTAACTGCCGACGCACTATCGAGAATAACTTTAACTTCGGACGAACTTAAAAACGTTAACAATAATATTGTAGCTGTTATGACGAGGAATCAGTGCAAAAAAGTAGGAGGAAGAAAAATCGAGACACCTGTTAGGCCTGATCAACCGAACATTGTAGAAATTTTAAAACCTACAAAAAGTTGTAGCGAACTAGTCATAACAACATCAATAAAAATAAAATCACTCCAAAACCACGTGACCATAAGTGTAGGAAATTTTTTTTTCGTATCAGAACGCTCTACCTTGTTTTATTGTCAGAACACTACCCTATCAGCACTGACGCGAGACGAAATGTTGAGGGATTTAGCTGAAATATGTAATAAAGCAAAAGTTGAAGAATTATTTATTTTAAAAGACGAACATAGTAAGAATTTTATAAAATGGTTAAGTAAAGGAATAAAAAGCATATTATAAAAGGAGTTAAAAGAGTAGTAGATAATGACTAAAAACGAATTATACTAAATGATTTTCATTTTCTTCCCACTAGTGGTCACGCTGGTATAAATAGAATGATAAACAATATATCGTAAAAAAGTATTATTTTTGGTCAGGATTAGTTAGAGACGTTAGGGATTTTGTTAAAAAATGTGATAAGTGTCAGAAACAAAAACATTCTAATCATTACACACGGGAGCCGATGGTAATAACTTCAACGGCGAATTACGCATTTCAAAAAGTATATTTAGATATTGTAGGCCTTTTACCAACAGACATTAAAGGGTTTTCGTATATTTTAACGCTGCAATGCGAAGTTACAAAATTTATAGAGTCATATCATTTAAAGAATAAGGATGCAATATCTGTAGCAAAGGTTTTCGTGGAAAATTTTATCTTGCGATATGGAATTCCACAAGAAATCGTTACGGATAGAGGATCTGAGTTCATCTCTTCCACCATGAGCGAAGTATGCACTCTCTTAAGTATAAAACAAATTTTCTTAACAGCCTACCACCACGAAAGCATTGGTGCATTAGAGAATACGCATAAAATTTTAGGTGCATATTTAAGAATACAGACCAAAAATGTTAGTTCGTGGATTCCGTATTGGTGCTTTTCACCTAACACGACAGTTTATAGTGAAACAAAATATACACCCTTTGAACTCGTTTTCGGGAGAGAGTGCAATATTCCACAAAATTCAACTAATGACATTGATCCTATTTATAACTTTGACAACTACCCTATTGAATCAAAATAAAGGTTACAAAAAGCGAACGAAGACGCGAGAAGTAATTTATTAGAATCAAAAATTAAGATAAAACAAAATTATGACAAACAAGCCAATTTAGTCCATTATAAAAAGGTAATCCTAGTAATAATAATAATAATAATAATAATATTTATTTCGAAAATAATATACATATACAAAGACATTATATACATACTCAGAACGAAATATTCGTCATATCACAGTTTCCACAAACAATTTTTAATTATAAATTAATTTCCATAAACTCATTTACAGTGTATGGTTCAATATTCAATAAAGTTTCACGTACAGTTCTTTTAAATTGTACCAAACCTTGTATACTTCTGATACGATGAGGTAATTTATTAAAAAATTTCATACACGAATACTTTACACCTTTTTCTGTTACTGTCAGCCTATGTATAGGGTACACATATTTTAGTTCTCTATTATTATATGAATGTGTAGGTAAAAATGTAATAAATAAGTGTTTATTTTTAAAAAGATAGAGCAAACATTCTTCAATGTAGACTGCTGGAACAGTTAAAATTTTGTTTGCTTTAAGCACCCCTCTACAAGAGGTCTTAAATTTCAATTTTTTAATAGTTCTTAAAGCCCTTTTTTGACACACAAAATTTTTTTCCATCTCATTACTGCTTCCATAAAACAGTATTCCATATCGAACCAACGATTCAAAGTTTGAAAAATAAATTATTTTTAAACCTTCTTCATCTATATACTGTGCTAGTATTCTTAAAGTGTAACAAACTGAATTTAATTTTTTATTAAGTTCTGATATATGGGATTCCCACGATAAAGTTGATTCAATTGTTATTCCCAAAAATTTGGTTTTTGAACACAGAGTAACGTCTGAGTCGCTCAATTTAAAGTTATTTGGATGTTCAAATCTGGACCTATTTGTTTTAAAGAGCATACAATTTGTCTTTTGTTTATTTATGAGTAATTTCTCATTTGTAAACCAATTCAATAAAGTTCCAAAGATATAATTTGAATCATTTAATAATGTGTTCCAATTGTCTGCCAGTATTAAAACATTAGTGTCATCGGCATAGTTTGTGATGAAGCTGTTCACAGTATTAAGACAATTTGGCATGTCGTTTATATATAGAATGAAAATTATCGGCCCAATTATACTACCTTGGGGAATTCCTATTTTAACAGGTTTAATTTCAGACTTAACATCTAGGTTCTCCTTATTAATTATTACTCGCTGTGATCTTCCCGATAAATATGATTGAAACCACTCAAAGATGGCTGCATTTATTCCATACATACTTAATTTTTTCAGAAGTATTTCATGACTTACACAGTCATATGCCTTAGTTAAGTCCAAAAAAAAACCCATTATGAGCTCATTTTTCTCCAGTCCTTGTAAAATATTTTGTATAAACTCGTCTATAGCTGTTTGAGTTCCCTTATTTTTAAGGTATGCATGTTGGCCTTTATAAAAAAAATTGTTACTTAACATATATTCCATTAACCTATTGCTTACACATTTCTCAAATATTTTTGAAAAACTAGGCAATAAGCTAATTGGGCGATAATTTCCAACTTTTTCAACATCACCTTTTTTATATAAAGGTCTAACAACTGACAATTTCAACCTATCTGGAAACACTCCCGTTTTTATTGAAATGTTCACAGCATATGTTAATGGTAAGAGAATTTCGTTTACACACAACTTTATAAGCGATGTTGAGATCTCATCATCACCACTGCTTTCTTTATTTTTCAAACTTTTTACTATCGATACAATCTCAGTCTCGGTTACAGGTTTTACAAACATTGACTTATTTGTTTGTGGTACATAAGATACATATATATCATTCGATAACTGAGCAACTAAATCTAATGCACAATTTAAAAAGTATTCGTTAAAACTATTTGCAACATCTACAGCTTATCCTGGTACCTGACAGTCTTTTTGCTTGTTTGTGGTACCCTTTATGTCATTTATAATTGACCATACCGTTTTAGATTTATTATCTGATATTTCTATTTTATGTTTCAGCCTTTTAGATTTTTTCTCGGCAAGAATTTTTTCATACTCCTTTCTTGCGTTATTATACTCCGTTTTAAAACGGCTGTCAACCGAACTAATGACATAAAGTATATCAACTTGCTTTTTGTAAGCTGTAACTTGATCATTGAATTGATGTAAGAATAAATCCTGAAAATTGTTCCAAATTATATTGGCATCTTCCCCTTTATAAACACTACTCCAGTTTGTTTGCTTTAGATTTTTTTGAAAATCCAATTTGTTTGATGCATTAAAAATTCTTTTAAGTGTATATTTATTCTTTTGTTTCTTGACTTTAAAAGTTATACTCTGGGCAGTATGGTCAGAAATTAAATTTGGATGAATATTGACATCACATTTATCTGTGTAATTAGAAAATATATTATCAATTAACGATTTTGAATGCTTAGTTATACGAGTGTAATCACTTACAAAAGGAAATAGATTATATGAACTAAGTAAAGAAAATAGCTTCTCCGTTTCTCTACTTTTATCATTTTCATGCATATGAATATTAAAATCACCTACCAAAAAAATATATCCTGAAAAATTTACAACTTTATCCAAAATATCTTCTAATGATATTATGAGATCATCTGTATGGCCACCAGGAGTGTATACAGACATAATTAAAATTTTTTGATTTTGAACAATAAATTCACAGACACTACATTCACATATTCCAAACTTTGATAGGCAAGTTACATTGGGTAGCCGCTTGGATTGAATACCTTGTCTTGCATAAATAGCAGAACCTCCATGTTGATTACCTTCACCCCGGCAAACTGCTTCAGCAAGATAAAAATTTTGTATCCCAAAGTTTTTTAATTGGTCTTCATTCTTCCAATGTTCAGTAACGCAGAAAAATAAACAATCAGGAAAATCTTTCAAAAATTCTTCTAACCTGTTTATACAATTTCCAATGGATTGAACATTCTGATGAATAATTGTTATATCCGAGATATTGTGTATTTTTAAATTTTGTTCAGTTTTATGATTAGGTACACTATCTAAAAATCCTCAGAACGCCCATCATACTGCTTATATTTACGAAAATCAAACCGTTTATATGCTACAGACCTTGGCCAAGTTGATGGCTTGTAGATTTCATTTTTTAATTCGAAATCTACTCCACACATAAAGCACTTATTTTGATTTTCCTTTGTGGGAAGTTCCTTTATTACTATGTCAGCATCCTTGAAAACTGTCTGTTCTTTTAAATACTTCTTAATATCTTCTGAACCAACATTTCGTTTCACTCGGTATACATAGAGTGCTTTCCTTTGCACTCCGAATTCAATATTTTTGTTTTCACCAAAATTCTTTATTATTTGTCTTCTTCTTTTGTTTCTCACTTGAGTAAAACCATTGTTTTCTTCATCATTTTCTTTTGTTAAATTTATCACACTATTTATTTGATTTATTTGCGCTGTCTTTATTTCTTCTTTTAATTTGTAAGGAATTTCTTCACTCCCAGTACTATTAGGGATTGGTGGCAACCCCGCTTTTGTCGATGTGTTTATGTTTACACATGACGATGTATTTGTTAATTTATGGTTTTCAAGTTTTTTGCCAGACTGATATGGAGCAGGTTTATTGGTTTGTTCCACTTTTTTCTCCTGGTGATTTATTTTATCTTGTAGGTATTGATTGTTTTGTTTTAGCAATACATTATTTTCAAGTAATAAACGATATTTTTCGTCTTTTTCTTGGAGAATTAGTTTTAGTAATTCATTTTCTTTCTTTAAATCTAAGTTACCTTGATCATTTTCTTCATTATCAGCTCCACAGCAAATTATTCTAGTGTCACAAATTTTGATAACTTCTAACTTACTTCTTATAGCACAGGAACTGTGAAATATATTTCCACACTGTATACATATTAGATTTTTACTTGACTTATTTTGACAGCACTTAAATTGTTTTTCTCCAAAGTTTTCTTCACTTACTAAAGAGAGCACATTTTGCAGCTGTTTTTCAGTTGCCGCCATCTTGAAGATGTAGTAAAAAATGAAGAAGGAAATAAGTTAACAAGTCCATGTTGTCAAGGTCCATACTTAGTAGTTAAGGAGGACAGCCCAAATGTAACCATAATTAAAGATAGTGTTACGGATACCTAATTTAAATTAGGTACGCCCCTGAAGTGCCGAACGTGCTCGTCGCCTTGAGCGGCAGTGCGCCTTTTTTCAGTGTTACAGAGACCTTTGTAGAGATTATTTCGGTTGTCATTTATTCCATAATTTTAACGTAATAAATGCAAGTTCATGAAAATAAATTAGTCTACTCTCTGATTCACCACCCACAGAACATACCTACATGGTACATTTGGTCCTTCGAGTTCGAATTGTAGCATGTTTAAAAACTCGATAATAAAAAACTGTCATTTTAATCATTAAATTTTTCTTACTACCGCCCTGTGATCGAAACCCTGTATTATATTTAAAATATAACTGACAATCTGGCCTACGTGACAAATACGTTGCAATGCAGAACAAATCTTTCATTCCCACCGCTGTGAAAAAAACGTCCGCCACCAGAAAATAGTTCTGACGACATAATCGTCCAATCAAATTTCACGCTTCCCTTCATGAGCGGCCGTTGAAGTGGTTCGTTCTGGGGAAAGGGTACCCTATAAAAAGGCGTAGGAATCAATTTTTAGAGCAGACAGGGTGAAGCTTTAAGATTAACAGGTGTTCTGTTAACATTAGTTACCGTTTTGGCGGTTTTTTTCTTATCTTAAATCGTTTAAGAAGTCTCTTGAATGCCTCTAATTAGGCTAAAATCAGTTATTAGTGATTATTAATAGTGCCGATGCAAAGCTGTTCATAAATGCCTGATGAGTACCTTGATTTTACCGTGTTGTAAGAATTGGGTGTGGCCCCCAAAATGATTACTCTACCTAGGATTTAAAACGTAAGTTTTTGCAGTATTACTATTACTTTTACCATTTATTTCTTTGGAATAAGAACTTGTTTGTCACCTACTCAATAGTTATCCACATATGGAGCAATTAACATAAACTAGTGAACATAAACTCCATGGTGTAAACCGGTTGTTCGAAAGCCGAAAAATATCTTCAAATTTCAGTGTGATAACATTTACCTAACCGTTGCGTGAAATTTCGGTAAAGTTAATGACTACATTATCAGTAAAAGTAATGTACAGGTCCTCATTCAGTTTTTTTATAACGTATTTTGTGGATAACTTTTTGTACATCTCTTGTTTGTTTAATTAGTAAATTTAAACAGTTATAAAGTACTCCTTTATTACTCGAGTAATGAATATTTTTTAAGCGGATGGTGATTTAGTATAATTTTTGTTCATTTAACATTCTATCACATTTTAATCTCTTTTATTTCACCATTTTGCTTAATTGGGTACACAAAAAAAATAACAATACAATCTTACTTAGCTGTTATTTAAATGTGTAAGTTAATTCTGGTATGATTAAACACTGATGTGTTTAAATATGTATTATCATATTAAATGTGTTCTTATTTTATATGTCTAGAATTTTTTTGTCAGCACATTGGACTGATTACCACTAAATGTAATAAATATTGTTTATTGATTATTTATATGTTTTCTTTCTGACCTGGTGTAAGTTATTCTGATCAATATTTTCGGTTTCTTTAATCTACATTTTATCAAAGTAATAAATTTTGTTTTTTAAAGGCATCTCATTTTATTAAAGTAAGAGATTTGGTTTCTTAAATATTATCTTATTTCATTAAAGAAATAGTTTCTGTTTTTTGAATATATCTTTATCTTACCGATTTGATTAACAACCATAAGGATGAGCAAAAGAGAAGTGTAAGTATAATTTTTTTAGTATCTTAAATAAAAGTGTGTAATTTAAATTTCTAGCAAGAACATCTGTCTGGATACCTAATTTTACCTTGTCTTATCTTATGTCTCCTATATTTTTCTTATTTTAATTTTATTTGTAACATCAGATAAATTATTTTATCCACATACCTATTTAATTTTTTTCCATCTGGGTTTTTTATCTTTTCCCATCCTTAAGATAAAAAAATAAGTGGCGCCCATATTCCTTTCCCCTTTTTTTTATCATCTATTTCATTTTCTCTTTTATCCCTTTTAATTTCCTGTATCGTTTATTTTTTTGTAAACATATTCTTTTTATTTTTTTTAAATATTATATCATCTAGCTCGTTCGAACCTACGCTCGCTCTCCTCCTACCCCCTGAGTGCCGTCCGCATTAGTGAAACTCTGTAAAAACGAGCATTTAAAATCCTTAGAAAAAAAGAGGTTACAGAATTAACAAATAATCAGCCAGTGATTAAAAAATAATAATCGGAAAATTTGCATCAGCCATTTTTCGCACCACGACGGCACGACTCGATACCATAGTCTATCGGTAGAGACGATTACAAAAATATCGCGACAGCTCCAGTAAAATTCGGCAATGTGGGGATATTCGCCGACGATCTCCGATCGGCGCGCGCCGCAGCGCCTCCAGAGCGCAGTCGGAGAATTCTAGTACTATTCAATTGCTAAGCGGATTCCGTGTGCGGTGTTTGTTAGTCCCAGCGGCGTCGTGAATTTGTGCCTCGTTTTACCGCTTTGAGTGTTTTTCGTTTTGTAGAGTAAGTACCGAGTGTATTTTTATTTTTTCATCTCAAAAATGGGAAGAAAGCATTACTCGGCGGATGCCTACCAAATTATTAACTCCGTAAGTAAATTTATGAAAAACGAAGCCAAAAATGGGCTACAAATTCCAATCAATAATTTTCGCCGACGAATTATGGCAGCTACAGGTGTTTCTAAGGATGTCATCCATAGTTACCTAAAAAAGCAAATACTTACCCATTTGCTGTAATGTTCCTAAAATTATAATTATATAAGTAAAGTTTGATTTAAGTTTTATAATTTTTAAATTTACTTAATTTTAAATAATTAGATCGGATAAGATTTTGTATATATTGAAACACTTATGGGGGCTTTTTACACAATTTATTTACAAAATTGTTAAGATACACTGAACTCTGCTGGATAACGTCTAACTACTTGACAATATAATGAACTCTTGTGAACACTTGACTCGAACTGACGTTAACTGTCCGTGCATCCCCTTATATACAACATTATTTAATCTAGTTAGTGTGTTTAGAAGTTTCTAGAATTTTCTAGAAACATTATTTAAAATGGTCAGTTGATTTTTTTTACAAACTTCTAAAAATCAACTGTCAACAACAATCTTTCAAATTAAGGTCCCTTCCTTTACGGTTATCCCGTTACACTGCCCCCTCCTTAGATTCATTCCTCCTGGAATGTTATTTCCTACATCGGAATCCCGCACACTCTCCGAGCCAGCCAAACCATCTTCTTGGAGTTGCTGCGCATCTCCACTGTGGTTTCCCTGGTAAGGCGCCAAACGGTCGTGATGGACCACGACGGGTTTCCCTCTGGGAATTTTCACGATCCGATAAATGACATCGTTAATCTTCTTCTTGATGGTGTAAGGACCTTCCCAGTTCTTTTGTAATTTGGGACAAATACCTCGACGCCGTCGGGGGTTATAGAGCCAGACTAAATCTCCAACTTGGTAACTCTTTTCCATTGTCCGTGTGTCATAGTACCTCTTCATCCGATCACTAGATAATTGTAGTTTTCCACGCACCAGGTTGTGTATATTTTCCATTCGATTCTGAAGATCGGCGACATATTGTTCACGTGCCATTTCTTCACCAGGTTTACAACCAAACACTTGTCACATGGTAGCCTCATTTCTCTACCGAACAGGACCTTCGCAGGCGTTTGGCCAGTTGATTCGTTGATGGCCGATCGAATTGCCATTAGAAATAGTGGAATATGTCGATCCCAATCCCTCTGACAATCTGACACCACTTTTGACAGATAGTTGGTTATAGTCCGGTTCATTCGTTCCACCATTCCATCAGACTGAGGATGCATCGCTGTGGTTCTCGTTTTGCGGATGCCTAATCTTTGGCAAACTTCTTGAAACAGCTTGCTCTCAAAATTTCTCCCTTGGTCGGAGTGTAATTCTAGTGGTACCCCAAATCGGCTTACGAATTCTTTAACCAATATATCTGCTAAAGTGGTGGCTTCCTGATTGAGAACTGCATAGGCTTCAACCCATTTAGTGAAGTAGTCCATTACAACAAAGATGTATTTGTTTCCTTCATCGGTCTGTGGAAGTGGCCCCAATACATCTACCGCGATTCTTTCAAAAGGACTTCCATCCAGGTATTGCTGCATTTCCGCCTTCGGCTTTCGGTGCGGACCGTTACTGGCAGCACAGGTAGTGCATTTACGACACCAATCTTTAACATCATTAGTGCAATTTACCCAGTAAAATCTATCTCGGATCTTTTGCAGCGTTTTCGTGATACCCAGATGTCCTCCAGAACTATCATTATGCATCTGTTTTAAAATTTCCGGTACAGCATTTCTTGGGACCACTATTTGTTTCCTTGTTTCTGTGCCCTCGGAATTTTCTACAAGTCTTTTAACGAGCCCTCCGTCCAAAATTAAAGAGTTCCATTGGGACCAGTATGCTTTTAAAGCAGGAGAGGATGAGGATATCTCTCTCCACAACGGACGACGGTCCATTCTCTTCCACTCCCTAATCTTTCTCAGAACGGGATCGTTTTCTTGTTGCTCCTCCAGCATAGAGCTCTCGTCTCCTGTCACAACCTTAACTAAGGCAAGTTTTTCCTCGTTCTGCTCCATACGGGTACAATGGGGGCAATCAGGTCGACATGGTCTTCTGGAAAGTGCATCAGCATTACGATGTCTGGTTCCAGGTCTGTGCTCGATTTCAACATCATATTCCTGCAGTTTTTCGAGCCATCTTGCTATCTGTCCTTCTGGGTTCCTAAAGCTAAGTAGCCACTTTAAACTAGCATGGTCTGTTCTGATCAGGAATTTTCTGCCATACAGATATTTATAAAAGTGTTCGACGGATTTTACAACTGCTAACAGTTCCCTCCGAGTTACACAGTAGTTCTTTTCAGCTTTCGATAAAGTTTTGCTGAAGTAACCAACCACTCTTTCCTTACCGTCTTGTAGCTGTGACAAGACGGCTCCAATTCCCACATTGCTGGCGTCGGTGTCCAGAATAAGCTTTCCATCAGGAAGTGGATAAGCAAGAACAGGTGCTGACGTAAGCTGTTTCTTCAATATTTCAAACGCCTTTTGACATTCCTGATCCCAACAGAAGGACTTATCTTGTTCTGTCAAACGTGTCAAGGGTTTGGCGATGTCTCCAAAATTCTTGACATATCGTCGGTAATAGGAACAAAGACCCAAGAAACTCCGGAGCTGATGTTTGTCGATAGGGATTGGCCATTCCTGAACGGCTTGTATCTTAGCGGGATCCACAGCAACGCCATCCTTGCTTACGTTATGTCCTAAACAGTTGACCTGTCTCTGGAACAAGTGGCATTTCTTAACATTCAATGTTAGGTTAGCGTTCTGTAATCTTTTAAAAACTTCTTCCAGGCTAGATAAATGTTCCTTAAAGGTCTTACCCATTATGATGATGTCGTCTAGATACACTAGACAAGTTTCCCATGACAAACCCCGCAGGATGTTCTCCATTAGTCGTTCAAACGTCGCAGGAGCATTACAGAGGCCAAATGGAAGGACCGTGAATTGCCATAACCCTGATCCACTGGTAAAGGCAGTCCTTACTTTGTCTGCAGGATTCATTTTAACTTGCCAGTATCCGCTTTTAAGGTCCAAGGTAGAAAACAGAGTAGAACCCGCCAAAGCGTCGAGGGCATCATCAATCCTTGGCAGAGGATAACTGTCCTTCTTAGTGACATCATTTAGCTTTCGATAGTCGACACAAAACCGCATTGATCCGTCTTTCTTTCTCACTAATACCACAGGAGAAGCCCACGGACTACTGGATGGTTCGACTATGCCATTTTGAATCATTTCTTTAAGGGCTCTGTCTGCTTCTTCCTTTTTAACTTGAGGCATCCTTCGGGGTACCTGTCGAATCGGACGTGCATCACCAGTGTCAATTCTATGTTGTACAACATCAGTTCTTCCCAGTTTACTTTTAGAACCAAATACAGGTTTATAACGGTAAAGTAGATCTCTTACCTGTTTCTTTTCTAATTTTGACAAAGAGGGGTCTAATTTTGTCATTAATTGTTCAATTTCGTTGGTCTCATCGGTTTCCGTAACATTTATCTTGTGAATTATGGCCATTACTGGTTCTAAACTTCCCATTTCCGTGTCCTTTCGGAGAAGAACTGGATGATCGTTCAAGTTGATAACTCGGATGGGTACCTCTTTGGCGGATCTAACAAGAGTCTTACTCACAAGGAGTCCTTTTCCCAATTCATGGTCATGGTTCTTCGGCTCTATCATAGCTGGGGCACCATCTGGCTCCAGTCCATCCAACCGCGCTGTGACGACACATTCGCAGCTTGCCGGAAGTTCGATATCATCGATTAGCTTAATCGAGGCATTGTCAACTTGTTTTCGGTGCAGGAATATTTCTTCATTACCAGTACGAAGGATACGTTGGCGAAGATCCAAATAAAAACCACAGTGGAGCATAACATCCATGCCCAGAACAACATCTTCATCAACGTCAGCCACCAGCACTGAGTGAACAAGAGAGGTTGAACCAAACTGTAGCGTCACCTGTATCTCACCGTAGACTCTAGCAGAATCTCCGGTAGCGGTACGCAGTCTCCAACTGGTAGGCAACATCTTATTTCGCATAATGATGGTTGGTCGGACGATAGTTTTTGTAGCTCCAGTGTCTACCAGCATGCTAATATTCTTCCCATCAAGGAGGCCATCTACATATAAGCTGTCCACGTGATGTCGCACAGTTGCCAATTTAATGGTGTGAGGGGCTTCGGGAATGTTTGGGGTCGATTTCGCCCTCCAGGAGTCGACCCGTTCTAGTTTTCCTGCTGCTGGGGTACTTCAGCAGAAGATGAACGGCATGGTCGTAGTTACCGGTGATTTCCCTTAGTCGAGCAACTCCACGTGAGGCCTCCGTCGCCGCCTCAAACTCCAGGGCAATGGTCAAGGCGTCCACAAGAGTCTTCGGCCGCGCTAACCGTACAGCGCGCTGCAACTCGACGTCTCGAAGACCATCGGTGAAGGTTTGGACTGCTAGGCACTCCAGGAAATCCTCCGCTGCATTTGAATACGCAAGTCGTACCATTCTTGCTACATCCGCTTCAAATTCCTGGATAGTTTCTCCATTTTTCTGTTTTCGGCTCTTTAACTGCATTCGGTACACCGGTTGTAGATGAGTTTGACCATAACGCATCTCTAGACGATTCACCAATAACTCGAAGTTGTCAGCTTCATCCGGTGTCAATGATTGAAAGACGTCTAAAGCTTCGCCTCGCAGAGCTACGGTTAGGGACAATGCTTTCTCCTGGGATGACCATCCATTAGCTCTGGCCGCTGCGTCGAATTGTTTCAGGTAATTTGGCCAGGAAGTCTTCCCATCGAAGGTCGGGGGTTTCATTGTCGTTCGCATCTGGGTCGTCTCCTCGTTTCTTCGTCGTTCGACGTCTGCGTGGCAGGTTTCCATCCTTTCTGCATCTCCGTCGCCGTGGTGGATGGTTTGGTTTTGTAGACAAGCTTCCAGTTCATGTTTAAGCTTTTCTATCTCGGACTGCACTTGCTGGTTGATCTCGTCTCTGAAGTTGGCCACCTGCTGATTTTGCTCGTCTCGCATGTTGGTCACTTGCTGATTCATGTTGTCCACTTGCTGATTCAAGTTGTCTACCTGCTGATTCAAGTTGGCAACTTGCTGATTTTGCTCGTCACGAAGGTGTGATATTTGCTGGGAGAAGGAACTGGATAACTCTTCTGGTAGGGTAGACATCCGTTGTGATAGCTGGGACACCTCTTCGCGCTGGCTTCTTATCTGACTGGATAGCTCCTCTTGTTGGCTCGTCATTCGTCCTGATAGCTCCTCTTTCAGCTGGGACATATCTTCGCGCTGGCTTCTTATCTGACTGGATAGCTCCTCTTGTTGGTTCGTCATTCGCTGTGATAGCTCCTCTTGTTGAGCCTTCATCTGACCGGATAGCTCCTCTTGCTGGCTCGTCATGCGTCCTGATAGCTCCTCTTGCAACCGGGAAAGTTGTTGAGCTTGTTCTTCTTGCAACCGGGAAAGTTGTTGAGTTAGTTCAGAATTTGCTTTTTGAACTGGGTCTTCGAACTCCACAGCGTCAGGGTCCAAATTATTATTTACGTAGTACTCACGGAGCCTTCTCAACAATACGGATTTGCTTCCAGTAGTTTCCAACTCTAATTCTTCAAGCTCTCTTCTGAGCTCAGCCACCAATAGTTCATTTATCTTTTTTCCAGGCATTCTTGTATCTTCACCCCACACCTGACACCAATTTGAAACACTTATGGGGGCTTTTTACACAATTTATTTACAAAATTGTTAAGATACACTGAACTCTGCTGGATAACGTCTAACTACTTGACAATACAATGAACTCTTGTGAACACTTGACTCGAACTGACGTTAACTGTCCGTGCATCCCCTTATATACAACATTATTTAATCTAGTTAGTGTGTTTAGAAGTTTCTAGAATTTTCTAGAAACATTATTTAAAATGGTCAGTTGATTTTTTTTACAAACTTCTAAAAATCAACTGTCAACAACAATCTTTCAAATTAAGGTCCCTTCCTTTACGGTTATCCCGTTACAATATTATTAAATTTGTCAAGTGTTTCTATCTCTAATATATAAAATTCTCGTGTCACGGTGTTCGAACTTGAACTCCTCCGAAACGGCTCGACCGATTTTTGTGATCCTAAGCGTGATTGTCGGCCAGGGTGGAGAATCGGCCAACATCTATTTTTCATCCCCCTAAATGTTAAGGGTAGTCCACCCCTAAATTTTTGTTTTTATTTTTTAGGCAAAATTTTTTGTTTTTATTTTTTTATGACACAGCCTACAAAAATACAACCCTAAATTTTCACCCCTCTGAGATCAACCCTTATTTTTTATTTGTTAATTAAAAACTTTAATTTTTTGGCAATTTTTTTTTTATTTTTTGATGACTTACAATAAAAAATCTCGTATTACTCTAAATTTTTCACCCTTCTACGATCAACCCCTATTTTTTATTTGTTAATTATAAACTTTAATTTTTTAGCAAATTTTTTTTTTATTTCTTGATGACTTACAATAAAAAATCTCATATTACTCTAAATTTTTCACCCCTCTACGATCAACCCCTATTTTTTATTTGTTGATTAAAAACTTTAATTTTTTGGCAAATTCTTTTTTTTTATTTTTTGATGACACAATAAAAAATCTCATATTACTCTAAATTTTTCACCCCTCTACGATCAACCCCTATTTTTTATTTGTTAATTATAAACTTTAATTTTTTGGCAAATTTTATTTTTTATTTTTTGATGACTTACAATAAAAAATCTCATAATACTCTCAATTTTTCACCCCTTTACGATCAACCCCTATTTTTTATTTGTTAATTCCTATCCAGATATTATAATTTCAAGTTCCTTTAATTATGATTTTTTTTTTTTAAATTCAATTTGATCTCCCGCCCTCACCGTTCGACTACTGATCAACTATCAATCGATCAGTTATCCCCGCCAGGTGTCACCACTTATCCAGCAAACATTACGTAGTAGGGATGAGGACGAAGCCGGTCTCCTGTCTTACTCACTATACATTTTTCAGCCATGTTTTTTTAGTTTTATTTGTGTATCAATCGTAGCAGTGACTGTTATACCTATTATTTTAATTTTCCTTTGCAATTCTCATATTAATTTTACTGTCATCATAAAATTATCATTAATTTCCAGTGCAATAATTTATTTACTATTTATTAATCTGACAGAGACAGTTTTAACTCTCAGTTAATTAAGTGATCTCATGTAAATAAACACGTGTTGTAAGCTCCCGCCAACAACGGCCATTACCGTACCTGTATATATTGTACTTAGCATTTTTTGGGAATTGTTTTAAATCAAAACGAAAACGTGTACGTGGTTAATAAATTAAAACGAAGACGTATAAGCCATTCACTTTTTATTTCCATCTCAGTAGGCTCTGTTAGTTACATGAAATTCGCCCAGTATAATACACGTCTGTTCATATTGTTCTGTGGTCTTATTAATTGTAAATACGATGTTGTCACGTCTTCAATAAAAATATGTGTATTCATTACAAAAAATATCTTAAGTAATTAAATCTGCAAACCAAATTTAAAACTTGCCGAAAATAAGTCAATGTATTTAATATTAAATTGAATAGGTACTAAAGTAGATACGTCAGTTTTCGCTGCAAGTAGGTACTATTAATATCCAAGAATGGTCTATTTAAATTCACATGAATTTTGACTGATATTCAAAATAACACATTCCTTTGCACAGAACAGATCCCTGTTTATAGTCAATTCTCATATTATATTATTGATCTAGAACGAAAATAGTTATTATCCTATCAAGTGCGGAAAGTTATACTTTCCCGCAAGAGTTAGGATCAATATTTTTTCTACAAGCATAAAAAAGATACTTTATTCATTTTTTAAATTTTATTTTCAACTCCTAACAATGTAACAAAATTTTAATTTGTGACAATTAAAGTTTGTTGTTGCTTTGAGTAACGTTTACAGAGGTGTTTTAATAAATTATGATTTTTTTAAGAACAAACATTTTAAAAATCTCTATTTTTATGCAAAATAATCTTTTTTTTACTATTTGTATGTAGTAGGTACAACAACATAAAAGTAATAATACAATAATTTTCCAAAAGGTTATTGAAGGACATATTCATTTAATAAAAAAAGAGAAAGAGATATTTTCTGAATTAAAATGCGTGCGGAAAAGTGTTGTTTTACGCATGCTTGTAGAAAAATATACTTTTATATTTACATTTTATTACAAATAAATAATATAAGTAAAATTCAAAATGTAGCACATATACATATATTAATAAAAACGTTTAATACAACTTTTAAATTACTCAAGCAATAGTAAAAGATCCTTTTTACAAATGTATAATAAAACTTTTAAATTATTCAAGCAGTATTTCATCAGTTTTGAGTTTAACATAAAAACACAGTACTCAAAGTCTATAGGTATCCATCTTTTTTAAAGTCTTCTATTTTACATCCAAATGGCATCGTAGTGTAACATTATTGTATTAGTGGCTGTAGGATAATAAAATTTCACATCCAATGGGTTAATTGAGGAAACTATACTCCAGTAAAAATTTGATTTTCCTGGTCCGCCCCAGGTGGTGTCGCATTTGACTTAAATATGCTGAGGTTTTAATAATGTTCTTTATAACAGAAATTTTTTAGAAAAATTAAGATTTGTTAGACATTTCAAACCGATACAATGAAAAAAATATTTTAATAAATTACATAAAAGCAAATAAAAACAAATACAGATGCAGATTTAGATGTAACATGTAAATGTTGTCGGTGTATTTGTATGATCAATCCTCTTCCATTATTTCACTGGAAGAATCAGAGTCACTATCAAATCCAAAATCGGAATCGTCAGAATCTGATTCCTCCAATGAAATAATTAAAGGAGGTATATTGTCATGTGAGCAGTTTCCCATGTAAGTAGTCCAATCTGCCAAAATAAGTTCGTCTGTATGTCTACAAAAATTTTGCCACATGTCTGGTGTACATTTAGTCAATGCTTCTGTCCAAGTTTTTTTAACTCTTTCCTGGTCAAGATAAGTAGATGTAATATGTTTGTTATAATATGTCTTAGTAAACCCCCATGCTAGTTCTATTGGATTGTAGTGACAATGGTATGGTGGTAGTCGAAGTACTTTATGTCCTCGTTGTTTTAAAATTTCATCCACTACATATGTCTTTTCGTCAGTTTTATAAGGTAAGATTATAGAGTACAGTTGTTTCTTTGTCATTTTTGTGTCAAACCTAATGTTATTGTTAATCAACCATTCCTGCATCATTGCTTTTTTCGCTGAAAAAGAGGGTGGTTTGTTAATTTGAACTGAATGGTATGGCGCGTTGTCCATGACCACCACACATTTTTCTTGAAATACAGATAGAGCAGGAATGAGTTGATTAACAACCCAGTTTTTAAAAAGGTCACCATTCATACTTTTGAGATAGTCAAGGTCTGTATTCGAAGAGTCTAGTAACAAGTCACATCCTTCCAAAAATCCAGTATCAGTCCCTGCGTGTAAAATAGTAAATCGCTTTCCTTCGGATTTTACACGAGCTGGATTACTTTTTAGGTCAGAATCGTGCACCCACTGACGCACTGAACTACCATTTTGATAGATCCATGTTTCATCTAGGTACACGAATCTAACTCTCTCAGCAAGACTTTTTAGTTGTTTATATTTCCGAATGAAAGCGATCTTTCTAATTTTAACGTGTCGTTGTTCATATAAAATATGTCGTCCATTTACTTTTTTAAATTTGTATCCCATTAATTTTATAAGTTTGTATAGTGTCGTACGTCCCCCTTTAAAATCAAAATTTTGTTTAGCATCAGTCAAAAGTTTGTCTAAAGTAAAATGTTCAGTTTTAGCATGGTACATCCAAATCTGTCGCTGTAAGTCTTTTTTTAAAATAAACTTCTCAAATGTATCAGTTTTACATCCTTTATCTGCGACTTTCTCATTATTTTTCAATCCTTCTTTAATAATCTTCCGTATTTTCGATACACTGATCTAAAAAAATTAAGCATTTAGAATGTTTGTCATATTAATTAGATTCAAAAAATATACCTCAGTTACACAACGGTAGTTAAGAGATTTAAAAATATTTAACAAAATTTTGAATTAAATTATAGTTACAAAAATGTATAATTTCGAAATTTGAAATCTGACAACATTGTATATAATTTATTATGATATCTGTCAAAAAAGGTTATGTGTTCTTTTAATAATATAAATTTTATTTAAAAAAGTGATACATATTTATAAATTCATTACAAAAACCTCTCTCAATTAATCTAATGCAAAATATATAAGTTTATGTTAGCCACTAGCATTGATTTAAAAGAAATACACATAAAATCGTACTTACTTGAAAAACCTCGGCCAATTAATTTAAATAAACACTCTCACAGCTGTTAGCTTGTTTCCTAAACATACCATAACATCTAACGATGCTGTTGTGAATTTCTGTACTTATTTTTTTTGGCATTGTATATTGAATCTAAGAAAGCATCAAATATTTCGTTATTGAATCTTCAACAATTTTACCTTTAACAATGTGCTGTCAATATTTCGACAGTAGGTACCAACCCAACAAATTGAAGTGCCAATCCAAGAAATAAAATGCATAGTCTACTGAGATTGAAATAAGAAGTGAATGAATTATATACGTGGTTAATAAATATACCTGTTTTATTATTGTGAAAGGTAAGTCAAATAATAAGCAAATGAAAACTGTTTAAATTAAGTCACTGTTTTCTATCATTACACTGATAAAAGGATTTATTAACTATTAATAATTTATTTAATTTGTTAAATTTAAATAATATATTTTAACATTCAGTAAATATTTATTTGAGATGAAAGTACATTTATTAATTGTTAATAAGTCTTTATTAATAGTTAACAAATATTTGTCACAAATATCTATAGTATATTCAAAAAAAAATTAATAAATATTTCGTTGAGTGAATTTCTTCTGCTTGCAATTTTATATTATCTGAAGATTGCTTACGAACATAAATCATCTTTACAAATTATTTATATTTATATAATTTATTAATATCATTTATATCATTTATTTATAAATGTTTTTTTTTTTATTTATAACCATTAATAAATATTTATTAACTATTTGTAAAATGTACTTAATAAATTACTTACTGATTGTTAATAAATATTCATCAAATCGTATGATGTTAAAAAATCATTTAACAGTTGATAACGCTTATCAAATATAAACAAATTTTTCTATCCGTTTAAGTATTTTAACTTCATTTATTTATGTACAGTCAGCAATGCCAACAAAACGCAAAGGGGCCAATTTGAGTCGTCGAACGATCAATTCTAGAGCCCGGCTAAATGAAAGAGTACAAAGATCAAGCGAACAAATTCAAGAAGTCAATGCTGATGCGCGTAGGAGAATGTCGCAGTTACGTGAATTACGATCACAAGAGGCACGAGATGAACAAAATCAACAAAGACAACTAGAACGAAGAAAAACTCGCAGATTCATAGTCGATGGACGTAGAGGAATTGACCAACAACGCCAACAAGTTCATCGAGCATTTACGTCAAATTTATTTCTTCGACTAGCGTTCCAGTACGAGCCGGATGTTGAATATTATAATCATTCTAAAGTGGTTATTGGTACTTTGGAAAAGGAATGCCCGCATTGCCATGCACTTAAATTTAAAAATGAGCCAGTTGGGATGTGTTGCTCATCAGGAAAAATACAACTAACCGAAATTGAAACACCACCTGAACCATTGCACGGTTTACTTATCGGTACAGATCCAGATTCTAGCCTATTCCTGAAGTCAATTCGCACATTCAATTCATGTTTCCAAATGACATCATTTGGAGCAACAGAAATAGTTAACAATACTGCTGCAAACGGTCAACAATTTAATTCCACGTTCAAAATCAAAGGCCAAGTTTATCACAAAGTGGGCTCATTGCTACCAATGCCAAACGAACCTCATAAATTTTTACAAATATACTTTATGGGTGGCGAGGATTCCGAACGTGCACTCGCCAATCGCGTGGATGCACGTTGCGACTACCATAATCTTAATTCACCCTTTGCCAGGCGTATCGTCAGTGAGCTGGACGCTCTGTTAAATGAGCACAATGAATTATTAAAATTCTTTAAATCACACATGCCCAAGCTACAAAGTGACAATCACGCTATTGTCATCAATCCTGATAGAACACCAGCTGGAGAGCATGTACGTAGATTCAACGCACCTGTTGTTGACGACCGTACAGCTACGCGACAAATCGTGATTCGAAGAAGAAATAATGATCTTCAGTTCATCAGTGATACCCATCGTTCATATGACGCTCTCCAATATCCACTAATTTTCTGGAAGGGACAAGATGGATATTGCGTAAACATTAAACAACGAGATCCCGTAACAGGTAATTCTTTCATTATTAAGAACACAGCTATTTTATTATTAAAGAATAAATCTTCAATTAATTTAAATATATATTATTACAGGAGCTGAAACAAATAAGAACGTTAGCTCGAAGGATTTTTATTCATATCGTTTGATGATTAGACGTGGCCGAGATAATATCATTTTACGATGTCGTGAGCTTTGCCAACAATTTATGGTCGACATGTATGCGAAGATAGAGAGTGAACGACTACGATACTTGCGATATAATCAACAGAAGCTGCGTGCAGAAGAATATATTCACTTGCGAGATGCTATTGCGAACAACGCTGACACTGCCGAAATTGGTAACTCTGTTATCTTACCATCATCGTACGTAGGTAGTCCACGTCACATGCAAGAATACATTCAGGATGCTATGACTTTCGTGCGTGAATATGGACGACCGTGTCTTTTCATTACTTTTACATGTAATCCAAAATGGCAGGAAATTACATCATTGCTATTGCCAGGACAAAATGAAATACATCGTCATGACATTACAGCACGTGTGTTTAAACAAAAATTAAAGTCTTTAATCAGCTTCATTACCAAATTGCATGTATTTGGCCCCACACGTTGTTGGATGTATTCAGTTGAGTGGCAAAAGCGTGGATTACCTCATGCACACATTTTAATATGGTTCGTCGACAAAATACGTGCTGAAGACATCGATAGTTTGATTTCTGCAGAGATTCCAGATCCGTCTACTGATCAATTACTGTTTGATATCGTTACTACAAACATGATTCATGGTCCATGCGGAAATCTGAATCGTTCATCACCTTGCATGGTAGATGGAAAATGTACAAAGCGTTTTCCTAAAGATTTCACTAACGATACGGTCACACATGTTGACGGATATCCAATATATCGTCGAAGAAGTACCGAAAATGGCGGACAATCTTTCATTAAAACTATCAACAACGCAGACATCGACATTGACGATCGTTGGGTGGTACCATTTCTCCTCTGCTGAGCAAAACATTTAATGCTCATATTAACGTTGAGTTATGCAGTTCGGTGAAGAGTATCAAATATATTTGCAAGTATGTGAATAAAGGAAGTGATATGGCTGTATTTCGGATTGAAAATAATAATGTTCATTCTCCTCCGTTGAATCAAAATGATGAAATTACGAATTACCAAATTGGCCGGTATATCAGTTCCAATGAAGCTGTCTGGCGTATTTTCGGTTTCCCAATTCATGAACGGGATCCAGCAGTTATCCATTTAGCTGTCCATCTTGAAAATGGCCAGCGCGTATATTTCACGAACGATACAGCGCTTGATCGTGCTATAAATCCACCGAAAACTACGCTCACCGAATTTTTCGAACTGTGCAATCGTGCGGATGCTTTTGGTGCCTTCGCACAAACACTGCTCTATTCTGAAGTTCCGCGGTATTTTACATGGGCTCAATCGAAAAAATTGATACCCCGCAAGCAAGGGATACCAGTTGATGCGTGCCCCGGTTTATTCAAATCAAATAGTTTGGGTCGTGTATATACCGTCAATCCAAGGCAGACTGAGTGCTTTTATCTGCGACTATTGTTGGTTAATGTCACCGGACCATTGTCATTTCAAGATATACGGAAGGTAGATGGACAACAGTATCCTACGTATAAAGATGCATGCCTTGCTCTAGGCTTGCTAGAAGACGACAATCATTGGGACAACATGCTTGCTGAAGCAGCATTAAACTGCACAGGAACACAAATTCGTCTACTATTTGCTATAGTACTGACTACATGTTTCCCGGCCCGAGCACAAATGTTGTGGGATAATCACAAAGATTCAATGACTGATGATATATTGTATCGACATCGTACAAGGTGCAACGATCTAACAATATCATTCAGTGAAGCAATGTACAATGAAGCATTGATTGCTATCGAGGATCTTTGCATTGCTATTGCGAATTTACCAATCAGTCATTTCGGTATGAGCTCACCGAATCAAAGTGCATCTGATTTACTCAACACAGATATGAATCGTGAACTACAGTACGATACTGTACAGATGGCGAGCATTGTTAGCCGCAATGTTCCACTACTTAATGATGAACAAAAAATTATCTACGACCGCATCATGCTGGCAGTTTCGGCAGGA
Organism: Altica lythri; assembly: GCA_964028335.1. Lineage (NCBI taxonomy): Eukaryota > Metazoa > Arthropoda > Insecta > Coleoptera > Chrysomelidae > Altica > Altica lythri. The sequence continues at coordinate 23,970,355 of OZ034806.1, read as the reverse complement.
CAAGGAGGATTCTTTTTTTTTAGATGCACCAGGTGGGACTGGCAAAACATTTCTTATTTCGCTCCTTCTTGCCAAAATACGATCAAAAAATGGCATCGCATTGGCCGTTGCATCTTCTGGCATTGCAGCAACTTTATTAGATGGAGGCAGAACAGCTCATTCAGCATTTAAGCTGCCGTTAAACATTCAAAATAATCCAGATGCAATGTGCAACATAAAAAAACAATCGTCTATGGCCACAGTGCTGAAACAATGTAAAATTATTATCTGGGATGAATGCACTATGGCACACAAACATTCGCTTGAGGCATTGGATAGGACATTAAAGGATATAAAAAACAACGATAAACTATTTGGCGGCACTTTGTTACTCCTTTCAGGTGATTTCAGACAAACACTTCCCGTTACTCCGCGTTCAACCTACGCTGATGAAATCAACGCGTGCTTAAAATCATCGCGACTATGACGTTATGTTGAAAAAGTACAACTGACGGTGAACATGCGCGTTCAAATGCTTCAGGATCCATCCGCCGAAACTTTCTCTAAACAACTGTTAGATATTGGCGATGGGAAAGTTGCTGTACATGAAAACACTGGATGCATAAAATTACAGACGGACTTCTGCACAATCATCGACTCGCAAAATAGTCTCATCGATCACATATTTCCCGACGTACACACACAATATGCAAATCATAAGTGGCTGGCAGAAAGAGCGATCTTGGCAGCTAAAAATGTGGACGTCAATGGGTTAAATTTAAAGATACAACAGCTGTTGCCTGGGGACTTGGTGTCATATAAATCTATCGATGCAGTTTGCGATACCAACGAGACTGTGAATTATCCAATTGAGTTCTTAAATTCATTGGATTTGCCAGGCATGCCACCATATCATTTACAATTTAAGGTTGGATCTCCGATTATTCTACTTCGAAACTTAAACCCACCACGGCTATGTAATGGCACACGATTAGTCATTAAAAAATTAATGAAAAACGTTATTGAAGCCATCATCTTGAATGGCAAGTTTCAAGGCGAAAATGTGTTGCTGCCACGAATCCCTATGATTCCTACAGATGTGCCAATTGAATTCAAACGCACTCAATTCCCAATTATTGGCATTCGCTATGACAATCAATAAGTCACAAGGACAAACATTGTCTGCATGTGGCTTAGATTTGTAAACACCGTGCTTCTCCCACGGACAACTATATGTGGGATGTTCTCGCGTGGGAAAACCATCCAGTTTGTTTGTGTTGGCTAAAGACGGACTGACCAAAAATATTGTACACTCTATTGCGCTAAGAGATTAATTTTTTTTTTCAACTGCCATAATTGATAGTAAAAATATAAATATTTATTTTTGATGTTTAGATAGCTATCAAAGACTGTTATTTAAAATATATTCGTTACTCTAATAAAGATTTATTTATTAACCTAAATAAAACATACTTTTATTCTTTATAATGCATTCGATTATAAATACTTCCCCGCACACTTATAGTAGATAATTATTTTTATTTAACTATAAAAATGTTTCCTAGAAATAACATACATGGCAAAACAACGTTTGCCGGGTCAGCTAGTTTTTCTATACTTACCTACAAGGTTAAATTATTTATTTTATATTTTTAATATTCTAGGTTTACCTTAGATTAAGTGCATGGTATTATTTTAATTTATTTTAATCATTATTTTTAAAATTTTAACCTATTTTTTATAGTCACATACAAGCCATATCAGTGTGGTTTCTGTGACTTATTGTTTATTATATATACTGATATTATTATATATTATTTTAAATTGTAATTTTATGTAAACTTCTTCTTCGTAAATAATAAACATTCATTCATTCATTCATTTATATGGTACTAGTATGTTATGGTATAGATAAGTCACGGTCTCGGGGGCTAGTTTTCCCAAGTGACTTAAATAATAATTACTAATACACATACGTCATACAAACTTGTATTCAACACAAGCATATTATTAATATTTTTAAAACGGTTGAAGATAGGTATAGGACATTGTACGTAAAATATGTCTAGAAATTTCTGAAGAATCCAAAAATTGAATAATATACAGGGTGTTCCATTTAAAATAACAAATTCGATATAGGTCACTGTTACATGACACACCCTGTATAAAAAAAATTATTAAAAAAAATGCACAACTAAAAATACCATTCGGCGTGTCCGAGCGTTTTTTCGAACATGCCCTCATTTATTTATTATCGAATTTATTCCATTTGGCTGATACACACTGTATAAAATGTTTTTAACAACTTTGTATTATAATAATAATTTTTATTCATTACTGTTACAAAATTGTTTTACAAATATATCAAGCTATAAAACAATTACTAACTACACAATACATGTCTTATTTACTAAAATATATATGTTACAATGTTAATCATAAGTATATTCATCATCCAAATCAATAAAACGATTAAAATATGTTGATTCGGTTAAATCCAAACCAATTCTTTTAGACCCAATAATAAAACATTAAAATTGTTTTGACACCACATACGTAGATACATTGTAAAGAATTAGTATTGTAACATATATGAAAATGATCTCTAACTATTCTTAAATTTAAACTAATATTTCGAATTTTTAACAAACATTTATAACATTTACGACATAAAAATAAATTTAAATTTTTAATATAATATCGATTAACCCAAACGCGATATTCCTATACTCAGCTTCCCAATCCGAACATCCTTGTCTTTTAACTTGGAATATCGCGAATGTACAAAATATCCTCCGAAATATAGTTATTAGTATTTTTTGAACATTTTACAACATATTTCCATTTGTAATAGCTATATTCTTAAAGTTAAATTGTGAGGTAATGGAAATTTATCAATAAAATCAATTGATTTAATATTTTGTAATTGCATATTTACCTTCAAAAAAACATATTATTCACTATAAAAATAATTTTATAGTCAACAGTTAGATATCCATGAGATCAATGTAATGACCATAAGGAAGTGTTTTAAACGAACCAGGAATTAACTGACGTTTGTCATCGTATGGACTTAATGCAATTTTTGTTTGTTCTACACTAAATACATTATGATTAAAAGATTGAATTGTTTGTTGTTTTAAACTTTTCTTTGTAAAATTTTTCAGGCAATCAACATAATCATCAAAAGTGATTTTTCTTCTAACAACGTTTTTCTTAATACCTTTAGACTTTTTTTGAATACCCAAATTTTTAATTTCTGTAATTATGCGGTCTTTACTCATACCTTTTTGTTTTAACTTCGATTCTAATTTTTTCCTCTCATTATTACTTGTAACTTGTAGCTATACATTTTGGAACGAAGCCCAGCAAAATGTGTAATAATTTTACCGTTAGCTTCATCTTTCATTAAGCCAGGTACTTTTTTATTAACTAAAGGAATACCAAATTGATTATCTTTATCATAATCAGAAGTATCAAATTTGGATAAATTCTATTTTATAATATCTTTGTATACATCCTTTTCAGATATTTCCAGGAAAAATGAATCTGTATCTTTGTACAAGATATCCAGATTTTCCAGACCGATTTTTGGTATTAAAAAATTATAATAAAAATCATACATGCACGTTTTAGATATAGGGGAAAGTCGTCCACATTCGGCCATAGGGAACATTCGGCTACATCCAATAAATCCGAATTACATTTGAATTTGGCGCCTAAACCAACCCACGCTGTCAGTTAACACCAGTGTCCTGCCTTGTGAGTGTGTTAGTAAATGAGATTTAAAGACGTTATAATTTATTTTAATATCGTGATTTTTATTGTGTCTAAAGGTAAGTTTTTTGAGTTTAATCTTTGTTTAATTTACGAGTCTATATTCAAGTAAATTAATGCCACTTAATATGAATATTATAAGAAAATATGTACTTTTTAGTGTCCCGGCAAATTCTAACCTTCAAACAGTGCCGGGTGTTTGAATTTTATTTAATATTATTTTCTGAGCACCTGGGGAAGTTTCGGCTAACTGTTACGGTGAAGTTTCGGCTGGTAGCCGAATGTTCCCCTACACATATAATAAACTTTTTCATCTGTAAGAAAGTATTAATTATTGTTAAATAATTTGTTTTAGATGCCTAATCTAATCTAATCTAATCTAAATAACCTGGCATGGTCTCTCTGCGGAGCCCCCTGTTTATACACTGCTTCCTGTGGGAATATTGTGACCAGGTTCAGCACCAAGAGTCTTACATGCACCCGTGCTTGCAGGACTCTAGTTTGTTCAGCTGCAGATCAGCATCCCGCTGATCCCCAGGAAGGCTAGAATCCAGGTGTCCTAAATTCCTTAAGTTACTGTTGCCACAGGGCTGTTCCCTTTATAAGAGAGAGTCCTGTGACTAGCTCCTCAAGGTGGTGATAGGATTCAGGATTCGTGTCGCCGAAGATAAGGAACCGTTTATAGTCCAAGGCCCCACACTCGAATAGAATGTGAGTTGCCGTCTCATCGTCCATTTCACACAGTCGGCACAAGGTGGGTTCCTGTGTCAGAATCCCCATCCTCCGAAGGTGTAGTCTGAATGGTCCATGCCCGGTGAGCAGGCCCACTAGTACTCTGATGCCTAAAAAGTATATTAAAAAGACGAATCGCTGCGATATCAGTGAAAAGAACGTGAAGTTGGCTATTAAAGCTGTATTGAGCGGAATTTTAAGCCAGTACAAAGCTGCTCAAGAATATCAAGTGAAAAGACAAACCCTACAGTCTAGAATCAAAGTACTTTTAAAGAAAAAATCTAAAGAAGAGCTTCTGGCAGAGTGGGCCGATTCAGGCAATGAAAGTGAAGAGGAGGCCTCTTATACGAGCAAATATACAGCTCGTCAAGTTTTCAATACTAATCAGGAGTTACAGCTTGTAACTTATATAAAAAGGTGCTCCAACTTAAACTATGGCCTAAACTATAAGCAGATAAGAAAACTGGCTTATGATTTTATTAGAGCTCTACCGGATTCTAAGATACCGCACAGTTGGGAGTTAAATAAAACTGCAGGTTTGTTTATTTTTTTAATATAGAATTCTAAGATTTCAACAACAATATTTTTTAGGTCTTGAGTGGCTACGTGGCTTCATGAAAAGGTATCGGAACGATTTATCGCTCCGCAAACCTGAAAATACCAGTATAAGTAGGTCTATGGCTTTTAATAAACCAGTTATTGAAGACTTTTTCGTTAAGTATGCTTATGTCCTGGAAAAATATAAGTTCAAGCCAGAGAAGATCTGGAATTTGGACGAGACTGGAATAACGACAGTTATGCCACCTGCTAAAGTTGTTGCCCCCAAAGGCAAAAAACAAGTAGCTCATATCTCTTCACAGAAGAGAGGTGAACTTGTAACGTTTGTTGGGATGGTTAATGCAGCTGGAGGAACAGTACCGCCTGTATTTGTATATCCTAGGGTGAGAAACCCTGAAGAATATTTAGGCGATGAATACCCAACATCTGCCATTGCCCTTGGAAATAAGAAAGGGTGGATGACATCTAAGCTATTCCCAAAAGTACTTCAGCACTTTGCAAACACAGTTAAATCTTCTGTGGAAAACAATAAGTTACTTCTTCTCTTGGATAACCACGAGTCACATATATCGGTGGAGGCGATTAAAGTGTGTCGAGAAAATGGGATCATTTTGCTTTCTTTTCCGACTCATACGACCCATAAAACTCAGCCTCTAGGTGTAGGGGTATTTGGGCCGTTTAAGTCATATCTAGCTACAGCTCAACATGACTGGCTGCTTTCAAACCCTGCAAAAGCTCTTACCATTCGACATTTGGCACGTTTGGCTAAGCAGGCATATGAAAGAGCCTTTACAATTAAAAACATAACAAGCTCGTTTAAGAACACTGGTTTGTGGCCGATGAATCGACTTGTATTCAGTGATGAAGATTTTATGGCAAGCGAAGTAACTGACCAACCATTGACGGAAAATAAAGAAAACAATAGTTGTAATGGTGCTACACAAAGAGAATTGGAAACTGGAACAATCTCACCAATCCCTTCGACATCATTCTTTGAAGAAATTGCAAACAAAACACCTCCAGCCTCTCCTCCAATGCCTTCTACAACAACTTCCTCATTGTGTCAAATCAGGCCATATCCAAAGGCACAATTTGGAGAGAAGAAGAAAACAAATAAGAGAAAAGCACAGTCAACAATATATACAGACACTCCGGAATATGAAAAAAGACAAAGTTTAGAAGCAGAACGGAAAAGAAAAGTAAGTTTAAAACAAAAGAAGGCATCAGTCAAAAAAGATTTGGTCACTGTTGGTAAAAAGCGAAACATTTCCACTTCAAGCGAGTCAAGCACTGAAGTTGTTTTGCAAGATCGCTCATCTGATGACGATGAAGATTTTGAGGACTTAAGACTCATCTCCGATAGGGTGAATATTGATGTGGGAAATTTTGTTCTTGTCAAATTTCTAGTTTCCAGCAAAGAAATTTTTTATGTGGGTGAAATAACTTCTCTCCAAGAAGAGGAATATGAAATCAAATTTCTGCGCCGTAAAGGTAGCACAAATAGTTTCCTCTTTCCTACTGTAGAAGACATATCGATTGTGCAGAAAAAAGACGTAGTAGCTGTTTTGCCTCCATCTTCCAGTCATGGAACTGCACGAACATCGAGTGTTTTTAAATTTAACGTTAACTTTTCTAACCTAAATATAAGATAAAAATATACCCCCCTAGTAGGGCACATTCAGCCATTTGTCAAAAAAAATTAAAAAAATCAGTAGTTGTTAACATATGCTTTAATTTTTTTTAATCACCTAGATAAGTCCCTAATAAAGTAGAGTTCCTTGTACCGTTACCGGTTTTTGAATAATTTAACAATTTTTCTCAGATTTGGTTTTTAAAGGCTAATATGCCGAATGTGGACCACTTTCCCCTATCTAAAATTGCCATTACGATGTAAAGTGGCTTATTAAAAATAAGTTTCGATTTTTTTAATTCAATTGCCATAAAGTCCTTATGGCAAACAGTTCTGTTCTGAAATCGCGGACTGGCAATCAAATTTTTAGCACCGTACCGACCTTCATAAAAATTTACCAGTTTAACTACTCTGTGTAATCTTATGTTTTCCATTGTTTTACCGAAAACTGCATTATTTGCTGTTTTAAACTGATTTTTCTCAAAATTACTTGTTGCCATAGTTCTTAGTCGAGTATTTAATTCAATATATGGTTGTAACCATGCGGATTGTTTAAACTGTAATACTTTATGAATTGTTTTTAAAATCAAGCCGTGAGCTAGTGCTTGCTTTAAATTTCTGTAGTGTAACACATATTTCTGTTTATGATTCAAATCACAAATTAATTTTGGTTATTTTAAATTACGAGTAATGCGGTGATTTGCACAAAATGGGAAATCTTTATGTTTATCATGTAAATGAACAGGGTGTGCTGGCTGCACTATCAAAAAATATTTTCTTCGATAAAAATTAAAAGACTGAAGCATTAACTTTCAAAAATATATTCGACATAACATATCAAAAAATTGACAAATTCCATCAAAAAATAATAATAACAAAATAAGTCGAAGATAGTATCTTTCGACTAACCCTAACATTTCTCCGGGCACCATAAAATAAAAATTTAAACGAAGGTTATGATGATGCTGAAGTTTCTGCTGCTTGGTTGCTTTGCAATAAAATGATTTTCGTAATTGGTCAATGGACTAAAAAAGCTGTGACGTCAGAGGGCGGGATCTGTCATTTTATGATTCCAAACAAACTTTTAATGTATGTAAATTGCCATTAAGGTTTTTTTACATCAATAGTTTTAATATTTCCTGTATCAAATAAGATATATTAATTGTAGAAATTGGTTCTTTGGGTGTTTAATATTTATATAAACCATAAATTTTAAGGTAAGAGAGCTCGACTTTTTCTAGACATGCCTTAGAATTATTTTGAGGTTATGTTTTTATTTGTATTGTTTTAAGTTTTGAGTGAAAAATAAGTTTTTAATTCCTTTTTTCAGTAAAAATGACATCGAATCATGTTATTAAGCTGTCTGCTATTATGCATTTCTTTGATAATAATAAAAAAATGGTAGTAAGAGGTAAAATGCAGTGGATTAGGGCCATATTAAAAGTATGCATTTCTATACTAATTTTATGACTCTTTAAGGGGTTGTACATGCTAGTATGAAGGACGAAACTTATATTTGTGAGGTACGGATAACTAGCTTATAATTATTGTCTTAAATTCTTTATTTAAGTTCCGCTTGTACACCCTTTATTTTGAGGTGTTACTTTGGTCTATGTAGTTCTTTTAAAACATTTAATTAAAGTTTATTAGCATAATTATTTAATATTCTAATGATTGTAGATAACAATAAAGAAATCTAGAGCAATCCAGTGGGGGAAAACTCACGAAAAAGATGGTCTGGATGCATTAAAATCATCCCTAGGAATTGATGTAATGCCAACAGAAATTTGGTTATAGAATTCTGGTATATTAGGGGCAAGTCCAGATGGATTAGTAAGTGACAATGCTATTGTGGAAGTAAAATGTCCCTACGCATTTCGCAATGATCTGCTTTCAGAAAAATTCAAAAATAATAAGTTCATTTGTTACTACAACGAAAAAAGTGAACTGGTAATGAATCAGAATCATAATTATTACCATCACGTTCAGGGAAATCTATATATTTTAAAAAGAGAAAAATGTTTTTTGTATATATGGACCTTAAAAGAGATAATAATTGTTGAAATTCAAAAAGATCTATATTGGGAAGTGAATTTAACGTATTTAGAGGATTTTTATATAAACCATTATTTTCCCAAATTAAGGTAAATTTTTTGTAAATAAAAATACTATTTTAATATATTCGTTTTTATTTTCTATGTGACCAAGAGCCTATATAATCTATTACCTAAGAGTAATTCTAAAATAAAAATTAAAAAAATAACAAACATACCTACTTAGGAAACTCACAAACAAAAAAGCCATAACATACAGTAATAAATTGTCCTGCTTGTTTATAACATCTTCAGATATTTGTTATTATATTTATAATACCGAAATACGTATATACTTGATAAGAAATCCACTTCTTCCTTTCCACATCATTGCAGTTTTTCTGCTCGCTATAATGCTTGCAATTGGGGACAAAACACATCACCATTTTTACTCAAACAGAATAATATCTAATAGTTAAAAAATACATAATTATTCACAAGATTACCATAATAAAATTTATAAACTTCTGAACAAAACATAACCTCAATTCCACTAAAATGCATATAAAATATAAACACTTACACTAACTTTCAATGTTTATTCACTATCATAAATTGGATACACTAAGTCGTATGAAAAGTGTCCGGAAAATGCTAAGATTTTTGATTAGGAACCACTACAAGTAATAGAAAAATCTCTTATGGCTTTTTCAATGCAAATTTGTTTTGTTTGGAAACATTTTTAAGCTCCTCCCATATCTGACGTCACACTTTTCTAGTCCATTGGTCTTCTATATTCCCCAGTTGACGTTTTTACGTCAACCACTCTCGTTCTGTTGTCCCGCCCTGGGTAAGTTCTGGTTACGATTCCACGCGGCCATGTATTTCTAGGACAGCTGTCATCTGCCAGTATTACAAGGTCGCCTTCAGAAAGATCTTCCTTTCGATGTTGCCATTTACTGCGTTTGATTAGGGTAGGGACATACTCGTTGAGCCACCTTTTCCAAAAGGCATCGGCGTATGCTTGGGAAACCCGCCACTGTTTACGCATATGCATGTCATTTTCACTGAAAATTCCGGGTGGTAATACATCACATTCTTTTCCAATAAGAAAGTGGTTTGGTGTTAAGCTCTCTAAATCTTGATCTTCCTTTTTAATTTGCACCTGCAAAAACATCTCTTCAATATCTCCTACTACTGCGATTTGGTACTGACGGAACTTAAATAAAATATCAATTAGTGAATTAAGCAAGTCTGGACCTCTCAAAAGATTATCATTAAAACTTCTACAATTTACTTTTGCTTTTGCATCAAACACGAACCGAAATTTGTCGGGTTTGCTTGGATGCTTTACCGCAAAATGTGGTAAATACCATGATTTTTCAACATTCTGTGCGATCTCTTCTGAATTTAACAGTTTTGCGTAACCTTTTTTTACAAAACTTTCTACTTGTTCGCAATATTGGTTCGCAAAATTAGTGTCCAATGACATTTTCCTTTCAATATGATAAAGTCTACTTAGGGCTGCTGACCTACTTTCTGGTACTTTTATATGATCTTTTTCCCAAATCAACCCTATCTCCCAGTGGTTATTTTCCAAATGACAACTTGTTCTTTCCATAATTTCTAGACCTTTTTTATCGTTTTGAGATAAAACTTTTTCATTTTTATTAGAAACGCCTAAGTTATCATAAATAATTGCTTGTTTTATTAATTCTTTAAGCTCATCTTCTTTGGTGTAACAATGGAAACAAAAATCAGTATCCACTCTATACTTTAAATTAGGAACTCTTCCATGAACTATCCAACCTAATTTTGTTTTTGTTGCCAAAGGAGAATTAGGCCGTCCTTCAACTACTTCCCTAGCTACTGTTAAATTTATATTATCTTGCCCTATAAGAATCAATGGTTTTGCGTTCTGTAGGTTTACTAGAGGAACTTTACATTTATTGTCTGAGATGGCAACGATAAATTTGAAACTGTACGAACATTTGTGAGTTCAAATATTTCATTAGTCAAATTAACTTTAATTTTTAATGTTACCCGTCTAGATTGTGGCTCTGAATAACAATCTTTGTCATTGGTCCAATACATTTTTAATGGATCTATGGTTCCTTCAGCATCGACTTCTCTGGCTAGATTAGCATCAATAAGTGACAGTTTACTTCCCTCATCACATAAAGCAAACGTTTCTACTAGCTTAGATTTCCCAATGACGACTACAGGAACTACTCGAAGCATAACGTCATTTTTCCCCGAACCAACCTGAAGAAAATGATGTTCATGTTCAATTCTAGAAGTATCATTTTCCATTTCTTCCTTAATTATTCCGTCTTGAACCTCTAAAACTTCAAAATGATTATTTTGATTATCCTTAGTATGCAATAATGAATTGTGAAATTTTTTACAACTCTCTATACCACATTCTTTCTTAAACTTACATTTGAATGTTCTATGGTTAGGTTTTAAACATGAAAAACATACCCGTTTCTCTTTAACCCACTCCCACTTCTTGATTGTATCCAAATCTTTGAATTTTTTGCATTTATAAATTGGATGATCGGTATTCTGACAAAAACTACATACAGACTTCTTACTTTTTTCATCCATTGCTACTAGTACATTGCTACGATTCTTGTGTTCTGTTGAAGTTGACGGTCTACACAATAAACTTGCTGCGGATGACTCTTTTCTCAGCCACTGCGCAAAATCCAACAATGCGGGAACTGGAATTGAATTTTCTTTAACTTTAATGACTTCTCTTGCCCACTGAAATTGCAAATGTTCCGGTAACTTCAATACTAAATAACTAAGAAGTTGAGGATTTACTAAATAAGCAGACATATCAAGTGATTGTATGGTAGCTACAATATTTTGAATAGCATTTGAGAACTGGATTAGTGATAGTGGATTTCTAAAATGAATATTTGGCATGAAACGCGGTTTATTTATCATTGACTCTATAATAAATTCAGGTCTTCCAAATCTTGTTTCTAAAATTTGTAAAATAATATTTAAATTTCCAGGTGAAAGAAAGAGGGATCTAACCTCATTCAAAGCTTCACCTCTTAAACTCTTTTGAAGACGTAGAAGATTTTCTTCTTCAGTAAAATTACCTTTTTCACATGAACGTTTAAAATACGAAATAAACATTGGCCATTCTTCGATATTACCACTAAAGCTGGGTAAATCTTTTCCTAGAACATGTTTAAAATCTATATCATTCGTAGCTTTTACTTTTGACTGTATGTTAAATGACTTTAAAGCTTCCGTCATTGCGTTTGCAATTCTCTCAGATGTACTTTGATTTAAAACAAATAAATCTTTTATTACCTGAAGTTGAGCCGATTCAACCGCGACATGTTGCAACTCAGCAACTTTTACTTGTGACTCCTTTACCTGAACTCCAAAATTTTCCTTTCCAGCATGCATATGTGTTCTGACCGTGGCGGGTCTAGAAGATGAAACATCGGCGACATTCTCCCTTACTGCAGTGGGTAATTCATTAACCGTGGCGGGTTCCCCTGCAGATCTTAATTCGCATTCAGTATGTCCCTCCTCCACATCGCTGCCTTTAGAATTCAATTCTTCGTCCAACCAAGATTGCACTTTTTCATAATCATTTTCTTGTCTCTGTAAATCGAACTTACTTCTAATTGATCTTCTACTACTCGATTTCTCCAACACTTCTTCTGTTTCTAGCAAAGCTCGTACTACTATTTCTTCTAATTCTCGTTGAGCTTCATTTCTTTCAAATTCTCGTCGTTGCAACTCAAAATTTCTTTCCCTTTCCCTTTCTTGTTCTCGTTGTTTTAATTCCAACTCCTTCTTTTCTTCCTCTCGTCTAATTTTATTTGCTGCTTCAATCTTCCTTAGCTGAATTTGTCTCAAGCGACTGCTACTAAGAGATACACCTGACTCCGGATATCGCTGGGGAGGAACTCCTGCATTTGTTCTACTGGTTTTTCTTAAAGATCCACCTTCCTGGGACATTTTATTTTACGTCAAATCTCGAAGGACCAAATGTGCTGGCTGCACTATCAAAAAATATTTTCTTCGATAAAAATTAAAAGACTGAAGCATTAACTTTCAAAAATATATTCGACATAACATATCAAAAAATTGATAAATTCCATCAAAAAATAATAATAACAAAATAAGTCGAAGATAGTATCTTTCGACTAACCCTAACACAGGGTATTCTAAATCGACTTGTAAAATGTACCCCACTGAAGAGTCATCAGCAACTGTTGTCACATCAATATTTGTATCAACCCATTTAAATCCGTCATATGGCAAATACTGAGACATTGCCCAACCATAAAGTTTATTTACATCCAGATACAAAATGCTTGTTGTAGGTTTTGATGGGTCGTAAGTTGTCATATATTTATTATTGGCTTCTGAGTAACGCTTGCAGCAAACAGATATTCCTCCCCTAATTGCATTTTCAATAAACATTACCATGTCAATGTCTTTTAAAATTTATAATTTACATTTTGTGTATTTTAGCATAGCATCCCACGTATAACCCGGCATTGTAAAATACCAAGCAGGATCTAAACCATATGTTTTTAAAGTAGTTTCTCTAAAATTTTCCATCACATCAGCAAGTAATAAAATATCTGTTTTCATGTATAAATTACTATATTGTTCGAGTGTTTCTATATTAAATGTATGCCAAATATTTTGTGCGTGTGTGTAATCATCTTTGTCTTTAATTTATTATAAAAACGATTGTTGTGGAATGACGTTATTAAAAACTAAAACGCGCCAAAAGCATTCTTCCTCTCTTTTCTGCGTTTTTTCACGTAAATTCGACAGCACATAATCAGAGTTCATAGTACTTGTATAAGTCAGCATGGTGTTAGGAATAATAAGGGTTATAACAAGATTAATAACGAAACCCACTATATATGATAAATAAATAAATAGATAGTATCCTAATTATCTGTTCTTTCTTAATTACTGTTTTATTTTTTAATTATTAAATATAAAAATATTTAAAAAATTATTTAACTAATGAACATGTATTAAAAACATAAGTACGTTAAAGTTGACAGAATATTCAATGGTTTGACGTTCGCGTGCTACGCAACGTTGCCAAATGTTTTTACTCCATTTTAATGTCGGTTACTTACAAATTTTTTGTGATTTTTAATTATTAATATCTCAGTAAATTGCACGGTGACTGGTATATTTTATTGCAAAAAAAGGAACCTAGATATTTCAAAAATCTGATTTTCAGTTTTTTTTTAATCCATCTAATCGGTGACTAAAAGTATTATTCGAGAAATATCGTTAAGGTCTTACTTTGTCATAAGACTCTGTACAAATATTAACATTTTAAAACTTTTTTTTTCAAAAATTTGCACGGTAAGGTAGGGGAGATATGTCTGAGATGGCATACTTGGTGAGACGGCATACTAAGAGTTTAACTGATTTCCGTAAATAACAAAGTCACGTGGGTCGGCCGAAACGATCTCCATCAAAAATTATCCAGCCTATGCATTTTTCATCCCATACAGATCAGTCGTGTACAAGCAGTGGTGACGAATGTGTTTTTGCGCTGTAGAAATATTTCAGTTACGAAAATTAATTCCAATATATCTGTGTAAAAATAAAGGCTACAAGGTAAGTTTTTTCGATACAGGTCTGCAAGAAGGTTAATACGTTCTCATTTTTAGCAAAATTTGTGATATATTGATACTATAGTTTTTGTAACAAAAAAAGAACGTGTTCTATATTTTGGTTGAGATGGCATACCATAAGTTAGCTAAGATGGCATGGTATGCCATCTTAGACAAATTCTTTTTCTACGATTTTTTTCTTATTTGCAGAATGGGTCGTTATAGAAGAAAATCTGAGAGGCAAAATTGGACGGAAGAGAATATGAAAAACGCACTTCAAGCTGTTCAGGAACAACAAATGGGATGGCTTTTAGCGTCTAAGACCTATAATGTGCCATTTACCACCCTTCGTCGTAGAGCAGCTAGAAACATGGACTATAAAAGAGGCTACTTGGGCGGTTTTAAAACAACTTTCGACAGCGAGCTGGAGCATGAAATTACAATCCATCTGAAAAATTTAGAAAGTCGTTTCTTTGGTCTAACTACGACTGATGTTAGGAAACTAGCATATCAGATCGCCGAAGCTAAAGGTATTAAACATAGATTTTCACCAATAACAAAAATGGCTGGTTGGGACTGGCTAAACGGATTCCGTAAAAGAAACCCGTCTATTAGTCTAAGGACACCTGAATCTACTTCCGCCGCTAGAGCGTCAGCATTTAATAAACAACAAATAGAGAAATATTTTCAACAATTATCAGCAGTTTTAGATGAATATAAATTTCAGCCCGACGAAATATGGAACGTCGACGAAGCAGGACTATCCACTGTTCCAAGTAAAAATATTAAAATTTTTGCTACTCGTGGGAGAAAGCAAGTTGGTGTTTTGTCCAGTGCGGAAAGAGGGCAACATTTTACAGTTGTTTGTTGCATGAATGCAGCTGGCCGGTTTGTTCCACCAGCAATAATATTTCCAAGAAAGAATATGAAACTGGAGCTTATGGATGGAGCACCGGTTGGGTCAGTAGCATTTTGCCAAGAAACAGGATGGATGAACGGGGAAATTTTTTTAAAATGGATGAAACATTTCGTCAAATGTGTTAAACCGTCCAAAGAAAAGAAGGTTTTGCTAATATTAGACGGACATGCTAGTCATAAAAATTTATATGTTTTGGAGTACGCAAAGGAACATGGTGTTATTATCTTTTGCCTTCCCCCCCACTGTACCCACAGGACACAACCTCTTGACGTTAGTTTTTATAGCCCTTTAACGACCTATTACAATCAGGAGTTATCGAATTGGCTAAGAAACAATCCTGGAAGAGTTATAACGCATTACCAGGTAGCCCAGCTCTTCAACAATGCATACATAAAGGCAGCTAGTTTGAAAACTGCACAAAGTGGATTCTCTACTACCGGAATTTTTCCGTTCAATTCCGATATTTTTGAAGAATGGATGTTCGTGCCATCGACAGTAACAGAGCTGCCAGCTCCTTTTATCGATGATGATAATCAGTCCGCCACGACAACTAATCCGATAATGCAGCCACAGCCAAATGATGACCATGTGGTGAATAATAATCACAATGTGGAGACTACAAGAGAAAATTTACTACATCTGCCTAAGGCTGACAACGACGTTTATGACTATAAGGAAAAGGATAAGGATGCAAGCACGTCTAAAACTCAGAATAATGATATATCAGTTGCAGAAATATTCCCCTTACCATCAACGTCTGAAAAGACGTCAAGATCAAAAAGAAAAAAGGGATCATTTGGTTTCATCAATAGCACACCTGAGTTAGATGCCACCAAAGCTGCTGTTGCCGAAAAGGAAGCCATGCTCAAAATGAAAGCTGCCAGGTCTACAAAAAGGAACCTAGCCTTTGAAGAGAAATCACTGCAGCCAGTGCGCCAATCTACCAGATCATCAAAAAAAAAATGTAACAAAGTTGATAGCTCTGATGACGAAAAAGAAAACATTGAGGATCTAGAAGAAGATGAAGATATTTCTTGCATATATTGCAACGAACTTTACCACTGGTCACGCTCAAAAGAGCTGTGGTTTAAGTGCCAGATATGTGGTAAGTGGGCCCACGCCGAATGTGCAGACCTCAATCCTAAATCTAAGACATTTGTGTGTGACATTTGTTCTTAATTCAGTAGTTTTATTTTTATTTTTGTAAGTATGCCATCTTGCCCCGATAGTTAAGGATAAGACGGCATAGCGACTATGTTTTAGTTTTTAATTTTTTTTCTAAATAAAGTTACTTTTTAGTTATGATTTATTATAATTTAATTACTTACACATCTGGCCTGCCAGAAATTACATCCACAATTTCTATAATGTTTATTTTTTACACAGAATTAATCAACTAAAAAAAAGTATGCCATCTTAGACATATCTCCCCTATAATTAAAACTTTACTATTCGATAAATAAGATCTTTAACTATTAGAAAAAAATTAAATTTATTCATAATCTAATATTTTTTATTTAACATTGGTGGCGAAAGGACCTCCTTAATGTAAAACATAATTCTTGTAAGAATATGGTATTCTCAAATGAAATTAAAAATTTTCTATTTGATCCGATATTGATGTATTCCAAACCTATAATGATCTTTAGTTAAAATTGTTCAAATACCGGTCAGCGGGTAATGGCGGTCATCCCGATTGTGCGAAATCTATTCTATCTGGCAACCTCCTATAACTGTCAATGTGCCGCTACGGCATAATTCTTTGAATATAAAACCTCAGGAAGGAGGATTTAAAACAGAAAAGTGCGTCCGGGATGGTTGTTGCATATGGCGGATGACTGTTTCCGTTTCAAATTCAACCAAAAAGCTTATTTGTTCCTTAGTATTCGACGAAATATCAATCAGAAAACACTTAGAGCATGCTGGGGATAATTATTATGGATATGTTAATTGTGGTAACAACTTAGAAGGTGATGGAATAGAATTAGCCTCGAAGCATTAGTTTTTATGTTAGTTAGCATTAACGAGTCATGGAAATTACCATTGGGGTATTTTTTATTTCTAGCTTGTCAAGTGAGCAAAAAGTTTCCTTACTTCAGCAAGTATTGACGTTACTAAAAAATGTAGGGGTTGTTGTAGCAAACATTACCTTTGATGGGTGTGCAACTAATTTTAGTATGTGTAACTTATTAAATTGTACTTTTAAAAAAAATAATGTACAGACTGATTTTATGTATGACAACAACAAATATTTTTTGTTACCAGACCCTGTTCATATGTTAAAATTAGTGAGAAACTGTTTTGCTGAAAAACATAAATTCATTGATACAAATAATGAAATTATAGATTTTAAATATGTTGTCAAGCTAAACGAACTACAAGAGTCAGAAGGTCTTCATTTGGGGACAAAATTAAGGAGGCATCATATATGCTTCTTTAAACAAAAAATGAAGGTTAAATTGGCTACCCAACTACTCAGCCAGTCTGTCTCAGATGCATTACTGTATTGTAGGGATGAATTAAAATTGGACGATTTTAAGGATTGTGGTGCTACTGCTAACTTTATATCCATAATGAATAATTGCTTTGATATTCTCAATTCACATAAGGTATCAGACTTTGGTTTTAAACAGGCTGTATGTGCAAATAATATTGAGAGTATCAAAGCATTTAATGTAGATTTACAGAAGTACCTCAATGACTTAAAATTTATGAATGGGCAATTTGTTCTTGACTCTCCAAGAAAAACTGGTTTCGTAGGATTAATCATGGGAGTTAATACTGCAATAGGGCTCTACGAAGAATTTATTGTAAAGGGACATTTAAAATTTATTCCAACATATAAGTTAAATCAAGATCACATCGAACTCTTTTTCAGTACCATTAGGTCACTTGGAGGGTACAATAATAATCCCACTTGTAGGCAGAGTTTACATCTGCCTACAAAAAAATTTTAATTCATGCTGAGATACGGGATAAGGGAGCTGGAAATTGTGTTCCCTTAGAACAGATCAATATTTTAAATCCAATAACTGTCAATAAAAATCCTATTGATATTATTAATGAATCGGTTACTAACCGATCATTAGCTAATGTTGAGGAAGATGAAGAATTTTTATTTACAAATCCTAGATGAACATTCTTACGCATTTGATTGTAACTCTTTATCACCATACAGTTCTGAAGTAATTATATATGTGTCAGGTTTTGTAAGTTTCAAACTAGGAAAAAAAATCAAATGTGAAGACTGCATTACCTTACTATACGGTGATAAAGAGAATTTTTTGGGATCACTCATTGCAAAAAAATCCAGGGGTGCTTTATGCTATCCAAGTGAGGATGTCATTAGGATTTGTAAAGAGACAGAAAAACTTATTCGGGTTTTTCAAGTTTCAAATAATAAAATAAATAAACAAAAAATTGTGGTACAAATTTTAAAATATTTTCAGTATAAAAACGTATTTAACAGGATGCAAAATCACGATAAAAATTGTTTAGAGAACCATCACATCCAATTAATAAAATTGGTGTGTGATTGTTTTCTAAACACAAGGATAAATTATATCTGTAAAAATTATGTAAAAGATGAAAGCGTAAGAAGCATGTATACAAAACTAATTTTATTTAAAGGCCAATAAAGATATATGTTTGTAACAGTTTTTTATTTCTGCTATATTTAACTTTATTTAACTAGTTTCAAATTATTAATCGATTTATATTTGATGTTTTTAATAAATTGTTATAATTCGAATAAAAATTTAATAGTGTTAAATAAATATAAAAAACACTATCTATTCTTTTTTACAAAAATTTAATTCTGTAGATAAACCAACAATTTAAGTCATTTAGAACTTAAATAATAACCTACGAATAATATGTATGTTTTTTAAAACAGATTTATTCTTGGATTTTTAATAAACTACTTTTTAAATCTGCGTGTTTCATTTTATATCTGTTTGAATACACGCGCCACTGCTGTAACGGAAACAGTCATCCGCCATATGCAACAACCATCCCGGACGCACTTTTCTGTTTTAAATCCTCCTTCCTGAGGTTTTATATCCAAAGATTCAAAGGCATAATTCTACTTTACACCCGGTTGTGACGTCAAATTAGTAATGCCGGTTGCATATGCTCAAATAAATAGTTTTCCTGATAAACTGGAGGCCTCTCACATAACTTTACCAAGCACAGACAGTCATTTGATTTCAAATATTAACCTGCAAAATTTTTTGAAAACGATTTTCTGCAATTAAAAAATAAAATAACTATAAACCTTGATAAAGGCTTTGGAACTAAATAATATATGAATTATTTCCATAATGCTTGGTATGTACATCAACGAAAAAATGTCAAAGACCTTCAAATAAAAAAGATATAAACTTGGAGCTAAAATATGAGAATAGATAATTTTTACTACTAACAAAACAACACGGTGATTAAGCTAATTGAAACAAAACATTAACTAAACCTCGATCAAGTTGAAGGCGACGTTGCCGGCACTTTAATAATATAATCTATTTACTGACAAAGACTTGTGGTACAAAATGGAGAAGTTAGAAGAGACTTTACGTCGAATGGAAATTACACTGAGTACAATTAATGAAAAACTAGATCATCTAAGTGCCGAAAACACACACATCAAAGGAGAAAACAAAAAACTAAAGGAAGACATGGCGAAACAGGAACAACGAATTGAAATCCTAGAAAAGCAAATTAGAATCAAAAACCTAATAATAAAAGGAGTTGCTGATGAAGAAAATGAGAACGAAGGAGTAACTCAAGAAAAAGTGATAAAAGTATTAGTACATATGGGAATTGAAATAGACCAAACAAAAGATCTAGAAGAAACAAGAAGACTAGGAAAATACAAGGAAACAAATACAAGACCAATACTAATAAAACTAAATAAATACAACAAAAAATCAGAAATCCTAAAAAATTCAAAAAAACTGAAAGGAACGAATATTCGAATCGATGAGGACTATTCAAGGGAAATACTAGAAGAACGCAAGCAGTTATATCCACAACTAAAAGAAGCAAGAGAGAAAGGATACAAGGCATTTATTAGATATAATAAACTCATTATAGATAACAAACCAATGGAACAAAATAAAGAAGGTAAGATTGAAGAAATAAATATAAGCAAGAAAAGAACAGCCAGTGATAGGTCGCCAGGATCAACATCGCTAGACGATCAATTACGTAAAATAAATAGACCTAATAGCTCAAAAAACTAACACAAACGCCCGCACAAAATGACGAGGGAAAAGAAAAATATGATAAACAAAAAATTAAAAAACAAAAAAATACAAAACATAATTTTAACATACTATTCTGGAATTGTCAGGGAATAAATACGCTCAATGATTTAGATAGTGTAGATTATAGCTATATCTGTCACTTCCCTATTATCGGCTTCGTCGAAACCTGGATCACCGCAGATGAACCCAAATTACCACAACTATTAACAAATTACAATATTTATCACAGCCCAGCGGTAAAGGATAAAGAAAAAGGAAGAGGTAGTGGGGGTATCCTAATTCTCATTTCAAAAGACATAACAGGCCTCACATCAGTAACTATAACTGAAAAATGTAACATGTGGTTATTTATCAGATTATGTATAAATGATATTTTTTTTATTTTAGGTGTTGTATATTTAAAACCTGGATTGGATGATAATGTCTGTATAGATCTTCTAGAAGAAACAATCAGTGACGTTTGCAATAATTATCCAAATGACAGTATTTTTATTTATGGTGATTTTAATGCGAGGATAGGTTGCATGAACAGCTTCGAGGACTATCACCTGCAGAATTCTGTTTTGCCTGTAGAACCACGCGAAACCATGGATAAGGTACTTAACCACCGTGGAACATTACTGGTAGATATATTTGAAAACCTTGGTTTTTCTGTTCTAAATGGAAGATATGACGATTATAAAGGTAATTATACATTTCTAGGACAGACCGGTAGTAGTGTGATTGATTTAATTTGGGCAAATACAAATGGTAACGATTTAATCTCAAATTTTTTTGTAAGTGACAGATTAATATCTGACCATTTGAGCTGTATATTAACTTTATTAATTAATTTTAAGAGTATAAAATCTAATACTCTGCCTCAAAGATATACTAAGAGTATAACAAAGTGGGACCCGTTAAAGGCAAACTCATTTCGAAACATAATTTCACAATACGATTTTAACCCACAACTTAATTCAGTAACTGAATTAGATAATCAAATACATGAAGCAATTAAATTAACAACTAAATTCCTGGGAATGGAAACGGAACGAACTTTCAACTCTAAACCTATTTTTAATTCTAAACCGTGGTTTGATCAGATGTGTAGAGAATCTAAAAGTAATCTGAAAACTGCAAAAAAAAATTTAACCAAAGCAAACTATGACAAAAATTCCATTTTAAACTATAGGGCAACTAAAAAACAACATAAATCACTTTTGAAAAATAAAAAATCTATCTATGAAAGAAACATTAAAAATAAACTTGAAAATATTGATAGTCCTACTGAATTCTGGAAATACCTTAACTTAAAGAAAAATGCTACAAACAAAAAAACTAACATTGATATAAACTTAATGATTAATTACTATACAAATTTTTATAAACCCGAAATAGATATTACAAATACATACATAGGCGTAACCCACCCAGTTTTGGATATACCATTTACCAATTCTGAGATCTTTCAAACACTAAAACTGTGCAAAAAATAATAAAGCACCAGGAGAGGACAATATGTGTAATGAATTTTATAAAAATCTACCCATCGATTGGATCATGCATCTAAAATATCTTTTCAATAAAATCTTTTTGGAAGAACAAATACCCTCTCACTGGACTAATGTAAAAATGATACATCTTCATAAAAAAGGACCAAAGGATGATCCAAACAATTACCGTAGTATAGCGCTAATTAATCATAAGACAAAGTTATTCACACAACTTATTAATAATCGCCTCACAAAATTAGTTGAACACTATGAATTATTACCTGAATGTCAAGCAGGCTTTCGCAAAAATCGAAGTTGTGAAGACAACATTTTTGTATTGTCAACAATTGTAAATAACTACCTACGTTTACCGTCTAGAAAAGTGTTTGCTCTCTTTGTCGATTTTAGCAAGGCATTCGATTCTTTGAGTTATGATTTATTATGGGATAAACTATACAACAGTGGAGTAAGCGCTAAAATACTTAGAATTGTAAAATTGTTATACGAGTCGGCCTTTCTTTTTATGGAACAGAACGAAAATAAATCTGACCCAATTAAAATAACCAAGGGCGTCCTACAAGGCGATACCCTAAGTCCCTTATTATTTTCTTTATTTATTTCCGATATAGATCTATATTTTAAAAATCATGGAGCTAAAGGCGTGATTCTCGATAACGGAGAAAACATTAATATGTTGCTCTATGCAGATGATCTTGTATTATTTGCTGAATCACAAATTGAACTCGCAAAAAACCTACAATTGCTCGAACGCTATTGCAATGGGCTAAGGCTAGAGGTTAATGCGATGAAAACCAAAATAGTTGTCTTTCGTAAGAGCCCAAATATAGGCCACCAACCTCAATATAAATTTAAAGATAATGTAATTAACTCAGTCAATACGTATGAATATCTAGGCGTTATTTTTTCATTTAACGGACTGTTTCTAAATAACCTTAAATACCGCGAACAAAAAACTAGATTCTCTCAAGGAGCTTTGATAAGAACAATAAATTCTTCAAAAGTTTCAAGTATTGACTCTATCAAACTATTATACCACAATATTGTGATTCCTACTTTTACGTATGCTAGTGGTATATGGGCTCTCCGTTACTTGGAACAGTCAGAAAAAGTTCAAAACAATTTTTGGAAAAACCTTCTGTTTATGCAAAGGTCAACAGCTGAACACATAGTCAGAACTGAAATTAGCTTATATAAAATGGGTTACTTTATTATAAAACAAGCATTAGAAATACTCCATAGAATAAAAAATAAGAACCCTAACCGGTATGTTCACCGAGCACTAGTTCGACAAATAAGTTTACAAGGAACCACTCTTGGTAGTTTAAAATACAATTGGGCTGATCAGTTACGACATTGTCTTGTTAACTACTGTAACACGGAAACTAACGTTAATGACATTGACTTAAATTCAAAGCATACAATTCTGAACAGTTACATTCATAGAAATTACGAAAAGGATTTAAATAAAATTTTAATTAGTATCCGTCATCCTCTTTATAAACATTTGTTACAAAATAATCTTGAAATTAATTACAATTATCTAAATAGTACAATTCCTTTACATACTAAAAGGCTGATTGCTCAACTCAGAACAGCTAACATAGAAAAACTATATATATATATATATAAATAATAGCTCTCACAAAATTGATACTACCGCTATATGCTCAATTTGTAACTTTTTAAAACCAGAAACCCTCGAACACATACTGCTGGTCTGTCCAATATATAAGAACCTGAGAGACAAACTGATTAGCGCTGCGGGACGATCAGACGACCTGGACTCACTTCTATCATCTACGGACAACTTCACCCTTTGCCAACTATACCGATTCGTAAGTGAGGCAATGAAAATAAGATCGTTTATAATTAATGAATGAACGTTCCCAGATATAATCATCCAATCAGAAGGTACTACAATCTTTATATCTCTGTATATATGTATATGTAGATAATGTATATGTATTCTTTAATTCTCATCTTAGCACTTATCTATTTTTGTTACTTTTCATATATTTATATTTATTTTATTTGTTGCTACCCTTGCTGTAAACTATAGTTTTAAAGGCAATAAACTTATTATTATTATTATTATTATTATTATTACTACTAACAGTAGATTATAGTGTTAGCTGTAGATATTGCAGGAGGTAATTAGTATTTTTCAATGTATGTTACAAATGTGTTGAGTATCTGTTTTATTCTACATTACATTTTCTTTACACTGCTTTTTGTACTTTGCTTTTTTATTTATTACTACATAAGTTATTATATAAGAACTTTTTTTGTTTTTTATTTGTGGAAAAATTAGTAATCTAATCATTTTTAACCAGTACAAAGTTACAGATAGTAATAAACATTATTTAAAAAAAAGTGAGAGGTGTGAAGGAAGCTTGTCACTAGGCTACCTACTTCGTGTTGGAAGTAGCATATCTTTAAAACACTTATTTTTATGTACATAACACTCTTAAATTAAGATAATTAACATTAGAGCAACTGATAAACATATCTATAGACTAAAATGGGTCAATAACATTTTGAAATATAAAGCTGGGTTTCGGTAGGTAACATCCATTTTTTTTAAACTGCTCACTTAATTTACTTATTTTTAAGAACGTTGGTAATACGTTGTAAAATCTTGGTGCTAAATAGAAGAATTGCTTTTGGCCAATTGATTTTAATGCCCTAGGTACATAAGCAATTAGTTGTTTTAGACTATTTTGATTTACATAAGTGTAAATTATTACTGCTTTAGAGTATACCTGACGAACATTATACAATATTTTAATAAATCGTTTTTGCAGTATTTCGAAATGATTTAAAAATGATTTCCGAACTCTACCCCACGCGAGAATTCCATATTGGATAATAGATTCAATTAGATTAGACCATAATACAATACCTTAAGATGGGACACACTAAGAGGTGTAGTGAAATAATAATGTATTTAAAATGAACATTTCCATTTTCTTCAGTAAAATTGACATAGGAATACTCTTCAGGTAAATTGCATAGCTTAATTATATTCATTTTTCTAAATAAGTTGTTAAATAATAATAAAATACTTTGAGACGACTTTGTATTGAGTTCGTGACAAATGACGATTAATGACATAATATGACATGAGGAGAAAGAGAAGGATTGTGTTATGCAACCGACATTACTAATTTGACGTCACAACCGGGTGTAAATTAGAATTATGCGCCGCGCCGTACTTCGTAATCAGTTTGTCAAAGCGTAGAGTTGGCGCATACCCATTCTCTATGCGCATACCATGTTGATGGAAATAATAATATTAACATGTTTTCGATCTTATTTTTATGGTGAGTACTATAAGGTCTTATTTTATTTTTATTCACTTGTAGATCTTAACATTGGTTAGAATTTATGATAATGATGTTAGCTGCCTATTTTTTTTAAACATTAATATTTTAATACATGTTTACAAGCAAAAACTTCTAAGAAAAAAAATGTCAGCAGGAGGCAATGACGCATGAAAGTCAGTTGACCGAATTAAGTAAAAAGTCCCGAAAATAGGCTTTTTAAAAACAATTTATTGTAAATTACAAGTGAAAATATTAGAACAAAGTTTAAACAGAATTAAAATGTAATATAAAAGTTTTATGTTTGATGAAATGTAACGTATCTCCCTATAATGTAACATATTTACCTATACTTATTTTATTATGTATTTACATATTTCTAATTATTATGTCGAGTTATTGTTATTGCTATTTTTCATTAATATTTACTTTACTATAAAATATACATACTAATTAACTTTTGAAACAGAAAAAACGACTTTTTAAAAACAATTTAAAATTACACAAGAGACTTTATTACTTGAAAGTTAACAAAGATCTGATTTTATTTAACAAATTACTATAATTTATAATGTTGTATTAAAAGTATTGTCAGCGGTTTTGTATTCTGTATAGTCGGCGGGTTTCGTTCCATAACTCCTCCGGGGCAAGCTGAGAACTATGGGGTTTCTCCATGGTTCGATAGTAGAGGGAAGTTTCCTGGAATAGGGTCCATTTTTGTTTGTTGATTTGGTACCTCTCTTCTTTGTTGATTTCTTCTGATACAAAATTTGTAAAGAATGTACGTTCCTGTAAAAAGGACTGTAACATAGAGCAGTATTGTATAAAAGCTAATATTTTTAAAATGCACTGTAGGAATGTTTATATTTTTCAATTTTGTCTTCTGAGCTTCTAAAGTATTTTGAATAGTATTTAGTTCGTCAAATTTCACACTGTCTATTTGCACTGGGTTAAAATTAGAATTGTCTATTAGTGGATCATTTTTAAAGAAGTCTATATTTGGTAATTTAATTTGTTTATAATTTGGTTCTGAGGATTCGAGCGTTTTTAAAAGCACTTTGTCTATTTGCACATCACAATACTTGTTGATTTCTATAAGGTAACTTCCATTCAGTGGTATATTGTCTGTGGTTTTGATGTTTTTCCGAATCGCAACTGCATTACGTGGGGTGATAACCATCCATTGATTATTTTCTAACTTCTGGATTCTGGTGTCGTTGATTTTTGTTAAAATTTGGTTGCAGCGTTTCGTTGGTTCTGAATATTTTAGTAAATGAATTTCGCAGGGTGCATTTGTTTTAATTTCAAGTGGCTGAATATCTTGACAGAGAAATTCTTCTTTATTGATTAGTCGGCATGGAAGATCCGAAAATGCATAGTGTTGCTCATTTTTGAGGAGAAATTTGGATTTAGGAATAATAACTTTAAAGTTTTGATTGAATGGTGTAGGGAGAGGATACAGATGATAGTAGTCATAATCATTTGCTTCTACGATTGGGATTTCTAATATAAAATTAAATATATTCTGTTTAGAGTAAGCTTTGACTTCTAGTATTTTTTCGAAAGACAAAATATTTTTTAAATTGGGGTCAAATGGAAATTTGATATTACTTTTGAGGGTTTTACTTATTGCCAATATTTCAGAAAGTAATTCTCTGGGGTCAGCTATTGCGTTATGAAATATGTTTAATTTTGAAAAACTAATGGCTATTTCTAGCGTTTCTAGTGCGTCGTGAATTATCTGATAGCTAGTAGAAAATTGTGAAACGAGTCTTTCCAGCGCGAAATAGTGAAGGGTTTCGACTTTGTCCAAACTTAGATTTTGTATTAACTCTTGTATTTCATTAATGCGAGAACTTAATATTAATTGATTTCGAGATAGTATTTTAGTTGTGTTTTCAAAATTTTGTATAGAGGATTGTAGTAGTGTGACTTGTTGTTCGATTATGGTTTTGATTTTATTCTGATTATTAGATAAGGAGGAGATAGCTTGATCATAACGTTTGGCATCGGTTTGATCGAGATTTCCTGTGAGGAACTTTATTGCCGAACCAACTCCATCAAATAATGATCGTTTAACTCTAGGGTTCCAAAAGGGGTTAAGTTGATTAAATTGAAGGATAATTTTGTTTTCTAGTAATTGGATCATGTGATAGGAATTTTGAAATTCTTCATCGAATCTAAAATGTTTTGATGAGTTTAGAAGAGTGTATTTTATGTCGAGGTATTGTCTCTTGAGTGTCAAAAATTGTTTCGTAATATTTGTTATATCATAGACATGTACGAAAGTCCAATAGTCAGTCTTAAGTTGTGCTTTTCCTAGATATAAAGGAAGAAGTCCCGGATTGTCGTTTAGGTTGTGGATTTGGCAAGGGTTTGGTCCTGCGCCTGTGGTATTTGTTCTCCAGATGAGGAGGAATCTGCAAGAGGAGGTTTCTTTAGTTCCTTAATGTGTACTATTTCGGTTTTTTCTGATAATTTTTTGTGTTTTATTAATTTCCGGCTTACTTTAACACGGTTTCTGTCAAGTAGTTCGATAATCCGATAAGGACCTAAGAACCTTTTGTCTTTTTTATTTCGTTTAGTAGGATTGGTTTTATAGACAGTTTGTCCTATTTTAAATTCGGTATTCTCGTCGCCTTGATCGTTTCGTTTTTCAATAGTTTTAGTTTTTTGATCTATCAGTTTTTCATTTACATTTTGGTATACGTGTTTCAGTTTTTCTTTATGATTATTTGAATAGTCCGTGTAAAAGTTGTGGGGTAAAAATATTTCGTTAGGGCTTCTCGAGTCTGTATGTCCGAATGTTAGTTCAAAAGGGGAAAAATTAGTTGAGCTATGGATAGAACTATTGTAAGCAATTATTGCGTAGTCCATTAAGTCAGTTTCGTTAGGGTGAGTTTCTTGTAATATTCTTAGGTGTTCAATGAGCGTTGAGTGGAGTCTTTCTACTATAGAGTTTGATTCATGATGTGCTGTAGTCGTAAAATGTATTTTAATTTTATGTAGTCCTAAAAGGTCTTTAATAATTTCATTATTAAATTCTTTTCCTTTATCGACTGTTATTAGTTGTGGAACGCCAAAAGAAGTGAAAAATTTTAACAGAGGTTTACTAGTATGTACAGCTGTCTTACCGGGTAATAGAATTGCTTGAGCTAATTTAGTGAAGGCGTCTATTATTGTTAAATAAATTTTATTGTCGTAAGAAAATACGTCCATATGGATTATTTGAAATGGTTTAGTAGCTGTCTCAGTTAACATGAGCGGAACGTATGGGTTTTTCCTTGAATATTTATTTTTTTGACAAGTTGAGCAAGCGTTAAT
Source organism: Altica lythri (assembly GCA_964028335.1). Lineage (NCBI taxonomy): Eukaryota > Metazoa > Arthropoda > Insecta > Coleoptera > Chrysomelidae > Altica > Altica lythri. The sequence goes on along the minus strand of OZ034806.1, from coordinate 23,941,690 downwards.
ATAGTTTGTGATTGATGTTTTCATATTTTTCCAATAATAATTTATTTTTAGTCGTTCGTAAGTTTCGGTAATACCTCGATGGTTGGTTTTACCTTCGTGATAGTTTTTTAACAAAAGCAGTTGTTCTTCTTTGTCCGCAACAGTGTTTATTAATTTAGTACATTTGATCATTTTTGGTATGTTCTCAGAAAAGTGTTGTAAACAAATTCGATTAAAATCCCTATAGAGGTTATCTTTATTGAAGTAAAAATAAAAAGTATTTTCTGAGTTGGTAAATTCTGTCAAAAATTCAAATATTAATTTGTCATTATTATTTTCGGGTATTTTTACTTTTATTATTTTTTTGTTTTCGTAAGTTTCATGTTTAACGTCAGTTTTGTGATGAACATTTGGGTAAACTAGGATTTGATGTGTTTTATTGTTTATAATGTCGTCTAAAATTGGTATGCCATTATTAGTGGTTTCATTGGCTGTCGAATGTTGTGTCGAGTCATTTGAAGAATCTAGATTGTCAAAGTTTGTTTTTTCGTTATTTTTATTTGAGTTAATGCAAATGTCAGAGAGAACTGTAATTTTGTTGTTATTAGGATTACTTGTTGAAGGTTGTGGATCTAGAGGAATATTTTCTGCAAGGTTTCTCAAATATTCTAAAATGTTTTCGTCAACGTCTCCGGGGTTGTTTATTATAGTATAATTTTTAATATTTTTATTTTTAACTTCTAAATCTAAAATTAGTGGTATTATGGCATTTGGGGTTTCTATTACATTTTTGTTAACATTTATATTTGCGTCTAATTGTTTAAGTAGATCTACACCTATAATTCCGTCAAATCTGTTGCTGAATTTAAATAAATAGAATTTATGAAACTCTGGTCGATTAAAAATTGAAAATAGTGGAATATAAGCAACTTTATCATGATGTGAAATATCATGTGCAGTTTGAATGTTAAAGTTTTCATTTAAAATAAATTTTTGATAAAACTTGTATGCTAAATCTGGGTTAATTAGAGATTTTGAACTTCCGGTGTCAATTAAAAACTTTGCATTAATTTCTGGAATTTTGATGTATAGTAAATTTGCTTTAAGGGCATTAAGAGATATCATGTTAGGTTGTTGGAATTCAGTGTCTTGGCAAAAATCCTGAATCGCGTTTTTTGTTTCGCTTGATTCCGAGTATATGTTATCGTTAGCGTTATCGTTTACATGTGTTGGATTATAATAATTGTCTTGTAGGTATTGAGTTTCGTCTTGATATTCGTAACACGGTTCAGTGTACGTTGCATCGTAATAAAAATTTTGATTGTCGAATGGATTTTCGAATTCTGGATTTTGATTATTGTCATTAATCATTTGATTATACAATTCAGTTGAGATAAAGTTTGACTTGGGTTGAATTTTTGAATTTCTTGTATTACCTGAAGAAGTATCCATTGGTTCAGGTTTAAAATTTTGGGAAGTGTTCGGACGGTTATTTTGAAAGTGGTTATTGAAGTTTCTGGTTTGCATTGAATTATTATATTGATTTTGGAAAAAGGGGTGACGTTGGGTAGGAAAATTATTATTTGGTCTCCAATTTGGGAAGTTATTACTATTGTTTGGAAAAACTGGTTTTGGTTGAGAAAAATTATAAAAGTTAGGTCTTGTTACTTGGTTGGGTTGAAATTGGGGATAAAATTGTTGAGGGGGTTGAAATGAGTTGACGTTGTTAAAATTGGGGGTAAAAGTTGGATAACTTCGATGATTGGAATTCTTAGAAGGGGTTATTCTAAAACTAGGTTTAAACGATGCATTTGAATTAAGATTATTTGTTCTTTGAGTTGAGTATAAAAAGTTTTCTTCCTCTATTACTAAACTCATAGCTTTTTCTAAGCTATCAGGGGATCTTAATCTAACGTTAGTTTGTAGTGGTAATGGAAGGCCTCTAATAAATGTTTTTAGTGCCAAATCATTATAATTTTTAAGTTGAATTGTCCTTTCATTATCAATTATATTTAAAGTATTTAATTTTGAAATAATTAGACTCCTAGAATCCTGGCATCTCATACCAAAATTGTAGGGAGACTCATTTTTAAGAGGTCTTAAATTTATAAGGTCTTGGACCAAACAATCTATGTTGCGTTGATCTCCGAAACTTAAATTTAAGGCTTCTTTTACTTCAGCCCATGTCTTAAGCTCTGTACGTGACCCGATTAATATTTGGGCTCGTCCTGTGAGCTTTCCAACTATGGCTTTTAATAGAAATGTGTTTAAAGCAATATCTGTGTTACTTGCAAATACTGAAATAAGACTTTCACAATTTCCAACAAAAATTGTTAAAGTATGCGGATTACCATCAAAAGCAGGAATTGAATCTAAGTATAATTTAAGTAGCTGATAATTTACGGATGCAGTAGTCATTGTATTATTTAAATATTCTTTGTTATTTTCTAAATTACTTAAATTATTTTCTGAAATACTCGGCTTATTTTTTCTATTATCTAGCTTTAATCTATTTTCTAACAAGTCTGCTAATTTTTCTAAATCGTGTTCACTCATAAATTATACTACTATCTTCGGAAAAATGGGGTAAATGTGAAGGAAATAAAAATAAGCAAGCACTTACAATAAAAATGTTGTTTTCATCCTATACTATGTATCCTTAACTACTTCCTATAGGATTGGACGATGTGTGTTCCTATCCCAGGTTGTGTAATTTGCTAGTTTTTTTTCGTTTTTCTGCTTTTGATGTCCAACTGGAACTGTCCACGCGAATTCGATATTCACTCGAACCGATAAACAATTCACAACTCGATATTCTCTCGAATTTACAGTTTTCCACCAAAATTTTCGGATTTCGGTTAATCGTTAAGACGAAAAAGTAACTCGTTCTATACGTGAAACTCCCGAAATATCCTACTGACTGCGCCAATTAACTTTTGAAACAGAAAAAACGACTTTTTAAAAACAATTTAAAATTACACAAGAGACTTTATTACTTGAAAGTTAACAAAGATCTGATTTTATTTAACAAATTACTATAATTTATAATGTTGTATTAAAAGTATTGTCAGCGGTTTTGTATTCTGTATAGTCGGCGGGTTTCGTTCCATAACTTACTATTAATTATTTTACTGAACTAGGGTTATTCTTTTTATATTCTTGTTATCGTATCATATATAGAAAAAACTCATGCCGATGATTGTACAAGGATGTGAGTCAGTCTTCGCTCGATACAAAAATAAATCGTTTGTTTAGGGAATTGTGGTATTATTTTTACCTTAGTTAAAAAAGTTACCGTAACATTTCAGAAGTGGGATCAACTTACACAGAGAAAATGACTACTGACGAAGAAAGCAGCAACAAAAGTGAAGTATCTTCCGCGGAAAAATCTGGAAAACGTAAAAATGCGAAACAAAAGAAAGAAAGAGAAAAACGCGTTTATTCGTCAAGTCTAACTTCGAGTTCTGATTCTGAAGATGATTCGCGGTTGTCCAAAAGGGCAACAAGGCGTAGAATAGACCATCTAATAAAGAAAAAAGTGCGTGATGCGGTGGAGCAACTTCACAAGCAAAGGATAGTTGATAATCAACCAACAAATATACAAGTGCCTCAACAAAACATAGTGCAAAATGCAGACCTTTTTCAGTGCGAGTTAGTGCCACTTTTTAACCCCGAAAAGGGAGAAATAAATTCCTCTACGTGGCTTAATAAAATCGAACAGTTGGCATTGATTCATAATTGGACTGATGCAAAAAAATCTTACTTTTTGCAAACAAAACTAGACGGTATTGCCAAAACGTGGTTTAACAATCTTCAGGATTATAATAAATCATGGAATGCGTGGAAAGAAGCTGTGCAAAATGCTTTTCCAGCACACGAAAATTTTGTGGAAAACCTGAAAAAGATGTTAGACAGAAAGAAAAGCCCACAAGAAAGTATGATTCATTTTTACTATTCAAAATGTTCATTAATTAAAAATTGTGAGATATCTGACGCCAACGCATTGTCATGCATTATTGACGGTTTACCATTAGAACATCAAGGTACTGCCAAATCAGCTAATTTTAAAACACCTGACGAACTTTTTCGTGGATTTCTATGCAAACTGGATAAACAGACGTCCATTCAAATGGAATCAAAAATACCTTATAAAAAGGATCAGGGTAATGGCAGATCTATGGTTTGTTTAGTGTGCAAGAAACCTGGACACATGGCTAGAAACTGTTTCTATAGGGATCAGCAAGTTGGTACGTCCTCTGTGGAGAAATTTAAGATCAAAGAATGTGATTTCTGCAATAAACGGGGACACGAGAGGGAAGAATGTTGGCATTTGAGATCAGCGAAAGTTCATCTTTTACAAAGGCAAGTACCCAAAAAAAATTTTAATTTTGATATTTTACTTAATGGTGTCTCTTGTAAAGCATATTTAGATACAGGTAGCGAGTTAAATGTGGCTCGATCTACGGTTTTGCAAAAAATTGATAATATTCAGTTGAAAACATCAGACATAGTTGTTAAAGGTTTTGGCGGAGAATTTTTATATACAAAAGGTGAAGCTGAACTGGAATTCACTTTTTCTGATTTTTCTGTAAAATCTGTTGTTCATTTTGTTGATTTTGATTTAGGCCATACAGAAATTATAATTGGACAACCTATTATAACGAATAAAAATATTTCAATAACTATTCAAGGAAACTCTTTTGAAATAAAGAAGAATAACTCACCCACAATAAAAATTTTAGTCTTCTTGCAAAAGAACGTTGAGATCGAACCATATTCGGCATTAGCTCTACCTGTCGACACTCATAAAAATGATTATTTGCTTATATTTTCTGCTGTGACGCATCAAAATAGAAACGAAAATTTTTCCATTTTAAGCAGTTTTATATACAAAAATAATAATTATTTAGTAGTTATTAATAACAGCAATAAAAAACTATATTGGCAGCGAGGAAAAATTTTAGGACGTGCTACTCCGTTACCCATAAATTTTTCCCAAAATTATGAAAATTTATCACAAATAAAATCGTGTTTGTCTCTTAACATTGCTGACATTAAAATTAATAAACATGTTTTAAAAGGGGAAAGTCAAATTAAATTTCTTGATCTTTTGTCTAACTATCAGAACTGTTTCGCTAAAAACACGTCCGAATTAGGTGTAACTGATCTAATAGAGTTTGAAATAAATTTAGAAAAATCAAAACCAATTTTTTATCGACCTTATCGATATTCAGAGTATGAAAAAGCCATAATTCGGGCAAAAGTTCAAGACTTATTAGATAACAATATAATAAGACCATCAAATTCTTCTTTTGCGAGTCCAGCAGTGTTAGTTAGAAAGAAAAATGGTGACCACAAACTTTGCGTGGATTATCGAAAATTAAATTCTTGTACTATTATAATCGATACCCGTTACCACATATTGAAGATCAAATCAATCGTTTACAGGGAAAAAAATATTTCACTAGCCTTGATCTTACTCAAGGGTACTATCAAATCCCAGTGTCAGCGGATTCTATAAATAAAACAGCGTTTGTCACTCAAGATGGACAATGGGAATTTTTGAGAATGCCCTTTGGAGTATCTAATGCACCTTTAACCTTTCAACGGTTACTAAATAATTTGTTTTCTGATCTTCGTGAGAAAATTAGCGTCTATTTAGACGATATTTTAATTTCTTCAAAAACTATTGAAGAAGGTCTAAAAATCTTAAAAACTGTTTTGGATATCTTGGCACAAGCCGATTTAAAATTAAACATCGAAAAATGTTTCTTCTTTGAAACAAGTCTTGATTACTTACCCCGGCTCCACACTTGCGTTGTTCGTCAACGAATAATCGGTGTTTGCGAAAAATACCGCATATGTGGATACAATATTCGTGTTCGTTGACGAATATTCAGCGTATTTCTCCGAACACGAATGTTTTCCGTCTTGAGTCGGTACTTGATACACATCAAAGCACACGAATATTCGTATTGTCTGTGTTCGCACTACCGTCCACACATTCGTCTTGAATGTCAACACATTTTTTAAGTTAGATTTGTTTCGTATTGTGATAGAATTGCTAAAAATAGTGATAGTTGACATGGTGTGGACAAATGAAGCAGTTATAAATTTTTTGGAAGGCTATCAAGCTAAACCGTGCCTTTGGGATCCTCATGCACCATCCTGACCATAGGAATAGAAATATTGCAATATACCTTGTATGTTTAAAGTTGTTTCAATGTATCTAAATAAATGTTTTTGCTTTTAAAGATAAAACGTCATCCAATTCATATAAACAAGTAGAATCTCCGAATCCGAATATTTTCCATATTTTTATTCGAATACAAATATTCGCTTTTTAAAGTAATATGTGTGGATGGTAGACAAAAGCAAATATTCAGACACGATTATTTGCTCCAAATATTCGTACAATTGGCGAATATTCGTATACGCATGTGTGGAGCCGGCTTTAGGGTATGAAATTAATGAATCAGGTATTAGACCTGGCCAACGCAAAATTAACGCTGTTGCCAATTTTCCAAAACCTAAAAATGTACACCAGCTTCGACAATTTTTAGGTCTTAGCTCGTATTTTAGAAAATTCATCAAAAATCATGCAATGATAGTGGCTCCATTGAGTAATCTTTTAAAAAAAGACGTACCTTGGATTTGGTCTAATGCAGAAGAAAAAGCATTTACCGAAATAAAAGAACGTCTTACTTCTAGGCCTATTCTTAGCATATATGATCCCAGTCTCGATACAGAGCTGCACACCGATGCTAGTTCTTTAGGAATAGCAGGCATACTTTTACAAAAACACGGTGACAATTTAAAGCCAGTCATGTATTTTAGTAGGTCCACTAGTAAAGACGAAAAAGTTTTTCATTCTTACGAACTAGAAACGTTAGCCGTTGTTGAATCAATAAAAAGATTTCACGTATATTTAACTGGCATTCATTTTACGGTGATAACAGACTGTGCTGCCGTTCGTTCCACTTTTACAAAGCGTGACTTGCTTCCTAGAATCGCTCGATGGTGGTGTGATATTCTAATAGTTGCAGGTAAAAAGAACCCAACCCTTCAGCTGAAGACTTTTATTTTAATACAATTTTAGTTTTTCAAATCAGTGTTACAAATTAACAAATAATATATATCATATTATTTTAAATTAAATATGCTGATCCTTAAACAATTAATTAAGCAATTTCCTAACTAAATAACTAAATACCTTACTAATTAAAAAATACATTTAACCTACTTAACAATTAAATACAGGGTGATGCTTGCATATCACACCTCCCCGGTAAAAAAGAAAAAAAAATTAAGAATTTTATTTTATTTTTTTTTATTATTGATAAAATGGTTTTACCCTATTTTTGTGTACTTTTAACCTTTTTTTATCTACCTCAATAACTATATTTACATTCCTATTTTCTAATATCTTATATGGACCTTTATAAACTGGTTCTAATTTAGAACTAGTCTCATCTAAAAGTAAAACATTGTCACCTACTTTATAGTGCCTTAGCATGGCTGAGCTATCATATTTAATTTTTCTTTTTGTTTTCGATGCAATTAAATTTTTTCTTGCATCATTTAATGCTGTTTGTAACCTATATTTTAATTCTAATGGGTAATCGCTAAAATTATTTAAAGGTTCAATTTTTTCTATTAAGTTAGATGGTAAAATGCAACTTTTTCCAAAAACCAGCTCATAAGGCGTGTAGCCTGTTGCTGAATGAACCGACGTATTATAAGAAAAACACCAAAAAGGTATCCAAGAACTCCAAGATTCGTTATGCTTAGAAATTTGGATTCTTAGAAAAGCATTTAGGTGTTTATGAGTATTTTCTAAAGCTCCGATTGTTTCGTGGTGATAAGCTGTAGAGTTCAGTTTGTTAATTTTTAATAATTTACAAATTTCGGTAAATACATTTGCCATGAATTCCGTACCCTGGTCTGTAACAACCTTTCTTGGAATTCCATAACGTAAAATGAAATTTTCCACAAATGATTTTGCCACAGTGTTGGCTTCCTTGTTTTGAATGACATAACCTTCTACATATTTACTTAATTCACATTGTAATGTTAATATAAATTTATTATTATCAGAGTCTTTTTCTAAGGGGCCTACGAGATCTAGAAAAACCGTTTCAAATGCAGCATGTGCTGTGTTTGTAATAACTAAGGGTTGTTTAGAGTGTGTAGTATGTTTGCATTTTTGACAGTCTTCACAACGACTAACAAATTTTTCTATATCTCTTCTTAACCCTATCCAGAAATAATATTTTTTTATGTTGTTGTACATGCGGGTTATACCTGCATGACCACCTGTTGGTAACATGTGAAAGTCATTTAAGATTATTTGTTGCAAATCTTTATCTTTTATACATTGTTTATCTTGTAGTATGCATACTTTAATTCCATTTTCTTTAAATATATTATTTTCCATAAATAAATTTATTAATAACTGGCCAGTTAAATTTATTTTTAAGTATAAGTAATTTATTTTGTGCACATGTATTTATCAAGTCTTTCAACGATGCATCGAATGCTAACGCTGATAAAGAATCTTGATTTAAGTAAATAATATTTTCATCGTTAAACAATATATTTTCTGTTATATAAAATTGAGGATCTTTTCTGCCTATTTCACGAAATTTTTTGTATCCTATAATCTGCAATTCGACGCTATCACAAGGTCGTTTCAATAATTCTACAACGTCAGGTTGATCAGGCCTCACATTACAAGAATTATCTACTCCTTGCTTGAATTTTGCTGATTGCGCTCTTGTCATTACAAACATTTTTTGATTTTTCTTTTCCGACATGTTTTTTAAATCATCTGAAGTAATTTCTATGCGAGACAATGCGTCTGCAGTGACGTTTTCTGAACCTTTTACATAAATTACATTAAAATCGTATTCTTCAATTTTTAATCTAAATTTAGTTAACCGACTGGACGGATTTGCCATGCCGAATAAATAAATTAAAGGTCTGTGGTCGGTAAGTATAGTAAACTCTCTATTATAGAGATATGGTCTAAATTTGGTAATAGCCCATACTATAGCTAGTAATTCTCTCTCAATTACCGCGTAATTTCTTTCTGCTGAATTAAGTGTTCTACTAGCATACGCTACTGGTTTATCGTTGCCATTAGATAATGTAGCCCCAAGTGCTATTCCCGAGGCATCTGTTCTTAATATAAATTTATTTTGTTCCGAAAAATCGGGAAATTCTAAAATCGGAGGACTTACTAAAGCTGATTTCAAGTTGTCAAAAGAACATTGGCACTCCTTCGACCAATTAAAGGTTACTCCTTTTTTTGATAACCTATTGAGAGGCGCCGCTAATTCAGCAAAATTTTTTATGAATTTCCGGTAATAGTTCGCAAATGCCACAAACCGCTTAGTTTCATTGGAGTTTTTAGGTACAGGGTAATTTATCATTACACTTATTTTTTCGGGATCTGGCGAAACGCCCTTTTCTGAGATTTCATGGCCTAAATACAATAACTCCTTCTTTAAAAATTCACATTTTTCAGGATTTAGCTTAAGGTTGACTTTGCGTAACCTTTCTAATACTTTGATTAAATTTTTGTTATGTTCATTGAGATTATTACCGAATACTATAAGATCATCAAGATAAATAAAACATGATTCATGATTTAGTCCCGACATAGCTAACGTCATAGCTCTAGAGAAAGCATTTGGAGAAATTTTTAGCCCCATTGGTAATCTAGTCATTTGATATTGTGCTCTGTCTGTTGTAAATGCAGTAAAAGGTCTAGATTCAGGATCTAATTCTATTTGATAGTATCCTTGATACAAGTCTAAATGTGAAAAATAAGTTGCCCCTGATAAAGAATCTAATATTTCATCAATACAAGGTAACGGAAATCTATCACATTCAATTTTGTTATTAAGCTGCCTATAATCTACAACAACTCTCCACTTGTTTTGCTAATTGGACCCTTTTTTCTTTACTATTAAAAGAGGAGATGACCACTCTGACACGGCCGGCTCTATAATACTTTGTTTTATCATTCTATCTATCTGATTGTTTATCTCATTCTTTTGTGAATACGGTAACCTGTAAGGCTTTACATATGAAGGCGTTACTCCGGATTTTAAATGAATTTTTTGCTGACATATATTAGAAACTGTAAAGGGATCATTTTCAAGATAAAATGTGTCTGCATATTTCGCACAAATTTTTTCTATTGACAATTTTTCTTCTTTGTTAAGAGATTTTGTATTAATTTTATTTAATACCCTTTCTACTCTGTTTACAGTTATAGGTATTTTTTCAAATGACTGCGTATTATAATAACATAATCGTTCAATTTTTGGTTTAATAGTTATTTAAGCAACAAGTGTATTAATAAGGGCGATTAACAATCGAGATATTTTAACGCGCGAGCATAGCGAGCGCGTTAATATTCGAGATTGTTAATCGCCATTTTAATTCACGAGTTCGTTACAAAACTTTTCCGTCGACCGTACTTTTCAGAAATATCATTTTTTTGATTTTTCAAATACAAAACCAAGTAAATAATGATATACAATGACAGTTATTACATTACTAACATTGACAGTAAGTATCAAGAGGAGCTGCTTGATTTTTTGATTTTTCAAATGTACAGAATTTTAAACAATAAACTAAATAATGATAAACAGTGACAGTTAGTACTAACAATGACAGACAGGCTACTCGATTTTAAATGTTTTAGTTGAAATCGTTGATTAATAGAAAATCATTCATTAATAGGGGTTATTAATCAACGATTTTGAGTGTATTAAAGTTCATCATAAATGAACGGTCGACGGAAAAATTCTTTAATGTAATTTCTTTATCATTCGTATTTAAAATGCGTATTGGAATTTTATTTTCAAATGGCTTTACTATTGTACTAGCGATTAATACACCTTTACAAATTTCGTCTGCCAAAGCAATGTATTCCTCTGAATGTTGTACTCTAAAATATTTAACGATTTCGCACCTAGCAGGAATAATAGTATACTCGTCATAATCAGAATAAACCGGTATTTTTATTTGTTCGTTATCTATTAAAAGTGATAGGAAAAAATTTTCGTAGTTTATATTCGCTTTATATTTAATAAAAATATCTTGTCCAATTACACCGTCAATTTCACTTGAGAATTCATTTAATATTGAAAAATCATGAGTAAGCTTATATCCATTATGTAGGTCAAAATTAATATTACAAGTTCCAACTGTATATGCTGATCCAGCAATTCCATTTATTTTTATTGTTCTATTCTTATTTATATTTTTATGATTTTCTATACATCTACTAAAAATTACACTCAGTGACGCACCAGTGTCAATTAATAATCTTAATTCTTTATTACAATAACCTACTTTAATAAAATTTAATCCATTCATATTAAATAACCTCTCTAACTTAGTGTTCACGAAAAAACTGCCTATTTTCTACACTCTCTATTGGTTGACTGTTATTATGAGAGTCCTGGTTAGTCATACTATAGCTATGATGTTGACGTCGATTTTGTCCAGAACCCCTAAACTCTGGCGCTCCCCGAGTTCCTCTGTACGAATTATTATGGTTTCGTCTGTATGAATTATTATTACTACTGTAACTATTTCTATATGTATTATTGTGATTTGCTAAATTACTATCCCCATTATTTCTAGATTCAAAGTTATATCTATTATTTTTAAAATAATTGTTTCTACCCTGATTATTAAAAGTATTACCCCGTCTAATATGTGAATTACCGCGCATGTGAAAAACTTTTGAAGGACTTGAATTTCTAATTGTTTCTTCGTCCCTAGCTCCTCCAAAAGCGCTAGCTAGACTACTGTAATTCCTAGCCTTAATAATTGTTTTAATCTGGTCATCTTTAAGTCCATTTGTAAACACGTTAATAGCTATTTTCTCATTTACAACTGTCAGAGACCTTTCCAAAAGACTATTACCTTCTGCTTGAGCTATGGATAAATTAACTATTAAATCTTCTACTTTTTTCCCGAATGTTTCTATAGATTTATTGTTTTGCTGTAACTTATGTAACTCTACCGAGAGTGCCGCTACTGACTCTTTAGTAATTAGCTTATCTTTAATATCTTTTATAAGTTCTTCATTAGAAGCATAATTTTGATTTAATCTAAGCTTTGCACTTTGAGACAATCTTGCTTTTAAGACATATCTTGTTAAAGCATTTTTACCATCTTCATCTAAGAAACTATCATATAACTCAATTGCATCGATTAGTAATTTTATGGATAATTCAGTATCATCCATAAGCGGAATTAAGCTAGAGGCCGTTTTTAAATTAAATGTTTCGCACATATTTATTTGGATTTTACTTAATCTGTCATATAAAATTTCCTTTATCTTACTAATTAATTTAATTATACCATCTACAATAGTTTTTACTCTAGTTTTAATTTCTATATCATAATTTTCTTCGTTAAATTTTCTTCTAACAGTTTCAAATCTAACTTCTATTTTATTTAATTTACTTAATGAATTATTAGTTTTTTCAAAATTATTACGCCTATCTAATGGATCTTTATTAAGATTTTTTAAAAATGTGCTTAATTCGTCATGAATTTCTTTAACTATAACTTCTCCGTCATCTATCTAGTTATGCGTACACAAAAATAAAGTAAAATAAAAATAACTTACATACATTAATTATTTTAAAAAGTAGAAAGAAAAAAAAAACATCTCTTGGTTCCTCTTCTATTTTAAACTATTTCTTGGGACTTGGATATTTCTTGTCTTATTTTCTTTTCCATGTTTTTCTCACATCGCTTATATATTATTACACCAACAATTATAAGTACCAATACCAATGCTACAACTCCACAAATTTCAAATATCGAAACATTTCTGCTATTCTCAGAGTTTGAAATTCCACCACTATTTCCTGATTGAGCTATAATAACCTCTTCTTTAGATTGATTTGTTCCACCCATATTTCAATAATCGCAAAATAACTTTAACCATTTTCAAAATCTAATCATAAGTTCTTGAGTGGCAGGATCGCCATGTGATATTCTAATAGTTGCAGGTAAAAAGAACCCAACCCTTCAGCTGAAGACTTTTATTTTAATACAATTTTAGTTTTTCAAATCAGTGTTACAAATTAACAAATAATATATATCATATTATTTTAAATTAAATATGCTGATCCTTAAACAATTAATTAAGCAATTTCCTAACTAAATAACTAAATACCTTACTAATTAAAAAATACATTTAACCTACTTAACAATTAAATACAGGGTGATGCTTGCATATCACAGTGGTTAACTATTCAGGATTTTGATTTTGAAGTAAAACATAGGCCTGGAAGCAAGATGCTTCATGTTAATGCGCTTAGTCGCAATATACCAGTTTTAAGTACATTAGTTGTTGGAACAGAAGACTGGTTTCTTAGCATTCAGTTGCAAGATCCTACTATAGCAACAATTTGTAAAAAAATCAATGCTAACGATTGCGACCAAGAAATTAAAAATAATTATATGATAAAAGATCAACGACTTTATAGGAAAACTGCAGATGGTTTGGAAAAATTGGTCATTCCTAAATCGGCAAGATATAATATTTAAAAAAAATATCACGACGAAGTAAGTCATTTAGGACACAAAAAATGTGAGTCATTAATAAAAAGTAAATTTTGGTTCAAAGGAATGACAAGATTTATAAAAAAATATGTATATGCTTGTTTAGATTGTGCTTATAAACGGGGCCAATATGGAAAAAGGGAAGGGTTTCTTTACCCTATTGATAAACCTGATCATCCTTTACATACCTGGCATATAGACCACTTGGGGCCTTATACAAAAAGTTCCGGATACTCTTACATTTTAATGGTGGTTGACTCTTATTCAAAATATTTGTTTGCACGTCCAACAAAAACATTAAAATCAATGGAAGCTATTAATGTTCTTAAAGATCTTTTTAGTCTTTTTTCGGTTCCAAAAAGAATTGTTTCTGACTGTGGAACAGCTTTTAAAAGCAAAAGTTTTAAAGAGTTTGCATTAAAATATAAATTCAAACATATACTTAATGCCGTAGCTTCACCAAGATCTAATGGTCAGGTGGAACGGTATAACTTAACCTTAGAAACTGCCATTAATACAAGTGTATCCGATGAAAATGAATGGTATACATTTTACATGATGCAGTTTGGGGTATAAATAATTCAATTAACTCTAGTACGGGTATGACCCCTCATAAATTAATGTTTGGTTTTGACCAGTTAAAACACTCTGACTTAGATAATGTTACCCCAGAAGTAAATAGATTACGAGATTCACCAATCGCAAAATCAAATATGGACAAACAAGCACGTAAAATGAAAAAAAAATTGATTCAAAAAGAAAACCTGCAACCGGCGATTTAGTACTTTGGTCTGGATCTGAATGCGCTCAAAAAGAAGTGCGTAGGAAAACTGGGTTAAGATTTGGAGGACCATATAAAGCTATGTCCACACCGAAAGCAACACATAGGAACATTGTGTTTATGTTGCTTGTTCCTACAACTTGTTTCTGAATGTTTCTGAAAGTTTCTGAAAGTTTCTGAAAGTTTCTGAAAGTTTCTTGATGTTTCAGGTTGCGGAAACAAATGTTCCTACAAGTTGCCTGTTTCCATATTTAGCGGTAAACATCAAATGAAATTGCGAAACATTGTTAAACTTTTTTCTTCTCAGGCGCAGTGTGGACACGTTGTAACGTGTTTCGGAAACTAATGCGGCGAGGGTATAGCGAGGAGCGCAGTTCTGTTGTATTTATATTTATCTATAGTTGTTAACCAAAAGAAAACATGTCGTTCAAGTGGACAACAGAAAATTTAATAAATGTAATTGAACTCTACAGAAATGCCGAGTGTTTGTGGAATCCAAGGGATAAAGAATATAAAAATCGTTACAAAAAACACGATTTGTGGGTGACGATAAGTAATGCGACTGGCGCTACTGTTGATGAAGTGAAAAGAAAAATAAAAAACTTAGTGGCGCAGTACTACAGAGAAAAGAAAAAATATCGTGCCTATCAAAAATCTGGTGCTGGAGCCTATATTATCAGCAAATGGTTTGCCTTCAAGTACCTAGAATTTCTTTCTGACAAAAACGCAATTCGTCATTGTTCGGAAAAAGGAATAACTGATTCAAATGTAAGTAGGTATTATATACTGTATTTTACTAAAATTACAAAATATTATGTTTTAATAGGCATTTTGCCATGGGACTAATCCTTGCGGCGATACAAAAAATTCAGCGTACTCTTGTCGAACTTTTTTAGCTTCATCTGACGAATTACGAGCTCGTTTCTGTAATGACATCAATAATGACCTATTTTCGTCTTTTCTCC
This sequence comes from Altica lythri, assembly GCA_964028335.1. Lineage (NCBI taxonomy): Eukaryota > Metazoa > Arthropoda > Insecta > Coleoptera > Chrysomelidae > Altica > Altica lythri. The sequence continues at coordinate 23,926,360 of OZ034806.1, read as the reverse complement.
ATGAACCAGGTATCAATTCACCAGTGTCTTTGTCTTCCGCATCAAATGAACCCAGTGGTGCATATATATGTCTTGAAAGCTTGCTCCGTTTTAAAAAATTGTGTAAACATACAATCGCGGTCACAATTTTCTCTGCATTTTCCGGAGCTACAAGCAGTGGTTTCCTGAGTAATCTAAATTTAGCCGACATAATTCCAAATACGTTCTCGGAAATTCTTCTGGCTCTTGAAAGCCGATAGTTAAACATTCTTTTACATGATCCTTTATCCTGATATCCGGGAAAAGGTTTCAATAAGTTACGAGATAATGGAAAGGCATCATCCCCCAAAAACACATATGGTACTGACTTTGTTCGGCCTGGAAGAGGATTATCAGCTGGTAAATTAAGCTGACAATTCAGTAACATCTTCTTGAAATGCGTATTGGCAAATACTCCCCCGTCTGATATGCGCCCTTGAGAACCAATATTCATGTACATAACCTCATAATTTGCATTTGCCACCACAAACAACACAATACTAAAAAATTGCTTATAGTTGAAAAAATCACTGCCACTATTTTTGGGGGCTTGTATCGTGATATGTTTTCCGTCCATTACCCCAACACATTGAGGAAAATTCCAGAGTGCGTTGAATGCATTTGCCACTATCGCCCATTGGTCTTCATTTGTAGGCAGCTGTAATAAAAGAAAATTATGAAATAAATGATAAATTTTCCAACAGTATTTAATATTTTAAATGTCATTTAATTAAGGCCTTTTTTTTAGGAACCTTACTCTCCTGACAGTGCTGACGATCATGATGATGATGAAGGTGAGAAAGAGTATAGTGAAACTGAGAAAGAGGATAGTGAAACACAAGATATCACCCAATCTGTAACTGAAGAAGATCTTGTTGTGAATCAACAAGAAAATACGCAGCCTAAAACACATCAGGATAATACACTATCACAAAGTGACAGTATGGAGCAAAGAGACCATGTTGTAAAGCTGCAGAAGGAAAACCAAACATCTACTGTTAATGAAAAGTCCAAGGAAAATCCGCGAACTATTGAGAAACTAGACACAGATTTCAAGAGACCAAAAAAAAGGCGAGGTATCCAAAACCTAACTAAAGAGACAGACGGAAGGCAAGAAGAAGCCTACATGTTCTTGAAGGAATTGCAACACAAACAACAGAAAGATCATTTCAGCATATTTGGAGAACATGTGGCATCTAAAATGCGACGTTTAAAAACCGAGTACGCACAAAACACAGTAGAACATTTGATTGGAAATATATTGTGGGAGGCTTCACTTGGCAAATATGACCAACCATATCAATACCATCAGTCACCCCAGTTTGGGTTTCATTCGTCGGCGTCACCATTAACGACACCTTCACCTGTAACGGATTATGTGTCTTCACCTTCACCATCGCCACAAATGCTTTCTTCAGCTAATACTGGTGTACCAAGTGAGCCATTGTCAGATAAGATTCAAGAACCAGTAAACGAAAATGATATTCTTTACACAGCTTTGTCATCTATTTACAAAAATGTTTAGTATAATTTATTCGATGTGTTATATAAAACGTTTTCCTTGTTTACGTGTATTTTTTGAAAGTTAAATACAATTTTCATAAGCGTTTGTCAAGACTGATTATTGAACACTTACCTTAATTTGATCTTCAAGAACTGATGTAATAGCATCGCAGACTTCTGGTACAATTATTGAAATTGCTTGTTTGGAGATTCGAAATAAGTACATCAGTGAAGTATATGAATCTCCCGTCGCAAGAAATCGAAGTGTTAGTAGTAGACGTTCCACTGGAGATATAGCAGCTCTATAGTTGGTGTCTTTCTTTTGAATTAAAGGACTAATTTTGCACAATAACCATTCCAAATCAGTACTACTCATACGAAAAAAGTTTTTTACGTTGCCATTATCAATCCTGCATTCTGATATTAAATCATCTTTCTTTAATGAACTTAAGAGGCGTACGACGCCATGTGTATTTCTTTCTAAAAGAGTAGGCCTAGTCCAACATTTGCGGACTCTTTTTTTCGGCTTTTGCAAAATAATAACAATTGCAGCCACTGCTGCCTGTAAATCGTCTTCGCACCACATTGTTTACGGATATTAAAACACACACTATATTGATGTAGACGGAACGTTTTTTGATGCGGCAACACAATAATACTGTGACTGAAAGGAGTGTTTTGGTGTGGATAGAATGTTTACGATAATTCTGCAGAAACATTCAGAAACAAGTTGTAGGAACAAGCAACATAAACACAATGTTCCTATGTGTTGCTTTCGGTGTGGACATACCTTAAGATCATAAAGGTTCATAAAAATGACCGCTATACAATTTCATCTTTGAAAGGCATGAAAGGTTATAAAAAAAATAAAGCTGTCGTTCCAGTAGACCAAATCAGAAAATATTCTGGTGGAGTCTTGGAACAATCCGAATCTGATAGCAGTATAAATAGTACTGATGAATTATTAGATCTCTTGGAAGGATAAAAACACATATAAAATCAAATCCTGAGCATAAAAAATATATATGAATAAAAATTAGAAGAGCTCTAATGCGAGCATAAAAACCAATAAAATAAGTAGAGCTCTAATGTGAGCATAAAAATAAATAAAATTTAGCAGAGCTCTAATGTGAGCATAAAAACGAAAATTAAAAAAATTAGTAGAGCTCTAATGTGAGCATAAAAAAAAATATAAAATTTAGCAGAACTCTAATTTGAGCATAAAAACAAAAACTAAAAATTTGTAGAGCCCTAATGGGAAATAAAAAAAAAATAATAAAACAAATAAATAAACTATAAAAAATTGACGCAATATTGGAGAATAATTTGTCTTCTTTCAGGAAGTCCAAAAAAAAACCATCAGAAGAAGTCGAGGACGGTTGAAAAACAGGATGGCCGAATGTAACGTATCTCCCTATAATGTAACATATTTACCTATACTTATTTTATTATGTATTTACATATTTCTAATTATTATGTCGAGTTATTGTTATTGCTATTTTTCATTAATATTTACTTTACTATAAAATATACATACTATTAATTATTTTACTAAACTAGGGTTATTCTTTTTATATTCTTGTTATCGTATCATATATAGAAAAAACTCATGCCAGTTACATCTTGGCAATTCCCTATTTTATCTGAGTCAGCAATAGATAAGAAAAGCATATAAATATAGGTTTCTTGCATTGTATAATTACTCTCTAGTTTGCTTTCATACTGTTTATGTTAACTATTGTTCAAATAAATATTTTTTAAAAATAGAAAAGTTTTTGAAAAATATAAAATTGGCGCAGTCAGTAGGATATCCGTGCGAGTTATAAAAAACCGGGAACCGCTTCTGTCGAATTTCTGGACATTTTTGTGACTTTGGTATTTTAATACCTTAAGTGCGGACGATCTTTTGAACATAGTGAAAAACAAAAACAGTTTCCCTTTTTGTGGAACCAGTGCCCTTTCTGTGGACAACCAAGCTTGCAGGGAGTCGGAGACTAGGATTTTTACGAGCCAGTTCTTCAGAAACGTAAGTGCCAAATTTCCTATTCTTGCCTTTCCATTCCTTTCTAAGTTTCGGAAAGATATTTAAGTTTAGATTATAGAAAAATAATATATGATAGATACAGAAATTGATATTTTGTCAGAGATTTTAACTAATACTAAGTTAGAAGAAAATATAAATAAAATGCCTCCAAGTCAACCCCAAGTAAACTGGGATCTCTTTAAATCAAAGATTCATAATTTAAAACCATTCGATGGTAATGTAGATTATTTAAGTCAATTTATATTTAAATGTGAAAAACTAATCAATACTTATGTTCCTTATAATGATGAAGAATTAAATTCACATATATTTGAGTGCATACAAGGTAAATTAGAAGGTAGAGCACAATTTATGGTAGGGAATAGAGTAGAGCTAGATTCATGGCATAAATTAAAAACTGCCCTAATTCAATGTTTTGCGGATAGACGTGATTTAGGTTGTCTTGTCCAAGAGCTAACTAGAAGTAGACCTCTTAAAGGTGAACATTTAATTAATTTTGGTAGTAGGCTACAACTTCTTAGAAGTAGTGTTGTACAAAGAATAAGTAACAATATTGCATTATCTGCAACAGATAAAGCTTGTCAAATAAATCATTATAATAAAACCGCGTTAAATACTTTTATTGCTGGATGCAATGGCATTTTGAAAAATAATATGCATTTAAGAAAACCCGATTCTTTAGAAGATGCTATGGCATACGTAGCAGAATATGAAAATTTTGAGAAAATGTATGGTAATGTACACGATAGGAATAATTATCCAATAAATAAAAATAATTCAAATGGTATTAATCGCAACCAACATCTTCAAACCCAAATTCTTTTAAGAAATAATTTCAACCCCAATTACTTTTCAAATAATACACCGAATTTCCAACCAAATAATCAATCGAATAATTTTTACAGACCAAATAATTTTCTGCCAAATTACCCACAAAACAAACCAAATTGGCCGTGCCAACCAATAAATATTCAAAATACAAAATATTTTACAAACCAACAAGTATTCGGTCCACCAAAAAATGTTTTCAAACCAAAACATATTCCAGAAAACCAAAAACCAAAACCAGAACCAATGTCTACATCTTCAAGAATTCTTAGTATGAATTTAAGACGAAATTTTGTTCCTAATCAAAATACTAATAGAAATTACTTCCAAAGTAATTTAGACACTAACCCCAAATATACTGTTGAAGAATTGTTTACTAATCAATATGATAATTCTGATGAGAATGATATAGAATTATATCAATATGATAATAATATCGAACCATATCAATGCAACAATGACGATAATCATAATGACACATTTAATGACGAACCAAATTTTCAGTCAATGTTTGACCCAAATTTTCAAGAAACCAGCCTTTCAGAAGTAACAACATAACAGAAATGAATAATTTTCATAATAACCCTCTGCCCTTTATTGAAATTAAAAAACCTTAATTAAAATAATTAATTGATACAGGTAGTTCTATTTCTATAATAAAACCCTCAGTAATCGAAAAATATTATCCAAATTGCATTTATCATAATAATGCAACGTTAACAACTTCTTTTGGAAGCAAAGTGATAAGATATCAAGCATTAATCCCAGCCTTTGCAGAATTTAATTGTAATTATAATATTAATTTCATTCTATATGACTTTCATAACTTCTTTGATGGCGTTATCGGTATTAAAGATTTAGCAACTATGAACTTAAACATCGACCTTGCAAACAAAAGATTAATCGGACAACACGTTGAAATTCCATTCAGATATAGCGAAGCTGATGATATAGAATTTTCATTCTCAGCGAATTCCGGCGAAACAGTAATAAAGAAATTACCAGTCAGCATAGATAACGGAGAGATATTTGTAGAACAAAGAACAATAAACAATCTGAATATCCCACCTTTGATAACTGTTGCAAAAGACGGTTTTGCACAAATAGAAATACAAAATCATACAAATAATTGCATATCAGTTACTTTAAATAAACCGCTTAAAGTCAATTCTTTTCAATCATCCGAATATGAACTTTATAAATTTGAAAATTTTGTTAACGATAATAATATAAAACTTAATAAAAATTTAGAACATTTAATACATACTAAATCTTACAGATATCCTTATGTTCATAAAGAAGAAGTAAAATATTTAAAAGGAAAAAGTAACAAGGCAGCAGACGCTTTATCTCGCTACCCAAACCTAAATACAATGGAAACAGAGTCCTTAGACGTAAATCTAGGAGACATTGATGATATTATACAGAAAGAATTAGAAGTAATGGATCAAGAAATATACCTTTATTAGAACTAGATATTTCTGACCTTTCAGAAATATTTGAAGAAAATCAACCTAAACAAAAAATAAAGATAATATCTGAAACACGAATTAAACCACCTACTATAATAACTGAAAACAAAGAAAAAGAAACAGATTTAGAGACTATTCATTCATCTAAAGAGAATCCAATATTTTCAATACCTATTACAGAAAGACCATTAAACCTATATAAAAACCAAATCTATTTTACCTGTGGTGATACCAATAAAATACTGGTAGATCGACAAAAGGTTTTTGAAAATAAAAGATTATATGTTACTCTTCCAAAATTAATTCTTGAAGCAAGTATAATAAACTTTATTAAGGAATATATCGATCCAAAACAAAATTATGCGTTATATTTTCCTTATCAAAATCTATCGCATCTATTTACAGTGACACTTCAAAACACTTTCAAACATTCCTCCTACAAATTTATTCAATGTACAAAAGTACTTAATGATATTCACTTAATAGACGAACAAAAGGAAAAAATAAAATACCACCATATATTTAAATCAGGACATCGTGGCAACGAAGTTCAAAAATCATTAAGTTCTCGATATTATTGGCCGAAAATGAACGAGGATATAATAACTCTATACATTCGGTAACTAAATTCACACCATTTGAAATAATTAAAGGACATATTGACAACCCTGATCCATTTGATGTTGATGATCATTTAGTCATTTCAACCTATGTACAAAATCATAAACAGACAAGTAAAGAACTATACAAGAAAGTAAAAGAACGAAATGAAAAGACAAAAGAAAAAATCATTACCAAATTAAATGAAAAAAGATCTGATCCCCCAGACTATTCTAAAGAAGAAATTGTCTATGTGAAAACTAAAGCAAGAGATAAAAAATCACCAAAATTTAAGAAGACTCGATTAATTAGAGATAAAGGTATTCTAATTAAAACCGACAAAGGAACTTATCACAAAAACATATCGAGAAAACCGAGATCTAATAAGAAAATCTTGTTACAGGATACAGATGAAACTGAACCTCCTGATGACTCTGTACCGGGTGCTTCATGTTTATGAAACAGCGAAAGCAGAAGATATTAAAATAACTAAGTTAGAAAATCTTTTACTTCCTATACAATTAGGAAACGCTAGACTAGTTTATAGTAAACATACCTTTTTACATTACGTAGATTTAGGCGCTTTGATTAAACAAGTAAATGCCTTAATAACTAATTTTAATGTTATAAAAAACAGTATAAAGCATGTAAATATAACAAATCCAGTGTCTTATCATGGATTATCTCAAACAATGTTATTAAGAACTAATTATTTAATTGAGACTGTGCAAAAGAAAATCGAAAATTTATATCCCCATATACGGAATAAAAGAGGTTTAATTAGTGTCATTGGAATAGCAAATAAGTGGCTCTTTGGAACCCTTGATTCAGATGATGAAGAAAGATATAATCAAGCTATTCGTTTACTACAAGAAAATCAAAAAAGTATCATTCATGAAACGAATTTACAAATTTCATTGCAAAAGAAATTAATAGATCATTATAACAAATCAATTTCAATTTTAAGTAAAAGTCAAGAAAAATTTAATAATGATTTAGGAAAAATCAGTGCCTCTATTTATCAAAAGATTAATAATCTTCAAAATTATACGGAATAAAAGAGGTTTAATTAGTGTCATTGGAATAGCAAATAAGTGGCTCTTTGGAACCCTTGATTCAGATGATGAAGAAAGATATAATCAAGCTATTCGTTTACTACAAGAAAATCAAAAAAGTATCATTCATGAAACGAATTTACAAATTTCATTGCAAAAGAAATTAATAGATCATTATAACAAATCAATTTCAATTTTAAGTAAAAGTCAAGAAAAATTTAATAATGATTTAGGAAAAATCAGTGCCTCTATTTATCAAAAGATTAATAATCTTCAAAATTATCTAAGTGTTCAAGGCATATTAAGTCAAATCAATTTAGATTGTCAATCAACTATAACATTTTTAGACAATTTAGAAAATGCAATATTGTTTTCAAAATTAAATACATTACACGGCTCAATTATCTCCAGCTCAGAAATCTTGAGTATGATTAGTTATTTACATAAATTATACAATGAAGATACAATCCCAAAATTTAAAAATGTATTAACTTATTATCAGTTTTTAGGAACACAGGTATCAACTTCTGAATCAACCTTAATTTTTGCGATACATGTATCATTATTAAAATCCGAAACTTTTGAATTTTATCATTTATATCCATGTTAAGCATTTTATTTTATAATCTATTTGTTTTATTTTTTTTTGCTGAGACGCTACTGCGCACCGTGATAAACAACGTGGCAGACGACGAAGCGTTTTTCAAGTGTTCTGTTCATATATAAAAGTCATTAATATAAAAGTCATTATTAGAAAAGTCATTATGTTAACATTTTTTCGTTATTATACTTTTAATTTAAAAACAAGAGTTTAATTACTTAAACAACAAAATACATACAAACATATATGGTCCTTCGAGCCGGATGAAAACACTGCAATAGTTTGAATATTGCATTTTATTCTTCACCGCTTGGAAAAGTCCATTCTTCAGAACAAAGGAAGCCACATCCTACAACATTTGGGAATCCTGCTAGTCGCTTAAGAATAAGGTCAGAGGTCAGGTCAGTGCATTTCCTTTTTATTTCCTTCCTTTATACCTAATACAACAAGATTCTATCTGATTTAATTACATATTATTTATTTCTTTGACAAAATTTAATATTTCACACGGTTTCGTCTATTTTCCATTTCATTTTATTGTTTTAAATATGCAAGTTGCAAAACAAAATAAACGGACCATAAAAGGTTCTTTAACACGTTTCGTTGCATATTTTAACAATGTTAAAGGTACACAACTTAATTCAACGAAAATTAACGAGTTACAAATAAGACTCAGTGTTGCCGAAAAATTATTAGACTCTTTTAATGATGCTCAGATTCAAATCGAATCAAATGATCCAGAATATGACGCGAATATTGATACTACTCATTTAGTTGAACGGGAAAATAAATATTATTCAATTATAGCAGAAGTAAAACAGTTTATTGCCGATTTTTATGGTTCACAAATTATTCAACAAACGCAAAACAGTTTCTCAGGTTCCAATCATGGTGCGGTGACAGATTTCAAATTGCCCTCATTAAATTTACCTGTTTTTGATGGAGAGTACGATCAATGGCTATTTTTTAGAGATACATTTTCTTCTGTCATAGATAATAATTTATCTTTAACAAAAATTCAAAAATTTCACTATCTTAGACTATCTTTAAAAGGTATAGCTGCTGAAACAATAAAGTCTCTTGAAATTTCCAGTGATAATTATGACATAGCATGGAAATTAAGTATAGAGCGATTTGAAAACAAACACATTTTGGTAAACAATCACATTAAACAAATTTTTAATTTACCTCGCCTTGAGAAAGAATCTAATCATGGATTAAGGCATTTGCTTGATGGATTACAAAAGCATCTTAGAGCACTTGAAGTACTCAAGTTACCAATTGACAAATGGGACGCTATAATAATTTATTTAATTTCCACAAAATTAGATAATGCATCTAGGCGCGAATGGGAATTATCAAATAAGCCCGAAAACTTACCTTCTTTGACTGATTTTCTTAGCTTTCTAAAGGACCGCTGTCGACTACTAGAAACTTTAGAAGCTGGTAAAAAGTATTCTAGCAAAAGTTAACTACTTGATTGCAGTTTCCTGCTAATCAATTGTCATTTCAGTAAAACGTTTATCAAATAGATGTCAAAGATAATAATAGTATACCTAATACTATTATGACGTTTTACAGAGTCTTTGAAAATCAAAGAACATATAGACCGTTTACTAAGAACCAACAACTACTTCCCTGGCTATATGCCACGACGGACATTGAATTACAGTTCAAAGATAAACGGGGTTAGTATATCTGCAAGATAGAACTAACCATTTTAGTTTGCAATTCGATAGGATATCACTTGTAGACCGGTTTCGACGTATTGCGTCTCATCAGTACAAGGTAGATATCCATCCAGATGCTCTAAGAGCAACTAGATTGGAGATATGTCTGAAATCACACAAATACATTATCTTTAGTAAAGAAAATGTAAAAAGTGCGATAATAGCGACATCTCCATATTTAATTGCAAACTGAAATTCTATTTGACAAAAAACCTCTCGGCTTTGTAGGGTTAACTATTTGATAAACGTTTTACTGAAATGACAATTGATTAGCAGGAAACTGCAATCAAGTAGTTAACCCTACAAAGCCGAGAGGTTTTTTGTCAAATAGAATTTCAGTTTGCAATTAAATATGGAGATGTCGCTATTATCGCACTTTTTACATTTTCTTTACTAAAGATAATGTATTTGTGTGATTTCAGACATATCTGCAATCTAGTTGCTCTTAGAGCATCTGGATGGATATCTACCTTGTACTGATGAGACGCAATACGTCGAAACCGGTCTACAAGTGATATCCTATCGAATTGCAAACTAAAATGGTTAGTTCTATCTTGCAGATATACTAACCCCGTTTATCTTTGAACTGTAATTCAATGTCCGTCGTGGCATATAGCCAGGGAAGTAGTTGTTGGTTCTTAGTAAACGGTCTATATGTTCTTTGATTTTCAAAGACTCTGTAAAACGTCATAATAGTATTAGGTATACTATTATTATCTTTGACATCTACTAGCAAAAGTTCTCATAATAAATCGAATTCACACGCGTTCAATAAAAATTCAAAAACCTTTCTTGTGTCTTCTAATCAAAATTGTTCTTTCTGCAAAGGGAATCATTTGATATACACTTGTCCAGATTTTCTTAAACTAGAACCGTCATTTAGGCTTAACGAATCAAAACGCTTAAGGCTATGTATCAACTGTCTTCGTTCAGGTCATTTAACAAAGGATTGTAAATCTTCTGGTTGCAGAAAATGTCATAAAATACACCACACTCTTCTTCATTTTCCCAATATACAAAGAGCTGATAGCAGCAATACTTCATCGATCCAAACTGAACAACCTTCTAGTCAAACCGATTGCGGCTCTGATACTTTACAAGTCAAAACTGTACAAAATATAACAGATGGGATTGTTTTAATTTCGAACAATGTCATTACAAAACCTATGGTTTTATTATCCACTGCAATGGTCAAAATTTCTGACAGACATGGAAACTGGCATGACTGCAAAGTTTTGTTGGACTCCGGATCTTAAAGCAATTTCATTTCTGAAAAACTTTGTAAAATCTTAAACTTACCTTTAAACAAAATTGACTTTTCAATTTCCGGAATTAATCAAGCCACTTCCAACATTAATTATCGAACGTCCACCAAGATTCAATCAAATCATAACGGTTACAGAATCACGATATCTTGTTTAGTCTTACCATTTATTGGTGGGGAAATTCCCTCATTTACTTTTGATCATAAACTCTTAAAATTGCCTGATAACATTATATTAGCTGATCCATATTTTAATGAATCCACTCCTATTGATTTACTAATCGGAGGTGAAATATTCTGGGAAATTGTCAGCATTGGACAAATTAAATTAGGTAAGGACCAACCGATCTTACAAAAAACTAAATTTGGATGGATTATTTCTGGTCCATTTTATTTTATGCAATCTAAATCGAACACTGTTTGTAACTTAAGCACAGATGATTCATTAAACGACCAACTTCAAAGGTTTTGGGAAATTGAAAACTTTCCAAACAAACTATTTTTATCTGACGAAGAAATTTCTTGTGAAAAACACTTTAAAGAAAACACTTACATTAGACCAGACGGTCATTTTTTTGTTTCATTACCACTAAAACATTCTCCACAAGTATTGGGAGAATCAAGGAATACTGCTACCAGAAGATTTTTATCTCTTGAAAACAAATTATTGAATAACCCTGATCTATTAAACCAATACCACGATTTTATAAAGGAGTATATCTCATTATCTCATATGTCTTTAACTGAAAATGATGAGAACACCAAAGGTTTCTTTCTACCTCATCATTGCGTGATTAAAGGGTCCAGTTCTACCACCAAATTACGTGTCGTCTTCGATGGAAGTGCAAAAATATCTTCTGGTTATTCTTTAAATGACATATTGATGGTCGGTCCAACTATTCAAGAGGACTTGTTCCCTATTGTACTTCGATTCAGAAAACATAAATTCGTTTTAACTGCCGACATCACAAAAATGTATCGCCAGGTTTTTCTCAACGACGAAGATCGTTATTTACAAAAATTTCTGTGGCGTTTTAATCCTAAAGATAATATTTCTGTTTATAATCTTGACACCGTTACATACCGTACGGCAAGCGCTTCGTTTCTAGCCATTCTTTCTTTGCATGAAGTTGCATATATTTATCAAAAATGCCATCCTCAAATTGCTTCTGTTACACTCCATGATTTCTACGTAGACGACTTACTTACTGGTGGTGATTCTCTTGAACAAATACAATATATTAAAGAAAATTTATCTATGCTCCTTGAAAAACATGGTTTTCCACTTAGAAAGTGTATTTCAAATTGTACAAACATACAAACCCATGAAGATTTCATGCTTACAATTGGTCGTAATGAACCTAACAAAACGTTGGGTCTGCTTTGGAATCCTATTCAAAATAATTTGGAGTATTCCATAATTTCTAACTCTTTATCAGGAAAAATCACAAAACGTCAAATATTGTCAGCCATATCGCAAATATTTGACCCCCTTGGTTTACTTTCTCCTGTTACTATCATTGCGAAAATCATACTTCAAGAGCTTTGGAAATTAAAAATATCTTGGGATGAAAGTATTCCTATGAATCTTCACACAAAATGGTTAATCTATCGCAAAGAACTCAATGAATTGAACGACATTAAATTTTCTCGACACGCCTTGTGTCCAAATCCCAGTTATATAGAGTTGCACGTATTTTGTGATGCGTCAGAAAATGCTTACGGCTGTTGTATCTATCTAAGGTCCATTGATTCTCTAGGAAAAATTCATTGTAATATTCTATGTGCCAAGACCAGAATAGCACCTTTAAAACAATTGACTATCCCAAAACTTGAACTTTGTGGTGCTGTACTTTTAGTTAATCTTTTAAATAAAGTAAAGGGGTCTTTGCAAATATCCATTGATAAATTTTATTATTGGTGCGATTCAACTATTGTTTTATCTTGGATACAATCTTCTCCTAGTATTTTGAAAACCTTTAATGCGAACAGAGTAGCTCACATACAAAATTTAGCTGAGGCAAATTGCTGGCATTATATTTCCATTACTCAAAATCCCGCCGACCTCTTATCGCGTGGAATTACCGTTTCTAAATTAATCCAATCAAATCTATGGTTTTTTTGTCCTACTTGGTTGACACTCTCTGAATCTGAATGGCCAACAAAACATACATCTGTTATACTTTCAATAAACGAACTCCCTGATACAAAATCTAACAAAACTTTTATCGCTATCGATACAGACTTTATTGAAAATATCAATAGATTTTCTCGGCTTACTAAGCTACAGAGATCTTTTGCTTGGATTATTCGTTTCAAAAACAATGCCAAAGTACCCAAAGATTCAAGACAATTTGATCCTCTAACATTTGCAGAAATGCAAGAATCTTTAAATATCTTAATTTTTATTGTTCAAAAACATGCGTTTCCTCAGGACTACCTAATGATTTCAAAGGGGCAACCCTATAAAGGTAAACTTTCTAGTCTTCACCCTTTTATGCATTCCGATCAAACCATTAGAGTTGGTGGAAGAATTCGCAATTTAGAGTTTGACTTTAACAAAAAGCATCCTGCTATTCTTCCGGCTAATTATCATTTTACTATGTTGGTGGCCAATCATGAACATCTTCGCTTGCTTCATGCGGGACCTCAATTACTTTTAGCTTCTCTTCGTGAAAGGTATTGGCCGCTTTCAGGTCGAAATTTGGTCAAAAAAGTTGTTCGCAACTGTACAAAATGTTTTCGCTTTTAAGCCAAGCCTGAAAAACACTTAATGGGTGACTTACCTAAGGAAAGAATCACACCATCTCGTTCGTTTTCAATCTGTGGTGTAGATTTTGCTGGGCCGTTGGTTATTCGCGATAGAAAAACCAGAAAGTTTCAAACTACTAAGGCTTATATTTCTTTATTTATTTGTTTCGCCACTAAGGCAATACATTTGGAGGTTATTAGTGACTTAACAACTAAATGCTTTTTAGCGGCCTTGAGGAGATTCTTTTCAAGGCGTGGTAGGTCCACTAAAATATTCTCTGACAATGGCACAACCTTCGTTGGTGCAAATAATGCTATACAAGAGTTCTTTACAAACTATGGAGAAACTGTATCTTCTGAATTAATCGCTGAGGGTATAACGTGGAGTTGTATTTCTGCCAGGGCACCGCACTTTGGTGGAATCTGGGAAGCTGGCGTCAAAACTGTTAAACATCATCTAAATAGAGTAGTAGGTAATACCATTCTAACATACGAAGAATTGTCCACAGTTTTATGTCAGATAGAATCTTGTGTAAATTCCCGACCATTATACCCCATGTCAAACGATCCAAGTGATACCCTTCCTTTGACCCCCGCACATTTTCTAATTGGTGACACCATGACCTCTATTCCTGACCACAACTGGATAGAAGTTCCTATGAATCGACTAAGCAGATTTCAACGGTGCCAACAAATCTTACAAAGCTTTTGGAGCAAATGGTCCAAAGAATACATATCTCATTTGCAACAGAGGGTCAAATGGAATGAACATTTTAATACCCTGCTCAAGCCTGGTATTTTGGTTATGTGTAAAGAAGACAATCTTCCTCCACTTAAATGGAGCATCGGTAGAATAATTCACTTACACCCTGGAAAAGACAATATAATTCGTACTGTTACTTTAAAGACTGCTACTGGAATTTACAAACGACCAGTGATAAAATTGTGCGTGCTTTCAAATCAAGACTGATTGGTTATTGCTGTTGAAAACCTGAAGGCTTTCAAAGGGGGCGGCATATATGTTAAGCATTTTATTTTATAATCTATTTGTTTATTTTTTTTTGCTAAGACGCTACTGCGCACCGGGATAAACAACGTGGCAGACGACGAATCGTTTTTCAAGTGTTCTGTTCATATATAAAAGTCATTAATATAAAAGTCATTATTAGAAAAGTCATTATGTTAACATTTTTTCGTTATTATACTTTTAATTTAAAAACAAGAGTTTAATTACTTAAACAACAAAATACATACAAACAATCCAATAATTCAAAACCATAAAATGTATACGCCTTCTTATCCCTATTTGGCACAAGAACATGAAGAGATTCAATTTGAAAAAGAAGAATGTCTAATGTTAGAGAATAATTACTATTGTCAACAGAACTTCATTCCTCCAGACAATTGTACCTTATTTTTGCTTCAAGGCAATACTCCTGAAAATTGCCATATTTTGGAAATAAACATACAAGAAATAATTACACAACAAGTGACACGAGACGAAATCCTAGTCATACCATCTGAACCAGAAAGACTCTTCTCTAAATGTAAAACCAAACAATATTTTGAAGTTGCAGAACCAACTCTAATAAAAATTCCTAAATCATGTGAAATATGGGCCAAAGAAAAGAAATATATCAACAACATTCAATTAACTGCAGGAAAACCGTTTATTTTACCAAAATTAGAAAATTATAAAATAAAAGCTATGAAAAATTATCAAATATCCAACATGTCAAGAATCGACTTTGAAGAACTTCATGAAATCAACGAATTTTCCAAAAATCTAAAACCAATTCAGCAAACTGCAAATACCCAAATCAATACTTCAGTGCTTCGGACGATATTAAGTATGGTTGCTTTAATTGTATTCATTGGGGCCGTATTTATCTGCAGAAACAAATTTAGTAAGTATAAGAAGAATAAAAAAAAAATTTTAACAGAAGTCATGGAACTTCAAGAAAATCCTTTGGAAACCACTTCGAAAAATAAATCCATATTTTTCGAATCTTAAGAAGGGAGGAGTTACACCTTGGCAATTCCCTATTTTATCTGAGTCAGCAATAGATAAGAAAAGTATATAAATATAGGTTTCTTGCATTGTATAATTACTCTCTAGTTTGCTTTCATACTGTTTATGTTAACTATTGTTCAAATAAATATTTTTTAAAAATAGAAAATTTGCCGATGATTGTACAAGGATGTGAGTCAGTCTTCGCTCGATACAAAAATAAATCGTTTGTTTCGGGAATTGTGGTATTATTTTTACCTTAGTAAAAAAAGTTACCGTAACAGAAAAATGTTGAATCAGCGGTGTCCTATGTCGATTCTTGATATGTAACTCCTCCCTCCTTAACTTCCGAAAATAATGGAATTATTATTCGGAATAATTTCTTCTTCTTCTTTTAATTCTTCATTTTCTGGCTTTTTAGTTGATCTCTTAAATCTTCGGAAAGTTTTGTAGACAATATAAGGATTACAATGAGGCAGATTATAACCATCAAGCTTGCTTCAAGTGGTTTTGTGTGTTGAATATGGTTATCGTAAATAATAGGAGTTAATCTTTTTGATTCTTTACTAATTTTATAAATTTCGTTTAGGTCTAGTTTCTTTAGATGTGGAATTTGGTAACTTGTCTTTGATTGTAATTCGTAACCATTTAGTTTTGGCAAAATCAAAGGTTTACCTTGCTGGATTTTAATATCATTGGAAAACCTCTGGTCATTGATCTCAATTTTGCAAGATTTTGGAATTTTCACTAAAGTCGGCTTTCTAATTTCAATATATTGATCTGAACTGCATTTTGAAAGTAATTTTTGGGTAGTTTTTGGAATGATCAATACTTCTTCTTGAGTAATTTGTTCAACAATGGTTTCTTCGATGCTTACGTGGATTTCTTTACATGATATTGGTGGTATGTTACTTATAAGTTGGATGGTGCAATTGTCCTCTTGAAAGAATTTTTGTGTACAGTAATATGTGTTTTCTAGAACTGGACAGGCATCTTCTTCAAATTGGCTTAAGGAAGTTGTTGGTGCCAAATATGGGAATTTTGGAATAAACATATAATTTTGTTGGATGACTGGGTAGAGGTGATAGAAAGTTAGGACTTGGGATTTAATGATTGGTACATGAATGGCAAATATAAATTTATTTTTTGAAACTGTAACCTGAGTCCCTAAGAACTTGTAATAAGTTAAAATGTTCTTGAATTTTGGAATTTCATATTCTTTATATATATTTCTTAAGTAAAGTAATATTTCTGATAATTCTTAACTTGAAATAATTGAATTGTGTAGGGTATTTAGTTTTGCAAAAGTAATTGAATTTTCTAAGTTAAATGTTATAATGTTTTAACAGTCTAAATTAATTTGTGAAATTACTGCTTGAAAGGTAATGTATTCATTTAAACGAGTTATTGTTTTTTTGACCGATAGTTAAAAAAATTGTAGGCTGTCCGCTAGTTTCTGCTGATTTGAAGAGAGAATTTGAATGGTTTTATTATAATTTTTAATGAGTCTTTTCGATAACGAACTTTGCAAGTTAACTTCGTTTATAATATTCTTTTGATTTTGTTCTAATAACTTAATTGTTTCGTCATAACGATTTTCGTCATCCGAATCAAGTGTGCCAAAAACCCATTTTTGCAATTTACCTATACCATTTATTAACCCTCTTTTATTGCGGATATGTGGAATAAGGTTATCAAGTTTCATATGTATTGTTTCCATGAGATATTCTGTTCTTAGTAACATGTCTTGTGATAAGGCTTGATATGAAATATGATTCGTAACGTTCTCTCTGTTTATACTTGTCTTGATAAGAAAGAATTGTTTTTCTAAATTATTTAATTGTTCCATAATAGGATTTAAATTAATATAATGAAAGAATGTGTGTTTACTGTAAATAATTTTGGAGTTACCTAGCTGAATAGGTAAAATTGGATTATTGATTGGTGTTAGCTGTATGTCACTGTTCACTAATTGTGACACTTGTACCAGGATCAAGATTATTGGTATCATGATTGTCGGGAACCTGTAACAATTGTTTGTTATTAGTTTTTGGTTTCTTTGCACTGGACTTGTGATAGATATTTTTGTCGGTTATTAGTTTTGTTTTCGTTTGTGCAAGAAGTTTATTTTTCTCGAATTTTGATTTTTATAGTCAGGAGGATTGTCTCTTGTCTCGTTTCGTTTGTCGATAATATCTGCTTTAATTCAATAATTATTTTCTTTAATCTGGTCGTAAAGATTCGTTGCAGTTTGTTTGTGGTTTTGTACGTAATCTGAAACTATTATGTGATCATTTAGATCGAATGGATCTGTCGAATTTATATGACCTTTTATAATTTCAAATGGGGTGTACTTTGTTACTGTTGTTATAACCAAGTATGGCTCTTTTTATTAATTGATCAGGTGTAAGCTTATTGTTTTCCTCTCTCATGCATCGGAAGTGTTCTATAAGCGTCGAGTGAAAACGTTCTACAGGTGAGTTTGAGTTACTGTGACGAGCTGTCGTATAATGAAGTTCTATGTTGTAGAGTTTACAAAAGTTTTCTAGATCTTTATTTTTAAATTCAGTACCTGAGTCTGTAGTTATTTTTGATGGTAGTCCGTGATGTGTAATAAAATTAAAAAGACATTCGGTAATTGAGACGCCATTTACTGATGGTAAAGGATATCCTTGTCCATAACGTGAGAAGCTATCAATGATGGTTAAATAGGTATGGTTTGAAATTTGGAAAACATCGATATGAATGTGTTCAAAAGGTCGAGAACAAGTTGGTGTTAAGTTAAATTTTATAACAGGTGGTTTTCTGTCGTATTTGTTCTTTTGACAAATTACGCAGTTGTTTATATAGTTTTCAATGTCGTCAATCATTTTAGGCCAGTAATACCGTTTAGTAAGAGAACGTCTCATTTCGTTTATACCTCTGTGACACGTTTTGCTTTCATGATAAAATTTTAATTTTTCATTCTGATCGTCTGTTCTTAGTATCTCTGCAAGTACTACAGTACATTGTACCATTTTGAAAGATGAGTGTTTAAAAGTGGCTTGCATTGTCGTTGTGAAGGTAGCAATGATTTCGGGTTTTGAAAAGAATATTGCATAGGTATGTTTTGGTGAGACATATTCTTTTACGAATTTAATTATGTGGGAAATTATGTTTACGGTCGGTAGAGTTAAATATATACGTGTATTTGTGAAAAATCGTTCTTTTCTGACTATAATGGATTTTGTATCTCCAGTAGTTATAAAAATTTGATTTTTGTATATGTTTAAAGGGCGGTCGGTTATAGGTATTGAAAAAATCGGATTTTCTTGAGATGTGTGTATGGTGTCTAGATCTGAGTCATCGTCGTCATCGTTATTATTATTGTTTACATTGATATTGACATTGTCAGGTGGTTTTATTGTTATATCAGATATTATTTTTACTTTCGGATTTTCTATTTCAGATTTTTCTGTCGGTTGATCGATACCCAGTATTTCTCTAAGAGATGGACTATCAATGTTAGGTAACCGATCGGGATAATTTAAATATTCTTCTAATTCGTCTGAATTATTAAGGAATTCGTCTATTGTATCGTTAGTGTCCCCTGGGTTGTTCTGGACTGAAAATGTTTCTAAAGGATAAAGTTCATTGCATGGATATCTACTTAAGGCATCGGCTGCTTGATTTGTAGAACCTTTTTTATATGTGATAGTGTAATCGAACTCCTCAAGCTTAAGTCGCCATCTTATTAACCTAGAATTTGGTTCTTTGAGAGAGAAAAGCCACTGAAGGGGCTTATGATCACTTTGGATTTTGAATCTTCGTCCAAATATTTGCAACCCCATACAATAGCTAACATTTCTTTTTCTATTGTGGAATAATTTATTTCAGCCGGATTAAGAGTACGTGAAGCGTAGCATACAGGGTGGTCATTTTGCGATAGAATTGCCCCAATAGCATAATTGGAACTATCGGTTGTCAATACAAACTCCTTTTCAAAGTCGGGGTACGCTAATACTGGTTCTGATGTTAATAAAGTTTTACAGATATTAAAAGCATCAACAAATTCTTTTGTGTGCACTACTTTTTCGTTCTTTTTTAGGCACTGTGTCATTGGCTTGGTTATTTTGGCAAATTTTTTTATAAATTTTCTATAGTAGCCTACCAGTCCAAGGAACGATTTAATATCCTTTGGTGATTTTGGTAGTGGGAAGTTTTGAATCGCTGTTATTTTCTTTGGGTTCGGTTTGATTCCTTCTGAGGTTACAATATGTCCTAGGAATTCAACTTCTTTTCGCAAAAACTCGCACTTATCCAATTGGACCTTTAGCTGTGCTGTTCGAAGTTTAGAAAATACAAGTTTTAAATTTTGGATATGTTCCTGCAATCCAGTACTAAAAATTATAATGTCGTCCATATAAATCATGCATATTTTATTCTGAAGGTCTTTTAAAATTTCATCTACAATGCGCTGAAAAGTGGATGGTGCATTACGCAATCCCATGGGCATTCTAAGAAACTCATAGTGTCCATTGTCAACCTTAAAAGCTGTCTTTTCGATTGAATTTGCATCCATCTGAATTTGATAAAAACCGGACCATAAGTCAAGGGTTGAAAAATATTGTGCTCTACCTAATTTATCGAGAATATTATTGATGTTCGGTATAGGATACCTATCAGGTATTGTTTTTTCATTTACCTTTCTGTAATCTATGACAATTCGCCATTTTTGTTTACCTGATTGATCTAATTTTTTAGGTACGATCCAAATTGGACTTGACCATGGACTACTAGAAGGACGGATAATTCCTTTATCAAGCATGTCGTTTATTTGGGTCTGAACTTCTTGTTTATGAATGTATGGGTACCTGTATGATTTTGTATGCACTGGTACTTCGTCAGATATTTTAATGACATGTATAATATTTGAGGTAAACGTTAGTTTGTCCTCAGGTTTATAGAAAATATCGGAGTATTCGGTACACAAACCGAAGATCATATCTTTCTCTTCTTGATTTATATGATCACTTCGTATATAGTGAGACATATCTGTTGTTTTGGAATTTTTGTTTAATGTCGTTGTTTTGGGTTCTAAAAATGAGTCAATATTGAAAATTTCATATTGCGTTTGTTCGAATCTGTAACGTTTACTACGTTATTTGTTTGGCCTGGCCTAATAATATTTTATTTCATTAATTTCTCGTCTATTTTGCTACGATATTTTTGGCCTGGCCTACGAAGGTTTGATTTTTAATTTACCGAGTTTTGTTGCGTCGTCGCAGACTTGATTTCAGTAGAAGAAGGGAACTTTTGTTCTCTCGGAAATTGTGTCGCTACCTTAATTTTCTTTACAATTTGTGCTTCAAAGTCGGCAGACCTATCTAAAACCTTCTCCCTTCGGTGAGTAAAAATTAATTTGTTTTAAATTTTTTAGTAATAGTCAAAAACTTGGTGAATGTATTTTATTGATTATAATATTTTTATTGTTCTAACTTTTAAATTATTTCGATTACAATCATTGTTATAAATCAGTTTTTATTGTGTTAAAAATAGTAAACAGTTCAAGTGATTAACTTTTTTTCTATCTCGAACTTGGAGAAACCTGAATGATTGTAATCGAAATTAAGGTTTAGTGAGACGGAGTTTTGACGGTTTTCGTTTTTATTTCATAGGCTGATTGCCAAATATTGAAGGGTCCTACGATAGGATTAAATGCCAGGAAGCAATTTTCTACAAAGGAAGCTTTGGTCATTCTGACGACTATTTTTTTTGCTGTCTTCTACGTCGTTAGAATAGAAGAAACATCTTGACATCAACTACAGGTCCTGTATTGAATCCGGAAGTTACCTTTTGAAAACATCTTGCCATCGCATCCGGCGTCGAACCCCATCTCCGCTGTCCACAACAGTTTAGAGGAAGAATCCAATAAAAGATAAGAAAGATATTTAATCACATATAATTAACTACTTTTCATGATAACTTTCTAAATTCTATTATTCTGAAATAAACGATATTAACTGATTTATCTACTTTTATTTGCTTGTTTGTATTTTGGCGCCCTTATTTATTTGTTTGGGGGGAGTTAGAGAAAAAACCAGAAAGAAGCCACGATCCCTGGAGGTAGCCTGGGTAAGTTAACGTTACAAATTCAATTTGTTACGTTACAATTTGGCGCCCAACTAAGATTCTGGTTTTTTTTTTGAAGCTTCTTCTAGCAATTACATTAATTTAAGTAATTTTAAATTTTTTTCCATCAAATTTAAATACAAACATGCAAATATTTTATTAATTGCTTTACTAACACTTAATTTTTATCATTTCTTTATTTTGCTGGAATTCATTATCGATAGATTCAAGGCTAACCACTATTGTTTGGTATACTTCGAGTTTAATTTTTAATTTATCGAGTTTTATTTATCGAAGAATATTATTATCTTTACTAAATAGTTTTACCTTACAATTATGTTGCATTTCCGTTTAATGTTTTTTCTATACAGAATGTCTCTTGAGATATTTCCTCAACATTTTAGATTTTTATTTCTAAATTTGGAATTTAGTGTTAGGGAGTTTCTTTCTTATCTTAAGGCAGGTATTTCTTAGCTGATGTCGGCTTCTTAGCAGATTTTGAAGTGTTTGTGTCGTGTTATCATTATGTCCTTTTTTTCGTTGCTATCTTAGCTTTTGTCTTTTTTCTTGACTTTATTGTGTGAGTGTGAGAGTTACAGTCAAAAATTTTTTTTGAATTCCTTTCATTTCTGTATTTTGGTTTTTTCTTTTCTCTCTTTTTATCTCATTTCTTCCAGTAAGGGATTTGAAATATGGTTATTGGAAATATTGTTATATCTTGAGTGTGGGTACTTATAGTTGTTTGCCGTGGGCATTTTGGATGTGGTCTGGATGACCACATTATTACCGTGTAAGGTCTGTGGGACCTTAGTATTTTGTAGGGGTCTGTGAGACCTCTTTATAATGTGGCAGTTTTGAGTAACTGCTCTTTTTAACTCTATTGGTGCTCTGTTCGTATAGTTCACAATAGGAGTTTATTTTGGGGATTTTGTTCTATTTGGTTTCTTTTTTTTAACCTTTAGGGTTTACCTTTTTGAAACAAATAGATTTTCCTTATGTTTGTGTACCTACTCGGGGTTTTTGTTTTCCACATACCATTCTTTCAATTTTTTTTCTGTATTGATTTGTGATATACCAAGTACAGAAATACTTTTAATATCTAGGACTGTTTTTTTTTCTCACATACCTAGGACATTTTGATAAAATGTTTGTGATTTTTCTTATGTTTCGTTGTTTGTAATTTTTTGTAGTTACTTGTTTGTGAAAAATATTAAGTTATCGTCTTATATTTTATCTTTTCTCGACATGTTTGAATTCCTTACTTTTGATTGAATTTTTTGATTTCTTTACACTGGAGTCACTTCACTGAAGGCAGTAGTTTTTTTTTTTTTTTGAAACTTTTCAATTTCTATTTCTTAGCTTTTTTTAATTCGAAAACTTTTTCAAAATTCATTTCATCTTTTTAATTAACTTCAATTGTCATTTAATTTTTTTTTTGAATTTAAAATTTTTTTATAAGGGTGGTGAGTTCAGGTCAGTACTGTACCTTAGGGATAGCATTTATTTGCGAGTACAGGCTGTCGCTGTTCCGCTGTGCCGCACCACCACGTTAGTAAAAAAAATTTAGTATTTTTGGATTCTTAGTTTGTTCCTTTTTCAAAATTTTTTTTCCTTCTTTACTTATTGAATATTGCCTTTCAGTGTTCTTAGCGTTTGAGATTTATTGTCTGTTCCTGATTGATTTCGTCGTTTTTACTTTTATTAACTGTCCTATTTTTAATGTTCACATTATTTCCGTTATTGGTTGTCATTTCTAATGATAAATATTATCGTTTATCTTTTACTTTTCTCCAGTTTGCACAGCGTGTGCGATAAGACGTGTCAAGTTATTTTTGATTCGGATATTGATTGATTTTTCTTTTGAGTGTTAGTCACATTTTTGTTCAATCGATATTTGGTTTCAATTTTTTTTTCTTTGTTCATTGAATATTTGTTTAGCTTCTGAGCTTATTTTGTTCTCATCTGTTGAGTATTTTTCTTATTCAATGATTTTTTGTTGACTACAGTCTTATTCTTTGTCTTTGTTGCTATGGTAAGTTATTATACTTTTGGAGATAGATTGTTTTTGCCTTGTATTTCTTTGCTTTGTGAACATTAATCTCTTGTTTCTTTCGTTACATCTCGTTATTGTTGTTTTCTTAAACGACCTTAAATAGGACAGTTATTAATTTTTTTTTTTACCGATTGTGACTTATGCTACTTAAATGTTAGCAATACCGATTATGACTTTTTGGGTACCCTAGAGGTGCTGGTCAATGCGACCAAATTTTTTTAGAGTGGGGGGACTCTCTTACCGATTGTGACTTACTTTTTTGTTCTTTTTGTTATTGCCACTTTTTCAAAATTTTATTTTTGTCTTAACCTTTTTGGCTTTAAATTCTCTCTCTCTTCCCGACTGGGCGTTGTCTACCAAATGGAGAAACATGTTCCCGGGGAAGTTTAACTTTCGGAACTCCCTTGGTCAAGTCCCTTTATTTTTTATATATATTTACCTTTTTTCTTTTTGTTTATTTTTATTTTTCATGGCTGACATGCCATCTTATAGCGATGCAAATAACCGTTGGTTATGCTGAGACCACCCGTCTTCGCTGAGCTCCTCGCATCCCCTGTCCAGCGTGGAGAAACTTCAGTGTTGACCGTTCCATTGGGTTGGCTGGTACCCCTTGTAAAAATCCAGTCACTTCGTCTTATGACGGTTTAACTACCTGGGTTTCTTCAAAACTCATGGTAATTTCACTTGCTTTTTGGGAATTCGTTCCACCTTTTAGGTTGGCTAGTACCTTGTAGAAAAATCTAGTCACGTCGTCTTGTGACGGTTTAACTACCTGGGTTTCTTCAAAACCCATGGTAATTTTACTTGCTTCACATGGGTCCCTTCAGGTCCCGGGCTTAGGCCAAAAAAACAATTTGTTTTCTTTCTTCTCTAGAGGTAAAGCGTAGTAAGGCTTCGTGCTTTTAAATTTTTTTTCGAGAATGTTTTTTTTATTATTTAAGAAGTACACAAATTCTTGTGGTTGCCTTTAATTATTTAATATTGTTTATTCACCAGTTTTTGATTATTTACTTTTTTAATGTTTTTGGATTTTAATAGTTTAACTTTTTAATAAAAAAAAAGAATTTCCAATTCTTTTTTTTCAGTCAGGTTACCGTGGTGTAACGTTTACTACGTTATTTGTTTGGCCTGGCCTAATAATATTTTATTTCATTAATTTCTCGTCTATTTTGCTACGATATTTTTGGCCTGGCCTACGAAGGTTTGATTTTTAATTTACCGAGTTTTGTTGCTTCGTCGCAGACTTGATTTCAGTAGAAGAAGGGAACTTTTGTTCTCTCGGAAATTGTGTCGCTACCTTAATTTTCTTTACAATTTGTGCTTCAAAGTCGGCAGACCTATCTAAAACCTTCTCCCTTCGGGTGAGTAAAAATTAATTTGTTTTAAATTTTTTAGTAATAGTCAAAAACTTGGTGAATGTATTTTATTGATTATAATATTTTTATTGTTCTAACTTTTAAATTATTTCGATTACAATCATTGTTATAAATCAGTTTTTATTGTGTTAAAAATAGTAAACAGTTCAAGTGATTAACTTTTTTTCTATCTCGAACTTGGAGAAACCTGAATGATTGTAATCGAAATTAAGGTTTAGTGAGACGGAGTTTTGACGGTTTTCGTTTTTATTTCATAGGCTGATTGCCAAATATTGAAGGGTCCTACGATAGGATTAAATGCCAGGAAGCAATTTTCTACAAAGGAAGCTTTGGTCATTCTGACGACTATTTTTTTTGCTGTCTTCTACGTCGTTAGAATAGAAGAAACATCTTGACATCAACTACAGGTCCTGTATTGAATCCGGAAGTTACCTTTTGAAAACATCTTGCCATCGCATCCGGCGTCGAACCCCATCTCCGCTGTCCACAACAGTTTAGAGGAAAAATCCAATAAAAGATAAGAAAGATATTTAATCACATATAATTAACTACTTTTCATGATAACTTTCTAAATTCTATTATTCTGAAATAAACGATATTAACTGATTTATCTACTTTTATTTGCTTGTTTGTATTTTGGCGCCCTTATTTATTTGTTTGGGGGGAGTTAGAGAAAAAACCAGAAAGAAGCCACGATCCCTGGAGCTAGCCTGGGTAAGTTAACGTTACAAATTCAATTTGTAACGTTACAATTTGGCGCCCAACGTAGTTGAAGCAATTTCTTTGAGATTTATCTTTATCTTTAGATTTATCTATATCTTTTTCTCAAAGGGATTGTTTTGGCTACAACTGGCGACATTAACATTACAATTCTTTCTACGGAAAGGGATTTATCTAAAGTGACTGATATTGTTTTATTGGTATTATTTTGAATTTCAACGGGTGCATAACCGTCTTTTGCGGTTGTTAGAATTTGAGGAATTTCGAGTTCATTAATAGTTCCCGATATTGTAAGGATATCGCCTTCGAAAACATCGACTGGTAATAATTTAAGTGCTTTTTCGTTTGCGTCTAGTGAAAATGAAAATTCTTTTTCGTTATGCTGTCTATATTTGAACGGAATTTGTACGTTAGGACCAATTAGTCTTTGATTTGTCAGGTCAATATTTAAATTCATGTTAATAAGATCTTTTAGTTTAATAATGCCGTCGAAGAAATCGTGGAAGTCGAATAACAAAAATTTTATCTCACGGTTGGATTTAAATTCTGGGAATGCTTTTATAGTAGCTTCATATCTAATGTCTCGTTGTCCTGTTGCAGTTCTAATTACAGCGTCGGTGTTAGATATCGAGTATGGGAAAAATTGTTCTATAACTGAAGG
The DNA here is from genome assembly GCA_964028335.1 of Altica lythri. Classification (NCBI taxonomy): domain Eukaryota; kingdom Metazoa; phylum Arthropoda; class Insecta; order Coleoptera; family Chrysomelidae; genus Altica; species Altica lythri. The sequence goes on along the minus strand of OZ034806.1, from coordinate 23,899,562 downwards.
TTGGATGACCGAACGAGTACTTCCTGTGTCTATTAGGAGTTTCAGGTTTGGTTTGTAAATCTGGACATATGGTAGGGAATTATTGGAGGAAATATTGATTTCCGCTATGTATTTTGATTTAGTGGGCTGGTTTCCCGAAAATTTTCAATATTCGTATTTTCAGTATTCGTGGGATTATTATAAAGTTCGTCATTTGTTACATACGATTCTTGCGAATAGTATGTGTCAGCAAACTCGTTTGTGTCAGGTTCTTCTGGGAAATTTTCACCTGAATCATAATTTTATGAATATAATAACTCTTGTTCTGGTTCATATTCATTATTAAATAATTCTTCGGACATAAAATTAGAAGTAAATTGATTAGGATATTTTGGGCGATTTTGGGTGTAATTTTGATAATTTCCATTTCGATTTGTAGGTGCTTGAGAAGAAAATCTAGTAATAATTGACATTGGGGTGGGGTGGAATTCGGTATTTGATTTATAGTGGTTGACATAGGTGTTGGTTTATAAAGTTGATTTGGCGGAATTTGCCTGGGACGAAATACATTTTTCGGAGGGCCCAAGACTTCTTTGTTGGTTGGAAATTTTTGAAATGGCAATTGCCGTGGTTGCACATTTATGGGTTGACATGGAAATGAAGATTTTTCTGCTTGGTTGAACTGAAAGCTGTTACGAGAATTTTGTATATTTGGATCATTAAATTGTCTATGTTGTGGATAGTTTGTGACAGTTTGTGGTTGTATTGTTGTATTTGAAATCATTTGTCGGTTTGTAGTGTGCTTAGGAAATGTTTTATGGTCATTCGAATTACCGTATAAATTTTCAAAATTTTCAAATTCGATAACATACGCCATAGCGTCTTCAAGAGACGTTGGTTTTCTAAGATGCATGTTATTTCTTAGGGTGATGTTACAACCCGCAATGAAGGTATTAAGAGCAGTTTTTTCATAGTGATTTATTTGACATACTTTATTCTCATGACTTAAAGATAAATCGTTACCAATTTTTTGAGCAATACTACTTCTAAGTAATTGTAATCTATTTCCAAAGTTAATTAGATGTTCGTTTTTGTAAGGTCGTAATCGAGTAAGCTCTTGAACTAAGCAATCTAAATCTCTACGATCTAAGAAACATTGAATTAAAGCGGCTTTTAATTTAGGCCAATCATCTAATTCGCTGCGGCTACCAACTAAAATTTCGGCACGGCCTACAAGTTTATCTTGCATTGTTTCAAAAATGTGTTTGTTTAATTCAATATCGTTAGCGGCTCTATAATCGTTAATTAAACTTTCACTTATAAATGTATTTAAAGTGTTACAGTCTCCATCAAAAGGTTTAACATTATGAAGACGAGATTTTAATAAATTCCAGTTAATTTCTGGCATTGTGATCGATTTATTTTTACCGGTTTTAATATTACTTATTTTATTACTATGTTTTTCTTCTATTACTATTTCTGTTAGTTTTTCTATTAAATTATCTACTTCGCTCATAAATAATGTAATTAATTTTTAAAATATATATTATTTCTAATTGATTGTCTTCAATAGACTGAAAAATGTTCTCTAAGAACTGAACTTAACTATCTTTGCCAAATTCCTTATTCAGGGGGTTTGGAAAGGTAAAAAGGAAGGCACTTACAAAATTTCTGTAGTCTCCTGGTCCTTTTCCGTGATTCTCTGCCACCAACTCGATGTGGAGATTGTTTAATAGTTCACAACACAAGTTATTTTTAATACGCACTGAAGAAGTAGAAACTTCAGAGTCACTTAAAGTCACTTTTATCGACACGATGCGAATTTCGTACACTTTTGTCCCGTGCGTATCCTACTGACTGCGCCAATTAAGTAAAAAGTCCCGAAAATAGGCTTTTTAAAAACAGTTTATTGTAAATTACAAGTGAAACTATTAGAACAAAGTTTAAACAGAGAATGAATTAAAATGTAATATAAAAGTTTTATGTTTGATGAAAAATGTTGAATCAGCGGTGTCCTATGTCGATTCTTGATATGTAACTACCGGTATTACCCCCATGCCGACTTATATTAATTTACAGTTTGTACTATTCACCTTTAGGGACTTTTCATATTTTAGAATATTTAGATGACAAGAAATCGAAAAAGAACGACTTGTAAATCAAAATGGAATCACCAGGATTTAGAAAAAGCTATTTTAGCATATCGAAATTGTGAAATGACTATGCGAAAAGCTGCAAAAGCATATGACATTCCTTTTTCGACATTGCAAGAAAGAATCAAAAATAAAAATCTTCAAGGTGCAACAAAAAAGTGAAATAGACAAATAAAATATTTAGCCTACATTTTTTATGGCGTAACAGCAAAAGAACTGAGAAAATTAGCATTTAAGTTTGCTGAAAGAAACATTATTAAACATAACTTTAACGTCTGTTTAGGATTAGCTGGTGTAGAGTGGTTACGAAGTTTTCTTTGCAGAAATCGAACAGTATCCATACGCAAAGCAGAAGGCACGAGTCCAAACCGAATAACAGCTTTTAATAAAGAAGAAAGAAGAATGACAATATATCAATTTTGTCCAATTTGGCATTAGTACAGTTCAGGATCCTGAAAAAATTTTAGCTAACGAAGGCCAGAAAAGGGTGGGTTTTGCAACCAGTGGAAAGAGGGGTAAAAACATCACAGTTATGTGTGCTATGAATGCTGCTGGAGGATACATTCCACCCATGTTTACTTTTTCGAAAAAACGACTAAAACCTCTTTTAGAAAATGTTAGACCTCCGGAGGCATTATATAAATCAAATAATGGTTGGATTGATGAAGGTTTATTAAATAAATGGTTGCAACACTTTCACAAATATTCAGAACACAGTGAGACCTCACCAGTTCTTCTAATTACAGATATCCATTCCAGCCATATATCAATAAAATTTTATGAATATTGCAAAGCAAATAATATTTCTGTGCTCCTTATTCCACCTCATTTATCTCACAAATCCAACCTATGGATATTGTTTTTAATGGGCCTTTTAAAGCTTAATATCGAAATAAATGTAATTTGTTCATGAATTCAAATATTGTCCATTTATGGTGACAATACCGGTCACAGATTATTTTTTATTTTTTTGCCTCTGTCAAAGATTAAAATTCTTGATTTCTTAAATTAAATGTGTCCTTGCAAGAAGTTAAAACCCCAAATGACGATTTGATGCCGTAAATTTGATTTATAGAGTTTTTTATATTAAATTTTCTTCTTAGGTGACCGTCATTTAAACACTTTACCCTAATAGAGAAGAGCATATTCCTAATTCGATCTTTTATCTTCTTGGAGATATATAACCCTAAGATATATTTAGGTAATAAAATTGGACCAGAATATGTAGTTAATTCTGAACCTGTACTAAGCAAAATGAATTAAGGATCACCTATGAGCGAAACGCGCCACTAAAGAATTAATAAAAATACTACTTGTGTTGAGACCGAGACTTTAATTTATTTTTACTGTTATTTAAAAATGTTATACATTTGGCTTTAAATTGAGACTGACAGAAATCAAATTCACCTTGAATAAAAATATGTTTTGCTGATTATAAACTGTTCATTTTTATCACAATACTTTTTGTTACCACTATCGAATTGTGATGAACTGTAGTTTAATTTCATTTTTCAAGTTATTAGGAAAATACGATAAGTATTAATACAGTAAACTGTAATATTGTCGTATTTAATAAAGCGACTTTCCAATAGATATCAAAGAATAATATAATATAGAATTCTATCGCTTTACAAGTTTTGAAAAACATTTTCAAAGAAAATGACCGTTCAACCAAGAAGAAACAACTACTACCCGGGTTATATACCCCGACGGATATTGGATTACACTTCAAAGTCGAACGGGGTTGGTATATCTAATAGATAATTTGAACCAACCATTCGGGTTTGCAGTTAGAAGGGACAACATAATTTGTAGACCGGTTTCGACCTATTGGGTCTCGTCAGTACAAGGTATATGTTATCCGTCAGCGAGCATAAGGCATAATCGCTGACTGAAGATATGACTAAAATCACGAAGATATATTACTTTCAGTAATGAAAGTGTAAACACCGTGATAGTAGTGACATCCTCACTTCTAACTGCAAACCAAAATTCAAAAGATTTTGACAAGGAGACGTAGGCCTTCAAACTATCTATAAGTATTAATACAGTAAACTGTAATATTGTCGTATTTAATAAAGCGACTTTCCAATAGATATCAAAGAATAATATAATATAGAATTCTATCGCTTTACAAGTTTTGAAAAACATTTTCAAAGAAAATGACCGTTCAACCAAGAAGAAACAACTACTACCCGGGTTATATACCCCGATGGATATTGGATTACACTTCAAAGTCGAACGGGATTGGTATATCTAATAGATAATTTGAACCAACCATTCGGGTTTGCAGTTAGAAGGGACAGCATAACTTGTAGACCGGTTTCGACCTATTGGGTCTCGTCAGTACAAGGTATATGTTATCCGTCAGCGAGCATAAGGCATAATCGCTGACTGAAGATATGACTAAAATCACGAAGATATATTACTTTCAGTAATGAAAGTGTAAACACCGTGATAGTAGTGACATCCTCACTTCTAACTGCAAACCAAAATTCAAAAGATTTTGACAAGGAAACGTAGGCCTCTAAACTGTCTATAAGTATTAATACAGTAAACTGTAATATTGTCGTATTTAATAAAGCGACTTTCCAATAGATATCAAAGAATAATATAATATAGAATTCTATCGCTTTACAAGTTTTGAAAAACATTTTCAAAGAAAATGACCGTTCAACCAAGAAGAAACAACTACTTCCCGGGTTATATACCCCGACGGATATTGGATTACACTTCAAAAATACGATAAACAGTTTTATTTTGAAATTATTTGGTGTTAGAATTTGGTACAGAATTATGCCCAGAAAACATTTGAATACTTTTTAAGCACCCATTGTTATCCATCGTATTAGAGTTGGAGCGTCACAACGCCAGATTGCCGCCGAAATTCTGGAAAGCCAATGTGTGATTTCAAGAACTTTAATATGTTTCTGGAAACTGGTGATGTAGTAAGAAGGTAATACGGTCCCCGAGCACGCATTACAATACCTCGCCAGGACCGTATGTTAGTAAGAAATGCATATAAACAGACCTATTTTAACCAAAACAATAAGAAATCTATTTAGAGAAATGGGATTAAAATCTAGATGGTCAGCAAGGGTAACAGAACTAACAAGACGACACCGTAGAATGCGTCTAACATTTTGCCATGAACATGAAACTGGACTGAACCGGAATGGTAACAAGTTTTATTCTCGGACGAGTCTCGGTGTCGATTGTGTGGACCTGATGGTAATTATTTTTGGTTATATATAAAAATAATTATGCTAATTTATAGATCGAGCAAAATTAAAGACTGCTTCTTTTACCTTCAAAGAGCAACAAACTAATCCGAAAGCTGCCTGATTTAAAAAAGAGAATCTGTATAAAGACGCAATAGTAGCCAACACTAAATTTGGTTGTTCTGTCTTATTGGATTTCAAGGAAGCAGTCATATTTAAACCTAACTGGTGACAACAGTTTACGAACCCGGGATAACAAACATCGATACAGACAAAACCAACACCGCGACGATGTTTAAAATTATAGAAAATTAATTGTAAGTTTTTATTTCTTAATATGAGTAACCTTTTTGATAAGGTTAATGAGTTAATCGTTAAGCATTAATCAGCAGTTGTTCGCATCAAGAAGCAAATAAATTTATCAAAAAAATTAAATAGCATATTAATAGTTTTCATAAAGATATTCGGAATTTACAAACAAATTTGGGGCTTTTAAAATCCGATCTAGGACGTTTCGATGCAGCCGTTTCGACGCGGCCGTTTCGACGTGACCGTTTCGACGCGGGGACGATTCGACGCAAGCCGTTTCGACGCGAAAATACGTAATTGTATTTTTTTCCTTTATTATTAGATAGGTAATACATGATTGAAATAAATAAGTTTTGACTGTTTTTACTTTCCTTCAATTATACATATACTATCCTTAGGTAGGATGTTATGTAAGTATAATCGAAGGAAAGTGGTGTGATGGTGTAAAATTTCGACTTCGAAATTTTGATTGATTTTTACGTTTTGAGTCCGAAAAATGATTTTAGTCTTTACAAATATAGCTTTTGACTGCCTATTTAAATATTTGCTTAGGTAATATTTTTGTTTCTGTAATCAGTAATTATTTTTTAGGTAGGTAATTAATTAATAATACTAAAAAGAGAGTTTTTACTGTTTATTAATTAAATTATTATTATGCATTCATAATATAATTATGAGATATTGCTCTTAAATAATCTAGAATATTTTGGTTTCTGTAGTTAGTAACTATAGATAGTATCCTCTTGTCACAATCGCGATATTTTTTTAATTTATTTGGCGGCTGCTGACCCGAAAGTAATTGCTCATAGTACAGATCTCTTCCTGCCTGTATTTTTTTAAGAGCATCTATGTACTTCCAGATCGTTCCATTTCGTTCTGCAAACATCTATGAGCAGCTTCTGCGTGAGTATTTGTTCTTAGTCTGTTCCGTTCAAAACGTGTGGACAGACCAAAGTGTAAATGATGTTTAAGAGATTATGATGTTTAAGAGATTAAGTTATTTTGTTTGGAATTCACCATATTAATTTCAGAAAATAAGATTATATTAGTTATTTTTTTCTAAGTAAGTAATTAAATTGTCATTAAATAATCTCCACAAATTCTGAAATTTTAAGACTTTTATTTTTTAATAATAAAACTTTAAGCTGATATTTAAATAATAGTTATTCTGGAAAAAGATTAAGATAATGTTATGAATGTATTACAATTAATTTATTCAAATAAACGGTCAAAAACTATATTTTTTGTAATAATTTTTATCTATCTACAAAATAAAAATATTTAAAATAATAAAAAATATAGATATCAAAGAAATAATAAAATTATTCTTTACACTTTACAAGTTTTGAAAAACATTTTCAAAGACAATGACCGTTCAACTAAGAAAAAACAACTACTTCCTGGGCTATATGTCCCAACGGATATTGGATTACACTTTAAAGTCAAACAGGGTTGGCATATCTAATAAATAATTTAAACCAACCATTCTTGTTGCAGTTAGAAGGGACAACATAACTTGTAGACTAGTTTCGGCCTATTGGGCCTCGTCAGTAGAAGGTATATGTTTTCCGTCAGCGAGCTTAAAGCATAATCGCTGACTGAAGAAGAAGCTAAAATCACGATCGATATATGTCTATTCAGTAACGAAAGTGTAAACGATGTGATAGTAGCGACATCTTCACCTCTAACTGCAAACCAAAATTCAGAAGATTTTGACACCTTGGTATAAATAAATGTAGAAAAAATTACCTTTAATAAGGTATCAATAAAATAAACATACGTCGTAGATAAAAAATTTAAACAAAAATATACCTGTTTAAACCTGGTTGCCGAAAAGTTGTGGCTAAACAATCAATGGCAGCTGTGAGTTTTTAAATATTTCAACTACACTGTTGGTAAGTGATGTAGGTTTTATTTACATAAAATTTTTTAATAGCGCTATTAGACGATAATCAGTTACAATTAGAATGCGAAAATATTATTTTTATTATTTTATAAGTAAGGGCAGGGGTTGAGGCCCATAAGCCCAATTAGAAATTACAATATTATGTTGACCCTAGACAATGTGAGGAACATAGTAAAAATATTAAAAGTAAATGTTTAAACTGTTAACTGTTGTGAGGAACATAGAATAAAATCTTAGACTAAAAGTTTAACTAAACAGAGTGAGATCAAGCCTGTTCTTAAACACATTAATAGATTCCGCACCCACAATTTCATCTGGTAAATCATTCCATGTAGAAAATATCCTGTTGACTAGAAATTGTTGCCGCGCAGTAGTTAAAAAGGATTCTTTTTTCAATTTCCACTGGTGCCCACGGAGTCGATTTTGACTGTCTATTTTGAACATTCCTTTTAAATTTCCATAGTTATATCTGATCATTCGGAAAGTGATAATCAGGTCACCACGAAGACGACGTTGTTCAAATGGAAGTGGGTCCGCCATGTTTAACCTATCCTCATAAGCAGGTCTAGATCTGCCGAAGGACAACCGGGTAGCATGTCGCTGAATATTTTTAAGGATGTTTTTGTCACGTACTAACCCAGGCCACCAGACAGTTCCACAGTACTCCATAAGTGGACGGATATAAGACTTGTACAATCGAATGGAACTATTAAATGACAATTTCGCGAATGATTTTTTTAAAAGATATAATCTGCTATTTGCTTTCTTAAAAACGTGCAAGATGTGTTCAGACCAACTAAGGTTTTCAGTAATTATAACTCCAAGGTCATTGTATGATGCGACTTTTTTCAGAGTGTGACCGTTTAAAGTATAATCATTTCTTGGATTATTTTTACCCAGATGAAGAACCACGCATTTGTCTACGTTAAGAGGTAGCATCCAATCTTTGCACAACTCAAATATTGAATTCAAATCTGATTGTAGTTGTAGAGATTCATCCAAAGGATCACAAAATATTTTTGAATAGTCAGCATAGAAGGCCCTTTTGCACTTTATTTGATATTGAAGGTCGCTTGCGTATATTATAAATAAAACTGATTTTTCGGCCGAAAAACAATCACCAACTTTAACACAAAACTTTCTGTCTGTTAGAAACGAGTTTATCCACTGAAGTAAATTGCCACGAATGCCCAGATGTGCAAGTTTATAAATTAATCTTCGTTTTGGTACACGGTCAAAAGCTTTGGCGAAATCTAGGTAAATAGTATCAATTGGTCTTTTTTTGTCCAAAGTAGCTGTCCATTCATTTACACACCACAGCAGGTTTGTCATTGTTGATCTTCCTTTAACAAATCCATGCTGGTTTATAGGAATAACTTCATGTTTTAAAACAAAATCAGAAAGAGCCTCTGTATAATTATAAATTCCATAACTTTACAGATTATTGGTGTGAGACTAATGGGGCGATAATTAGCGGGTTCCAATTTATCTCCCTTCTTAAAAATGGGGGTTACAGATGCTGTTTTCCAGATGGAAGGTAAAGTGTGCGTATTGAAAGATGCGGGCATGATGACAGATAATGGAAAAGAAAAAGCGTCGGAACACTTTTTTAGGAATAATGGAGATATTAGATCCAAACCTGGAGATGAGTTATTTTTGAGTTTTTGAAGGTGACGTTTTACAGTTTCACAGCAAAAATTAATGTTGTCAAGTGAAGAGGATATCCTTGGAGGCAAAATATTTGGTAATTCATTTTGAGAGGATTCAATTGAAAAGACATTAACAAATATGTTGGAAAGTACATTGGCTGATTCTATGTTATTTGCACAAAGCGATCCATTTTAATTTTTTAGTAATGGAATAGTGACTTTGCTTGATAAAGAGGAGCGGAAATATTTATATAATTTTTTTCTATTGTCACTGTTTGCAATTGATTCTTCATAAGCTGCTCGTCCTTCGTTAATAGATTTTTTGAGGTACTTGGCAAAACTTTTATGATTTTCAAGGTCAACCGTATTTTTTGTACGTTTGTACTTACGCCATAGTTTACTTTTATACTTGATTAAGGATATGAGTTCACCACTAATCCATGGTTTTATCTTATTTGTGTACATGGTTTTCTTTTTAGAAAAATTGTTTTTCTGGACAGTTATAATGTTAGTAAATTTATTCCACATATCTATTGAATCCATCGAATCACCAAACTCTTTTTCCCAATCTATTGTTGCTAGGTTTCGGTTTAGGCTATCAAAATCAGTAATTTCATATGTGTTAATGTTGTCCGTTGAAGCCAAGTTTTTTATGTTAAATTGAATGTAGGTGGTAATAACTGCATGATCCGAAGTTCCTATAGGGGAGCCTATTAAAGGTTCTGTGAGTAGCTGTCTATCGTTTGTAAATAACAGGTCTAACGTAGAAGGCATTTTGTTGACTCTGAAACGTGTAGGTTCATGTACAAGTTGTTGCAAGTTAGAGTTTATTACAAAATCCATAAAAAGGTTTGTTGAATTTATGAAATCAGTAGGTGGAACAGTTATTGGCCAGGTAATGTCTCTAAAATTAAAATCTCGTAAAATAATGGTGTTTTCCAAAGTAGATATATATTGAAGTTTGTCAATGAAATTAGTAATATCCGCTAAATTAGAATCCCCTGGACGATATACGCAGGCAATATGAAGAACAAAGGTATTGTGATAAATTTTTAAAACTATTATTTCCATGTTAGTTACTGATATATCAATAGTGGTTACAGAAAAATTTTGAGTAATATCGAACGATAAATAGAAGCACACACCTCCTCCACGACGACCTCTTCTGTCACTTCTATATAAAGAGTAGGTAACCTGCAATGTTGTAGGTAGAATCTGAATCATTGGATGTTAACCAAGTTTCAGCAATAAGGATAATTTTTAGTTGGGTTTGTTGTATGTTTATTAACAGCTCATTAAATTTAGAATTGAGAGTTGCCAGGTTCGTATAAAAAAGTAGCCAGTTGTGGAAATGCGAACTTACAAAATTATTGGCGAAAAGTAACTATCTTAGGGACACCCCGAAAATATTTTATCGTTAAATCTTCACCTTTTCATTTCCTTAATTCAAGTTCCGAACGCAGTTCCTTTAGGCATTCAATTTGAACTGGTGTCTTGTCATCTATTATAGTGTAATTTTTTGTTGTGGCTTTTAATAGTAGTTTCTTTTTATTACGAAGAATATTTTTAGCGTCATGTTCATTTTGTATTACAAGTTTAATCATTCTGGGATATTTACCATTTTTTTGCCTACTCTAAAATATGTAACTGATTCTTGGGAACATTCCACAGTTTGTAACACCTCTTCTACAACGGATTTATCATAATCTTTTTTGGTTTGGTTATCTCCTGTAACCTCTGGTACCCCTCTAATGAAAACATTTTTTTGCTCGATTTATCCGATCAAGGGCTTCATTGGCAAGTTTATCAGTAAACTTTGCCGATGAGAATTGGTCGACAATGCTTAGTTTGCTCTCAATATCTATTAATTTATCATTTATTCCTATCGTATTTTCTTCAATTTTTTCGATCTTGCTCTGCAATCTAGCAAAGGATTCGAAATTCAGAGTACAGTTGTTGCAAAGAATTTTAATACCTCGTACTTTCTGTCGAGTAACGCGATCGTCTGGACGCAGATCTGTACAGCTCAAGTGTATGTCTTGCTTACAAGCGTCACACTGAATTTTTGATTTGCGATCGTTGATTGTCTTGGAGCAATTAGCACAGTTCATGGTGGGAGAAATGTAAATAAAGTTTGGAAATTTACTGACCTTGCAGAACGAGATTTACTTAAAATTCTTGATTTCACAGCATTTTTAGTTTGTTCCAAAATTATTTATTTGTAGTTTACCACTCAAACGTATGAAGTTACTAATTTTTAGAATTATTTGACGGTTAAAAACTACTAACATACTGTAAAATAACGGAGCGAAAAATCTAGACGCAAACTCGTTGACTGTTCACACACTCAATTCTATGTTGCAGCTTCTAGAAAATCATTCACATGCAGAATCAAATCCCACCGATGATGAAATTCAGCTAACAAATATTTATAAACATAGAAAAACTGTTCCAAATAATAATAATAATAAAAGTTAAAATGGTGTCGTGGGACACCAGGTAGGACCTATGTTCCTTCGACTAATGTAGAATCGACACATAACACTACTCGCTTGTGTATACGACTGTAACGCCTGCGCACGTCTCATTTAACGGTCAATATATCAAAATCAGTGAAATCTTGGCTTTAAGAAAAAAGCTTCTTAAAAATTCAAGGTGAGCTTTAAAGAGTAATGTATACATTTATTTTTTCTCACATTTCCTAACTACTTTCAACTATCAAGATTTTTAAAAATTATATCTCATATTACTTTAACAAAAAAGGTAAAAGTTAAGATATATACAAAAAAAATTGCATCGGCCGGGAATCGAACCCGAGCCTCCCACATGGCAGGCGAGCATTCTACGTCTCGTTACGGTTTTTACTATTACATTTTTTTTTCAGTTTAGTCACACAGCAAAATCCCTATCTTCTCCAAGCCTGCCGTAAGGAACATAGTTCCAATAATAATAATCCATGTGGTCATAAGTACCTTCGGATTAAGTTGTTTACTGCATCGCTGTAAGTGTAATATTTTCCGAGTGACCTAAAAAAAGGTCTGTCAGACCCAGCATCAGTACCGGTGTTACATTTTTTTGGTTTGTTGGTAAGTTATATTTTTAAATGTTTACATCATTTACTATTATTATTTGGCTTTTTAGAACTATGTGCTCGTACGAAAAGGAACAGCAGTTATGGAAGGAAGTAGAAATATCAGAGCATCAAATAGAATGCGCTGATGATGAAGAAAATGAATTGGTGGTGGAAGACGATTCAATAGAGCGGCGTAGTGATAATAGTGATACTGAACAAGAAGGAGGCGATGATGTAGACAACTCCGAGGATATAACTTGTCAAAATATTTCAAAATTTGTTGGAACAGATGATGTCACACAATGAAATAAACATTGTCCCTCAACTAGAATTAGAGTTAAAAAAGAAAATTTGATTGTGCATTTATCAGGTGTAAAACCCCCAAAAAATGCTAAAACTTTTTTGGAATGTTGAAGTCTTTTTTTTTCGAATCAAATGCTTCAAATTATAACCAAAAACACTAATCTTTACATTGAAAAGATATCTAAAAACTTCAAGACACAGACAAATGCTAGGCCAACCGATCTCGTAGAAATAAAGGCATTATTTGGATGGCTGCATTTGGCAGGCTGGGACCGAAATAGATTGGGCATAGAGAGATTTTGGCTTACCATGTCAAAAGAACGGTTTCTTTTTTTAATTAAATGCCTGCGTTTTGACGATTTGGAGACGCGTTTAGAAAGAAATTTAACCGAAAAACTGGCTCCAATCCGTGAAATTTTTGATCAATTTATAGAAAATTGCAAATCAACGTACACGATTGGTGAGTACGCTATAATTGATGAAAAATTGGAAGCTTGTAGAAGTCGATGTACCTTCAAGCAGTACAATCCGAGCAAAGCCGCCAAATATGGCATAAAAGTATTTGCTCTAACTGATGCGAGACTCAGCTATGTTGCTAATTTGGAAGTATACGTCGGCGTCGGTTAGCAGCCAGAGCTTAAAAATGACCCTGAAAGTATCATCCTTAGAATGGTACGTACCCTATCTGGTACGAGAAGAAACATTATATGCGATAACTGGTTCACCAGTGTTAGTTTAGTGAACAAATTATACCAAGAACATTATCTGACTTATGTTGGAACAATCAAAAAAATTAAGGGAATTACCAATTAAATTCGTAAATACTCGACATAGCCCGTAATATTTATGTTTTTGAATTTTGAAAAAAAATTAACTATTGTATCATATGTAACAAAAATGTATAAAAATGTTTTATTGATTTCCTCTTTACATCATGACGACTTAATTATTGACTCTAATGGAACTAAAACAAAACCAGAGATAATCACATTTTATAATATGACAAAAGGCAGTGTGGATAATCTAGATAAACTTTGTGCTAGCTATAATGTCGCTAGAAATACAAGAAGATGGCCAATGGTTATTTTCTATTCTTTTTTAAATATAGCTGGTATAAATTCGGAAATTATTTATACTGCTAACAACGTTTTCCAAAACATGATACCAAGAAAACAGTATCTTCAAAATTTATCGTTAGCCCTTACTGAAGACCATCTGAAGCACCGTTCTTTCGAAACTAAAGTACCACGGGCAGTACGACAAAAAAAGCTAGAAGCAGTTGGAAGTTCCTGAAATACAAATGCTGTTCCATAACCTTTATCAGGAAAAAGAAAACGATGTTTCTTTTGTGCCAAGGATGCAAAAACAAAATATTTCTGCGAAAAATGTAAAAAATATGTTTGCTTCTCCCACGCTCATTTTATATGTAAAGAGTGTGTGATTGATAAAAAGAATGTTTAAAAATAGTTAATAGATATTTTTGAACTTCATTCGGTTTTTTTGCAATATGATCAACGAACTTTCAATGTAATTGTTACCGTTTCAAAAATTGAAGTTATTTGCAAGTGTATTATTAATCTATCCAACTCTGTTATTATTTGGTAAAGTAACATAAACACATTGATTGGGTTTAGGAATGACTAAATATATATTTTGTTGTATTAAATTAATTAAATGGTCAAACTTTAAATAAAAAATGGCGTTTAATTATATGGGTCTACCAGACCCAGCGTCAGTATCTATGTTTCAAAACTGAGCATCAGTACTTTAGGGTTAAGCATTAATCTGTAGTTTTTCTCATAGGGAAGCAAATAAATTTATAAAAAAAAAATAAATAGCCTGTTATTAGTTTTCATATAGAAGAGAAATTTAGATATTGGGACTTTAAAAAATTTACAAACAAATTTGAGGCATTTAAAATCGATTAAAGAAGCAATTATTTCGTCTAAGCAGGGATCGGGCCTAACTAAAAATCAGGTGTAATAGACTGAGATCCCGGGGCCGCCAGACCTTCCTTATTTTCTAACTCTCAAAATTATAAGAAATGTGTGGGGTAATGTATGCTTAAGCACCTATGCATACCCGCTAACTTGATAACCGGGCCCTTTTGCAGGTAACAGGTAAGAAAGGTACATAAAAATAAAGCTTACTTTCCTTAAATTCTAACAGCTGGTTTTTGGATATGTTTTACTAAATATTGTACGAAATCATAATCCATTATTGCCAGACACCTCATGTGGGCGGTTACTCCCGCCAGACGCTTTAAAGTTGCATAAAAAATTATTGCATTTTTCTTATTTTCTAACTCCTAATTTTTATATATGATGTTCATGGGAGTATTTTAATACCTTTTGTATGAAGCCAGACCAACCCCATGGGCCAATCACCCGCCCAGACGCGTTAAAGTTATCCTGTAAGTGTAAGCACGACAGCATTATCTATGCGATTCTCACTTTCAAACTCATGGACTATTTTGTTTATATGCTTTCGCGTTTATGATCGCGCAGGCATTATATTGTTATATTGAAGTTTTATGTTATTTTTATAATAAATGTCAGTAAAATATGGCTGAATTATTAAAATGTGTTTTTTGTGATGGAAGTGATGAAAGTTTAATATTGTTCACTAAAGAAACATTGAAAAAGTGTAAACAAATTTTAAAGTGTAGGAAGGAACATTACCTCAAGTACAAAGATGTTATTTTGCCAGATGAATTATTTGAAAGTGGTTATCACAGACATTGTTACAAATCATTCACTGGCTTAATGAAAAAATATGTGTTAAAATCCACAACTAGAGCAGAATCTAATACTTTAAAAGACAAGTCGTCAAATGTTGCGGAGAATGTATGTAAATCTTCATCGATGCCCAATTTAGCTATGCAGTGTAGTAAATCACAACCATCTTCTCCACAACCTTCGACTTTATCATCCACAATTGAGCCAGCTATTAAATGCGATTTAGAAAAATCAGTTGCATTAACTCTCAATGTCGAAAATTTACTGTCAGATGATGTAAATCCATTCTCAGAAATCTCAGAAAGTGATGTTTCGATTGAATGTGATGCAAATATTGATAAAAAAAATGCCATCTGTATCATTTGTAATCAAAAGACCAAAAGACATCAAACAAAAAGACAATTATTATTTTCGTCGGACAAAAATATTTTTTTAGATAAAATTAAAAAAAAATGAAAATTCAAATGAGTTAATTAACAAATTAAACAATTATTCACATTCAAAAGTTTTTTATCATAATGTTTGTAAATTGGATTTTTTTTATAAAATGTCACTTAATAAAAAAACTACTAAAACTTCTTGGCATGATGTACGCGAGCATCATAAAATTGTTTTTGATGATATGTGTACTTTTATAAGAGAAAATGTGATTGAAAAAGGACGATGTTATTTTTTGACTTATCTTCATCAATATTACTTACAGATGCTCGAAGAAAGTGATGAAGAAAATTATGCAGAAAAGACAGAAATTTTTACAGCCCATTTTTTAGAAATAAAAATTATGAAAGTATTCGATAAAGAAATAAAAAATTTTTTCCTAAAACATAAGAAACTACTGGCTCCCAAACATTTAATAAATATCGATGAACAATCAGTTGAACATTTAAAAGATAAAGACATTCTATTAAAAGCTGCTTTACTCCTACGAAAATCAGTTCTAAAAATTGAGAAAAAAAAATTACCCAAAAAAATATCACCAAAAAATTTAAAGGAAGGAGAAGCATCAGTGCCAGAAAATTTGTTAGAATTTTATTCGACATTAATAGCAGGAAATAATCAAAAACAAAAAACAAATCCTAAATGTGCTCGTCAGGTTCAATCTTTTTGTGAAGATGTTGTATACAGTGTACATAACGGGCGTGTCAAAATGTCAAAACATATAATGCTTGGAATAGTTTTAAAGAGCTTGACCAGCAGTCGAAAAATTGTTGATATTATCCACAGATATGGACACTGTATTAGCTATCCAGGAATTGAAGAGCTAGAAACAGAAGCTACGTACACTTCAGTTGAAAAATCAAGTTTGTGTCCTGAAACAATTAAAAAATCTCCACATCTCTGCACCGGTGTCGCCTACGATAATTTTGATCGGTTCGTAGAAACAAAAAGTGGAAAGGATACGCTGCATGATACTGTCGGGATTATATACCAAAATTTTGTTTTGGATATTCCCGATGAATCTGAATTATTAGACGTATCTTCTGTCAATGATGAAGAAAACTTGAACTCGAAGAAAAGAAGGCGTAGAACTTTTGAGGCTGTATCTTTAGAGGAAGTTTCATATCCAAAAAAACCAAAGATGACAGATGTTCTGGAGTTATCAGTCCATAAAGATAAATATTTACAATCTGTTAATTTACCATTATACAATGCAATTGATATAATTTGGATGGTTAGCCATGCTGTACGGTCACCAAATATTCCAATGTGGATTGGCTACAATAGTCTAATAAGTGATAATAGTGATAAAAAGAATAATAATCCAAGACAAGTAATTTCTTATCTAACTCCCATCAATTCATCGCCTACCAACACAGCTGTTGTTTTAGAGACCATGAAACAAAGTAAACAAATTTGTGAAGAATTGAAACAATCTGCCATTCAAGTTACTTACGATCTTGCAATAGCAAAAGTAGCCATGCAAATTCAAGCTACCGAAGCTCCAACGTTTGATAATTTATTTATACACTTAGGGCCTTTTCACATCATGATGGCTTACTTTAAAGCTATAGGCAAGGTTATAATTGATTGTGGCTTATCCAATATCATGGTACACAGTAGTTTACTAGCATCGGGCTCATTAAATGCATTTCTCGAAGGAAAACACTTTAACAGATGTAAGAGACTTCATCCTATTATGTCACTGGGAATAGAAATTTTACATTTCAAGTCATTTTTGATTAAAAAAAATACAGTGGTCACAGATCTAATGATAGAAGAAATTACACGTCTTCAGAAATGTTCCCAATCAACATTTAAAATAGAACTTGACGAACTTGATGAATTATTAAAAGACTATAATAATTACTAGCAACAAACTCTCAACGGCGAGTTTGGTAAAACACCGAAATTTTATTTATTGTACGTCAATCTTGTTCATTATTATTTAACTTTATCAAGAAGCATCCGTACAGGAGATTTCGATTTATTTAAATCTGTATTGCCAAAAATCACGAATATATTTTTTATGTGCAATCAGCCAAATTATGCTCGCTGGACAGTTAAGTACTGTGCTAATTTACTAAACGTTACCGAAACTCATCCAGGCTTATTTGAGGAATTTCAACAAGGTTGTTTTGGCATTCAGCGAACAAGTAAATCATTTTCACAACAGCCAATTGACTTGGTTCTGGAGCAGACCATAAACGCAGATGCTGCCAATAGACTTACAGGTAATGAGCGTTAAGAATCGAAATAATTTGAATTAATCAATAAATTAGCTAATAAATTTTTTAATTACTATATTTAATTTTTTATACACAATCTTAAATTTACTGAAAAAAAGATTTTTAACATTTCCAAATTTTTATATTTTCAGGAATCATACAATTTACAAATTCCATCTCAGCACGCCAGCGATGGGCCCGAAGCCATGATTTCAGATCAACCATAATCAGTAACGTTTACGAACAATTAGGTTTGCAAAAAAAAACAGGATGTTTCAGCTGAATTAAGCAGTCATAATATCAAAAATAATGTGAACCAGTTACAAAAATTTATCGACACCTTTGATCTGTTTATGAACCCATTCGACGCAGAAATACCTAAAGATTTGTTGATTAATATTTCGTCCGGCAAAGCGGCTTCAGAACCAGTGGAAAAATTTCTACTTAACATTGAGGAAAATGGAGATGCTAGGCGTAAAACTTTTATCGCCGAATGTGAAGCTGATATAAGCAGATTTGAGAAGAGCATAAAAAGAATAGCATTAGAAAACTTTTCTGTTGATTATTCCAAAAAAAAAAAATGAAAATAGGTGGTAAAGTACAAGAAGTACGCATTTAAAGAGATCTATTTGGTCGCATGCTTGGGATATCAATTGATCATAAAGTCGATGTTGCAAAAATTTTATCGTATCCTATAACTCCAATGCTCTTATCAATGTGTCATTTTGATGGTGCAATTTGTAAAACCCAAAAATCTGTTTTGATGAAATGCGTAGAAAAGGACATTAAACACCAAGAACCATCATGGATAGATGTTTTAGTAATTGATGGTTTTTTCTTACTTCACACAATAAAAAATGTCCCTAACACTTTTGGAGGTATTTCAAAAAAATTTTTGCGAATGGTAACACAAGTAAATTCAAAGCGATTTGACGTTATTTTCGACCAATATTTTACACCATCAATAAAAAATTACGAAAGATCTTTACGGCAAGAGTGTACGCAATTAGATTTTACCATTAGTAGTCCAGATCAAGTTCGACCTGCAGACTTTGGAAAAGAATTGAAAAATTCAAGGTTCAAACAAGCGCTTGTTGACTTTTTTACTTCACACTGGGCATCTGATGAGATGGTATCGTTCATTGGCAACAAAAATAGTTATTTATGCAACTAGTGCGTAAAGTGACCTTTTTTGACGAATGTGAATGTTGTCGCATGAGCCGCAGGCGAATGCGACAATCACATGAGTCAAAAAAGGAACATTTACGCACGAGTTGCATACAATATTTTTTCTACAGCCAAATTTCTTTACAAGAAATACAAGTATAGGCCTGATTTTTTTTACGCTTTACTGAAAAAAAAATATATTTAAAACATATTTTAGATAACAAAATATTTATTTTCTAAATTAATCTCACCTTATAATACTGGTACGTAGAAACGCGAAATGCTTGAATTATAAATTAATGTCAATCAGTCATTTAAATAAAAATACTTACCCTTATTCATGAACTGATATTTCTGTCATATTAAAAATCAAATTAAAAATTACTGAATATACTATCTACCTATAATTTAACAATTAAATATATTTACACAAATTTACACAATTAAATAATAAAAAAAAAGTTTCCTTACCCGGAATTGAACCCGAGTCATCTGGGTAGAAGCTATATACCTTACAACCTTGACCACTAACACACATAAAAGTATTTGCATAATCTTATACAAAACCGTGCTTATTTTACTTTTTTTCACTAGTGAAAAAAAAACTTTTTTTTTCACTAGTGAAAAAAAGTTAAACTTTACGAACCTTAAACCGTGCGTAAAGGTAATACTTTACGCACGGTTGTAGAAAAAATTAATTTGAATTGTAAAGAATGCTATTCTTTTATCGTCCTTGATAATAAAATTGTGTGTAATATCGATGAAAACCTGTCATGCCCTGAACATGAAGAAGCAGACACAAAAATTGTTTATCACGTCTGTAATATTGATGATCAGGCAAACATTGTAATCAAATGCTCTGATACCGATGTTGCAGCGATAATGCTGGGTAAAATGCATGATTTAAAAAATGAAAATTCACGTGTTTGGATATTTACAGGCACTGGAAATAACCAGAGATATGTCGACTTGTCCAAGATATATGACCAATTGGGACAGACTTTGTGTAGAAGCTTAGCAGGATTTCATGCTATCACTGGATGCGATTATAATCCTGCATTTTTTAAAAAAGGGAAGCAAAAACCTTTCAATATTTAAAAAAAAAATGTTAAATATCAAGAAGCGTTTCTAAAATTCGGCGAGCTGGACTTATTTTATGATAACGAAGCAGAACAAAACATATTTGACATCATGCAAAAATTCATCTGTGATGTATACAATGTTCCGGGAATACTAGATGTTGATGCTGCCAGGCTTCAACTTTTCGTAAATACCTACACGGTGTCAGACGTCAATGAAGAATTTAACCGTAAAAAAATTAAAGGTTTTGATGCAAGTAATCTACCACCTTGTAAGGCAGAACTACTGCAGCAATTTCGTCGAGCAAATTACATTGCTAGCGTCTGGAACAACGCTCATAGGAAACTCCCCAGCATTGTCACTCCTGAGAATTGCGGGTGGACATTGGAAGACAATTAGTATCAGTTTCATTGGTTTGATGGAGATCAGTTGCCGAGCTTTGTCAGTGAATCGTTGCAAACTGAAGAAGGTATTATATTTTCATTTTAAATTATTTTTATACATTCGTAACTACTCAAATCTTAATGAATTTATTTGTTTTTACAGACGATTTAATTAACGATATGGATAACGATGAGGATGATGATAACGCCGACTGCAGTACACAATTCAACGACTGGCATAATGATGAGGACGAAAATATAAAAGATGCTGAATCCGAATATTAAAATAATAAAAGAATATTGAAATAAAAATAAAAAGTACTTTAAAGTGAAATATGTTTACATTAATTATTTTTATATTATTATTATAGAGAAAATAAATAAAATACCATTTGATAAAATTAATAGCTATGAAAAAAAAAATTCTTCATACCTCGGTCGAAAGTACGTTCTTTCGTCCCTAATTGCAGGGATGAAAGTTTAACATTTACTCCCTGTTTACGGCTTGATGAAAGTTGAATTTTCGGCCCTGCACGTCCCGCCTGTTTACGGCGGGAGGAAAAATTTCTCATGCGTAGTTACACTTGTAACTATAGAGACTGTTTATTCTCGTGTAATTTCTATTTCTATCTAAAACCTTAAAAATAATCATCAATGACAAAACTTGACTCTTCGAATGTATTTGATGCCTGTCCTACGACCAGCTGCACTCGCTTCGCTCGTTCCGCAAGTACTTTCGAACGAGGTATGAAGAAAAATAGTATACACTACACGGGCCAAAAGTTGAAATCTCGGTCCTGCGCGTCATGATGCCCTCGGCTTTCGCCTCGGGCATTATGACGTACAGGGCCGAAAATTCAAGTTTTGCCCCTTTTAGCGTAATATACTATTTCATAAAAATTAATTAAAATAGCTTCAGCATATCACCATTAAAAAATGCATTTTCTTTTTCTCAATTTACATTAAAAAAACAAATTTTTAGGAGATCAAATTCTTATAATTTGGATTTCATCGAATTGATTATTCTGTAATTAATTAATTAATTTTTTATGAAAATATTTATTTATATCAAAACTCATCAAAACCAAAAAAACTTAACAAAACCAAAATCAAAAAAATAACATAAAACTTCAATATAGCAATATAATGCCTGCGCGGTCAAAAGCGCGAAAGCAGATGCTACGTGCATACGTATAAACAAAATAGTCCATGAGTTTGAAAGTGAGAAATCAATCTACAGAGTACATCTCACTCGCACTCAAGCGCATAGATAATGCTGTCGCGCTTACACTTACAGGATAACTTTAACGCGTCTGGGCAGGTGATTGGCCCATGGGGTTGGTCTGGCTGCATACAAAAGGTATTAAAATACTCCCATGAACATCATATATAAAAATTAGGAGTTAGAAAATAAGAAAAATGCAATAATTTTTTATGCAACTTTAAAGCGTCTGGCGGGAGTAACCGCCCACATGAGGTGTCTGGCAATATTGGATTATGATTTCGTACAATATTTAGTAAAACATATCCAAAAACCAGCTGTTAGAATTTAAGGAAAGTAAGCTTTATTTTTATGTACCTTTCTTACCTGTTACCTGCAAAAGGGCCCGGTTATCAAGTTAGCGGGTATGCATAGGTGCTTAAGCATACATTACCCCACACATTTCTTATAATTTTGAGAGTTAGAAAATAAGGAAGGTCTGGCGGCTCCGGGATCTTGGACTATAAAATGGATCGATCTAGAATCTGTTCATCATTCAAGGATTAATTTAATACATAAAGACCCTTAATAGTTTCTTCGGTGATGCTTTCAAGCTGATTAAGGGTCGAATAGCTAACAGTATTAAAAATTTAACATGATTAAAGTTTGTGCGAAATCTTGTGGGGAATTTATCAAGAAATCTATGGAAATCAAAGACATTTTAGAGTTTAAATATTTCTAGACCCAAAACGCGGTAATAGATGCAGGAACAGATTTGACATTGTGATTCAACGATAAGCTTGCTTTCTATAAACAAAGAAAAATACATTTTTGGTCCTCCGTCCAGAAACAATAATATTAATTACTTCAAAATCGTCCGGAAAATGGCATTTTCCGGCCTAGGCCGGCAAAGTAGCTTTTAGATTATCTAAAGAGATGGCGCTATGAGTTTAAATTTTAAGTCATCAAAAATACATAATGAATAATACAAATTTTAATTAAATTTATTTAAAAACAGCGTATAATATACTAAACTTACCTATAACTTTTTCTAACAGTCGTGTTTCGGTATTCAAAGTGGTCAGGTGTGTATAGATCCGATCAGTGCGATATCGATTGATAAAGTTTATCAAAATGTCCGATTTAAATATAAACAATATTCCTCCAGATAGGGGGAAAATTACGGTAAATAACAGTACGGAAAGTTCAGTTACGGAAATGGAAATAGGAAATGAGAACAACATTCAGGAAAATGTAGAAGAAAACGGTAATTACAAAAAAAAAAACAAGATTAAATAAGACAGAGGTAAAAGAACAAAAATCTACTGAATACCAGGTAAGAGAAAAAAATTATTATTCACCAAGAGACCAAGGGCCATATTATGTATTTGTCCAAAATAGGGAAGGCAATATAGGTAAACTTCATAAAATAGCAACAGCTCGACTAATATTAAATGCAGTTCCCGAAATTCAACATAATATATTAAATATTTCAGTATTAGGAATTATTAAAATAAAAGTAGAATTAAATTCTTTTGATAGTGCAAATAAACTTATAAACTCACAGGTTCTACATGACAAAAAGTATGAAGTTTTTGTCCCTCAATTTTTTACTCAAAAAAAAGGTGTAATAAAACAAATAGACTTGGAATTATCGGAACAAGAATTAGTTGAAATAATAAAACCAAAATTAGGATATTCTTTTGAAATTTGTAGCGTTAAAAGAATGATGAAAAAAATCGATGATGTGTTGGTCCCAACACCCAATATTATAGTTTCATTTAAAGGTCAAGCAATTCCTAAACAAGTAATAATTGAAAGAATGGTGTACAATGTTGAAACTTATATTCCGAGAGTTTTACAATGCTTAAAATGTCTTAGATATGGGCATAAGAGTATACAATGTAGAGGTTCCGTGAGATGTAAAAAATGCGGTGAAGGTCATAATATAGAGGACAGTAAGACGACTTGAAAATACTTGAAAATATAACATACATTGAAGCAAAAAACAAATATGAACAAAGTTATTTGCAGGTAACAAAAAATAAAAAAGAATCAAATCATTATACAGCAATTATTAAAAGAAAAAGAATAGATACAAATAATAAAACAAATCAGTCTGCATATTCACAACAACATTTGGAAATACTGGAAAATCCAAAAATTCCTTCTACTTCATATGATTCTTTTAGAAATGTGCCTAATTATCATAATACACAAAAGAACCGTAACTGTGCTAACAATAATATACAAACTATGTGTGATAGTATTTTATATTTAATTAAAGAAAAAATTGAACAAGATAAAACTGATCCAAATATTTTTTACGATTCTTTAAAACATAGGCTAATACAACTCTTTAGTAATCCAATTCAAGGTCTTACAAATCAATATTAGATCTATAGTTCATAACAAAGGTTTGCTAGAAAAATATCTATTCGATCAAAATATACAAGTGAAACGTGGCTAAAACCTCATTTTAATATTAACTTCACAGGGTACAACACTTTTAGATTGGACAGAGATGATGGCTATGGTGGGGTAGCTATAATGATTAAAAATAATATACAATATTTAAATACGAAAGCATTTCATAATATGAACGAAGTGATGTGTATATCTAAAAATATGAAAGTTGGTAAAAGTAAGAAAATTAATTTTTATTCTCTATATGCTAAACCTTCTCTAAACGTCTCAGCCAGACAATGGACAATGTTTTTTGAAAGCCTAGAAAAACCATTTATTGTAGGGGGGGATTTCAACTGTCACCATACAGCTTTTGGTTGTGACTTAATCGATATTAAGGGGACTAACCTGTTAACTGCACTAGACGATCTAAATTTAACATTTTTGAATAATGGTCAAGAAACATTAATACGTACACCTAATCAAACAAATAAGTCAGCTATTGATTTGACCATATGTTCTGGTGATATATCTGCTATTTGCGATTGGAATGTAGAAAATATTTCTTTAGGTTCAAATCACTTTCCTATAATTTTTCAACTAAATTTAAATAACAGGGAAAGTATTAACAGTTCAGGACAAATTGATTGGAACCTAAATAAAGCGGTTTGGTCGTATTTTTCTAGAAAATTAGAACTCTCATTAAGTAATTGCGAAGTTAATACTTATGACGATTTAATAAGAGAAATAAATTCAGCCGCTAAAGAAACAATTCCTGAAAAGAAAAAAACGGCCAATCCTAAATTTAATAAAAAGTGGTGGAACTTAGAATGCTCTCAAGCAGTTGAAGCTCAAAAAGAATCTCTTTCGCGTTATCTTAGACAGTCTAATTATGAAAATTATATAGATTATAAAAAAAATGTAGCAATTACTAAAAGAGTAATCAAAAAAAGTAAAAGAGATTCTTGGAAACAATTTTGTTTAAATCTTAATAGAAGTACACCTATACAAGATATATGGACAGAAGTGAAGAAGTTGAAACAAACCTATGTGAAGCCAACTAATAAAATAGTGACAGGAGAATGGACTTCCCAATTTTTGGAACGGATTTCACCGGCTTGGGTACCTGAAAGCCTAGGAATTTATGACAACACAATAAATCAAATCGAGGTTGCAAATTGTCAACTTATAAAACCAATTACATGTAGAGAACTAGAAAATTGTCTAAAAACACATAAAAATACAGCCCCTGGACTTGACAGAATACATTATCCGATGCTTTTCCACTTACCACCAGAGTATAAGAAAAAACTAGTTAAAATACTTAATGATATTTGGACCACAAGCCAGTATCCGGATAGTTGGAAGGAGTATGCAGTGTTACCTATTCTGAAACAGGGTAGAGATCCCGAGCAACCAGAATCTTATAGAGGTATATCCTTAGCTTCATGTGTTCTAAAGACCTTTGAAAGAATATTAAAAACAAGACTAGAATATTGGCTAGAAAGTAATAAGAAATTATCACCACATCAATTCGGTTTCAGAAAAAGCAAATCAACAATAGAAAATTTAGCACACCTGACAACAGACATAAACATATCTTTCACAAAAAAAAAAATCAGTAGTTGCACTTTTTGTCGACATTGAAGGAGCTTGTGAAAACGTAAATCTCAATATTCTACAAAATCAGATGTTAAACGAAAATATTAATCCCAAGTTTGTTTACAGAGTCATAAAAATATATGAAAATAGAAATATTTTTTTAAGAGTAGGAGATGATAGCTTACGACCTAGAAGAGTGAACATCGGTGTTCCCCAGGGTAGCATATTAAGTCCTTTATTATACTTAATATATACAAATGATTTGGAAAGGCTGGCTAGAAACTTCCCCAAAATCAAAATACTGCAGTTTGCTGATGATATTTGTATATATGTAGATAATACTGAATTAAATGACGGATTTGAAATGTTGCATAACTTTTTAAAAGTATTTTTAGATTGGTGTTTTCGCAAGGGTCTAAATATGTCACTAAATAAAACGAAACTTTGTGTATTCTCAAGAAAAAGAAAAATTCCTGAAGAAGTCATCCTGAACCAACACAACTATACGATATATGATAATGTGACATATCTTGGAATGATTCTAGACAGAAAATTATTGTGGAGAGAACATATTCAATATGTACTTAAGAAATCTGAAAGAGAAATAAATATTCTTAGAGGAGTTAGCAATTGTAACTGGGGAGCAGATCCAAGTATTTCTTTGTTGTTATATAAGTCCTATATAAGGTCAGTTATAGATTATGGATCAATTTTCTACTCACAAGCCGCTAAAACCCATCTCCAGAAACTGGACTGTATTGCCGCTAAATCCTTAAGAATAGCTATAGGAGCTTTACGAAGTACTCCTAATTCAAACTTATATGTTGAATGCTCAGAAATGCCATTAGAGTACAGAAGACATTTATTATGTTGTAAATTTTTATGTAAAACTCTTTCCAAGGATAACACCTTATCATTGAAAATCATGGAAATGCTTACTCTAGATCTCACTAATTCTTTTTGGCATAAAAAGAAATCCTTGGAAATAGTGAAGGCTTATGAAACATATTTGGATTATAAGGAATACCTTCATCATACAGAGTTATATAGTAACTTTTTAATAGACGTAAGCCAATTACCAAAAATCCAGGTATGTTTTTTAAGAGATTATTCAATTTTCCCTCAGTTAGCAAGAAACATAATGTTTAATGCAGATTTAAATGAAAATTTTCCAAATTTTTATCAAATATACACTGACGCGTCAAAGAAAGAAAACGAGGTAGGATGTGCGATCTGGGACCCTCATAAGGGTGAAAAACGATTAATTAAATTAAATCCCCATTTTTCTATCTACTCTGCTGAACAAATTGCAATTCTGGAAGCATTACATTATATAGAGAATATTCAATCTCAAGATAAGTTTATCATAGTCTCAGATAGTTATAGTTCTTTAAACATAATATCACAAATAAATCCACTTTTTAATTTCACGTATATATTAACAGAAATATGTAATAAATATAGATATCTTAGTGCCAAAGGGAAATCAATAAAATTAGTTTGGATTAAAGCGCATTGTGGGATAATAAATAATGAAACTGTTGACATTTTGGCAAAAAACTCTTTAGACATAAAGAATGTTTCTACTTACAAATGTGTTCCTGAAGACATAATGGTCTCTGTCAAAAATTAAATAATCCTTACTTGGGAAAATAATTATAAAAATTGTACTAAAGGAAAATTTTATCAAAACATACAGCCTAAAATTAATAATCAACCATGGTTTAAAGATAAAAATTTGGAAAAAGAAATAACTCGCATAATATGCAGAATGAGATTTAATCATGACTTAGTTCCATCTTATTTATATAAAATTAATTTAGCAGACTCACCATTATGCGAATGTGGTGATGAAGGAACAGTAGAACATGTAGTTTTAGAATGTAGCAGAAATCAGGAAAATAATAAAAAAATTATCGATAAATTAGTCACAATCAAAGATTTGACAAAACCTTTTAATCTAACTCAAATATTAATGAGCGAAAATAGATACATATATAGAATCCTTCATCATCACATTCGAGTGATTTCACTAAAGTTGTAAAAATAAAAAAAAAATAAAAAAATTTATGTACCTATACCTCTATATAAGAAAAAAAAAATTAAGAAAAAAGATGCATAAAAAAAAAGAGAAAAACAATCAAAAAAAAAATTATATAAAAAAAAATAATTAAAAAAAAAAAGAAACAATAATAAATAAAAAAAAAAAAACTAAAAATCAAGAAAATAAAACAAAAAAAAAATTAAATTATAAATTAAACTACTAACAACATAAATATATGTAAATAATAAATAAAGAAATGTGATCTAACAGGAATTAATAATTAAAAAATATTCCATGACAGATGCAGATATATTATCAATAAGTGGTTAGGCTAATGAAATTCAGGGAATTTCGTAGTCAATATTCCAATTCCCCCCCCAACTTTTTCTAAAGATAATCAGGATTCTAATTTACATTTAATTTCTTTCACAACTTGTATTATAAAATTTGACATTTATGTCAATTTATGAAAATAGTTCATTGTCTCATCTTTATTTAAACATCTAAGCTTGTATGTCACAAAGTAAAAAGTTTTTGAACTTGTTGTGTCTGCAACATATGTTAATTAAAACACTAATAACTACTAAACACGTAATTATACAACTATAAATAATATAATAATATAATAATATAATACAGTCTTCTGTCGGCTGTCTTCTAGTCACTGGTCTTAGTACAGGTAGCACAAACGGTCAACTGTTGAACATAACAGAACTTTTGAAAATATTAAAAATTAGTCGGACCAAAAAATAGTGTGTGTTACACATCCGGAAAATATTTTGCAAGTGCTCGTATTGTTTCGCCTCGGTGCTACGCACCTCGGCTACATAACTTTACTTGCTCTTGCAAAATGTCATTTTCCGTCCTTGTGTCACAAATAACTATTTATGTACACTAAGTAATGACGAGAGCGAAGTAAAGTTTAGTCTTATAGACTCTCCACGATTTTTAGATTTCTCCCTAGATAAACTGTCTGCTTTACTAGAACCATCGGATCTACATTATCTACGTTCTCAGTTTCCAGATTTAACATCTAAACAGTTTAAACTATTAAGTAGAAAAGGAGTGTTTCCTTACAAATATGTTGATTCAATTAAAAAATTATATGAAACAGAACTGCTATTTATCGATACAGCACAATATAAAAATATCAGTGAAGATTTGTACATGCATGCACAAAAAGTTTGGCAATCATTTAAAATTAAAAATTTAAAGGAATATAGCATGTTGCACACGAAAACTGATATATTGCTTGTAGCATCAGTGTTTAAATGTTTCCGTGAAAAATGCCAAAAAACATATGGTCTCGATCCTGCTTGCTATTATACGCTTCCCGGTTATACGTGGGATGTAATGCTAAAATATACCAAATGCCAATTAGAACAGCATGCGATTAAATAGCGTCGGACCATTTTATCTTGGGATGAAAGATCGCAACAAAATTTCTAATTTCGTAGTAGAAATCTTGTAAGTAGTGAAGCCATTATAAGAAGTGTCAATCGACTATATTCAGAGGAAGAAATCATGTTATTTAGCTCCTCAAATATTAAAATTTGTAACGTAAAAATATTATTAATTCTATTATGTATACACCAACAGGTACAGTCTTAATTACATTTGTAGGAACATTAATACCCAAAGATATGAAATTATATAATCTCGTGTTGAAACTTCTCCGTATATATCTAGAATTACGCAATGTTATGGATGCCTAAGGTATGAACATACAAAAAACCAATGCATAAGTAAACTAAGATGCCAAAACTGTGGAGTGGAACATGATGAGAATGATGCAGACGGAAAAAAGATTTTATGTAACAAGAAATGTGTTCATTGTAATAAAATAACCCATAACTCTTTAGACAAAATATGCCTAGAATTCGAGAGACAGAAAGCTATAAAGAGAACCATGGCCCTTGAAGATATCTCATACTTTGACGCCCAATCTAAATTCCCGCGTAATAATTCCAACAGATTTTCCGAGACTGATTGAAAAGTATACTAAGGAAGATAACATCATCATGCTTAACGGAGATCAGTGGCTACAAGTCAAACAACTAAAACTAAAGGGACATACTCCAACTTTGCTAAAGAACCAAAACTACATAAGAAGATGAATACTGGATATAATAGGAAATAACATGAAAAATGTCTAATAAACAAAAATGGCGGAGTAATTTCCAATCCATCTTCTTCAAAAATTTTTACATTTTCTTCTACAAAGAAAAATACTGTGGAAAATCTAATAAATGAGGAAAATATCCAAAACACAACGCCACTAAGTGCATCGCAAAAATCTATAAATATAACAGATATTAAAAAACTTATACTTAATCTTCCCACTACAGACTTTAAAACATTATACAAAGTATTAAATATATTTCAAAATCCAATCAATCTGATATAACTTATATAAATTTTATCAACAATTATACACAACACGATTTAAATAAATACACACATACCGGGATAGAAAATTGACTAAACCAAAATTCAAAATCGTACAATCGAACATACTGTAATAAACTGTAATAAATGCAATCAAATTAATATCAAAAATAAGGAAGATTCGGATGTGATACTAATCAATGAATTCAAGGTAAAACCCAAGCACAATATAAGAATTAAGCACTATAACATAATTAGGAAAGACTTTAATAATGGTGAATCTGGAATCGCCATCCAAATAAAAAAAATATCATTTTTAGTGAAATCAATCTCAATAACAAATGTCAATCCTCCAAATTCGGATATATAGATATCAAAATTGGCTATCTGTTTATAATAAATAATACTTTAACCATGTTAACACCATATCTATCTATCTATCTCATAGCTAAACCTTGGATTCTGATAGGAGATCTAAACGCGCATCATCAGGCAAGGGGCAGTCAAATAATTAACAAAAATGAAAGAAAACTAATCCAAATTATAAACCATTTAGACCTAACATTCCTGCAGACCATCTCCAGTAGACGTCACGATTACCACGGATGATATAACGTTGTCTTGTGAATGGGACGTTTTATAAGAATGCGGCTTTATTGATTATTTTCCTACGATTTGTAATATTCAAGAACAAACAGCGGACTTGGAAAAGAGACACTTTGCATATCAAGACAAAAAAATAAAATAATTTAATGCTGCAGATTGGAATGCGTATGAAAAATAAGTAGAAGGAAAGTCGGGATGCATCCATACTATAAAAGCTGGGAAAAAGTTATTAATTAGATGGCGGAGAACAATAACCCTATTAAAATTATAAAGAACAATAGAAACTTTAAATGAAGAAGTAGGAATGTGTGGTGGGATGACGAATATGAAAAACATGATAAAAGCTAAGAAAAAGGCAATCAATAACTTTTCAATGACTAATTATTTGCATTTCAAAAAAATTACAGCTTAAACAAAAAAAATCTAAAAACAAAAAAATATATAATTTTTTTGCTTCTTGCAAAACAATAAACAAAAATTCGGACAGTAAATACATCTTGAATACTATAAAAAAATTCAAATCTGTCAACACTACCCACACAAACCACACACAAGCCAATAAAACACCTGCGTAACCATATTGAATAGAATGACAATCTGTAATATCCAATCAGATTTCCAGTTAACGCCAGGTAGTTATACTGAAGAAACATTCAATATCATAAAATTAAAAAATGCACTATGGGGCGCCAGAAACACAGCACCAGGCAAAGACAACATTGCAAACGTTATGCTGAAAAACTTATTAACTAATGGATTACATTTTCTTTTAAATATCTTTAACGAATGGCTGAAGGGTTGGGCTATCTCTTATTCCTGGAAAGAAATCATTGTGCTAGCATTCCTTAAACCAGGGAAAGATCCTGAGTGCAATAGTAATTATGGACCTATGATGCGTTTAAAAAATATTGGGAAAAATGATAAAAGACCAGTTGAACTGGTGGATTTAGAACAGGAATATTCTAAACAAGCTGCAAACTGAATTCAGAATGGGTATAAATGAAAACCTAAATATATTTTGCCCTCCGTAGCCTAAAGGGCGTATCTGCAAATTGTGCTGAAATGAGTTACTGCCATAATCTAAGTAAAAATATAAATCTCTTGCATATTTACCAAACCTAAAAGTCGTATCTACCCTAAAATAAGCAGAAAATAGGTTAGAAAATAAATGCTGTCTACACATTTTTATATTTTACATAGCCAACTGGTCGTATCTAACGATTACTTGGATAAAAAGACGTAATTAAAAATTCCTTGTAGATACGCCTTTTTTCTTTGGTGGTAGTGCCGCGTGCACGTCACTTTTTTCAGATATCGAGGGCTGGAAGGCAGGACCTCGTAACCCCCAAAATGAGTGAAACTGAGATTATTCTCGATTTCGATTCAAAACTAGTTCAGCCATCTACTGAATTATATTGAAACTAAACAAAAAATCCGTTACGCACAAAACTAAAGAAAACATTACCTCGTATGTGTTTGGCGCCAAATTGTTAAACTCATTACCTCGTAACCGCTCAGTCTTCCATAAGTTGCTAACATTCAGAGGTGACTACCGAAAAAATAGTTTGTTTTTCACGGAATAGTGTTGTTTTTATGTGTTTGTGCTTTTATTCAGGTAAATTTATAATAAGTTAATTTATTTTTAAATAATAAAGCCAATTTCAGTCAGTAATTTTTTCATAAACAATTATATTTTTTTAAGGTAACAGTTACGAGGTCCTTCCATTTCACACCTATTGAAGCTTGGAGGTTACGAGGTTTTGGTTTTCAGTGTTTTTATAATTCAGGGGTGAGTAATATTGTGATTATTACTAAAAATTTCCGATTTTTTATTATAATTTCGTTTAGGCTGATTTTCCACGAACGCAACTGAAGATGTCAAGCCGAATGAAAAAAATAAAAGAGAATACGGAGCTGGCTATTCAAAAAATGCAACAAGAAGAAAATGAAAATATCTCAGGTATAGCAAATTCAAGCGATGCTTTTGGTAACTGTAATATTTTCAATGAAGCCCTGAGTCCTGAAGATGTAGCAGAAATGATCCGGGATGCAGAAATAATTCGTGAAGATGGCTTTTGTATTAGCTAACAGCAACCAGATTTAACTCCACAAACTGTTGAGAAGGCAACTTTGGTGTCAAAGGGTGTCATTCTTGACGACGACTTTTGTAGTCCCCAACAGCAAATGAAATCAAGTCCAGAAACTACTGTTAATATGGAAAAGGGAAGGCAAGAAGAGTCACAAAATAGTAGAGTAAATTTAATAGAAGAAGAGAGTCAATTAGATAATAATATTGAAAAGAATTGCGATTCAGAAAAAACGACTAAAGATGACGTGATTATGGACACTCTTGAAAATGATACAATGATGGAAAGCAGATCTGATTCAGATGATGAAATGCCTCTGAGAAAACGAAAAAGGACCAAGAGCCAAAACAAGAGAGAACATAACAAAAAACTAAGAATGAGTGGAAAGAAATACATCGGGTTTCGAAAACCAAAAGATCAAAAAAATACATTTCATGACACTACCAGGGAGGAAAGACGTTTACAACCTCGATGCAATTGCAAAGATCGCTCAAAACAGTGTCGTAAATTCACAGATGATGATAGAAAGAATATATTTTCGAAATTCTGGTCAATGTCATGGGAACAGCGTAAAGTTTTTGTATCAACCACAGTTAAAGTATGTGACAGGAAAAGACCCGAAGCAGAACATTCAAGACGGTCAATAACTTTAAGGTATCATTTAATTTTGCACAATACTCACCTTTCAGTTTGTAAATTGATGTATCTTAATACACTAAGCTTAGGAGAGTGGTCTGCACGATCTTGGGCTTTATCCGCAAGTAGTGGGATGATAAATTGTGATTCAGTTAAACTTTCTACGAAATTAAAACGCAAAGATGTTTTCAAGGAAGATAGAGAATTCCTAGAGGAATTTTTGACTAAATTAAATAAATTGCCATCCCACTACTGCACAAAAGACACAGATCGGCTTTATCTGGAGCAAACTTTCCAGTCATGGAACGACCTATTCAGGGTTTACCAAGAACAGTGTAAAGATGAAAATCGCAAGGCTCTTTCCTTTAAGCTACTGAGGCAGATAACAAAAGAAAAGAAAATTGCTCTTTTTTCACCCTGAAAAGATCAATGCGATGTTTGCTTTATGTTCAAGAATGTAAATGTAGCTGAAGAGGACTACAAGAAGCACATAGAGGCAAAAAATAAAGCTAGAGCTGAAAAAGAGAGAGATAAAGCACAAGCACTGGAGAAAATGTGTCATGTTATTACAATGGATGTACAGGCGGTTAAGCTGTCGCCGCAAATTCCGGCGAGTACACTCTATTACAAGACTAAATTGTGCTGTCACAATTTCACAGTTTATGATCTTGCTACTAAAGAAGTCGTTTGCTACTGGTATAATGAGACCCAGGCAGATGGACAGGCCTCAACCTATGCTTCTTTTCTGGAGGACTTTCTTGAAGAAACATTATTTCTCAAAGGTGGCGATAAAACACCTATTATAATATACTCCGATGGGTGTACTGCACAAAATAGGAATGCAATTTTGGCTAATGCTCTGTTATACCTATCCGAAAAATATGATGTGAAAATCACTCAAAAATTCCTTGAGAAGGGTCACACTCAAATGGAGTGTGACTCAGTGCATTGCACAATAGAGACACGGCTAAAAAATAAAGAAATATACTTACCTAGTGACTATTTGAGAGTTACTAGGGAAGCCAGACGTTCAACAACATACGTGGCAAAAACGAAAGATTTCGATTTTTTCAGAGATTTTAGTAAAAAAGATTTGATGAAGTACAGGTCAATAAGACCATCCAAAACATCAGTTGTTACCGACATTCGAGCCTTGGAGTATTATCGGGGTGTTATCAGATATAAACTGGACTTTAATGAATTATTTGTTGAGTTATCCAATCGTCCAAATACAATAAATGATTTTAAGGAAACTGAATTTCCTGCCTTATACAAACAGATAAACAAAATAACAAAAACAAAGTATGACCACCTTCAAGCAATAAAAAAGTGTATACCTCAAGATTGTTGGGCATTTTATGATAATCTTCCGTTCAGTGCAAAATGATTATTGAAACAATGATTTAATATTAAACCAATAATTAAGCCAAAGTTTATTTTTTGTGATTATAGTTTTTAAGACAAAAGAAAATTGTTTAATTATTTTTTTGTTCTATTCCTATTAGAATATAGTGTTTTGTTTTTTCTTTTTTTAGAATAACATTTATTTTCATTATTTTTAAATAAAATTTTAATTTTCAATTGAGTTTTGTGTTTTTATTCCCATTGCATTTCCTCGTAAGTGCTGACTTTGAAAATACAGTACCTTGTATCCAACACAAATATTTGTTTAAATAAAAATCAATCCAAATTTAAATTTATAGTATATTTCCCCACTACTTTAAATTCTGATTAACGAAAAAAAATTACCAAGAAATGTTTTCTCTAGATATTATTAAGTTTTTTTGCTCTCCTGTATTCATATTCCGAGAGTTACGAGGTGCTGCCATCCAGCCCTCGATATGTAAAAATATAACCAACGGTAACATACACAAACCGTCAACCTAACCTTACATTTTAGTTTGATTTTTTTTGAGGTGAGAACTGTTTGTGGATTTCCGTGATAAGAAATAGTTTGCACTGCTGTGAAGTAACAAAAACGATCAAGTAAGTATAATGAAATATTATTAAGTACATTTATTATATAGTTTTCTAACAATGAAAGTGTTTCCTTGTGAATATCTGCCGAGTTTTAACCTAACTAATTTATAGGATCTGTAATTTTTAATAAACAGTTAAAATACAGGTGTGTATTTGAAGTAGAGATTTAAATTTTGTATTTATTATCTTTTATAGTGCCATGTTTTAGCTTGCAGTTTTTTGTATTTTTGGTTTTAGCTCAATTAGTAAAAAAGTTTTGAACTCATGTGAAAGTACTATTAATATGAATGTATACCTACCTAAAATGACTTCATATGCCACATAACATAGGCAAGGCAAAGGAGTTTTATTAAAAATTACAGATCCTATAAATTAGTTTGGTTAAAAAAAGGTTGCCCCTTTCAAAGTTTAAGAAGTTTATAAATGGTTGTCTCTTTTTTGTTACAACAGACAATCATTTAAAATGGATTCCAGAGCCAAACGTATGCTTTCTCTGGCGCTAAACAAGCAACAGGCAGAAAAAATAGTATCAATGCGTTCTTTGGCGTCCAGAAGAAGATGTATTTCCAAAAAAACTGAAAATGACCCAGAATATGTAAATCTTAGCTACGGGTCAGAGTCTGAAGATGCATCCGATGACAACTCCAATAAGATAAATCAACCGACAACCTCAAATATAAAATCGAAAGTACTCAAGAAAATATTTAAAGGGCAGCCATTAATTCAACCTAAACATCAAGTTGCTGATCCAAATTTAAACACTAAACTCAACAGTGAGCCAGAAATTATACCAAATATTAAGAGTAGTGAGATATGTCAATCGAGAAGCGAAAATATAGACTCCAGTAGTGTCGAATCAGTAGAAGTTGTGACAGAGGTTTTGGAAGAAGTACTTAATAACGTTATAGAGACTTTATTCACAGGAAAAGGGCAAAAACGGAAGAGAATAAAATACAGTACAAGTCTTAAAGAAAGAAAGCGTTTGAGGAAAGAAAAAATTATAATCCAACATAGTGTTAAATCAGCTTGTAAGAATATTTGCAAAAAGAAATGCATTACAAAAATTAATTGTGAACGAAGATCTGCAATAAATCAAGAATACTGGATAATGTCACCTAAAGGGCAAAAAACATTTATGTTCAACAACGTAACAAAAAGTTTAACAAAAAGACACACTGCTGGAGCAGATTCTAGGAGAAAATTTACAAACAAATATGTTTTAAAGGACCAGACAGGCACTACTCATGAAGTGTGTAAAACCTTTTTCTTATCTACACTGGGTTTCAAGAACAAATGTGACAAAAGTTTACGAACCGTCCTAAAAAACACTTGTCGAGAATCTTTACAGGCAACCAAAGATTTACGTGGACACCACACTCCCTCAAATAAAATTGATAAGACCCCAATGATACAGCACATTAACTCATTTCGTCCAAGTATTTCACATTACCGTAGGGTACATGCTCCCAATCGCAAATATCTTCCAACAGATTTAAATGTACAAATAATGTACAACCATTTTGTAGTTCAAAATCCAGATGTGAAAGGCTCATATGAATTATACAGAAAATTGATACATGAAATGAATATATCTTTTGTCAAGTTAGGACACGAAGAATGTTTCAGCTGCGAAAAATTTTTTTTACACGAAAAAGAAAATGAACATAAAAGAGACTCACCATGTGCTGAATGTGTCAATTGTCAAGAATACATCACCCATAAAAAAAAGGCAGAAGAAGCTCGAACAAATTACATTCATGACAAAGAAGAAGATAAGAGGGAAACCCTTTTTAACCGACTTCAAAAAAGGAGAAGGTTATCAATTCGACCATATTTTTTTTTTATTTTTTTTTATGGATGTTACCGAATATCTCCGGTATTTATAACCCGATTTTAAAAATTCTTTTTGCATTCAAAAGGGTAGAGTGTCCCATTGGTTCCATAGAAATTTGGTTAAGGTCTGGTCATCAATGTGAAAGATATTTAAGGAAATAAGGAGAAGGGTCTCAGTTTGACCATATTTTTTTATATACGTTACTGAATATCTCCGGTACTTATAATTCAATTTGAAAAAATCTTTTTGCATTCAAAAAAGTAGAGTGTCCGTGTGGTTCCATAGAAATTTAATTAGGGTCCGGTTGTTAATGTGGAAGATATTCCAAGAAATACCACAAAAATCAGCATTTCAGCAAATATCTCCGGTATTATAATCCGATTTTTAAAAATTCTTTTTGCATTCTCGCCAACATGCTAAAGAAAACTTACTTACTTCTAAGGAAACTAATAAAAAAATTTATGATTCCAAAATAAATAATACTAATTTCAAAGTAGGTCAATTTGTTTATTTGACGAACGAACAAACCAAAAAAGGAAAAAGTAAAAAATTAAGCCAAAATTATATAGGACCTTTTAAAATTCTAGAAATTACTTCCCCAGTAAATTGCGTCATTCAAAAAGGGAAAAACAAAACCAAGGTTCATATGAATAGACTAAAACCTGCCTTTGTTACAGGTTCAGCCTAATATGGTTCACTATTGGCCACGATCAATACCGCAATACTCCAATAACTAAATCTTCTGGTATTTAATATGACCAGGTAAACACAGTAAAATTCATCGAATCCCATTGGAAAATCCTCTCATTTATACCTCTAGACGCATTCACGCATAAACTCAACCTTGCCGATTTAACCCTCCAGCAAACAATTTCTCTATGCAATCAAGAACAAATGATAATAACCCTTAAGTTGTGTGATTCTCCCTTAACAGTTCTAAATCAAATAATCCCTGCACTCTATAAAAAGGAACAAGCCCTTAGAAATATAATCGGAGATGAAGGAAAAACAAGATCTAAAAGAGCCTATCTAAACATAGTCGATAACCTATTAAAAACTTTCTTCGGAACCTTAGATTCCCAAGACGCGGAGTATTATAACAACGCTATTAATAATGTCAATGTTAATGAACACCACATTTTTGAGCTTCTTAAAGAACAAATTCAAGTCGTAAACACGACAATTTCAAACTTTAATCATTCCATTACCGATTTAAATAAAAACAAAGACATTTTCAATAAAAACTTTCACTTAATTTCAAATTACACCGCTGATGTTGGAAAGAAATATTTTAATTTAGAATTAAAACAGAAAATCGAGGAACATTTTACTTTATTAACATTTTTCACTATAGAGTTGAAAACGAATATTCCACACTAATTAACGCAATCTTGTTCACGAAATCAAACAGTCCTCATCCTTCTATTATCTCTCCTTTACAAATAATTCAAGAATTGTCCAAAGCAATAATTCACTTACCTTCTTCTTTAAATTTCCCGATCCCTTTAACAGTTGATAACTCTCACAAATATTGGAATTTAATATCAATCAAATATAAATATATTGATTCTAAATTAATCTTTGTTGTTAGTGTTCCTTTAGTTAATAATGTCAATTATCTTCTCTATAAACTAACTCCTTTACCTATACTTTACCCCGATTTAAATAAACTTACCTATATATTAGCTTCATTAAACTACCTCGCTTTTTCCGAGAATCGAAATACTTATGCTGTATTAAATAATACCGATAGTTGTATTTCCATTTCCGACAAAAATATTATTTGCCCAAATCCAGAAGGCTTTTATTTCACACATATCAGACCTATTTGTGAAACAGAACTTTTAAACCCAGTTTCTCAATTACCCCCTGATTGTGATATAAGAATTATACACACAACATACGAAATCTGGCATAAAGTATCTAAGCCAAATACTTGGATTTATGTACTACCTAAAGAAACAGATTAACTATCAGTTGTTCTTCATACCCCCCTGTGACCATTGGCCTTAGCAAAACTGGAATCATAAGTACCAAACAGAATTGTAAAATCTACACAACTTCTACCATTCTAGTCTCAGATACAAACTCTTCATCAAACTTATCCCATTGCAATTGCACAATTTAGATAGAGATGCTTTGAATTTGGCTAGTTTTAAACTATCAGAGATAAGAGATAAAATCAATAAAGCAGAAACAGAATCAGATAATATTTTTAAAAGGGTTTATAATAATGGAATAATATCATACATTGTTTGTAGTTTTCTAAAATTAATGTTTTGTTATGTAATATATAGATTATTAAAATTTGTAAAAAGTAAATATTTTCAAAGTTCCAAGGAATTGAAAAATCCTTGTCATACTATTTCAAATTGTTTAACACTAAATCTTTGTCAAGTATCGAAAAAGAATAAATGTAGAACTAGTATTAGAGAACCTTCTCCGTGTGGTAGTAGAAAAGAAACCATTACCATCACCGAGAGCGTTCCTCTTAGAAGGAGCGACAGAATAGCAAAATTAAAGGAATAATCGTAATTGTCATTAATTAAAATAGAATTTCATTAAAGTATAAAAAAAAAATTGTAATAAAATAATAATAATAAACAAAAAAATATATTCCTTTAATTTCACTTTTAAAAGGGGAGGTGTAATGTACCTTTACCCTTAGTATAGATAAGTAATATTTTATTGTTATTCATAATTCTTTCCATAATATAATTAGTGATAAATAATAATTGTTTATGCCCTAGATAACTAATGCCGTAGACAGAAGTCTTCATAAATATTTGAACTATTAAGTGATATTTTTGATATTTTGATTTTTATAGTAAACATAAATAAAATTAGGAAGTTTTACAGTATCTGACCTTTGTCTATGGTAATTATATAAATATCTGAGGGTAACCCTTGAATGGGAAGTGTTAGTCAAATTTCGTGAGAGCTAAGTTCGTTGTATCCTGTATCGTTGGTTCGCTATTATTTTTATTGTCGTTCTTTGTTATATTTTAAGTTTTAATTAATAAACAGTATTTAAAATCACGAGTGTGTTTTAACTTCAAAAGGATCCATTACACTAAAATTTTTATTTAATATCTTCATCGAAAAAATCTTAACAGTCAACTACAAAAAAACATTAGTTGTACCCTTTACCAGCTACAAAAATAAACTGCCTCATTATAATAAAATAACCAGTTTCAATAACAATATGCCTATTTATATTTCTCTGATAATACGTAATAAAGTTTCTCGGATTAAAAATAGATTCACACTTAAGGTGTTTACTATATAAATTTAAAACAATAAAGACGGTCTGGATTTGCAGCATCTTAAAATCATATATTATGTTCTTGTAGAATCCCGCCTTAGATATGGCATACTAAGCTGTGGAGGAACTATGCCTAGTCATCTAGAGTAGGTTGAAATCCTTGAAAGGAAAATTTTAAAAATAATACATTTTAAAGATTTGACTT
Source organism: Altica lythri (assembly GCA_964028335.1). NCBI lineage: Eukaryota > Metazoa > Arthropoda > Insecta > Coleoptera > Chrysomelidae > Altica > Altica lythri. The sequence goes on along the minus strand of OZ034806.1, from coordinate 23,858,681 downwards.
ACAGCACAAATCTACTTTTCAGGGAAACGAATGTTATGCGCATAAGATGTAGTTTGATCATTTATTTATTTAAAAACAGTTTTTACCTCCTGTTGAAAAATATAATGGAATATTTTAGTTATCTAAATGACACCAATAAGTTCAAAATTTATCTACGGTATAATGGGCTGGATATTATTTTGTTATGTTTATATGTCAGAGTTTTGAATTTTCAAGTCTGCTATTTAATGTTTTGTTTATATAACGAGATTAGGCTATCAGCTCAATCCTCTCAAAGGGTAAGTGTCTAAGTAAGAAAAATTGTTTGTTTGTATTAAAAGAATTAGTGTTAAATATCAGATAATCATGGGAAAGATCTCAAACCGTAATTAAAAATTAGTTTTAAGCAGTAAGTCGTGACAGAGAGTTCTGTGAATAAAGATATTCTTTTCTCTTGCAGTTTAAATAAAATAAGTATCTGAATGGGACAAAGTAGCTCACTTAGTGATAACGATGTCAAAAGAATATTCTGCAGTAATTACAGCCCTCGAAAGATTATCACCAGAAAATTTGACACTAGCATTCGTTAAAAGTAGATTGCTAGATCACGAAGTAAAACTAATAGAAGAAAATGAAGAAACAAGTGTAAAAGTGGTTCAAGCTGAAGTTAACAATAAAAGATTTTAAAAAGAATCATAATTTTAAAAGGGGTTAGAAGAAAAATAGTTTCAACAAAAGTAACAATAACACAAACAGGGATAATAAGTTTAAACCAAGAAATTAAGCATTAATTTAATGTTATTTCTGTGGTAGAAAATGTCACATGAAAAAAAATGTATCTATTTTAAAAGAGAGCAACGGAAAATCAAAGGACAAACAGTACAAATGACAGATCAAGCTTCTGGAAATAATTCAGACTTTGCTTTCATGGCTGGAGTATAATTGGTTGTTTTATACTATATTACCAGAATAAATGTATTTTTTAAATTGAGTGTTTTTTATTTATTCACATTTAAAAATATTTATTATTGTAGGATTTTATTAAAAACCAATATAATGAAATATAGTTTAAACTCAATAAACAACTTCTTTAAACCATAAACTTGATGCTCAGATGAAGTAAAAGCAATAGCGTCGTATCGTTCTTCGTCTTAACGTCATTTGCGAATTGACTTTTTATAATAACAATAACAAAACAAAAACAACATACATTCTAATACATAGTAACATAGGTACATTCTAAAAAATATAATCAAATTCCTACAGTTCGGCCGTCCTGATCCGAATCGGACTCCGTTTCGCTTTGGTTTTGAACCCACGGTTTCATATATTCAGCACACGTGGAGGTTCGCATTGGTCCTTCATGAAAACCAACTTTACAGACATCATATCGTTCATTGGCTTTGACCTTTATAATTTCGTATTGACCTAAAAACTTTCTTTTTAACTTTAAACCTGGCCCGAACTGGGTCCTCTTCACGGCTACTAAATCACCAACTTCGTAACATTTTCGCTTCGTTCTTCTTAAATTATAACTTTTCATGTTTTCTTTCTGCATCTTAAGTATCTGTTTCTTAGCTTCAGCTCGTAGCATTTCTCTATTTACGTTAAATTCTTCAACAATTTCTTTTTCTGTAAGCTCTTTTATTCGGATGTCTTCTTTATTTTTCATCATCACGCCAGTCAAAACTTCGAATGGCGTAGTGTTAATACTTCTCTGGAAAGTCGAGTTCAATGTTCTCTGTACTCTTTCGAGATACTTAAACCATTTGTTTGGATCATCAAGAGTAAGTTTAGTAAGTATAGGAATAATTGTTCTGTTTATTCTTTCTATCTGTCCATTCTGAGATTTTTAGTGGAATCTCTCCTAGTGTTTCTGAGTTTTCAGCTATCCAGTGTAAAAAATCAAAAGAAAATCTAGTTTTTTTTATTTATATATCGTTGGAAAGCCCAACCCCTGTGGCTTAGTAGCCGATATATGATTTATCTATCGTTCTTTTAAGAATAATAGATATTTTTCTTGAACCTTGTTGATAAAATCCAACTTGTAAACATTACAAAAACAACAGAATTGGCGGAGAGGCCTCCCGCCATAAACCTTAAGCCTCGAAAAAGACATTTATCTATGAAAAAAGTCATAATAAGCCCAGATATGGTAAGCATTAACAAAAATTTAACTTCCCTTCCAGAGCTGCCCCCGCAATCTGATGAAGAGATGCAAGATGTGCTAGAAAGCGACTTTGAAATTCCCAAAAATCCTGTCAAACAACCAAAAAACCTAAACACTGTTCCCACGCTGGTCCAAAATAAATATGGTGTCCTAAATAAAGCCCCAGAAGCTATTCCTAGCACCAGTAATGCTGTTCCTAAACCCATTGCTAATAAAGAGAAACCCCAATGGATTCCTCCTATCATAATAAAAGACAAGGTAACTAACTACTCCCTTTTTATTAATGAAATCAAATCCATCATGGGTCATGATAGATTTCAGGTCAAATTTTTACGTAATAGTATTAAAATCATTGTGACAGATAATACAGACAGACAAAGACTTATCAATAACTTTGAAAAAGACAATATAAATGGATTCAGTTATCTTCCCAAAGAAGAAAAATAAAAGAAAATAGTCATGAAAGCTGCTCCAGGAATGGACATTGAGGAGATAAAAGAAGAATTTAAAAAATACAATTTAGACACGAAATCTATCATGCCCCTACGTGGAAAAGGGGAACATTCTTACTCTTATTTAATTAACCTACCTCAAACTGCTGACATTGGTGTAATTAAAAGTCAAATAACAAATATTTCGCATCTAAAAGTAAATTTTGAAAAATACGCTAAAAAAACGAACTATACGCAATGCCACAGATGTCAGCAGTTTGGGCATGGCGAAAGATACTGTTTCTCGACCCCTAAATGCGTTAAATGCGCAGAAAGTCATCATACATCTCAATGCAAACTTATAAGAACTGAGCTTAGTATAGCAAAATGTGTTAACTGCGGAGATAATCATACCGCAAACTATAGTAAATACCCGAAACTTCTAGAATACCTAGAAAGTAGAAATCGACAAAATAACACAAACATGACAAATAACAATAATCAAAGGACCTTCACTAGTAACTATACAAACCCTAACATAATCTACAGCAACATAACTCAGAATAATAAACAAGCAACAACAAACTCGACAAATTCAAGCGTAAGCTGCAAATTAAATGAACTAAGCTCAGTTTTTAAAGAACTTAATGAAATAATCGATTTAGACAAGATGATATCCACCGTCAAAAAACTTATTGTCGAACTTAAAAATAGCCCCACAAACGTGGATAAATTAATGATATTCACAAGATACGCGCAAGAATTTTAAGTTCGACTTTAACGAGAATAAAATTAAATTATTATTTTGGAATGCCCAAGGTATCAAAGGTAAGATCAATGAAATAAGAAAAATAATAAAAGACGGTGGATATCATATTGTCTACATAAATGAAACCCACTACTGTGGAAATAAAAGTCCTACCAACATAGCAGGATATAATAAAATAATCAACAATAGAACAGACGTAAATAATATAAATAATCAAACGCTGCGCGGGGGACAAGTAATGTAAATACAAAAAGGTATTAACTTTAGACAAATAAAAGACATTATTACAAACATAGAACACATAACAATTTCAATAAATGACTTACAAATTACAGGACTATATACGACACAAATAATAAGACAAGACTTGACAAATATATTTGGAAGAAATGTTAAAATTATAGCCATGGGAGACTTTAACGCTAGACATATATACTGGAATAACGTAAATAACAATGACAATGGTAATAAACTATTAAACTTTATATTAGACAACAACATTGACATAAATTATGCAGAAGATTATACAAGATATGGCTATAATAACGATACAAACTCTACACTAGACTTAGTACTTACGAAAAACAAAGATATAAACAGACCAAAAACACTACTAGACTTAAACTCAGACCATAGACCGATTGAATTTACAACAAACGAGGCAATAACTTTACATAAAACTCACAGAAAGATTAAAGACTTTAACAGAGCAAACTGGACAGAATACAAAAACTATATACATAATAAAACAAAAATAAAATCTGATATAAACAGTAAGGAACAAATTAACGGGGAAATAACAAAATTGACAAATATAATAAATGAAGCAACTGATATTTACATACCAACGTTACTAAACGAAAACGACAAATATAACGCAGAAATAGAAAACGCAAGACTTGACAGAAACAACACAATTAACAATACATTAAACATAAACATATACAATAACATTGACATAATAACCCCACACAACATACATCAAATGATAAGGAAAACTAGACCATATAAAGCACCAGGACACGACAATATACAGAACAAAAACTTAAAAATGTTACCCCGCAAGGCGTTTGTCATATTATATTATTTATACAAAGCATGTTTAAGACTCCAGTACTTTCCCGAGTGCTGGAAAAAGGCAATAATTCTTCCCTTCAGGAAAAACGGAAAAAATGGGGAAAATCCTGAGAATTACTGTCCTATAAGCCTTTTGGCAGCACTTGGGAAGGTTATGGAGAAAATAATAAAGATAGAGCTAGTTTCGCATCTGCATATGAATGACATAATAATAAAGGAGCAGTTTGGGTTTAGAGCCAAACATTCCACCTTACTCCAGCTTAGCAGAATCACTGACAAGATAATAAAAAATTATAATATTAGACATACTACATCACTGGTTTCTCTAGACCGAGAGAAAGCCTTTGATGTAGTATGGCATAACGGTTTAATCTATAAGTTAATTAAAATAAATGCACCACTGTGGTTAATCAAAATATTACAATCCTTCATTGATAATAGGCATTATAACGTTAGAATAAACAGTGAAAATTCTGATAACATTAGGAGCACAGCTGGAGTACCCCAAGGGGCAGCTCTAAGCCCAATACTGTTCCAAATATTTATTAATGACATTCCGACATATGCGAATACGGAAATAGACGATACTGCCATAATGGCTAGCTCTAAAATCACAAACCTAGCACACAAAAAAATACAAAAACATCTAGCGTTATTGGAAAAATATTTCCAGAAATGAAAAATTATAATCAATGACAGTAAAAGTCATCTAATAAACTTTAATAAAAAATTAAGACTGGAACAAAATACGACAATCAAAATAAATGACAGACAGCGAAATTACTTACTTAGGAGTTATACTGGACGGAAAATTACTGTTTACTAAACATATAGACAATACACTACGAAAAGGACTTAACGCGACAAACTTAATAGCTCCGTACATAAATAAATTCTCAAGACTGACTGAAAACAAAAAACTACAATTATATAAGAGTTACGTTAGACCAATACTGACATACTGCGCCCCTATATGGATAAACACTGCTAACTATAACATTGACAAGATAATAAAACTTGAAAATAACATACTTCGTAGAATCATTAACTTAAAACCAATACAAATTAGTAACAATAACTTACGAGACTACTACAGAGACAACCATCAACTGAAACCTATAGGATACAAAATTTACAATGACTTACAAACTTTTCTAAATCAGACAAAATACAATACTGATCTGACAAGCCATATAGGGGCAGAGACAATTGACGACATTCCAACAAGACAAAAACACCCTCTTTTCAACCAAAAAATTATTTATAACATCAAATTCAAAATTTATATGTAAATAACCAATTTAAACCTATGTAAACACAAAATTATGTAAATTGTGTAAATGCAAACTTGCAGAATTCTTGTAAAACTAATAACTCGAGAAAAAAGCCAATAGGCATACTCACTAGTGCAAAACAAAAAACAAAAAACCAAAAAAAAAAAATATAAAAAATATAAAAAAAAAATATAAAAAATATATATAAAAAAAAAGTAAATATACAAATATATATATATATATATATAAGCACTAGTGGGAAAAAGTAAAAATAATTCAAGAAAGAAGACAAAGAAGAAAAGAAGAAAGAAAAACGAAAACAAAAAAAAAGAGAACAAGAAAGACAAATCAATACACACAATAACGACAAAAGTTGAAGAAAATCCCCCCCCCACACTTAAATTAAACGGTGGAGCCGAGAACCACCTAAAAAACTAAAATTAAAGGAAATAATAATACAATAGTTCAAAAATTAAAAAATCTGGTAAATTCTGGTACAGATATAAAACATTAAGAAGTAAAGATGAAGAAAAAGTTAAAGTCTCAAAGGCTAGAACCCTATTTATTTATTTATGTATTTATGTATTTATTTATTTATTTATTTATTTATTTATTTATTTATTTATTTATTTATTTATTTATTTATTTATTTATTTATTTATTTATTTATTTATTTATTTATTTATTTATTTATTTATTTATTTATTTATTTATTTATTTATTTATTTATTTATTTATTTATTTATTTATTTATTTATTTATTTATTTATTTATTTATTTATTTATTTATTTATTTATTTATTTATTTATTTATTTATTTATTTATTTATTTATTTATTTATTTATTTATTTATTTATTTATTTATTTATTTATTTATTTATTTATTTATTTATTTATTTATTTATTTATTTATTTATTTATTTATTTATTTATTTATTTATTTATTTATTTATTTATTTATTTATTTATTTATTTATTTATTTATTTATTTATTTATTTATTTATTTATTTATTTATTTATTTATTTATTTATTTATTTATTTATTTATTTATTTATTTATTTATTTATTTATTTATTTATTTATTTATTTATTTATTTATTTATTTATTTATTTATTTATTTATTTATTTATTTATTTATTTATTTATTTATTTATTTATTTATTTATTTATTTATTTATTTATTTATTTATTTATTTATTTATTTATTTATTTATTTATTTATTTATTTATTTATTTATTTATTTATGTATTTATTTATGTATTTATTTATTTATTTATGTATTTATGTATGTATTTATGTATTTATTTATTTATGTATTTATTTATTTATTTATTTATTTATTTATGTATTTATTTATTTATTTATTTATTTATTTATTTATTTATATTTAGTTCCGCTAAAATTCAAAGTCAGCAATTATGTGATACGCGAATTTTTTCTTCAAACCTAGAAATTTGGCATAAGCTAGAAGCTTCAAAAAGTTGGCTCTACGTATTACTCAAAGCAACCGATATCACCATAAGCTGTGCATCTCATAATCTTATGAATCTAATATTCAACGAAACAGGAATTCTTACCCTCGATAAAAATTGTAAATTATATACAAGTACAACGACTTTAATATCTGAAGGAATTAATTATGAAAGTGCTTATCAAGCAATAATCCCCGACTTCAAGATGAAAATTGATGATTGCTGTGAAAATAAAACTAAAAATAATATTACATACTTCCAAATTAAGATTAACCCCTTTACGAGCAATAAATTTAAATAAAGATGATTTAAATATAGTCAGTAAAAAATTGAGTGACATGGATAGAATTGTTGACGAATTACAAAAGGAAAATGAAAATTACATACCATTTCATCAAAATTCATATATAGTATATTTTTTATGTACAATTTTAAAATTAATAGGTATATATATTTTATATAAGCTATTTCAATATTGTAAACATAGATGTTTTCCTAAAAGGACTTGTGCCACAATTTCTAATTGTGTAACATTTAACATATATAAAAAGACAAATAAAGTAAGCGTAGATATCGATGATGGATCAAGTGAAGAACAAATCAAACTAAGAAGAAGTCCAAGGTTAGCAAAAATAAAAGAAAAAATATAACAAATACTTTATTATATAGGGGAGACCGGGGCATTGTGGGGTACTTAAGGTTCATCAGCTAGAAATGTGTATTCTATTGTCAAAATTACTATTTTAATAATTAAAATTACTTACTTGGCATGTTGTCAATCATTTGCCATGATGGTTTCATTGCTACATCCTTGTAATCGATAAAACAAAATATTTTCGTTAAAAGTCGTTTGCCCCGCTATGTCCCACCATAGGGGGCAAAGTAGGGTACTTGTTGGGGCAATGTGGGGTATAGACTATTTATTAAAGGAAATCGTACAGATTGTTTTATTTTTATTTTTATTGATCAGCTTGACAGAAAAACACAAAATATATTCTAGGTATACGTTGTTATGTTAATTAGATGAGCTTAGGTGCACATGGTACAAAGATGCGTAGCTTCATCATCCTCATCTTCTTCGACGGCACAAGAGCAATGTGCCCAACGACTGCACTTCCGGCATCGAATCCACCCTTCATTGGACTGAGACCACAGGTATCCACAACACAGGCACTCAGCATCCTCGTCATCGTCAGAGGATTCATTTTCAATTTTCCTCAAAGTAACTTTAGCTTTTTTTATTGTCTTTGTCGAAATCTTTTCCGATTTACCTTCTAAGCTCTTCGTTATGTTTCTTTTGCAGGCCTTTTTCACCTGTGTGTTTTGTTGTTCAATCAATTCGTTTTTGTAAGGTGATTCCGTAATTATCGCTGTTTTCCCTCTGCGTTTTGTAACTCGCTGTGTTGCCCGTACTTCTTTAGGTATGGGAAATATGACTTCAGGCGACAATCCAAAGGCAGATCTTTTTGCTATATTGTTAATTCCGTAACATCCAGGTTATTGAGAGGTTGGTCGAAGAGCCGGTTCAGGAGTCTTCCGCTCATCTCGTACTTTATTCTTATTAAATTCTAAACTTCCAGGTTGTGGAGAGTTTGGTGAAAGAGGCGGTTCAGGAGTCTTTTGCTCATCTCGTTCCTTGCTGTTATTTTTCCCTGAACATCCAGGTTGCGGAGTGTTTGGTGGAAGAGCCAGTTCAGGAATCTTTTGCTTATGTCGTTCCTTACTGTTACTTATTCCTGAACATCCTGGTTGCGGAGAGTTTGCTCGAAGAGGTGGTTCAGGAACCTTTTGCTGCGATTGAACAATCGGAATTTCTGGATTATTAGTTGTTTCAGCCGGTGCAAAATCCGCATCCGTAAAGATGTTTGGTTTCAGAGGCCAAATTCCTGTAGACCTGAAGGAGTTTACAGCAGTTGTCATAGTGGCAGCAGCAATAAACGCCTGTTCAAACAATCTGGCAGTTTGAAATTGGGTAACCACTCGGCCTGGATATTCTCGCAACAATTTTTTGACCTCATTGCTATGGTAGGTGCTTAAGGGTTTCATAAATCCAACATCCAGGGGTTAAAGGCGGTGTGTGCAGTGGGGTGGGAAGCACAGCAGAACAACACCATTTTCTCGAGCCATATCAATAACTTCGATACTTTTAACATGAGTAGCGTGCCCATCAAGCAACAAAAGTACCGGGTCTTCTTTGGTTGCCTGCGACCATTCTATAAATCTTTTTAACCACAAGATGAACAAATGACCTTGTATCCATCCAGACTCATGACATTCTCCCCAAGCACCAACCGGTGCTCCATCTAATAATTCTGGCATCATTCCCTTTCAGGGAAAAATAAACATGGGGGGCATATAACTTCCAGCAGCACTGAAGCAAACAATCGTCGTCATTAATTTCCCTCTTTCAGCTGATGTTAGAGTCCCGACCTGGCGTTTACCAGTTACAGCTAAAACTTTGGAATGACTTTTCGGAACGGTCGATACGCCGGTTTCGTCAACGTTGTAAGTGCGCTGCGGCGTAATTTTGTATTTATCAATGGCTTTTTCAAGTAGGTTAAAAAAGTTACCAACTGCAACCCTGTTGAACCCCATGGCCCTAGCTGCTGACGTTGCTTCCGGTTTTCTATAGATTATATCAGGATGTCTTTTTAAAAAACCCCTCAGCCAGTCTGCGCCCGCCATTTTGAGTGTTTTGTTAAAATTGTGGGCAATTTTATTTTTCTCGGCTAACTCAAACGCTAGTAACGGAACTTCAGTCGACGTTAGGCCGTAAAATCGAGCCTCCATTAATTTTATATATTCTGCTAATTCGGTCTCTTGCTCCACGGTAAATACAGTGACATAATGGCCTAATTTCTTTGTTATAGTCGTGTCATCGGGATTGCCCCTGTACTTTACAACATACCGTTCCAGGGTAGTTTGTGGCACATTGTATACTTGCGCTGCTTTTTTGTATCCCATTTCTCCGGAAACATAGCTAAGGACAGCATTCTTCATTGATTCCAAAGACCAAGAATGCTGTTCTGTTTTTCTCTTATACGTCCGAACCATATTGTTTTGTAAAAAAAGAAAGTGCGCCCATAAACAAAACAAAAATTCAATAAATATGGGGCATAGTGGGGCACTCCCCCACTTTGCCCCAATCGACTAACCCGCTTTGCCTCATATGACGTAACTAAACAAACATGGCTGTGACTCTTACCTTTGATTGTATTCGGTCGTTGTATATATGTGATATCAAGCTTGAATCGGACGCCAATCCGTAGAAATGACGTTGAAATTTGTAACACAAATATTTAACACGTGGCGGAAGTGTGAACTTTCACTCAATAAATAAGAAAACAGCGTATTTTCGTAAATATTTAGGAACAAAAATGGTCGACGATATAGCACGATGATTTCACACGCAGGTCAACTGGCAACAGAAAGCCGTTAGCCTCGTGACTATAAAGCCATCCTGCGGTCAGTTTTAGAAGCTGTAATGGCGCTACCCCACAATGCCCCGGTACCCCACAATGCCCCGGTCTCCTCTAACCATAGGTATCTTATTTCTCAATATTATATATATTCTTATATTTTATAATCTATTGTATTAACATAATCTCATGTATTATTAGTGTTTATGAGTAAGATAGGATTTCATTTTATTATAAAAGGAAAATTATTTCACCTTCAGTTTCATAATTTCTGTAAGGGGAAAGGTGTAATGAACCGAGCACCCTGTATATTATTTTTACTATTTTTATTTAATTAAGCAATAAGTTGGCGTCTCAATTCTTAGTTTATCTAGGTGTAATGTACCACACACACCCTGTCAGATGTTTTATGTTATTGGCCTATTGAGTTGACGCCTGGAGTCATTTTAACTGTAATTAATACCTTCCACACTTAGAGATTTTTGGATACAAAAATATTTCACCCACAGAAAATAAATTTAAAGTTTATATTTCATAAAGCCGGCTTCACACATTGGGTCCAATATTGGCGCCAACTATGTTCGTCCAATGTGTGGATCGAGAAAATCGCGTTGGAAGTGTGTTGGCTCGAACGTTGGGGCCAACGTTCGATGTTGGCCGTCGAGTGTCGGTTTTTCGACGAAGCATCAAAGGAGATTGGCGCCAACACGGCATACCTAACCACACATTGGCCGTGTACCGTGTTTATGTCATATCGTTTGTCTCTATCGAAGATTTTGATTTTAGAATGTCGGATTTGTGGTCGAATGAAAAAGTATTTGAATTTCTAGAACTGTACCAAAATGAAGCACTGTTGTGGGACCCTACTAGCAGAAACCACAAAAACAGAAATGCAGTTCAGGACGCATGGCAACGCATACAAGCAAGTTTTTCTTTAAAATGTACCATTTCTGAACTCAAGAAAAAAAGGGAGTCTTTAATGTCTACCTATCGCCTATACAATAGAAAAATTAAAAATTCGATTCGTTCCGGAGCATCCACAAGTGAAGTTTATAGAAGTACATGGTTTGCTTATGAATTAATGGATGGTTTTTTGGGACCAGTGTATAACAAAAATAATACAAGTACATTTAATACACAGGTTAGTATCAGTTGACAATTATTTATTATACATTTTATAAACATTTTAATACATCAAAAAAGTAAACAGATTCTTAACGCTTAAGTGAATAAAAATATTGTGCATATTCGTCACGTATTACTCTGGCATTTTCTGTTCGTCGTCTTGGTGTGTGATCTAGTGGAAACAGAATATTTTGTTCTATTTTTAGAAGATGTTCAATTGTAACATCGGGAAAATATAAGTTTCGTGAGGTTCTGCTTTTCTTTAAAAAGTTATGTAGTATAACACACGTGAGAACTACTATAGAAGCCTTTTCAGGTTGTAACAACATTGGTTTTTCAAAAACTCGAAATACAGATGTCATTATACCAAATGTACATTCAATTACAACTCTGGCACGAGATAGATGCTGATTAAATATCCTTTCTTGACTGCCTTTGGGCGGTACTCCATGATAAGGCTTCATAATTGTGTTTGATAAAGCAAAGGCAGCATCTGCTACAAAAACGTATGGAACATGCATATTTCTTGCAGGAAGTGGAGCTGCTGGTGGAAAATTTTCATTTTTTTTAGTTCCTTATCTAGCAAACTATCATTAAATACTCCACCATCGCTCATTCTTCCATGAGTTCCAATATCTGCGAATATAAAATTGTGTTCACTATCTGCCAATCCTAGTAGTATTATACTAAAATTATTTTTATAATTGAAAAATTCGGATCCACTATTTATGGGAGCCTGTAATTTAATATGTTTTCCGTCCAGAGCTCCCAAACAGTGCGTAAACTGCCAAGTAGTCTCAAACCCTTGAGATACTGCAAGCCATTCTTCAATATTTGCAGGCAACTAAAAAAAAATATAACAAATTAGATATTTAGTTTGTGTAAAAATTGCTTTTTTAATTGAACAAGTGACTAATTTATAAAAAAATATTTATCTTTCTTTTAGACTTTATTTTCTGAGAAAATGAGTGAAAAACCTATTCTTGATGATTCAGTTCTTGAAGAAATTAGCCAAAACGAAAATCAGTACCCAGCTAAATCTGCGACGACCACTTCTACGCCTTCCGTGAGGAAACGGCGAATACCAGAAATTGATGAAGCTAAATCCCAAATGAAGCAAGCAGTAGATATTTTAAAAAATATTAATGAACGGTCACAGAACTCACACAACAATTCCGACGAGGTGGATTTGTTTTGTTGTTTGTTAGCCAAGAAAATAAAAAAATTTAATGAATCAGAAAGAGAAGATATTATGCACGAAGTGGATACTTTAATGTACAATAAGTCGCAAGAAAGACATCAAATATATGTAAACAGTCCTCTTTCATTAAGTACCAGATCATTACCAAGCCCATTCTCAGTCGTATCGTCACATCCGTCTCCTCAAGTACAATTTTATGAAACAAGTTCAGTGGAAAGGATAGAAAGTCACCCAGAACATTCTTTTCAACTATACTCTAATTTGAACACAGAAAATGCTTCTCAAAGTTCTCGATTGCTTCTGAGCCCCGTCATATCTCCAAAACCTTTTGTTGAAACGGAAATAGGTTTGGAACCACAGTCAAAACATATCCTTCGACTGAAATCTACAGATAGGTGTCAAGCGTACAAATCCAAGCAATCTCAGCAAAAAGTAATGATTCATTCTAATGATGTGATTCAAAAGGCCTTTCTAAATTCCCAGAATATTTAACTTTCTGTTTTGATGTATACATATATTTGTATTTTGTACTTGTATTTTTTTATTATTTTGCATTATTAAAGTTGTTACATATTTGAAAAATTCTCTATTTGTTTTAATTTAATACATATGAATAAATAAATTACTTACCTTAACATAGTCTTTTAATGCCTCACAAATTGCTTTGCAAACTTCAGGAACAATTAACGATATGACTTGACTAGAAATTTTAAACAGAAAATGTAAGCTTTTAAAACTATCTCCTGTAGCAAGAAATCTAAGAGTTACAGCTAAACGAACTTTGGCAGGTATAGCTTCTCTCCAAAATGTATTTTTCTTTTTTATTTTTGGTTCAGTTAACTGAAGAAGATGTTCAAAATCAGTGGAAGACATCCTACAAAAGTTATTAAACTCTCCTGAAGGTTCTTGAATTAAATTACTTAATAGTTGCCGTCCGTCGTATCTAAAAACAATGAATTATATGCAGTTATACTCGTTTTGAAATTTTTAAATTATTGTTATTGAATTACAGATGGATATACTTACTGATTTCGATATTTGAGAATAGTTGTAATCCACCATCTTCTTCTACTTGGTCTTCGTTTTTTTACTGCTGTTAAAGCAGTAATATAGAAATTAATACCACTTACAACAGTAAACGCACCGGCAGCAATTTCAAGGTCTGACATGTTGACGTTGGCTCTATACGATTGCAACTGAGAGTAGTTCCAACAAGTCCCAATGTGTGGATGCCTCACTAATTTCGAACACAAATAAGGGCCAACATTGGGGCAAACGTTGGCGCCAATGTGTGGAGCCGGCTTAAGATAATCGACGAGAGTCCCTTAACTATGTATCTGTTTTGTTATCTCAATCTATAAAAGGGACCAGAAATATATTCTAGGAGATTAGACATAATTCAGAATCCAACAAGTAAACTTCATATAATTTACTATTTCTAAGTTCATAAATTTGAAAGTATATTTATAATTAATTTGTGGTGATAATAAAACTTACAAAACTTTGATTAGTGCTTTGTTACAATTTACCTACATTACAATTGTGGTTTCAATTTACAAATACGTCAGATGCCAGTTAATTTTCTTATTAAATCATCTAATTCTGATAACCCGCATTTATACCATTCAATGATAAATGTATTCACTGGCCTGGTTAGCTCAGGGCTTAAGTCTCTGCTTCACACGCAAACACCTCAATAAAAATATATTTGTCAAAAGAAACTTATTTTGATTTCAGATACAGTTTTTGCTACAAAATTAATAACAAAAGCATTCAATTAACAATCAGGACCATCGACATCGACTAATGTTGATAACGACCTTTCTTTATCTAATGATGCTTTTATCAATAATTCTAGCAATGAAAAACGTCTTGACACTAAGGATACAGATGATCTCAACTCTGAAACTCACGAAAGTAAAGGTATACTGGAAAAATAATAAATTATACAATAATCTTGATGTTTACGTTGAATGTGTGACCATGTCAGTTACATATGTGCATTTTTCAGCTTCATTATACAGGTGGAGTACACCTTGTGTATTGTTACTATTAGAGACATACAGAGCTATGGAAAAAGACTTGAGTAGTGGGAAAATCTCAAAAAAAAAAAATATTGGGAAAGAATTGCCAAGGAGCTCAGTAAAAAAAATACAAGGTCACTGGGCCCCAATGTTCTTTTAAGATACGAAGCTTGAAAAAGGCTTATAAATCTATAAAAGATCATAACAGCAAATCCGGCAATGACAGAAGGAGTTGGCAGTATTTCGAAGTAAGTATTAATCTTTCTTCATTTCAAGAAAACAACCAATAATAAAAATAACAGTTACAAATTAATGCAAAATATTGTTTTTAATTACCATTACGGAATATGTATTTTTGTTAGATTATGGAAGAGATTTTTGCCAAAAAGGCTTGGTGCGATCCTGTTGCAGTTGCATCTTCCTCTAGACTTTCATCAAAACAATCAGAAACTAACGAGAGTATGAGAGATTCTGATAGTGGATGTTCCATAAGTGAGGTGATGATACTAGACAATTAGAATTGTGATTAAAATAATGAAAAAATTGAATTTTATTCTAGAATCAAATAAAACACAAGTAGCAACTTTACGGGAAAAAAGACTGAGGCAAAAAGATGATCACGAAGAGCAGAGAATAAAAAGGCACAAAGAACGAATGGAAATGGATAAAAAATTTCTAAAAGTATTAGAAAAGTTATATGTTAATTAAAAATAAGTTTTGTTTGAAATGTTATAAACAATTTCAAATTAAGTTTTTAAAATGTTAAATTCTATATAAAAATAAGTTTTGTCAATTTACATTCTCTATCTAAAAATCAGTTTTGAAAATCTCAGATTCTATTACAGTTTATTTTCTAATTTATAAATTCTATTTAAAAATAAGTTTTTAAATATTAAAATTATTTTAACAAGAATTTTGTGCAACCTTTTATTTTATTCAACCAGAAAGTACATTTTACATTGTTGTATTCGATATAGTTTAATAAAAACAAAAATTTATGTGACTTGTTACAATTCTCATACCACAATTAAAAATAAAATATATACAATCAATTTCTATAACTGTTTTAAAGTCATAATATATTGACAAATTTTCTGAAAATTTATAAATTTTCAAATATTTCGTTATAGTATTATTTTTTGTTAGATTTTCAAAAATTTAATAGACCTGATTTCCATGATTTATAAAGTCTTAAGGAGCCATCATACCTATTTAAAATATATTCATAAATATTTATTATTTTTACAGATAATTCATAATGAAGTGTTTTCTACGCTCATGACTGTAAACGTCAAAAATCGCTCTGTAGACATTCCTTGTAAGTGACATTTAACAATAACATGCACGTAATGAGATCTCATAACATACATGTGCGTTTAGATAAGAAAACTTAAATTTCTTTGTTTAATCAAATTGCAATAAAAATTTTATGTACGTACTACTTTATTTGGTCTATTTACATACTTTTAGTCAATTTAAAAACATAAAAGCTTTTAGCATTAGTAAAATACCTTTTAGATTAAAAGAGTAATGCCCCTCCTAAATGTCGGCAACACATTATACAATTTCTCAAAAAATAAATCGAGTTATCTTAGCATGTTATGCAAATAAACGTCATGTCATATATGCTGTCAATTTTTATAAAAAAAATGTAGTATCCCACCGAACATTTTCTCAACTTCACCTATGAATATGTCTGTTAGTAGTGAAAGTAATGAAATTATGAGCACTCCGCCGGAGATATTAGAAAAGGCTTAAGCTGCCACACATAATTTGTTACCGCTTAAATCCAAAGAAAGATACGAAATTACCTATCAAAAACTTATGGATTGGCGACACAAGCATAACGTCAAATCATTTTCGGAGAATGTTTTCCTTGCGTATTTTGAAGAATTATCAAAAACTACGAAACCATCTTCGCTATGGGCCATTTATTCGATGCTGAGAACTACACTAAACATTAATAATAACATTAACATTGCAAATTATCTAAAACTAATCACCCTACTGAAACGGCGATCGGATGGATTTAGAAGTAAAAAATCGAAAATCCTGTCTACAGAACAAATTTATAAGTTTCTGAAAGATGCTCCAGACGATAAGCATTTGTTGTCAAAGGTTTAAAATATTGTTTAATTATCATCACATAATAATGGGTTTTCGTTTTCTGATTTCAGGTTATCCTCACTATTGGATTAAGCGGGGCTTGCCGTAAACAAGAACTTAGAAATATAAAAATGAAAAACATTTAGGACACGGGAAATTCTTTGGTAATTGATATTCCAGATTCTAAAACTAAAACGAGTCGTTCATTTGTAGTACCAGATACGTTTTATACCATATGTAAAAAGTATATAAATTTGCGTCCTCCTGAAATGGAACTTCCTTTATTTGTTAATTACAGAAATGGAAAATGTATAAAACAGGTAGTGGGGATAAACACAATCGGTAGTAAACCACGTAAAATTGCTGAATATCTTCAGCTGCCGGAACCAAATCAATATACTGGCCATTGTTTCAGGAGATCGGCAGCCACTATATTAGTTGATGCAGGAGGTGATATGCTATCATTAAAGCGACTAGGTGGCTGGCAATCTTCTACAGTGGCGGAAGGCTATGTGAGTCACTCTCATGAAAATATAAATGACAACGCTTTACGAATATCGGAAGCGATTACCAATAATTATAAATCTTCATCTTCTGATGTTACAATTATAGATAAACGTTCATCACCGTTAAGTCATAAGGCACCAACGACTTACAATAATTGCTCTATTGTTATTAATAATTATTATAATAAAGTTTAAATAATTGCGATTTCATTTATTTCATAGAAAAAAAATAGATGGGCGTAGAAAAAGTATAGTACGTTACACGAGTTGTAATCCCATTACGCACTCGTGAAATTTACGCACTGGCCGCTGCGCGGCTTCGTTCGTAAACTTTTTCACTTCGTGCGTAATGGGTTACTTACAACTCTTGTTACGTAATATACTATTAAAAACTCCTGCATTCCGTCTTATTTCAGGCGGAATATTTTCATTAGGCTCAGGTATAGTGATGATAAATATTTCATCTTCTCGTAAAATACAGATATTATGGATAACGCAGCATGCAACAACATACTCTGCCATTAAATCTACCCTTGTCATTGGCAGACAATGTAATAAGCATTCGCCCTTTCAATATTCCGATGCATCTTTCAACAGTGACTCGTGCAGATGAATGATGGTAATTATATTTTTTTTTGTTTCTCAGTTAAATGTCCATTATCTCAATATGGAGTGAGTAAATGCTGATGTATTTCATAAGCAGAATCTCCCAGAATATGACTGTTTCAGGGAATGCATCATCATCATTCAAGTAATCTGCAACTTTTGACAAACGAAAAACTCTTTGATCATGAACAGACCCAGGATGTCCAACATAGCAATCGGTTATCAGAGTCTTGTGATCACATACGAGCTACAACAAAAATTTAACTCTATGTGTAAATCTATTTTGATTGCTTGCCAAAATTAGTGCTATACTTCAAATTAGCTATACATCAAATTAATAGTTACTGGATACCTGTAGCTGAATAGAATGGAATCCTTTCTGATTGATATAATCTACTGGCTTTTATTTTGGTGCATTTATGCGAATGTGGGTCCCATCAATAGCTCCTATTGTTTTAGGAAAACGACTTTCTCGTTCAAATCCATGAATCACATCAATAGCACGATCTTTTGTAGGCCATTGTATACATATTAAAGCTTTTTTGAATAAGGCATGACACACTCGACGTACAGCTCATACAGCAGTAGCTCGTCCTACGTTAAATCTGTCACAATGATAAAAATAAAAAAAAGTTTTAATTTTATACTTGTAAATTATTGTTTCCGCAAATTTTTGTCACTACGGCAACGCTGTATAACCGGCCGACTACGACTTTCAGCGCTTCTTATGTTAACCGTTGAACAAGTAACATGTATGTGTATTTTGTTAATTTTCATTGTGAATAAAGAACTATTTAATCTGTAACCCGTGTGAAAAGTATTATTTCCAACATAAAAATGGTCCTTCGAGCCGGATAAAATGCTAAACTAAGTGAAACCAGTGTAATAAATGCAATTAATTACAAAAACCATTGTCGAACACGTGCAAATCTCAACCGAAAATCACAACTAGACTGCAAATACAGTAGTCCAAACCAATCGTCGTCGAAACTGCAAGAGGTAATTCAAGTCGGTCCAGTAGGCGGACTATCTAGAACTCAAAAACCAACGTATTTACGAAAAGGAAACAACGATAACACAAAATCCAACTGTAAGTCCTTTCCAATTCTTTATATATTGAACTTAAACATTCTCCTAATAAACATATCATCTTATATTTCATTTACTTTCGTATTTCAATATTTCGTGGGGTTTTTAGCTTTTAATTTACAATGCCTGACGCCGTACAAAATGCTGGGGATTTGGGTGAATCCGAATTAAAATTGTTGATTAAGAAACGGGGTGCGGTAAAACGAAAGCAAACGCACTTTTAGTTTTATTGATAATTTTTTTGATTTAGTCGGGGAGCGGGCATTAAACGAAGTCGAGAAAACAAAGATAATCGATTTGGAAGCGCGATTGGATAGATTTCAAACAATTTTAACGGAATATGATCAGATACAGGGTGAAATAGAATTAATGAAGGAGGATGAGCATTTTTTAAATACTCAAAGTACAGAACGGGAACAATTTGAGCAAATATATTTCGAAAGTTTGAGTAGATGTAAGGTATTTATAACAGATTATTATAATCATTTAAATGAAATAAAAGATTCTAAAAGTTCTGACAGTACAAATAATTCATCAACTAACAGTTCCACTAATGGGAATAATGGGCAACAGCTGCAAGGAGTGAAGCTTCCTGAAATAAAATTACCTAAGTTTTCCGGTCAATACGAACATTGGCTGGAATTTAGGGACACCTTTGACTCTTTAATCAATAAAAATGCAACTTTAAGTGGAATTCAGAAGTTTCACTACTTGCGCTCGGCCTTAGAAGGTAGTGCTGCTCAAATTATACGTGCAATTGAATTCTCGTCAAATAACTATACAGATGCTTGGTGCACTCTATTGACTAGATATAATAACGGGGGTGTA
Organism: Altica lythri; assembly: GCA_964028335.1. Classification (NCBI taxonomy): domain Eukaryota; kingdom Metazoa; phylum Arthropoda; class Insecta; order Coleoptera; family Chrysomelidae; genus Altica; species Altica lythri. The sequence goes on along the minus strand of OZ034806.1, from coordinate 23,838,600 downwards.
CTAGTTTATAATCATGTAAAATAAATTTTCGATATTCCGCAAATGGCACATGAATCGTCAACGGAATTGAGACGTATGATGGACACGGTGTCCAAACATATGCGATCATTAGTAACTCTTAAACAACCGGTTGAAAGGTGGGATACACTGCTAATTTTTATATTAACTAATAAATTATCCAATTTATTAGTTAATATAAAAAGACAGCTCGTAAGTGGGAGGAAAAGAGAGTCAGAATTTCCAACAAAACAAATATGCAAAATAATGATGAAATTATCTTACCATCCTTTGAGGATTTTTCGAATTTCATGAAACAAAAAACTGATCTGTTGGAAACTTTAAGTTTAACCGCGGAACGGCCAGCGACAAGGGGTTCTCGCGCTACTCATGCAATAAGTCATAATACTAAAGATTCTAACTCTATACGTACTTCAAATAATGCACAATGTGCATTCTGCAAAGATACTAAGCACTATATACAATCTTGTTCAATGTTTTTAAATTTACCGGTTAACGAAAGGTTCGAAAAGATTAAGGGTCTTAACCTTTGCATTAACTGCCTGCGTGGCAATCATACAAGTAAACATTGTTTTTCCGGAAATTGTAAAAAATGTCGCGGTAAGCATAATACACTTTTACATTTTGAATCAAAACCAGGGGCAAATACAATTAATAATGGGAAAAATCAACCATCGGGCCAACCTAGTTTTTCTCAGACAGAAAATGAAAGAACCACCAATTATGCAGTTAACAATATCATATCTAACATTAGGGCAAATGTGGTATTATTGTCAACAGCATTAGTTCACGTTCAGGGCAAAACCGGGGAGTTACAAACATGTCGTGTACTCCTAGACTCAGCTTCTCAGTCTAGCTTTATTACCAAGGAATGTTGTGAGAGACTCGGTGTGGATTGTTCATCGGTGGATATATCAGTCATCGGTATTAACCAGGTCACTTCCACCATTGATAAAATGTGTACCATTTCTCTGCACTCAATGTTCAATTCATTTAAATCACTAGTTTCTTGTCTTGTCATTCCCATTATAAATAATCAATTACCAGAACAAAATGTCGACGTTTCGACTCTGGAAATACCCAGTCATCTTCAACTGGCTGATCCCAGGTTTCCAACAGTAGACAAAATAGACATTCTTCTAGAAGCCAGTATATTCTATAATTTAATGTGCATAGGTCAGGTACGTCTAGGGGAAAACAAACCTATTCTTCAAAAAACCTTTTTTGGATGGGTTGTCTCAGGTTCAACCTATCCAAGCATTTCTTCACAAACATCGTGCAATCATGTGTCCAATGCTGATCTTCAGAGTCAACTAAAGTTGTTTTGGGAAACGGAAGAGGTCAATTCAGAGTGTCAGGTTGTATCCAGCGATGATCAACAAGCGGAAGAGATCTTCCAGAAAACCACTTCTCGGGATCCCTCTGGTAGGTTTATTGTGCAAATCCCATTTAAACAACCGCCGTCACTCCTGGGCAACTCTCGAATTACCGCTTATCGGAGGCTAAAATCAGTACAATCGAAACTATCAAAAAACCCAATCATGAACAATATGTATACCGATTTTATGTAAGACTACCTAAATTTGGGACATATGAGCCCTAAACCCTGCAACACGGAACTCTCTTATTTTTTACCCCATCACGGAGTTTTTAACGAAAACAATCAAACTACAAAGCTGCGGGTCGTATTCGATGGATCGGCACGAACCGACTCCGGTGTTTCTCTCAACGATTTGCAATTTATTGGCCCTACCATTCAGGACGACCTTCTCTCTATTTTACTCAGGTTTCGTCAACACCAAGTTGTTGCGTGTGCTGACATTACAAAAATGTTTCGACAAATCCTCGTAGACCCTTTACACAGACCACTTCAGAAAATACTTTGGAGTGAGACCCAAAACGTGCAAGAATTCGAACTAAACACCGTTACTTACGGTATGGCGTCCTCGCCTTGGCTAAGTGTAAGGTGTTTAAAACAATTAGCCTTAGAAAATGCCGATGTATACCCCAAGGCCTCTGAAACTATTGCAAGGGATTTCTATATGGACGATCTTATTACCGGGGGTGATAAGAAAGAAGAAGTTATAAAGCTTTGCGATGAAGTCACAACTATCCTTTTGTCAGGCTGTTTTCCTTTACAGAAGTGGGCTTCTAATAGTAAGAATGTTCTTGATAATGTGCAAGCTAAAAACCCTCAAGCTATCTTCAAGCTAGGGGATGGTGAAAAAACTAAGACTTTGGGTATATTCTGGTCTCCTTGTTCCGATCTACTCAAATATAACATAAGTTCACCTTCCTTTACATCAATCACTAAACGTATTGTGTTAAGCGACATTGCCCAAATTTTTGACCCCTTGGGACTCTTGGGACCTTGTATTATCGTTGGGAAGATTATCCTACAAAGACTTTGGGGCTTGAAAACCTCTTGGGACGAATCCTTACCGTCCGATCTAGACACAAGGTGGAGAGACTTTCGTCTACAATTGCAAGATTTAAATCGATTAGAAGTACCTAGATGCGTCGTGTGTTCAGACTGTATTGATTTCCAAATTCATGATTTCTCTGATGCTTCCATGGAAGCTTATGGTGCGTGCTAGTTTATCCGAAGCGTTGATCAATTTGGAACTGTAACTGTGAGGCTACTGTGCGCAAAAACTAGAGTGGCTACACTTAAAACCCTTACTATACCCAGATTGGAACTAAGTGCTGCTCAACTTCTAGCCGAGCTATTTCGAAAGGTGATGTCATCCATCAAGGTAACGGTTTCTCAAATATTCTTCTGGAGTGATTCCAGTATTTGCTTATCCTGGATAAAAACCGAACCCCACTTATTACAAACCTTTGTCCAGAAACGAGTTGTACGAATTCAAAATCTATCAAACCCTACTGATTGGAATCATGTCGTCAGTAGCGATAATCCAGCTGACTTACTATCAAGGGGGTTAAGCCCTAGTGAATTAGAAACTCGTTCCTTGTGGTGGTCAGGTCCAACATGGCTTAAAACTCCCCAAGAGGAGTGGCCAAAATCTGTAATTCGATTCAAGGGTGACTTACCCGAAATGCGAAATCCAAAAATCGCTTGTCATTCTATACAATTATTGTGCGATCCGATTAAAATTGAAAAATTTTCGTCATACAGTTATTTGCAAAGAGTAGTGGCCTGGTGCTGGAGGTTTAGTTCAAACTGCAAAGGGACAATCCGCGACAGAAACCTTGAACCACTAAGTGCAACCGAACTAAAGAGGTCCACTGACTCATTAGTTCGAATTTCTCAGCATGAAATGTTTAAGGAAGAAATCACAATGCTGTCAAAAAATAAACCTTTGCCAAACCGGAGTAAGCTATTATGTTTAAACCCATTTCTTGATTCTTCAAATATTCTTAGAGTTGGTGGACGTATTCAGAATTCAAATTATTCATACGAGAAAAAACATCCAGCTCTCCTTCCAGACTCTCATCATCTCACAAATTTACTTTTTATACAAGAGCACGCTAATCTATATCACGCTGGTCCCCAGCACTTGCTGTACTCAATAAGAAATAGGTTTTGGCCCATTAATGGGAGAACACTTGCTAGGAAAACAGTTCGTAAATGCGTTCGTTGCTTTCGTGTAAATCCTTCAGTAAGTGTACCCATTATGGGAAATTTACCTAAACAACGTGTGTGCCCATCGTTTCCATTTTATACCACTGGGGTGGACTATGCGGGCCATATTCTAATCAAATCGAAAAATGGCCGTTTCATGAAAGTGAATGCAGCCTAGGTAATGAAAGTTCAAATTTACTGAGCTGTTTGCGTTGCGTAAGAAAGAAGGGCATTGGTAGTGAAAGAAAGAAGACAAAATTATGTCTGGATCTTCAGGCGAATAAAATGATAGGAAATTCCACAAAAAAACTGAAAAGTTGTTGTATCGGCGATAATATGCTTATACCTGTTCCATTACTAGACAGAGGCCGAACCGATCCCAGAAATATGTTAGGTGTTGTACTTAGCGAAGAGAATGGCTTTTATAAATTGGGAACAAAAGCAGGAATCCTCAACAAGTGTTACAGGCGAAATTACTTCGATGTAGTAAACTCGAATTTTATGAAAGTGACGGATCTCCTGATCATGAGACCAGTCTTCGATCACCAGTAAGCCTTACTTCTTCCACTGGTGGACAAGAAATGATAAAGTGCATGTGTACTAAAAAATGTGTGAGCAAGTCGTGTAAGTGTCTTAAAAACAAAGTATTGTGCAGTAGCCGTTGCCATTATTCAAACTCGTGTAAAAATAAGTAGGGAATTAGCTAAGCAGTAGAGGTACAATGTTATATGGTATATAGGTATAAAATTTTGACTTGTTCTCCCCGCAGTCCTTAAATATTTTATTTTTAGTGAAAATAATATATTTTAATTTTTATATTATAAATAAAATGTTTTCGTTCTATCTAGTTTACTGGATTTTGTCTTGTTCTCGGTCCAATGCTTTAAAATTATATTATTAATGAAGAATGTAACCTCGAATTTCCTTTGATGTTAATGTTTGCTTGATTGGATGTTGTTCGGAAATTCTCGGCAAATAAATGGCGAACAGCACTCAGGGTTTAGTAGCAGAGCGAGTCGTAGGTTCGCGAGCAATAGAGGAGAGACACTAAAATACTTAAGATGTTAAACAAAAGAGGGCGCCACTTAACTTTTTTTTATAAAAGGATTAAAAGTTAAGAAACCCAGATGTAAATAATTTAGTATATTGACTTAACGGTAATATTAAATAAAAGAGATTAGAGAGCTGAGCCTTACTATTTATAACATCATAAAAGACAAAACGTATCGGTATCTTATATTTTTAAATTCAGTATTTGGTTCAGTAATGATATTTTTATATTATCAGAACAACAGGGATCGGTAAGAAATAATAAAAAATCGAAATAAAATTTGACAATACCAATATTTATTAAGTAAATAGGTAATTAAAAAGAAAAAAAAAATGATTAACAAAAAAAATGGTAAAGAGAACAAAGATTAAATAAACTGTGAAAGGCTTTCGCGGCCATTGTCTATTGTATCAATGGTTTTTGGGCTATTAGGCCGGCGTCGATTGTCTTGCTGACTTGACGTTTCGCCAACACGAGCGGTTGGCATCTTCAGAAGTTGCTTCCTGGTTGACAGTCTGCGACTTACTAAGCTTTGCGTGATCGCAGCTCGTATTTATACGTCGGGAAGGAAGTGGGCGGGGCCACAGTTGCTTTCGATTCCAATCGGTTCTGGTCGGTGTTGTTCGTTAAGGGTAGAGTTTTCGCACTCTTTATCATCGGGACCCATGTTTTGTTAATCTTGACTGCTTCCTCTTTTTTATTAAAGTTGTTGGGGTGCTTCTCTATCTCTATGGCTTCTCTATAGAGTCTGGAATGGTATGCTAATGTAGTAGCGAGGACTTGGGTCTCCTCAAACTTAATCCGATGGTCCATAGTGAGGGAATGTTCCGCTACGGCGAAATTGTCTGTCTGCCCCAGACGACAATTGGCCTTGTGCTCTTTAATCCTGGTGTTGATCGAGCGTTTGGTGGTTCCTATGTACACGCTTCCACATGTGCACGGAATGCGGTAAATTCCCGAAGTCGACAGTGGATCTCTTCTGTCTTTTGCCGATCAAAGACATTCTTTGATTTTTCTCGTTGGTTTGAAAATAGCCTTCACATTTTCCTTTCTTAGCAATCGACCAATTCTGTCTGTCACTCCCGGAATAAAAGGCAGAAATGCTTTTGCCACTGGTTTGATTTGCTCATTTTCCTTGGGTCTACGATTTGTTGGTCCAATCGATCTTTTGATTTCCCGTTCTGCATAACCATTGGCCCTTAAAGCTTCATGAATATGAGTTAGCTCTGCGTTAAGTGCCTCGGGTTCGCAAATTCTTCTTGCCCTTTCTGCTAAGGTTTTAATGACTCCATATTTCTGACATGGGTGGTGGTTGGAACGCCAGCTAAGAGCCCAGTAATAGCAAATTTCTTTATGGAAAAGTTCGAACAACTTGCGTAGATACAAGCCAAAAGTTTGGTATAGATATGTAGATGACACATTTGTAATATGGAGCCATGGGCAGGATAAATTGCAAGAATTTCTGACACACATTAACAGCATCCATGAAAAGATACAGTTTACGATGGAAATCGAAGACAACAACAAGCTGGCGTTCCTTGATGTGTTATTATCACGAAAAGGAAGATCATTGAGCCACACAGTGTACAGAAAACCTACACATACGGATCGGTATTTACATAGGAATTCCAACCACCACCCATGTCAGAAATATGGAGTCATTAAAACCTTAGCAGAAAGGGCAAGAAGAATTTGCGAACCCGAGGCACTAAACGCAGAGCTAACTCATATTCATGATGCTTTAAGGGCCAATGGTTATGCAGAACGGGAAATCAAAAGATCGATTGGACCAACAAATCGTAGACCCAAGGAAAATGAGCAAATCCAACCAGTGGCAAAAGCATTTCTGCCTTTTATTCCGGGAGTGACAGACAGAATTGATCGATTGCTAAGAAAGGAAAATGTAAAGGCTATTTTCAAACCAACGAGAAAAATCAAAGAATGTCTTCGATTGGCAAAAGACAGAAGAGATCCACTGTCGACTTTGGGAATTTACCGCATTCCGTGCACATGTGGAAGCGTGTACATAGGAACCACCAAACGCTCGATCAACACCAGGATTAAAGAGCACAAGGCCAATTGTCGTCTGGGGCAGACAGACAAATCCGCCGTAGCGGAACATTCCCTCACTATGGACCATCGGATTAAGTTTGAGGAGACCCAAGTCCTCGCTACTACATCTATACTACTACTCTATAGAGAAGCCATAGAGATAGAGAAGCACCCCAACAACTTTAATAAAAAAGAGGAAGCAGTCAAGATTAACAAAACATGGGTCCCGATAATAAAGAGTGCGAAAACTCTACCCTTAACGAACAACACCGACCAAAACCGATTGGAATCGAAAGCAACTGTGGCCCCGCCCACTTCCTTCCCGACGTATAAATACGAGCTGCGATCACGCAAAGCTTAGTAAGTCGCAGACTGTCAACCAGGAAGCAACTTCTGAAGATGCCAACCGCTCGTGTTGGCGAAACGTCAAGTCAGCAAGACAATCGACACCGGCCTAATAGCCCAAAAACCATTGATACAATAGAACAAAGATTAGTGATAACTAATCAAGAGAAAACATAAGTTGGTTACAATATAAAAACAAAATACGCATTAACACTTTTCATGGTGTTGTAGTACCTAAAATATGTGCATAAGATGGTATACTTAATCCTCTTATAGGATATCATCAATTAATCCTGTTATTAAAATCTAAAGAAAATATTTAAGCTAAGTTAAACTGAAAAATGTTAAAATTTCAGGATTATAAAGATGTGGTATTGAATAACTTGAGTTATCGAAATATAACCATAGCTACAAATAGTATTCATACATAAAAACTAAAATTAATACATTTGAATTTTTCCCGCACTAACAAATGAAAAGGTAAAATGTTCACTACGGTAAAAACAAAAAATATGTATATATAGATGGACTAAAACATGCGGCGGTAGACGGTGAACGATAGTCTATGTGGTCAAGTTATATTATATCACACATTTATCTACTAAGTAGATTATAGAAAAAAGAAACTTATTGGTACTATTCCACCTTATCTAATACCAAAACAATGTTGTGCTGGTGACTAATACCAAACACCGATAAATTTATGAAAGTCTAAAATAAAATTGTATTGAAGGACTTACAATTTGGTAGCTTCAACGGTAATGGTAGTTATTGTGCTTATATGAAAGTGTGGCTTCTTAATGTACTTAGTAAAATGGCGGCTATAATGATGTAGCTTGGACGATAATTAAATGGATCTCACTTGATAAACCATTTCAGTAGTTAAAGATGATACACAGTTTAAAGTTCACAACGAAAAATTACTTGAAAAACTTAGAAACGGTAAATTACAGGTGTAATTACGATAACATAATATGAAAATGCCGGAAAGTTAACACAACGATAAGTTTTTCACTAGAATATTTCGAGACATCGGTAATAAATTATCAAACTAATTATCTCGGTAGGTACTATAATTAATTCTTGATGAAATTCGGCTAAAAGATAACACGATTACACTATTTCCACAAAGATATTTTCAGATTTTTAGAAACTTCAATCGCGTTTTCTCATCAACCCTTCTCGAACTCTACTCGCTTTCTTCTTCTATTCAACCCCTCCCTATTTTCGTTCGATAAAGTAGGACATTTTCTTGAAATCGATTTTACTGGAATCTATCCAGTTACCGCATTATAGAGCATTGTGCGGCATAATGCTCAACGTTAATGTCCCAACTACAGCAGCGCTTCGCACAATCGAGCAATTTAAAAAGTACTGCTTTCGTCTAATGTGCCCAAGGGATACCAACTTAGGAGCAGAAAATATAAGAATGGTTTCTGCTTTAAGTTGGCGGTAATAAAAAATTTATTGACACACGATACACGGGTTAATGATAATAGTAATTTGTGATTTACGACTTAAAAGAGACCAATAGTGACAAAACAAATTAATTTTACAGAAATATACTTTTGTCAACATTGTAATGACTTGATTGAATGTTTGAATGAAGCGTGCAATCATAAATGTTTTCGTGGAAAAGAACATATTTATCAAAGTGATACAGACAGCAGCGTCTTATTTGTTAAGAACCACGAAAACAAAGAATCCGACGAAGGGCAAATTTCTGACAACGAAGTTATAGAAATCCAATTTTCTTCATCCTCAGGTTTGAATAATTCTCATCAATATCATATCATTTAATTTTTATAGATATACAAAATAACTTTTTGTAATAATATATCATTGTGTTCAAATAGCTATGAAATAAATAATTTTGTATCCTACAAAAATGTATCTACTTGTTACAGCTTAAAATTGTATTTGTATATTGTAGGTGATACTGCAAGTGTTGAAAATCCAGAGACCTTAAACAATTTTGAACATTTTAAAGCAGAGGATAATGCTAAGAAAAGTAAGGATGAAATAAGTTTTGAAACGTTTCTTAGAACATACTTTATGAACTGTATATTTGTGAATTTGTAATTTAATTATAATTGCCCGTTGTGTTTATTAATATTTCAGATGCTTTGTGGACAAAGAGTGACATTATAGCAATGCTCAGTTTATATGAAGCAAAAATACAGATACTCAGTGACATGGGCAAGCAGTCACAAGTGTGGAAGAAAATATCAGATATGGCTTAAAAGATTTAGGCAAACAGGTAATAATGAAAGTGTCAGCTATTGACACATGTACAGTTTTAAGCATCAGATAGAATGTAGAATTTTGTGGCATACTAATTCATGTTTAACATTAAGTAATTTAAAATACCCCAGTTTCTGTCAGTATTATTATAAAATAATTCCCAGAATATTAATATAGTTTGATTTTAAATATTAAATTTTATTTCGTTTTTGTTGATAGTGTTTTAATTTAAAACCTTCATTAAAAATATTTAATTATGTGCTTACAGGTAACGGCTGATCAGGTGAAATGGAAATTTAATCGATTAAACAGCAAATATAAAGAGTGCATTGACAATAACAGTAAGAGTAGAAGAGCATTCAATTTCTTCAGTTTCATCAACCACATCTCCATCACGTGTTTCTAATGCGACACAAAAAAATGTTTTTATTATTTTTATTATATTTTTATTTTAACATAATAACCAATCATTTCAGATGCCCTCATCAGCGGAAGATTGGATTAATATAGAAAGAGGATACAGAAATAAATTTCCACACTGTGTAGGCTCCATGGATGGCAAACATATAGTTATAGAGAATCCACATCACAGCGGAAGTGAGTATTTTAACTATAAGAAAACTTTCAGTATTGTTCTTTTGGCATTAGTCGACAGTAATTATAAATTTATATTCGTTGACATAGGACGTCAAGGAAGAATCAGTGATGGTGGTGTTTTTAACAATTCACTTTTATGGCAAAAAATTTCCAGAAACGACATGTCGAATAATAACTTGAGTGTACCATACGTGTTTGTAGCAGATTGTGCTTTTGCTCTTAGTACTAATGTTATGAAGCCTTATCCTGGAAATTATGAGATTGGATCACCAAAAAGAATATTTAATCAACATTTAAGTAGTGCCCGAGTTGTAGTGGAGAATACATTTAGCATTTTATCTTCAGTATTTAGAATTTTTCGAAGGCCTATTGATTTAAAACTTGAAACAGTCAAAGAAATTACTATGACTTGTGTTCTACTACATAACTTTCTCAGAAAAAGTAAAACTTCTTCAGAAATATATACTCCCCCAGGGATGTTGGATGTATATGATACTAATCGTAATCTTGTAACACGTGGTGCATGGCGAAATATAAACGGATATAATGCAATACAAAATCTGCCACTTGTACCTGGAAGACCACCACTTAATGCTGTCAAGATTAGGGATGAATTCACTTCATATTTTTGTAGGGGTACTAATAATAATTAGTTGTAGATATCTACCTATACCAAGCTTGCCTACTGTATAACTTTTAAATTACGTATGGATTTAATATTATACGTAAAAAGCACATTAACACTATAACTATAACTATACTGTAACTGTAATAATAATCTGAATATATGATAAAATTATTCCTAACTTTTGAAGTATTTTTACTTACCGTTTCTGAGTTTAAGCCCAACTTCACAGTTTATATCGGCAGAAGAAACGATTCTATCAGTTCATAAGCAAACCAGGTTGGTTCATAAATATCTTCGATTATTGAGGAAAGATGATTATCATTATTTATTTAATGTAAATTAATTAGTACTGAATTCATAAGCATTTTATTTTAAAATAAAAAAAAAGAATATATAATTAATAATAATTTTACAATTTATGATTAATTATAAAAATTAGTTTTAACCTAAAAACGTACTGCTTTGGTTGGTCCATATTGTAGGTTGGGCACCTATGTAGTTTGGAATTAAATACAAAATTAGGTATTAAACCTACCTACGCCAGAACGAATAGAATCCTGTTTCTTTTTTAAATGTTTTCTAAAGGTGACCATAAGACTTTCTTTTTTCGTTTTCAATTCCTTTACCGGCTTATACAATAATCTACTAAGGCCACTCCATGCGTCAGCTATTTTTTTATCCTTGTGATCAGTATTTCCCGGGTCCCAAATGCATCGTTCTGCGTGGTAAAGTTCCAAAAAGTTTATAACGTCTTCACTTGACCAGTCACTCATGTTTTTACAAAATACAGGCGTATATTTGCTCACCACCAGTACACAAACGAGACTGAAAACACGCAAACGTGTGGACGCGTCGCAAGCGCAGGCGCAAACTCTCTTTGATTTGTGACAAAAAACCGACAATCATCGGATCGACATGGGATCGACTACAAGCGCTTGTAAGTCAATACAAACCAAGGCAAACACTCTATCCACACGTTTGAGTTTGTTACGGTTTGTTGAGGTTTGGCAAGCGTGCGAACGCGTCATTATATTTTCAGATTGACTGCAGAAACCAATATTTTATTGCAGACTGCCTAGGCAATGTGCGATGTAGACGTTTAAAATCTGTAGATTGACGAGAAAACCAGGCATTTTGCACATTACCTGAAATACTTTAGTCATTCTGCAAATTGTCTAAACTCTCAGCCATTCTGCACAATGCCTGACCGATTGGTCAGTTCGCAAATTGCCTAGGCATTTTGCACATTGCCGGATTTCATACATTGCCGGTAACATATATACCAGCAATTGAATAAACGTAAAAAGAATAAAATTTTATAAAGTTGAATTTAAAAAAAATGATAACCTAGAAAATGCAGTTAAATTTTAATAAATATTAGATTATCCTACTACTATGGAAAATATGATTCGAAAATTAAGTTGCATTTGTGCAACCAAAGAAAATGCAAATGGCAATAACAGTTGCTACTTATTAGTTGATATCGTGTTTTCAAAAACATTTATGAAGCTATGTTCCTAGGCTGGTGTCACCATGGACCAAAAAGAAAAAAATAGCATTCAAAGCATACAAAAATATTATTGGCTTATTTTTTTAAGTAGTACAGTTATCAGATCAAAGTTTTATATTAAAAGATTGCAAAGATTTTTTTAAAAGTGTTATAATAAGAAATGCAACCAGAAGAAGTGAAAGTAACCTGAAAAGCACATCAACTTTAAAAAAAACGACCAAAAAATTTGACGTATAAAATGCAAAATATTGAAGAAGTAGATGGATCAGCAAGAAATATAGTAAATGAAAATAAGGAAGCAAGGGAAAATGAAAATTAGTTATTTTTATTTTTATATAGTTTTCATTGTTATGTAAAACAATTGAAATTATGAAAACATGTTGGATAAACTAGCCGATAAGAAAAATTGTTATGTTTTTGTTAAATGTAGCAGTACTTTTCGATTTGTTACAAGCAACTTTTGTTTCAAATTTATTTATTGTTAATTTACAATGTATGTATTAGCGGTAAAAATGTAGTTTCATTTTTTTATTGAACACTAACTAGTTTACATTTGATGTTGTTTAGTGAATAAAAAATTAAGCCTTCCATTTCCAGTAGTTAAGTTTTTTAATATTTAAATGAGAACAGAGTATAGGTGTCTTAAATACTTCATCCAAAATTTTGACAGAATTGCCAGGTATATACGGTATATATTTTCAAAATTTTGAAAATACCGTAAGTGTGGATAATGAACAAAATTATTATAAAAGACATTTAAGTGAGATAATTTACATAAAGTTGAATCAGACCGTTAACTGTAGAACAGATACACACAATTTGAGTAACATCTAGACAAATTTAATCAACCTGTATTAAACTCAAATCTTGACATCACATTAATCGTCGGTTAAATGAGCAAACCACGTAACTCGACTTTTAATCAAAAACAAGATGTTCATGCCATCTGTTAGAATATTCTCTAACTCATGTGCTTGGCAAACCACGTATCTCTAAAATAAAAGCATTCCTTGTTCCATCCACAATAAGAAATATGCGTATCTTTTTCGCGCCATAATTATAATGCAAAGTGTGTAACTCCACATAACCTGTATAACAATTAGTGCATGCGGCAACAGAAGTGAGTTTGATCTGTATCCTTGGAAGGAAAGTTTAGCATTTAATAGTGTTATACAACTTATCTCATGAGGTAAGTATAAAATAACAGTTGCATTATAAAACAAAATTTTATTTATTGACTTTGTAAGTTAAAAACGTGCTCTGAAATAATGCTTGGAGATACGTGGATTGCTATTATGAATTTTAATATTGTGTTTGCTAGGACTTACACAATTTTCTAATTTCCGAGCATATTTTTACTTCAACTTTTTAATAAGAAAAATCGTTTAATATCGTAATTTATATTTTTTATTCATAAAATTAATTAGTTTACATTAACTGAGATTCATTTTATTCCGGCACTACATTATGTCTGCTAGAAGTAATAGGATACTTCAACTTGGTAGAGAAGTGCACTTTATAAAAGAAAATAATACTGATAGTGATAAATCTACAGTTATTGCAGAGGTTAAGGTTGAAAGTAATGGGGTACTAAGCTTAGTGAGCAATTATGATCCCAAAATTCTCCAAACCTCGGAAGAATGTGGGGCGGTAAATATTAAAAAAGTTATGGAAAATGAAGCCATAACTTCGAAGCCGAAGCAAGCGAACAATGGCGAGCCAGAGCTGCTATTGTCAATTTTACAAGAAAATGAATTACATGCAGATGATTCGTCACTCGTAAATGAAGGAAAACTTGTACAATCAAGGAAAAGAACAAAAAAGGCATAACGTGAATCTTCTGGAGTGGGAGTCAAATGCAAACAAAAAGAAGCGAGAGCAAGGTTTAGCTTACTCTGGTAAGGCAAAAAAAGACAACCATTGGCGGTATGACTTAAAAAAGCCTGCGAGGATATTAGCAAATCCATGTAAATGCTCGTGGAGCAATAAAGGTTCTGTTTTAAAATGTGAAACATTTTCAGAGGAAAATAGAAAAAAAAAATTCAATTACTACAGGACGTTGTCATGGATGGAAAAAAAAATTATGTGAAAGATCTTGCAAATTTAGAAAAAGTAAAACGAAGAAGAGGAAATGAAGAAAGAAGCAGACGAGATTATACAATAAAATACTATTTAAAATTAAATAATGACTATTTCAGGGTTTGTAAGAAAATGTTTTTACGTATATTAGGAATGAAAGAGACTGTAATCCTTAATTGGGTCAAAGCAATGTTAGAAGATAAAGATGAGGAACAAACGGCATTAATAAAATCCCAGTCTGTAAGCGAAATAAGAAAGCAAAAATTCAAAGAATCCCAGACTAATTTTTCAACAGTCTGCCAAAGATGGAGTCACACTACTGTCGGGCATCAACGACGAAGCAATACTTAGAACCAGTTTGGCACTCAAAGAGCAAGCTCTACCAATTTTACACCAATGACTTTTGTGTGCAAAATAGCTGTCAACCGGTTTCCATTACAACATTTTTTAAATTATATGAAGATATAAATTTGTCCATTTACAAACCGAAAAAAGATTTGTGTGACATCTGCGTTGCGTATGAAACAAAAAATTTGCCAGAGGAGACTTATCAGCACCACCAAGAACTAAAAGAAGAAGCCCGTGCCGAAAAGAACAATGATAAAGAGTGTGAAAAAAGCTTTGTTTTTGCAATGGACTTGCAATCTGTTTTGCTAAGTCCCAAATCAACTGTAAGTGCAATGTACTATAAAACAAAGTTGGTTGTACACAATTTCACTTTGTATAACCTTAAAATACAAGATGGGTTCTGTTTCTTATGGAACGAGTCAGAAGGAGCTGTAACAGCCAATGAATTTGCCATAATAATTGTTCGCTTCATAGAAAACGAAGTTATTCCTAAAATGGAAGGTGATCAAGACATAATTTTATACAGCGACGGCTGTACTGGACAAAACAGAAATTCCATTTTATTCAATGCTCAACTTAATTTATGCATGACCTATCATATTACAGTAATCCAGAGGTACCTTCAAAAGGGGCATAACCAAATGGAGGTCGATTCGATGCATTCGATTATAGAAAGAAAATTAAGAAACAGAAAAATAATGATCCTGCGGATTATGTAGGTGTCTGTTGAATGGCACGAAAAGTCCCTAAGCCCTATGGAATTAGGTACTTAACACACGATTACTTCAAAAATTTTGGATCCCTTAAATTTTATCAGTCCATTAAGACCAGGTCGGTCTGTTGGTGAAGCCACTGTAACAGACATCAGGGCATTAAAATACAATGATAATAGAACAATTGAGTATAAATTACGTCACACAGAAGACTTTCAAATTTTAAATCAAAGAAGGAAAACACTCCCAGCAAAAGAACTTTGTGACATACCCAATCTATACAGGGTTATTCACGGTATACGACACGGAATATTGTGCCTAAAATAAAAGATATTAAAAAAGTTTATTATTTGGGATGAATATTATATTATTAGGGGTACATTTTAAAATTAGTTTTATAATATACAGGGTGTCCCAAAATTGCAAAACATATCAAACCTATGTTTTTTTAAATGGAACACCCTATATATTATTTCAATTTTGGCTTCTACGACCTAAATAAAGGTAAGTTTGATAAGAGTTTCCTATACCTAAACCTTGAAGTTTTCGAAATATTTTGATTTTTGTGGATATTACGAAAAAATTTTGATGTCAAATTTCTTGGAAAGTATTTCCCCTTTTTTACCACATTCACACTGGTTGTTGTCAATTGATTATAATTTAAGTTCTATTTATCAAAATTGAAAAAAAACATACAGGGCCTTTAAATATTTAGATTAAATAATTACGGATTTTGACAAGCGATAACTTGTTTAATTTAAATGGAACACGCTGTATTTTATATCATCAATGGATTCGAAAATGGATTCTCTTTTGTACTATATTAGGTCTTCCTATACCTAACTCTTCACATTCTTATGAAAAATGGCAATTTCGGAAATAGAGAAGATTCTTTACTTAGTTCGATATTCACAGAGTAGGCTATGGAAGTTTGACAACCGCTATCGCCTGTATCCACTTGTCATTTATTCAAAAGTGTTTTTTGGAAAAATTTTGTTTGATAACTTGATACTTTTTTTCCCTTTCCTGTTCCAATAATTTACAATGAAAGTTTACCCTAGAGCAGAACGCATCGACATGATATTTATTCTTAATGAATGTCTCCAAAACAGCTTATTGGCATCCCGCGTCTATGCTGAAAGGTTTCCTGACAGAAATCATCCAAATAAGGCTGCTTTCGAAAGATTATTAATCCAATTCAAAGAAACTGGTAGTGTCGAGTATGGGAAAGTCCCTTTAAGAAAACCCGTTATCGAAAATGAAAATATTGAATTTGCCGTGATCGCTGCAGTAGTGGAAAATCCTCATATCGGACAAAACCAAATTGCTCAGAATAACAATATTAGCCAGGCAAGTGTTTCTAGGGTACTTGATATGCATAATTACCATTCCTATAAGATTCAGCGTCATCAAGAACTTTTCGAAAACGATTGTGATAAAAGAGTCCAATTTTGTATGTGGGTATTAGATAAAGTGGCAGAAAGTGAACACTTTTTTGATCATGTTGTGTTTAGTGATGAATGTAATTTTAACAATAATGGATCCTTCAACAGACACAATTTCCATTATTACTCCGATTCCAATCCGCACCAGTTTAGAATAATAAATAACCAGCACAGGTGGTCTATTAATGTATGGGGTGGAGTGATGGGTCGCTATGTAATTGGCCCTTATTTTTTTGATGAAAATTTAAATGGAATAACATTTCTGAACTTCCTCGAAAATGAGTTCCCTCTTTTATTGGAAGATATTCCCTTGGAGATAAGAAGAATTATGTGGCTTCAAATGGATGGTGCACCACCTCATTTTTTTCACGAGGTTCGGCAATTTTTGAATACCCATTTTCGAAATCGTTGGATAGGAAGAAATGGACCTACAGAGTGGCCTCCAAGATCCCCTGATTTGACTAAGCCGGACGTTTTTTTGTGGGGATACGTTAAGGATAATGTTTTCAAATCACCTCCGACAACACCAGAAAATATGAAAGAGCGTATTAGAGAAGCTTTTCGTAGCGGTAGCCCAGAAATGTTAGTGAACGTGGGTAAAAACTTTGAAAAGATAGTACGTTTGTGTTTACAGTCAGATGGTCATCATTTTGAGTACTTATTGTAATTTTTTTTTTCAATATTCATCATTCTGCATTTTTTCCCTGTTAGTTTTTGTTTTAAATCTTAGTAAATTATGGAAGATATTAATTGTGATTTGTTAATAAAATACTATTAGATTTAAATTCATACATTATTACGGGTTGGCCGTTGTCGTGTGCTGTCCACTAGCAAGCTTTTTCCATAGCCTACTCTATGAATATCGAACTAAGTAAAGAATCTTCTGCATTTAGGAAATTGCCATTTTTCATAAGAATGTGAAGAGTTAGGTATAGGAAGACCTAATATAGTACAAAAGACAATCCATTTTCGAATCCATTGGTGATATAAAATACAGGGTGTTCCATTTAAATTAAACAAGTTATCGCTTGTCAAAATCTGTAATTATTTAATCTAAATATTTGAAGGCCCTGTATGTTTTTTTTTCAATTTTGATAAATAGAACTTAAATTATAATCAATTGACAACAACCAGTGTGAATGTGGTGGAAAAAGGGGAAATACTTTCCAAGAAATTTGACATTAAAATTTTTTCGTAATTTTCGCAAAAATCAAAATATTTCAAAAACTTCAAGGTTTAGGTATAGGAAAATCTTATTAAACTCACCTTTATTTAGGTCGTAGAAGCCAAAATTGAAATAATATATAGGGTGTTCTATTTAAAAAAACATAAGTGTGATATGTTTTGCAATTTCGGGACACCCTGTATATTATGAAACTAATTTTAAAATGTACCCCTAATAAAACTCTATTCATCCCAAATTATAAACTTTTTTAATATTGTTTAGTTTAGGCACAATATTCCGTGTCGTATACCGTGAATAACCCTATATAATGAACGAAGAAAGATAAAAAAGAAAAGTTTGAACATCTTCAAATTTTGAAGAAAACTCTTGATAAAGACTACCACACCTTTTATGACAATATACCGTATTATGAATAGTTGGTTAATTTTGACGGGATTATTTAGATAAAAAAAGTAGGTATTGTAAGTTCTCCATGAGAATCGTCATTAAGAATTATTAAATTTTAATTTTTTACTTGAATATAGTAGTTTATTATTCATTAAATTAAAATTACCCATATATTTTATTTTTTAAAGAATTCTTTTTCATTTCTAAGATTGTAAAATTAGTTAAAATTTTCAGAATTTTAAATCTCACATAACAAAAAAAAAATAATAATTAGTAACAGTAATAAATCAGTGCCTAATAAAATTTTAATTGTTAGTTAATTGATTCCAAGCTCCATGCCAAACCAATCGATTTTAGTGACTTTTACAACACGAAATAAAAAAAGTTTAGTCCTCGAAAAACGTAAAGAAAAAGGCTCTATTACCTCCACAGAAATTAATGGAATTAGTGGTGAAAAGCGGAAAATATTTTTAAATGAGGATTTGTCCAAAGAAACCAGAAGATTATTCAACCAGGCACGATCGCTCAAAAAAGATCATGGTTATCTGTTTCTTTGGATAAAAAATAGGGACATTTTTTGTAGGAAGTCTGAGACTTCAAAAGTCATAAAAATTGATACAGAAACCCAAATAGAAAGTCTTTGTCGCAGAAATAAATCCGGAGATCAGTGATTCCCTAAATATTGTTTCTAAGAAATATGACCAAATTAAATATTTGTAAGAAAATATAAAAATGTGTGCAATTTATTTAATATTTTGTATATAAATGCATGCTGTTTAAAGAACAAACTTGAAGAGCTTGAATGTATTATTAATAATCTGAAAAATGTACAAACAGTAGTTGTCACTGAGACATGGATTCAGGATGAGGAAACCAAGTTTTATAATTTACCAAATTTTAATGCTGTTTATGCTACACGAAGTAAACGTCGAGGTGGATGTGCTATTTTTTTTCAAAATGGGCTGAAGTTCAAAAAAATTAAAACAGTTGACAAGGATAACATTACTTTTTTGTTAGCAGAGGTGTGTGACTTATAAACAAATATTGCTGTTATCTATAATCCGAGCAACTCCAATGAAAATGTCATAAAAACCTGTAGAATTCTAAACAACAAAAATACAATTCTACTAGGGGATCTCAAGAAATATAAGACATAGGAACACAAAGGATTATATAGATATTTGCAAAACAAATTCTTTCTTTTTTTGTAATCAGAGTATACCTACTCGCAAGTGTCGATCACTGATTGATCACATTTTGACAAATGATTTGAGCCTTAAAGCTAACCTATCAATTATTAAAAATAGTTTCAGTGACCATGACCTACAAGTACTAAGCATCTCTAAGCAATCTAATAGTCGGACAGATTTTACATATTTTCAAAAATTAGTGGATATAGAAGCTATTAAAACATCCTTAGCCACTTTCACTGTTAGTTTTGACCAATCTGAAAATCTGGTGCAAAATTACCAGAAACTGGTAAGTTGTTTTCAAGATAATATTAAATACATAAAAAAAAACGATTAAGGCAAAAGCCACAACAAAATGCTGGTTTAACCAAGATGTCAAAACGGCCATAAAACATAAAGATTATTATTATAAAAAATGTAAATAGTATCCTGATAATCAAAACCTAAAATCTGCATATAAAAAAGCCATAAAAGTACTAAAAAAAATTAAATGTGCAAAAAAAGACTACTATTTGACAAAATTTCAGCAAATTAACGGAGATAATCGTAAACAATGGAAATTAATTAATGAAATTATAAGAAATAAAAAAATCTCCAAAAATTCTAAATATAAATTAAATATTAACAATAAAAAAATTGAGAACAATAAATATGTCAGTGAGGCCTTTAATAATTTTTTTATAAATGTTGGACCAGCACTTGCCTCAAAGATTCCAACTACTATATTTAACCCAACACAGGATGAAAAGCGGATAAACAAGAGTTTGCAGTTTCAAGATGTTACTGAGGAAGAAATCCTAGGGCTTATAAATAGTCTTAAATCTTGTAAGGTCCTGGCCACGATAACATCGATGTAAGGACTCTTAAATTATGTAAATCCGAAGTTAAATTTGTGCTTTGTCAGTTAATTAATCAGTCTTTACGTTCAGGTGAAATTCCTAGTGATCTAAAAATAGCAAAGGTGACACCAACTGTATAAATCTGGAGATGAAGAATTGACAACAAACTATCGACCTATAAGTGTTTTGCCTATCTTTTCAAAGATCCTTAAGAAGGTTGTAAACTCTAGGTTAATTGCTTATTTAACCAGTTTTGAATATTTTTATAATCAACAATATGGCTTTCGTAAGTCAAGTGACACAAGTTCAGCAACAATCGACTTAGTTACAGATGTTCAGGTTAATCTTGACAAAAATTTTAAATGTGCTATTGTGTCGCTTGACTAGTGTCAAGCCTTCGACAAAGTCAACCACAAAATTTTGCTTTCAAAGCTAAAAAGATTAGGGGTTAATGATATATGTTTAAAATGGTTTTAAAACTACTTATCTGATAGAAAACAGTATGTGACAATAAATAATGTAGACAGTGCTAGAAAAAACATTATCTGTGATGTACCTCAAGGCTCAGTGTTGGGTCCCACGTTATTTCTTGTTTATATTAATTCCTTATCTTATCTAAATCTGAAAGGAGCACTTCGTCTATTTGCTGATGATACACTGTTGGTATATTACCATAAATCTCTAGAAACATTAAGACAAAACATAAAACATTATTTAAAACAACTTAATAATTAGTTAAATAAACATTCGCTAACCCTGAACTTTCAAAAATCCAATTTTATGTTTATAACACATAAAAAACAAATATTAAATACTCGCAGTGTCATAGTAGACCAAAAAGAATTACAACATACAAATGTTATAAAATATTTAGGAATCTTGAAAGATAAGAACTTAACGTGGGATTCACATCTGACTCAATTAAGGAAAAAAATTGCGGCACCTATAGGAATCTTAAGACGATTAGGATATTGTGTTCCACGATTCTTATTAAGATCATTGTATTTTTCTTTAATTTATACACATTTACAATATTTAACGGCAGTTTAATAATAATAATAATAATAATTTCTTTATTTAAAAATCAAAATGTATAACTGTATAACAATTTTAGATATATTTATATATATTTAAATAAAGATGAAAACACCCACAAAAGGATAGCCTGAGCGTGGGGATTATTTTCATTTTTATTTCTTTATATATAGTATTTTATTCTAATTAGAACTCTTTAAATAATAACATTTGATATGAAACAACATAACCTAATTACATTTTCGAATTTTGCTTGAAGAACAAAGAAAAAAGAAAAAATATAATGAAAGTACATATAAGAACAACTAAGTATAAATAACAATAGTAAGGCATTATTTTAAAATCATTAGTATATTTACATTTTTTTTTATAGGACACTTATTATTAAAATTTTTAGAACATTTTTAGACTATAACAAGTAATATCTGAATTTAAAAATTGTTTTAATTTTATTTTAGGTATTTTTAAAATCCATACAGTAACTTTTTTCTTAAACAGGTTATAGGAATAAATTTTTTTGAATTCTGATGGAATATCGTTATATAGCTTGGGCCCTAAATAAGTAAAGGATTTTTGACCAATTTTTTCTCTACACGAGGTACAGTAATCGAATCAGGTTTATAAAGGTCGATTTATATCTACAGACATTGAGTGTGGCAGACACGTGCCGTGGCAGACAAAATGATATTCTTCCATACAGTAACTATTAACGTATTTATATCTATCGTAACACGGCCGTACAGACGCTTACAGACACGTGTCGTGCCCGGCCAGTATTCTCGGAAAGAATATTTTGTCTGCGCGGTTCATGTCTGTACGTGTCTGTGGCTCCTTGCCGGGCAGTGTGAATAGAGTATCGGAACTGTGTACACGTGCTTTCTTTTTTATTTTGCATTTTTACAATGGATAACGAAAAGCTCATAGAATTTGTACGAGATTACAAATACCTTTATGATTTAAGTGATAAAAGGTATAGTGACAATCAGAAAAAGGATCAGGCGTGGAACGAAATAGGAATAAAACTTAATAGTAATGGTGAGTACATATTTTATTTTTTTATAATGTATTTTACACTTTTTTTTAAAGATCTTTAACTCTAACAATATTTAACTTATAAAAATAGACACAGTCACATAATATAATTTACTTAATTTTAATTTGACTTGACAGGCTAATGACGCCTTTATTAGTCTTTCAACAACAATAGTAAGTATGTTGGGTTTTTATTAGACAACATTTTTTCAACTTAAAATTAGTATAGTTATGGTCAAACGACAGGACACCGATATAATCACCTAGTAGGTTAACGCTCCTTCGGGTGAACCGAAAAACCTAGCAAAATTCTCTCTGACATTAAATGCGGCTACCTGATGATTTCCACCCTGTCTAGGTAGGTTTGACAAAGAATATGATGCAATAATGTTTTCTTCATTATGTGAATGCTGAGAACCACCAGATTTTATATAATTATGTAAGATACACGTCGCCATAATAACATTGTCTGCATTATCTGGATCAAGTTGTATTCTCCTGTTATAGATACGAAATTTTTGAGACAAAATCCCAAATGCATTTTCGACAACTTTTCTTGCACGAGATAGTCTATCGTTGAATGTATTTTTTCTTTGGTCATCTAGTTGAGGTTTAGGATATGGTCTCATTAGATAAGTTGTCAAAGGGAATGCTTCATCTCCTATGATAACATATGGCGCTGTAATTTCAGTGCCAGGTAAATTTGTGCTTTCTGGAACGTTAAATGTGTTTGAAATTAATGCTTTTCCGATGTTTGAATTTGAAAAAATACCTCCGTCACTGTTTTTTCCATAAGCGCCGACGTCGACACATATAAACTTGTAGTCAGCGTCCACAATTGCCATCAACACGATTGAAAAAGTTTTTTTATAGTTAAAGAACTGAGATCCAGAGTTTGCCGGAGCAGTTATTTGAACGTGCTTGCCATCAATGGCTCCTATACAATTTGGAAAATTCCAAGTATTCCAAAACTCCTCTGCGATTTTTTGCCACTGTTCTTTTGTAGGGACAGGCATTGTTTCACTCATCAGCCGTTCTATTATTGCACTGCAAACCTCTTTCACTATCTTGTGTACAGTGCTTACTCCTAGTCTATAACTAAATGCTATAGAAACGAAGGAGTCCCCAGTAGCCAAAAATCTGCAAATAAAACATTATGATATTATGATTATGATATTTGTTTTCCTTGTTTCAGGAAATGAATGTAAAAAAGCATGGGTACTGTTGCGAGATGCCTTCAGACGTTCTCATAAAAAGAAAAAAGATACGAAAAGTGGACAGGCTAGTGTTCGTGAAAAAAAATGGAGGTACGAAGAAGAAATGTCTTTTTTGTTACCGTACATGAAAGAAAGGCCGACTATATGTCCAATTCCACCTGTACCCGGTTTTAATGATTATGCACACGAGGAAGAGGTTGCTCAGTCACCTGAGGTTGAGCAACAAACGACTGACACATTTACACCTGAGGTTAGTCAACAAACAGTTGGTACATTGCCAACTACACCCTCCCCAGCTCAAACTCCAAAGCACCCTCAGCCAAAGGGTAAACGAGGCCAAAAAGCAACTGATGGAAAACCTAGTACTGTACTAATGAAGTATATAATAGAGAGTAAAAATAATACTCCACCGCCGGACGACATCGAACAAGTTATGGCTGGAGTTGTAACTACATTGCGATCTTTTCCGCCCAGAGAGAGGGCTATTGCAAAAGCAAAGATATTTAAAATAGTATCTGACATGGAAATAGAGATACTGAGCAGGCCATCAACGAGTTCTACGGTATCCACGCCATCAACATTTGACACTTATGAAGACAATACTCCTATGCCAGAAAGAATACAAGATTTTTACCAAGGTTTTCAGCCAGACCTTACTGACGAAAGGGTGTATCGGCACTTAGAATAGTATTCCACTTTGTTTACACAATAATAAATAATTCTGTAATAAATCTTACCTGAGACATACTGCGAGTTTTTCTTTTGGTGACAAGGCTTCCTTAAAAACTGTATCTTGTTTGGTTATCAGCAATTCAATTTTGTTTAGTGAAATGTCAAACTGATACCGGCTCATACGAAAATATATGAAAAATTTTTTTTCATCGTCAACAAGTTCTTTAAAGAGTGTCCAGTATTCTCCTTCTAATTTTCTTTTCTTAAGCATAGGATGTACAGCCGTGCATTTTGCTCTTTTTTTAGTTTTATCTTCTTCTTCTAACAATAATGCAATTATGGACAAATCTTCAATAGAGAAGTGTTTGAACATTTTCAATAACAACTTTTTCTTCTAAAGCTATGCAGTAACTGCCAGTGAGAGCGGACGCCGATGACGGTGTCTGTCGGTATCCGGGATGTCTGTCACGGCACGTTTCTATACGTTACATATAAATAAATGGTGTCTGTCGGTGTCTGTCACGGCACGTGTCTGCCACACTCAATGTCTGTAGATATAAATGGACCTTAACGCGTGCTATAATTGTGAGTGATATATTTGTGGTCTGGTTTTGTTTTAAATTGATGTAATAATATTGTTTTGGCATATAGCTGATTGATGTTACATATTTGGCTATCGCTGTATAGTGATTTAGATGGGTAAGTACGTGTTTTTTTGTACATATATTTTAAGATGCATTTTTGGATTTTTTCTAGATTTTCTATGAGTGTTATCCCAGCTGAACCCCACGCAATAAGGCCATAGTACAGATGTGATTCCACAAGTGAGTAGTATAGTATTTTAAGATATCGAGTGTCTAAAATATTTGAAAGATTTTTGAATTTATATATCAAAAAACGTAATTTTTTTATAACATAATGCACTTGTGTGTTCCATTTTAGATGAGAGTCAATATATATTCCTAAATATTTGATACTATTTACACATTGTATTTTTATTGATTCGTTATTATTAATCTGGGGGCACGGTAGTGCCCCCGCCAAGACGAGCCAAGCGAAGCGCACGGGCACTACCTACCTTTTCTCGAAGCGCTTCGTCGTTTTTTTGAACCCTCATAACTTGGGTTTGGATTATGCTAGATCAACAAAATTTTCGGGATATATTGTCAACAGCGGACTTATTGAACATATTAAGTTTTAATTACATTAGCTTTTATACTTCAGATTTTATTTATATCTAAAAAACGCTGATTTCGTCACTGACTCACTGATGATCATCAAAATTATTAAGGTATTTCCTAATGTCCTAGAAAGCTGAAATTTTGTATGTAAGCTAGTATTAGCACACAAACAACAAAAAAATTATAAAACTTGTAACTTTCATCCCCCAACCCCATAAACTAGGGGATGGGAGTTTGTATGAGACCTGTAATTTTAAATTAAATTTTGATGACGCTAGAGGTCTAATCTAATAATCTAATCTAAAACTTGGTGCCCCCAGATATATATATGTATAGGTACGCCTTGTTAAAAAAAAAAAAAAAAATTAATCGACATATATTGAGACATATCGACATATATATTGAGAGACATATACTTCAGATCAGATCATATAAATATGAATGAATAGAAGTGTGCGAACGTCTCCTGCCTCTTACGTCCACACAGTAGCTAAAAATAAAAAAAAATTGTCCTTGATAGCGAGCGCGTCGATTGTCTTGTTTTGTTGATTGTCGATTGTCTTAGACATAAATAAAAAAAAAATTGTTACAAACAACTTACAAAAAGAAATGAAATCCCACCAAAAACATTTTCATGTAAAATGTTGCCAAGACAAGCCCATATGACTCGCACTGTCAAAAAGTTATCAGATCTCATGTAGGGCCAAGCTTCTAACACTACACGCCCTAACTCTACAAGGTCTAACTTCACAAACTCTACACCTTAGTCAAAATATGTGGCTTGGCCGTTCGTTACTACAAGAACTATTGTATAACACAAAAGTAATGAACAGTGAATTGATTTTTCACCTTACGCCGATGTGAATGTAGCGAAATGGCCAAGCCACATATTTTGACTAAGGTGTAGAGTTTGTGAAGTTAGGCCTTGTAGAGTTAGGGCGTGTAGTGTTAGAAGCTTGGCTCTACATGAGATCTGATAACTTTTTGACAGTGCGAGTCATATGGGCTCGTCTTGGCAACATTTTACATGAAAATGTTTTTGGTGGGATATTGATGTCAAGATTGGTGAAGGTTGGCATGTTATTTGTATAAGATGTAAAAGGTACGACTAATGTTTTCTCGTAGTTTATGGTAAGAGCTTTAAAGTCAAAAAAATTAACAACCTTCGTGAAGTCAGCTTCAACGGTACTTTTGAGTAGTTCCCAGGTTTTATTTTGATAGTATATTGCAGTGTCATCTGCAAAGCTAATTATTTCACCTTCAATTTTTTGTTCAAATAAATCGTTTATATATATATTAAATAATAATGGGCCAAGTACCGTTCCCTGAGGAACGCCACATGTGATAATTTCAGGATTGCTTAATGTACCATTGATGTTGACATATTGCTTTCTCTCTTGGAAATAACTTTTAAACAATTTATAAGCAATTCCTCTAAATCCAATGTTTTCCAGTGCTTCTAGAAGCTTTTCGTGATCTACCGTGTCAAAAGCTTTTGCGAGATCGACAAAGATGCATAATGAAGGTTGTTTTTGGTCTACGGATGCATTTATGAGCCCCGTTAATCTCGCAATCGCATCCGACGTCGAGGTTCCCTCACGAAAGCCGTATTGTTTTCTTGAGAGTAAACTATGTTTGTTCAAGAAGGATATCATCCTTTTTTTTTAATATTTTTTCAAAAATTTTCCCTACACTGGAAATTATGGAAATAGGCCTATAATTTATAGCGTCTAGCTTGTCCCCTTTCTTATAAATAGGTGTGATTACTGATTCTTTGAGAATATCAGGGAATTCACCTTCAGTAAGAGTTTTATTAATAAGAAATGCTAAAACCGGAGATAATTCCTGTTTAAGTTCTTTAAGAATTTCAGAAGTTACGTTATCAAGTCCTGGTTTTTTATTATTTTTTAAAGTCATTATTGTTTCTCTAACTTCAGCATCGTCTGTATTTAAGAAAAATATTGTTTTTGTGTTCTTTTTTTGTGAAATATTTTTGGTTGGGTTATTTAATTTAGTTGCCATTTTCCTGCAATTGTTGTGTAATGTTTACAAAATGTATTTGCTATTGTTTTTAAGTTGTCTGTTATTTGTCCTTCTGATGTTTTTATTTGATTAATTGTCTCTTTTGTTCCTTTTGTGTTTGATATTTCATTAACACATTGCCAAAGATTTTTACTTATATTTTGGTTTTTCTCTATTCTCTCTTTATAGTATTCGGATTTAGCCTTTCTTATTAAATAATTTAGATGATTGCGATAGTTTTTAAAATTTTGTTTGTTTTGTTCCGTATAGTTATTTTTCATAATTTTATAAAGTTTATTTTTTTCCTTAATTGATTTAACTATCCCAGAAGTAATCCAAGATTTTATTTTTATTTCACTCTTTTTTATTTTCACTTGTTTTGTACAACTCTCTATGTACCCTCTTAACTTGTTTATAAATAAAAAACAGCTAATATTGTTATTACTTGAATTATATATATCTTCCCAGTTTTCTGTTTCAAGTTTTTGTTTTAGGAGTTTTTTATTAAGAATTGATTTCGTTTTATCTAATGTCACTTTTTTTGTTTCAGGGAAAACTATGGTATTCACCACCGAGAAATGATCAGTGATGTGAGTTTCAATCACAGCTGGAATAGTGACTATATTTTGTTCTTTAGTTTTAATAAAGATATGATCAATACATGATTTTTCTTGACCTACAACCCTTGTGTGTTTATTAATGTAGCTTTTAAAACCTTCTTCACTTAATAAATTTAAATAGTCATGAACATAACTGCTTTCATTGTCAAGTATATTCAAATTTACATCACCAGTTAGTATGTGAAAGTCGGATTTATTACAATATTTAAGATAATTAGATAAATTATCTACAAAACATTTTTTATCAGATGGTCCTGGTCTATATATACCATTAATTAAGAAGCTCTTGTTAAAGATATAAGCAAATATTTCAATTATATTTATTTCATTAAATTTTATTATTTTAAAACTAATATTATATTTTTCTCTGGCATACAGTATGACACCGTCGCATTGATTGTATGTTCCTTCGCTATAAAACGTCTTATAGCCTTGTAGATTATATAACGATATATCGGTAAGAATTCTTGTTTCCGTGAGAATAATAAAATCAAAATTATTTTTTACCTGATTTAAAGAAATTTTTAGTTCGTCTAGGTTTTTATTGACCTTACATCTATTCATATTTTAATAATCGCGAAAAATTGCTTAATGTCATTAGTTTGTCATATGTCAACAATGTCATACTGTCTTTATAAAAATGACGAATTTCGTAAAGAAACGCATTAAAAAGCCTTTTTCATTGTCCCTCATTAGAATGAGGGATAATTTCTTTTTCTTTTTACGTGGTTTCTCATTTAAATACTACTAACTGCGAGTCATGGTATCATTATTCTTTCTAATGTTAAGTAGTTAGTATTTTTGTTAAAAATTTTTTCATAAGTTTTAAGTTTTTTGTCACCTTAGTTTTCTTTGTGCAAAATGTTATCTTTTTATAACCTTAAGGCAATTTTTTATCTCCACTGGCTGTAGGTACCTTTTGACGTAAGTTTCTTATTAATTTATATTTAAATAACTTTAGAAATATATAATTTACAGGTTACTCTGATGATGGCGAAAGCCGAAAGTACTCAGTAGTTGAAATTATATATATTTTGCACACCTTTGTACATTTTCTTCTCCCTACCCTTTTTAGATTTGTTTTACCTAAAATTGCAAATCTCTTTTTCACTTTCAATCAACCAAATTATTCACGTTATACCGTGATATATCACGATAAATTGATGAAAGTTCACGAATCTCTCCCAAGGTTGCAGTTGCAACTCGGGGGGGGGGGGGATCGTTTGGAGTTAAAAAAACGGACAAACCATTCTCGAGACAGCCTATCGATCTGACGCTAGAGCAAACCATAAATGCAGATGCTGCAAATAAATTGACCGGAATAATGCATACCACAAATTCAATTTCGGCTCGTCAACGTTGGTGCAAAAGCCACAGCATTCGCCCAACAATTATCAGCCATAACATGGAGCAAACAGGTTTTAAAAAATCTCAAGACATTACTGCTGACCTTGAGAAGAGTATAATAAAAAGAAATTCGCTACAGCTCGAAAATGTTGTTGCTAATATCAAAACATCAATCTCTTTTCAAATGATTTAGACAAAACTTTGTTGTATAATATTTCAACAAGCGAATATTAAACAATTTTTGCTCAATGTAGAAAACCTTGGAAATGAGTTGCGAGAACAATTTATCAAAGAATGTTCTGAAGATGCAGAAAGATTTGAAAAGGCGATAAAAAGGAACAAAATTTTGACCTTCGTGGATGCAGTACCGAAGAAAAAATTAGCCATTTCTGGAAAATTGTTAGAAGTTCGCGTGCAACGCGACTTATTTGCACAGTTGCTTTAAATTTCTCTGGAGCACACGTTAAACATTGATAAAGTTTTGTCGTATCCACTAACACCAGTTCCCTTAGCAATGTGCCATGCAGATGGGATAATTTGTAAAACGGATAAATCAGTTTTACTAAAAATACTGGAAAAAGAAACTGACAGCAACACACCACAAAGATGCGACGTACTTATTTATGATGGTTTTTTTATGCTTCATGCATTGAAAGACGTTCCATCTACATTTGAAAATATTTCAAAGAAACAAATACAAATGTTCACGAAAAATAATGCGCGCAATATTATAGTTGCATTTGATCGTTATTTTTCGCCATCGATTAAAGATATCGAGCATATGTTAAGAGGCAGGGTGAGAGGTCAACAGTACCGTATAAACGGGTCCGATCAAGTACGCCCTGCTAATTTTGCGAACGAATTGAAAAATGTGTATTTCCAAGCAGCCTTAGTGGAATTTCTTTGTGACGACTGGGAATATAATTATATGGCTAGCTACATAGGCAATAAGACGATTTATATTAACTACGAGTTTTGTTATAAATATGAAGTACAAAATAATGAAGTTGTACGAACCGTCGATCACAATTTATCTTGTCCAGCTCACGAAGAAGCTGATACAAAAATTGTATTTCACGTTTGTACGTTAGATTTCGATGCTTACGTTACGATAAGATGCTCAGACACGGATATTTTCATAATAATGCTCGGCAATATGAATGCAGTTCACAACGATATGAAAATAACGATGCACATCGGTTCTGGAAATTCCCAAAGATTCGTTAATATCACGAAATTGTATGAAATATTGGGAACCGATTTGTGCTCTGCGTTACCAGGTTTCCATGCTCTCACAGGCTGCGATTTCAATCCTGCATTTTACAGGAAAGGAAAAAAGCCTTTATAATTGTTGCGAAAATCACATCGCAAATATTCCGAGTTGTGAATTGGACGAGGCGTTCATAATAATTGAAGAATTTGTTTGTCGCTTGTACGGGTTCAAAGCGATAAACGATGTCGACGGTACCCGAGTCGCTACCTTCACGAAAAATTATCAAATTAATGATAAAAACGATGTGCTCAAGTGGAAAAACCGTATCGACGGGGCGATCTTCCCACCTTGTAAGTCCGAGCTACGCCAGCATTTATTGCGCACTTCGTACATAGCGCACCTTTGGAGCCTAATTGCTCATGCTCATTTACAGATGATGGTGAAGAGAATGGAGGTCAAGAACTTGATCAAGACGAAGACAACGATCTCCTGCAGGACAGTTCGGCCGATGATTCGTCAGAGAACGATGACGATAGCGACGCCATCGACAACGAATAAGTTTTGCGACCTTCTTATTTTTATATTTCGATTATGTTTATATCATACCCTTTATTTTATTTTGGGTTCATTTCATTTTACACTCGATTTTATTTCATATCGTGCATTTTGGTACAAATAAAACGAGACAAAAATAACGCGAAAGATTCTGTGCATTGCTAAGAAAAATCTTTACCTTTACTGCGTCAGCTGACGGTCTTTCCACCGCTACTTAATCAGCTGATTGTTGTTTTCGTACTCTAAATTATTTGAAGAATCATGTACTTAAATTTCATTCGGCGTATTATAACTTTATTTTACGTTTTTTTTACCCTACTGCCGGAGGGTTATGTTTTCAGCGCGTATCTTGTATCTATGTAATATTCTTCCTTACCTTGTATCTCCAGAACCGCTAAACGGATTTTCACATTTGAGGTATCGTTAGATTTGTCTTAATAGCCCAAGTGTTCTAAGATAGGTGACCTTTAAAAAAAATTAAAATGGCGGATGTTTGACGCACTGTGAGGTAATAAAAAAATAAATTGTACCAAGCATATCGAGTGGGGTATCAAAATGAAGGATTTTAAACACAAATTCTAAATATGTATATAACTGTTGGTTTTAATATTAAACAGAACGATAAAAAAAGAAAAGATGCAGCTGACGATTTCTTTTTTGCTCAGTATAATGTCAACTATTTATGGAAAAAGTTCCAGCCAGCGTACTATTACTTATTTTTTATTTTTACTACTTCCGTAACCTCCCAATTCCACACCCACCGCGGGTGCGCCAGCTGACGCTTGGTTCAGTTATAAGTAATTCGCGATAAATAGTAAAATAAGGCAAACAATCGGCGTAAAATCACTGCCGAAAATGCAACGCTACCTCCGGACTATAATGTTATTTCGACAAAAAAGTATAACCATCCACAGAATTTACTTCAGTGGGTTTACAAGAACTTTCTACACTCTGACAATGCAAGAGACGATATGTAAATATTAGCTGAATACTTTTAGTTTCTTAGATAAGTTTGATATTTGAGTGGTTCTTATTTTTGTAACAGTTCTTTGAATACAAATTTTTTGCAATAACTTATCTTTTTCTTTTTAGTATTATCTCTACAAATATGTAGGTATTAAAAAAGTATTATCTCCGAGACTATCCTCATACAATACCATAATTATTTTTATATCCAAGCAAAAGAGTATTAAGTCCGGTGAAAAAAATAAAAACAAAAATTTGAAACTTTAAAAACTACAAAATGTGTTAACCATTATTAACCCCGCGTTGCCAAATGGCAACACCAAAAATGTCCTTACAAAGGTATCTGTAGTGATAAAGTTTCTTCTTCTGGAAAAGAGATGGCACCGTAAATCGTTTCAGTAAAAAAATTAGGAACACGTTTTTTATAATCTAGTTGTTTATTCTATATTTGCAGTTCACCAAGAAACGATTGTAGCTAGTGAATTTATGTTGTCATATTCATAATGGATCTTCGATTTGAGTAAGTAGTTTTCTTTTGTTGTAACATTAAATTTAGGCGTAATTTTGTAATGAGTAGGATACAAACTAATGAAACTTTGGAAATAATATCATAAACTGAATAAAATCACTTTTTGATAAACTTTCATATTGTCAGTTTTCTTTATGTTGCCACGTGTCAACGCAAGGACAATACACTACCATTTAATATTTTTATATTTCTTTATTTCAGACGGGGTTTTATTTTAGAAGAAGTTCTCCAAATGGCATATGAAGATGAGTTAGATGTGGATCAGATATTTATTGAACCACCTAAGCCCAACATTTTAACTGAAGAATCTGGAAACGAAGAGGATAATTTTGATATAAATCGGTTGTTGTCAGGACGACAACTATCTGCAAAAGCTGAAATTTTATTACATAACAAACGTGAAGATATTGAAATCGATTCTTATGGGATCAACCAAGAGGGTCAATCTACTAAACCGCGAATTGAATTGGATACAAATTTTTCTTGGATATCTGGGGATTTTGAGGTTCCGCCTAAACAAAACAATTTGATGATTCCTAATAACAAGCGTGAACTTTACAAAAACATGAGTCCAAATGAATTATTTGAACTTTTTTTCGATGAAAATGTTATAAATCTGTTGGTAGAGAAATCAATGAGGTATGCTTCTTCTAAAAATGCACCTGATTTTGCTCTGAAACTATTGTCTATTGCGGCGTTGCCAAGTGGTTGTTCACGGCTTGTATAGTAAAGTCCGGCTGTGGTGCAACATACACCCATCTCCTTCAGCTGCAATACGCACCTCTCGAACCCTTTCAATATGTTGACGTCTCGATGGACGTAATTGTTGCAACACAATTTCTACTCTGCAGCCTGCTGTACGGTATCTGCAATATTTAATTGTTTCAAGCATTTTATGAAAATACTCTAAACTTTTATAAAACCTATATAATATATAGTATCTATTCGAAACCTTAAACGTATTGACAAAGACTTGTTATGTGAATTTTTATTAAATGCTCCTTTTGAGAATATTCTGTACATACCTAATGCTAATAATAAAATTGAATATTTAAATAACATTTTGTTAAACATTTTTGATTTATAAACGATATATATATATATATATATATATATATATATATATATATATATATATATATATATATATATATATATAAAAACAAAAACCACCGTGGATGACGAATAATGTACAAAAGTTAATCGATATGAAAAAGAAGGCATATAAACGGTTTAAACAAACAGGACATGAACATATTTAAACAGTTTCATAACCAAATCAACATAGCAATAAATTATAAAAAACAGAGTTATTTAGAATATTGTATAAGGAGTAATAAATTAATATGGACACGATTAAATCGATTCATCAAAACATCAAATCTAAATACAGTTACTAATGTTTTTATAAACGAAGATCAAGAAGTAACATCTGTAAGAAATTAAACTATTCT
This sequence comes from Altica lythri, assembly GCA_964028335.1. NCBI lineage: Eukaryota > Metazoa > Arthropoda > Insecta > Coleoptera > Chrysomelidae > Altica > Altica lythri. The sequence goes on along the minus strand of OZ034806.1, from coordinate 23,804,539 downwards.
TTAGTTTTTAATTTATTATTCCCCCTTTAAAAATAACAATTTAACAACAAATCGTCTTAACGCTACGATATACTAAACTCATCTGAATCATTCGACTATCGAACTGATTCATTAGCAAAGTAATAGATTATCGATGACACATCCTCCTCGGTATTTCGACAACCGTTGACACAAAAACCCTTACACATCTGGTACGTGTTTTTATTTCTCTTACACAACAATATCTTCGTTATTATAAAAAGTAATGTTTTGTTTGAAATCAATAATGCTAATATTCATTATTTTGTATGAATGGAATCTTTTTGGTTTTTAGAACAAGACAAAAGGCAAACAAAAACTGTTTTTGACCTACATGACCCCATTCAAATTAGTGAAAATAACCTGGACAACAATATACCTGAAGAAGTAGAACAACATATTATTACTGGGACGACATTTTTTTTAAATGTGGTTCCTCCTTAATAATAAATCTAAGCAAATTTGTACATTTTTTTACCAACCACAGAGTTGGAAAAGAAAAATTAATATGGTAAAGAGAGAAAAAGGAGAAGCATACACTGACTATAAAAATAGACATGTCCCAGAAAAATCGTCTGCTGTTGGTACACAACTTTGCACAGAAAAATGCAGACTAAAATGCAATAACAACTTTGCTGACGCTGATCGCAATAGTTTATTTAATCAATACTATTCATTGCCTACCACCGATGAAAAAAACGTCTACCTCTTTGGGTGTCTCAAACCATTCGATGTTAAGCAACCAAGCAGTACAAATGCTGTTCGACAAAAATTTTTCAGATATTTTGTAACTTTACATGGAACATCAAAACAAGTATGCAAAAGTTCATTTTTAAAACTATTTAATGTCGAAAGAATTGGAGCTTATTTGTAATCAAATTTCTCAGGGGCAAGCAATCCCAGCTAAAGATAAGAGGGGTCGCCATATGACCCGCAGAAATCAAACACCCCACGAGCAGCTTGAACTAGTTCGTCAACATATTAAATCATTTCCCGCAGAAATGTCACATTATTCGTGAAATAAAAATGAACATCGCTTGTACTTATCGCCTATGCTATCAATAAACAAAATGTACAAACTATACAAAAACCAATGTTCTGAACCAAATCTACCGTATGTCAAAAATAATAGATATAGACAAATTTTTGTTTCCGAATTTAATTTTGGGTTTGGACCTCCAAAATCAGATACCTGTAAGGTTTGTGACTCTAATGGAAATAATGACGAACATGTTAGGCGCTACAAGGCTGCATTTGAAGAACAGAAGGACAGAAGTTTGGCACATGAGGGTACCATTCTATACATAAATTTTGATATGCAAAAAAAATTGCCTTTACCAAAGCTGTCTACCAGTGTGTCCTGTTATCTTAGACATGTGTGGCTACATAATTTGAGAATTCATTGTAAAGTAAAGGTGATAATTTTGGTAATGGGTTTTTTCACCTTTGGACTGAGGATAAAGGTGGTAGAGGCCCAGAAGAAGTGGGAAGCAGTATTTGATCATTCTTACAAAACATTAATATTGAAAATGACCATTTAGTAGCCTGGAGCGGTATCACGTCAATTAGACGCGGAAAATTGGACGCGCGTCAATTGGACGCGGCGACAATTGGACGTGGCGACATTTGGACGTGGCGACAATTTGACGCGGCGAAAATTGGACGTGACGACAATTGGACGCACGACATTTAGACGCGGCGACAATTGGACGCGCACGTCAACTACTTAATAAATAAAAGTTATTAATTCGTTCTATTTCAGTAAGGTACCTACTACTAGTTGACTTTAAAGTGGTTGTTATAATATATGACTATTTGCCTTCTTGCCTAAAATTTTCTTTCTGTATTGTTCTGTGCATACATTTATTTATTGGAAACTAAAAATTCGTCATTTCGGGAAGATACGATTGAAACTTTTCATTGGTCTTAAATATAGCTTGGATATTTGGTAATGTTTAGAATTCGCATTTTATTATTTTCATTCTAAATTTAAAACCTCATTTATGATTTTAGTAGGTACTGCAGAAAATAAAATAATCTTTTAAACCTTTTAAACCTGACCTTTTTTGATTTAACTCCTTGTGGTGCAATTTAGAGTATCTAATCCCTGCAAATATAAAGATAATGAACTTTCTGATCAGGAAATAGTGGCCAATGTAGCAACTAATTTAACAGCAGCAGTTGCGGCGCAGTTGCCAACCGTCTCTTGTTTGAAAAGGACAATACAACGCGTGCGGAAAGTAGCAGAGAATGTCCCACCAATCCCGATGAATTTACTACTATTGACGGGAAACTTTTTCTACAATTTGACAGTGGCCCTGGAGAAAATAGAATTCTGTTGTTTGCAACTGGCAGAATTTAGATTTTATGGAGCGTTGTAATCATTGGTATGCAGATGGTACGTTCGCTTCTTCGCCAATGTTGTTTCAACAGCTATATACAATACACGGAGTGCAGTATACCAATGTTATACCAACTGTATACGCACTTCTTCCAGATAAAACTCAGGGAACCGATGTACGTCTTCTAGAAGCTTTGAAGTCCCTTAGACCAAATCTTCAACTCACATCCATAATGGTAGATTTCGAAAGGGCTGCAATCAATGCATTTTCGCAAGAATTTTCGTATTCCACGCTACGCGGATGTTTCTTTCGCCCGACACAATGTATCTAGCTAGAGACATGTACAACAGCTAGGATTGCAAGTGAAATATAGCAAAGATGCGACGATTGCTCTTCAAGTGCGATTGTTAGCTTCCCTAGCCTTTGTTCCACCAAATAATGTGGTTGATGTATTTTCAGCTACTCGAAGGTGAGTTTTATGTTGAAAACCAAAATTTATTGCTGCCATTAATCATTTATTTTGAAGACACATAGATTGGTCGCATAGACAGCCGACAAAATCGCAGAGCACCACTATATCCCATCAAATTGTGGAACGTTCACTCTTTCGTAGCACAGGACATGCCCCGCACTAATAATGCTATAGAAGACTGGCACAACAGTTTCTCATCAACATTACCTGCTGTACATCCATCAATTTGGAAATTTATAAACGCAATAAAAAAGAAAATAATTTAAATAAGATGAAAATTAAACAGTTCATTGCTGGACATCAACAGCCTATAAAGAAAATTTATAGAGAAGCGGCTCAGTGTATACAAGTAGTAGTTGCTGATTATGCAAATAGGCCACCACTAGAATACCTTTGAGAAATCGCACCCAATTTTCAAATGCAAATATAGTTATAATATTTACTTGTAATATATTAATATTTTCTTGTTATTTGTTGTTTTACTTTCTCATATTATATTTTTTTATACTTTTTTATTAAATAAAAACTTTTAAAAAAAAATGAAACCGCCTTCAAAAAAATTGCTCTAAAAAGTCAGAAATAAAATTTTTATTTCTTAATAAAATTGGAACCAACTGGGCATCTGATTTCGATTTCCTTGAAGTCGGCTCCAATGGCAAATTACCCTCTATTTGAATCTTAGCAATTAAATTTAGATTTCGAATGTTAGTTACTCAAACCTTTTACAAAGATATAAACCATTGGAGCCGACTTCAAGGAAATCGAAATCAGATGCCTAGTTGGTTCCAATTTTATTAAGAAATAAAAATTTTATTTCTGACTTTTTAGAGCAATTTTTTTGAAGGCGGTTTAATTTTTTTTAAAAAGTTTTTATTTTATCACTTTTAGTTGCTACTTTATTCATGATGTACTATTTTCAAAGCCTTTCAATAACCGTGCAAGAGGTACTAAGTTTAATCCCCAACAATCCCGATATGTACCAATGTGACTTTTTGAAAACATAAGTAAATTGTCTAACACCTAGAAACAAGAAGCACGCAGAGTAAAGGAAAACATCGTAATGAAACGTTGAATTAATTGTCTGAAATCACCAACTCGCAGTAAGCAAGAGAATTGATTAAATGCTCATTTCTTCTCCTTGTGAGAAGAGGTCTTTGGCTTAAGAGTGGGACAGTAACGAGCTAATTATTATGGTTTTATGTTATACATCATTATGAACAAATTAACTGAACTGCAGAGCTTATTCTGTTGATTTTTGTGGTATTTTTTGGAAGATCTTCCACATTAATGACCAGACCTTAATCAAATTTCTATGGGACCACACGGACACTCTACTCTTTTGAATGCAAAAAGATTTTTTCAAATCGGATTATAAATACCGGAGATATTCGGTAACATATATAAAAAAATATGGTCAAACTGAGACTCTTCTCCTTATTTCCGGGAATATCTTTCAAATTTGATGACCAGACCTTAACCAAATTTCTATGGGACCAATGGTACACTCTACACTTTTGAATGCAAAAAGAATATTTTAAATCGGATTATAATTACCGGAGATATTCGGTAACATCCATAAAAAAAAATATGGTCGAATTGATAACCTTCTCCTTTTTTAAAGTCGGTTAATAAAATAGAAAGAAATTTTAAAAAGAAAAGACAAAAACGAAGGTCGGTTTTCCATGTATAACTTAAGAACAGTAACATACTATAATGAACATTTGTTTTCCAGAATATCTAAATTTTTCCCATTTAAATTAATATAAAATACGAAAACTCTCTACCTATTAAGAAAGAAATAGTTATTATCCTAACAAGTGCGGAAAGTTATACTTTCCCGCACGCGAACTGCCGATGCCCGAACGACGCGAAGCGGAGTTCGGGCAAGCAGTTAAGTGCGGGAAAGTTAATTTCCGCAAGAGTTAGGATCAATATTTTTTCTACAAGCATAAAAAAGATACTTTATACATTTTTTAAATTTTATTTTAACTTCTAACAACGTAACAAAATTTGAAATTATTTATTATTAATATTAATATTAAAAGTACAATTTATAGCTTTTTGTAGGCTAATTGCCGAATTAAGTTGTTGCTCCACAGTTGGTCTACTGCTTTCACTGAAGGATATAGCTGGAGTCATGTTTAATTGGCACGCTTCCTGCGCTTCTGGTTGTGGTTCATTTAGTGTTAAAATTTTGTTGCATAGGTTCTTTTTCTTTATTTCGGAATCTTCTACGTATCCCTCCGCAACGGTGGTAGATTTCCAGCCGCCCAGTCTCTTAATATTTGTAATTTCTTCTCCAGAATCAGCCAAAAATGTCGCAGAAGAGCGTCTGAAGCTATGACCTGTATAGCACTGAGGATCCGGAAGCTTTAGGTAGGCCGCAATTTCAGAAGGCATTTTTCCAAATGAGTTGATTCCTACACATTGATTAGTGCATTTGCCTTGTTTAAATTGTACAAAAAAACGACGATGAGGTGTGTTTAAAGGTCTCAATGATGCATATTTTTTAATAAGCTTAAAATATCTACCGTTGTTTACTTCTTCCGAGATTACAAAAGCTCTGGATGTGTGATTTTTCGAATCAGTTATTTTTATTGTGATGTAGTTTTCTTTAACCTCGATGTTTTCTAAGGTTATATTTGTGAGTTCTACTCTTCTGCAAGCTCCTGCTAAACCGAAGATAGTGGCCACTTTAATTAATAAATAAACATCATCTGGAGCTTCGACCATAAATTTGGCAATATCTTCTTTATTGAAAACCTTGGCTTTTTTTGGGGAAAAGCCTACAGATTGTTTTTTTAAAAATGTAATTAATTTGTAGAAGTTGCCAATATCGAAATTTTCTCTTAGTTTCGTAACAGCCTTTATCATTGAGAATCGGGACCAAAGAGTATTGGGTCTTATAACTTTACTTAGTTCTAAAAAATAAGCCAGTAAAACTTCCTCTTTTTTTAGATTGTTGGTTCCCTTTTGACGAGCCCACTGAACAAAATGATCATACTGCCTTTCATACCTTTGTTTGGAAATCGCAGGAAGGAGTTCTAGGTTGGCCTCAGCAGCAGCCTCCAAAATACTGTGCGGAAGGTCTTCATCGCAATTATCCATTTAATTTTTTTGAATCAAAACTTTAAAAATCACCTGGATTACTATTCAGATACTTGAAAAGATGCAATTCTGACAATTAAATCTTTCATAGTGTCAATAAATACACGACTGCAGCTATAGCAACCCTACTTAAACAGGTGAATTTGTTGTTGCTTTGAATAAGGTTTACAGGGGTGATTTAATAAATTATGATTTTTTTAAAAACAAACATTTTAAAAATCCCTATTTTCATGTAAAATAATCTTAATTTTTTTTACTATTTGTATGTAGTCCAACAAGATAAAGATAATAATACAATAATTTGTCAAAAAAGTTATCGAACAACATCTCTAATTAATAAAAAAAATGCGTGCGGGAAAAAATCTTTCCCGCACGCCGTGCGGGAAAAAGTATTTCCCGCACTCCGTGCGGGAAAGAGATATTTTCTGAATTAAAATGCGTGCGGGAAAGTGTTGTTTTACGCATGCTTGTAGAAAAAGTAACTTTCGCATCCGCACCATCCTTGGGCGTCCAATTGTCATTGCGTCCAATTGTCGCAGCATTCAATTGTCGTCGCGTCCAATTGTCGCTGCGTCCAATTGTCGTCGTGCCCAATTGTCCGCGTCCAATTGACGCGCGTCCAATTGACGTAGATCCGCCTGGAGCAATTCTGCAGGTGGACAAAATAAGAACTTTTTCATAGTTTGTTTATGGCATTACCTAGTCCACCAAGGAATATTTAAAGTTATTGACCATAAGTTTCCTGAGGTTGGCCACAGTTTTATGGATATAGATAGAGACTTTGGGGCTGTCGAAAAAGTTATCCGGAAAGGTCAAAATATTTATACGGTAGACCAGTACATGACGTTAATGGGGGAAGCTCGAAAAAGAAATCCGTTTGTGTTAACTAGAATGGAAGATAAATTTATTGATCTAAAAGAATTGCCACGAAAGTTGAATTTGTTTGACAAAAAGAAAAGTAACAAGAGGGAAAAGATACTTTTTCGCAATGTAAGATGGATAAGAGTTGATAAATTTGGAACAACAAAATATAGATATTCACTGGATGAGAACGAAGAGTGGCAAGAAGTGGATATTATTAAACACAAATCAACCCGCACAACAGGCCAACACGAAAATTTGTTAATTCCATTTAATAAATCAAAGCCCATAGCAAGCAAAAAATTTGAAAACATTCAAGAGCAGCTTCCATTTATTCCAGAGAATTTACGGGGTTTTGATATGAGCCTAAATCGATCTAAAAGTGATTAATATTAAGTAGGTACAGGTACCTATTTTGTTTTTACCGATTATCTACCAAATTAATATTAATTAATTAATTAATAAAAATGAGTTAATCTTTTCTTTATTGGTCATTATTTCGAATAAAAAAGTAAATGGTTGTGCATAAAGGCGTTAACTCAAATTTTTTGTAAAAAAAATAAAAACACATCTAAATCAACAACAAAATACTCAAGCTAATCCGAACTTTTAAAAATACGTTTATTGTATTTGTATTCACGCACTTCAACATTAATTTGATTTTAAGTAAAAAAAGCTCCGACGCCATAACTTTAATCTTTAATATCTCAAAACTATTAAAAAGTGTATGTAATTCTAATATTATTAAGAAAAAACTGTAACGATTGTGCAAATAATTATTATTATTTACAATTGCTTTTCGGAGCTGCAAAATAGCTAAATGTTGTTAAAGGAATTCGTTACCAATTCTGGAAAAGCTTTAGATTCTTTAAAAAATTTAAATTATTCATATAAAGAACTATTCGATGCTGTATTAGTTTACTTGCTTGAGCAAAAATTAGACTTTAATTCTCGACGTGGTTTTGAAGAAAGCAGGGATTTTAACAGTCTGCCTGATGCAGAGAATTTTTTTCAATTTTTGAAAAATCGGTGTGTCATTTTAGAAAATTTATCAAGTGTTGATACTGCTCCTAGTGTTAAAAGAAAGCCAAATAAATCTTTTATGATTGCACTTTACAACCAAGTTCAAGAGTCTATGCCCAAGCCCCCTGTTTTTGATGGACCTTGTTTATATTGTTCTAGTTCCGTTCATAAAATTTATAAATGTGACAGACTTTGTTATAATATTTTAGGTGATAAACATACTATTAAAACTTGCTTGAGCAAAATAAGATGTAACATTTGTAAACAAGCTCATCACTCTTTAATCCATTTAGGACAATCAACTCCATCTCGATCGGGTCGAAATTTCCAAACTACAAATAACATCTTGGATAATAGGAGAATTCATGACAACTCTCAGCACAATTCTTAGACCCCTTGTGAAACCACCAATCCGGTTATTGAAAATCCGATTTCATTTGGTAACGAGTCTCAAACACACCATAGCGCTCAACACCGACGCTCTCCAGATCGATCAAATTCAATGCCCAGGAATTTCTCCTCATGACTAGAAAGTAAGCGTAAGGACTTAAACCATGTTCCAACTAACTCACTACCTTGTAATTCCCCTTCACATTCCACCAAACTATCTTCATTCTCCAAAAAGCCGTCTCAGGTTCTGTTGGCTACCGCTAAAGTTATCATTTACTCTAAACATGGTTCTTCCATATGTGCAAGAATGCTTCTCGACTCTGGAAGTCAAACCTCATTTATGACAAAGTCTCTTGCTGATACACTTGGTTACACACCGTATAAGATAAAACTGTACACTACAGGTTTACTTTTACTAATAAAGATAGAAGAGTGACGGTGCAGTTAAAAGCCAAGGAGACGAATTATAGCATAATACCTCCAAGATGTGAAATTATTAAATATTTTAAAGAAGACAACAACGGGAATGCAATTGTATTACCGGAAGAAATTTCAGAAGGTGTATTTGTTCGAAGAACTCTAACAAAAGTGGTGGACGGCATGATTCCAGTAAGAATTCTAAGCGTAAATAATAGAGAAGTTAAAATTCAAAACCAAAATTAGAAAAATTTTCAAATTATGTGGTACACAAATTCCCTTCTCCACAGAGAGAGTGGATAAAGCTTTAGAGCTACTAGATGTCAAGGGATTGAATAAAGAAGAAAGAATTTCCATTCACAAGATATAAGCAAAATTTGCCGATGTTTTCTGGTTAGAAGGAGACAAGCTTACAGTAACTTATGTGTGTAAACAAGGAATTAACTTAAAAAGCGACAATAAACCTTCTTACGTAAGACCGTATAGACTGCCGTATGCCCAAAAATCCGAAATTACAAAACAGATTGATAAGTTTTTAGAGGACGGAATTATTGAACCAGCCTGTTCCCCATTTTCAGCTCCATTGCTTATTGTAAAGAAAAAAGCAGATAATACTGGTGAAAAGAAATGGCAATAGACTTCTAAACAGATGTATTGAAGATGAAAAATTTCCCTTACCGTGTATCGACGAAATTCTGGATTCACTATCAGGTGCGGTGTACTTTTCTCATCTCGATTTGGCTCAAGGGTACTATCAAATAGAATTGGAAAAATCATCAAGACCATATACGGCGTTTACTACTGATAGAGGTCAATTCCAAATGACGAGGTTACCTATGGATCTCAAAATATCCCCTAAGGCATTTTCAAGGACAATGACTCGGACTAATCTATGAAAGTTGTCTAATTTATCAAAATGATCTAGTTTGCTTTGGTAACAATCTGACGGTACATAATCAAAATTTAACAAAAATCTTACAGAGACTAAGAAAAGTAAATCTCAAATCCAAAAAAGTGTAAATTTCTAAAAAAAAGAGATATTATATTTAGGTCATGTAATTTCATCAGAGGGTATTACACCAGATCCAGAAAAAATACGAGCTATAAAAGAATATCCTACTCCCAAAGACTCAAAAGAAACGAAAAGATTCGTCGCATTCGCTAACTACTACCGAAAATTTTGCCGAAATTGCTTCACCACTAAACCGTTTAAGCAAAAAAAGAAGTAGTTTTTAAATGGGATTTACATTGTGAGAACGCATTCCAAACACTAAAAAATGCGCTTGTGCAACCCCTGATTCTTGCTTAACCCGATTTTTCAGAACAAAATCAATTTATTCTTAGAACAGATGCTTCAATGCATTCTGTCGGTGCAGTTTTAGCCAATTCCGATGACAGACCTATAGTTTATCCCTTTAACAGGCAAGACCGTCTGTAGACGGTCATTGCTTAAACTCAAATAATTTTGCGCCGCAACAGGCAAGACCGTTTTCAGGCGATATTAGACGAATACAACGATGCCGGTTTGAACGATTTCGGTTGATTCATTTGAAAACTACAGTCAGTTACGTGCAGTGAGCAATCGATAACGGACGCATAAATTATTGTGTAGTTAAATCAAATTTCAAGTAATAATAAAACTAGTTTTTATTTGTTCAATCTGCTCAGGATTTTTTGTGGTAAGTAAATAATAGTGTTTATTTTGATATTTTGCTTATGGTTTGTTATTGGGGAAAAAAGTTTCCGTGTTGTTTTGCAACAGGTAAAGACCGTCTCTGGACGGTCTTGCACGTGTAAGGCAAAAAAATTCTCCGTCACATAATTGAATAGTGTTTCACCTTTGTGTTGTTGATCACCTTCGTTTTGGTCTTTTTTACCTGTAAAAAGGTATTTATGTATTGTTGTTGTTGTTGTGTTTTAGATAATGGAAGAGGATAGAGTATTACGACGAAGAAAACATAATGCAAAAAGACAACATGAGTTGACAGAAGCGGAAAGAAAGCAGAAGTTCAATTTGTCAAGAATGAGCGATGAGGAGATCCAAGAATTAATGAACTCTACTATGATCTCTGAAGATGAGTCCGAGTACGAAGAGGATGATAATGACAGCGTAGCTGACCTGGATTATATTTGTGATGAGATAACACCGGAAGACGATGAAATGATTACGAAATGCATAAGTGAAATGGATGGTTCTGTTTTTGTAAATGCAGTGATCTTGTCAAAGAACCTTATTACGCTTGTTGATGAATCACCAATACCCTTAGCGCTACCTGAGCAAACCTCGACTCCTGAAACACCAGAAAGCAGCCAACCACCAACTGCAGCGTCAACACCAGCAGAAGCAGTTTCATCAGTTTCAACTGCTACTTCTGACGCAGCCAGAAGAAATTGGAAACCACGGAAAAGACTTCGTTCGCCTTTGCCATCAGTGGAAGCTACAGGGCCTCAGGTTCAACCACCAGCTGGTGGTTTCACAGGGGGAAGCTTGGAAAATATTGCCGTGGTTGATAAATTTCGAAGGAGTACAACAGCATGTATTGCGTTAAAGATCTATGCGCCTGCATGTGAATGAAGTGGCATTCCGCGGTAACTCCGCATTACCCCATGCCACAAAGAAACTAAAGACTCCAATGGAGTATTTTGATTATTTCCTTACAAATGAAGTTCTGGATTTGATTGTTGAAGAAACAAACCGAACGGCACGCATGACAGACATAAACACGGCATTTAGAGTTACTCGAGAACAAATTCGAAAATACCTTGGTATTCTAATTTTTATGTCTATCTTTCGGTATCCAAACCTCGAGTCGTACTGGAGCGAATTTGGATATAGACAGATACCAGATACTATGCCCTGGAAGAAATTTGCGGCTATAAAGCAGCATTTGTCGTTTACTGACGAAAGCAGTCGTATCAGAAAAGGTGAACCTGGTTTTGACCCACTTTTCCGAATCAGAAAAGTTCTTGACCATTTCAATGAACGCTTCGACTCCGTTCCCAAAAAAGCTTGGTTATGTATCGACGAACAAATGTGTAAAACCAAAATGGCTCACCACTTGCGTCAATATATGCCGAATATTGTATTGTGTGACACCAACGGATATTCGTATCGATTCGAAGTCTACAATGGAGCTGGAGATAACGTGGTTCTACCAGAAACACCAAATCTTGGAGCGACAAGTAATGTAGTTGCCAGGTTGTCACAAACAATTCCCAATTTCGTAAATCACATTTTGTATTTCGACAATTTCTATTCGTCGATACCGATACTGGTCTACCTGCGTGCACGCGGAATATTTTCTGTAGGTACTATTAGAGCAAATAGAATACCAAAGTGCAAACTCCCTACAGATGACAAGGTCAAAAACAAAGAAAGAGGCTATGCAGTTGAATTCTTCGGCTCTGCTTATGGTGTTGAAATAAGCACTTTACCTTGGAAGGATACAAAATGCGTACGTTTATGTTTTACGTATGTCGGTATTCAGCCATTTCAAAAGGTTAATGCCGCCCTCCAACCATCAAAAGTACCTCGTTTTGACAAGAAGAAGAGAGAATACATCGAAGTCTATCAACCTCAAATCATTCGTGAGTATAACTCACATATGGGAGGGGTGGACTTGATGGATTCATACATGGGTAGAAATGGCTTGCGTATCATAACGATGGATGCAGCGACACGCCTTTTTTATCATCTACTAGACATGACAGTGACAATTGCATTCATTCTTTAACGTAGATCGAACGCTGAAAATGCTGCAGCAACTAATAATTCGGAAGAAGAAGATGAAGGTAGAAAAGAAAAAGACATGAGTCTATACCAGTTTCGTGTGAAACTTGCTTAAGGTCTTTGTGCTTCTGTTGAAAAACGGCCTCCTGGTCGACCATCATCCGTACCACAGCCTGGTCCTAGCAGTGGCGTTGTTGGTAAAAGAGCAGTACATCCCGTGGAGGATGTCAGATATGATGACGTGAAACACTTTCCTGAATGGGGTTCAAAAAAGTCGTGCAAATTATGCAAAAAGTCAGATACTCACACTTTTTGTACGAAATGCTCCGTACATTTATGTTTCAGACGTACGAAAAACTGTTTCAAGGACTACCACGTGCGTTCATAATTCATAACACTAATTTTGGAATATTTTTTTAGACCTTTTTCTTTCAATAAAACCAGTTTTTATTTTTCATTATCTAAACACAACTGTTTTATTTTTTAACCCTTACCCGGGCAAGACCGTCTGTAGACGGTCGTCATTCTTTATCACCTGGCTGTCAAACCAATAAATATTTTGCAAAACGGACTTTAGATTCGGGTTTTTCGTTCCGCAATTGGGTTTTTGAAGAAAAAAAAATTTTTGTGATAAATGGAAAGATCATATATAAGTTTTATAGAAAAACTATTTTTTTATTTTTTTTTTCGCAATAATTCAAAAGGTATTTCAAACTAAAAATTATTTTTTGAATCCGGTACCAAAGACACGCCGACAGCTCCCGAACAAACCTGAGCGCATTTGACGTCATAATGTTTTCACTCATTGCAGTTGATAGTTACGAAGTTACGTGTAATAGCCGTAAACGCTGTACTGTTATTAAATAGCAATAACATTATGACGTTACAACTATGGTGACTGATCATGGCGCGTTTATCGTCGCGTGATTGTTTTTTAAATTTCATTAATTTTTAATTCGTTATAATTAATTGAAAAAATTTTTTTTTAAGTTTTTTGCATCAAATATCAATATTATTAACAATAAAGTTTTAAAATACATAAAAAAATCAATAATTTTTTTTTATTCAAAATCCCAATACCCCGAAAGCAAAATTCCCATAAGAAAGAACCCGCTGTTTCTATCTTGCCTGTTAAAGGGTTATGTTAGTAGGCAATAAAATAAATCAGAAATTAATTGTTGCAGAGTAGAGAAAAAATTATTTGCTATTTGCTTTGCAGTGAAAAAATTTCGACATTTTCTTTTAGGAAAGCATTATTTTATATGCATGGATAATATTTACAATATTTATCTGTTTGATATGACTAATCCGTCTAGTAGATTAACTAAATTTCGATTACTTCTCGAGAAATACGACTTTACTATAGATCATATATAAGGAAAAGACAATGTAGTGGCTGACGCGTTATCGCGTATCAAAATTAGTTCGGACTTGGATCGTGGAAATAGTAAAGCCTCCTTTCAAAGCAGTCGAATTACAGTAAAGGGGCTAGGCCGGTTCTAGCACAAAATCGATCATTTTTACATGTAAATCTCCATAAGAAAATCTAAGGTTCATTCTGGTCATTTTTGTATCTTTTGGCTCGGTTCGAGCGCAAAATCAATCATTTATACATGTAAATCTCCATAAGAAAAATCTAAGGTTCAATTCTGGTCATTTTTGTATCTTTTGGCTACGTGTACACCACGTGACCTAAGCGGGGAACAGGAGAGGGATCAATAGAGATGTAGGAGGATGTATGGAGTGAAGTTAGGGATGATGGAGCAGTATGGAGTAAGATGACGGGGGGTAAATAGAATCGGAACTGTGAGGACGATGGATGGAGTGAAGTTAGAGATGTTGGAGCAGTATGTATATTGTCGTATGACGTAAAGTTAGGGATGCTGTAATATTTCTGTAATCTCATTACTATCTGCAGGCTGAAAAGAAAAGTGTATATGAGTAGGGTAAATAAAACAATAAAAATATTTAAAAACATATATTAAACAGTTAAGAAAAAAATGTATAAGTACAAATTAATTTTATTAATCTCAACGTTCTTCAACTAATGGGTTAATCGACATCCATTGCTTGTTCCATTATAGAGTAATGTCCCCAGGGTAAAGTATCATAGGTACCTGGTACTAGATATCTTTTGTCATCATCGGAGCTGAGAGCAATTTTCTGTTGTTCTAGAGAAAAAACATGATGCTGCTTGGATCGTATTAGGTGCTGTATCGCAGTCTTCTCTTTAGCTGTTTCTAAACACTCAATGTAATCATCAAAAGTAATTTTTGTTTTTACAACAGATGATTTGACACCCTTAGCCTTTTTTGTAACACCATAATTTAATAAAATTTGCTCAATCTCATCATCGTCATATTCCTCAGCTTTTAATTTCTTTTTCAAGTTTTGCAACTCAACCTCTGTAGTAGAAACTTTTATGCAGTATAATTTGGACCGCAACCCCACAAAATCCGTCATAATACATCCATTATTCTCATCCTTCATCATACCCAAAACTTTCTTATTCACCTGGGGTATTCCATATATATTATCTCTAGGATAGTCTGACGTATCAAAGTATTGGTGGCAATCATTTTTCATAATCGTGTATGGATCTTTTCTCAGTATTTCGACTGCTAAAGAGTCTGTATCGGTATAGAAAGCTGCGCAGTCTTCCCCAAATGTCTTAAGCAGGTAATCATAGTGAAAGCTGTATATAGTGGTTTTCGCCAGGTCCAGGATTGATTGGCCAACATATATTGGCTTATTTAGATAAATTTGAAGTTTATTCATCTCTACTGCAACCAAATTTTCGGCAAATATCATACTGTTCTTAAATTCAGGTTTGGATATGTAAGATTGAGCACCATATCGACCCTCCCATTCAGTTAAAAGTTTCACATCAACCCTTTTTCGTACATTTTCCATCGTCTTGCCAAATACAGCGTTATTCATTAGTTTATATAAATTCTTTTCAAAATCATTTTTAGCAGCTCTTCGAAGAGTTGTGTTTAGATCAATGTAAGACTTTAACCATGGGCTTTGCTTAAATTTCAACACTCTGTGAATCTTTTTCACGTTCAATCCATGTGCTATAGCTTGTTTAAGAGTTTGGTAATGAATGACATATTTTTCTTTATTATTTAGTGTAGCCATCAATTTAGTTAGTTCTTTAGTTTTAGTTGGTGGTTTCATAGTTTTAGGGTTGATATGTTCTGGACAGAAAGGAATATCTTTATGCCTATCGTGTAAATCAGGTGGATACTCCAAATCCACTTCCAGCATGTAACCATCGTCATTATCATTAGCAATCGTAGTAACATCAATATTTGTATCTGCCCATTCAAATCCTCCATATGGCAAATACTGAGACATTGCCCATCCATATTGATTGTTTACATCGAAATACATCAAGTAGCTTACAGGCTTTTTTGGATCGTAATTCGGCATATACTTGTTGTTTGCATGAGCTCTTCTTTTAGAGCAAACTTGACTAAGACCTCCTCGAATACCTCGCTCAACAAACAAAAACATATCAGGATCAGTCAGCAACTCCAATTCTTGTCTAGTATACTTTAGCATAGCATCCCACGTATAACCAGGGAGCGTAAAATAGTGGGCTGGATCTAGTTCATACGTTTTAATACAGCTTATTCTAAACTGTTCAAAAACATCTGCTAGAAGTAGAATATCGGTTTTCATATATAAATCAACATAGTCTCCTAGAGTATGACAGTTGAACATATTCCAGACTTCTTGAGCTCTTTTATATAAACGTTTGGGACAAGGCTTATCTTCTAATTTATTATAAAAAGCATCTTGAGGTGGTAAACAGGATTCCTTAAAACGATCAAAACTATCAATGTAATCATATGGCATTACCCCTTTCTTCGTTAATAAATTAAATTGTTCTTCTGTAGCATTATGAAACTGGGATTTAAGATTTGGAAATTCTGTTAAATAAGATGATAACTTATCTAGAGAAGATGCCATAAATCGAAAACTATCAATAAATCTAAAGTTTATTCGGGATTCATCAACATGCTTGGTAAAAGAAATGTATTTTTCTTTAGTAAGAGGGAGCAAATCTATAGGGCCAGTCATGCGGGTTGCGATATCTTTTATTATAAAAGATGCATCATAACCACTCAAATTGTGAAATATAACGGGGATTGTATGGCTGTCTTGATAATTAACATTACAGTCATTATGTGCAGCCCCGCGATAATTATTTTCGGATATTAAATGAAAATGCTCACGAACTTTTTTTTCCCCAACTTTAAAGGGTAGCGTGCAAATATGGCAACATGTGGATGCTTGAAAATCACTTTCTTGCTGTGGGGTCATGTTTATATCATATGGACATAAAAATACCGTTGAAACATCCTCAGCTAGCTGGTTCATTTCATCAGCAAACCACTGCATACAATCTGTCCCACGATAGCTTTTATAGAAGGACAAAGAATCGTCGTAGGAACATTTGAAGTAATAACCAACGGCTGCAGGGATGTGTTCTTGGTAAGCGGTCTTTTCCGCGCATGGCTTTAAAACACTTTCTAGATCAGCGTATACGGCGAAAGGGGCTTTTATTTTGTTTTTAAAATTCTTAAATTTGAGCATCTTTTTATTCTCTTCAGGCATCCTAATAGCAGTATCATTCTTTTTTAAACAGTCTTCAACATGTTTAACAAGTTTACTGTCTGAACTAAAGTAATGTAAACATCTATCACAAAAATATTTTTTATGATTCTTCTGACTTAGTTGGCTAGATAAAAGTCTAGAAAGATTTTTTATCCAGACGTAATGATATCTAGTTGGATTAGAATAGTCATCTTGAATAAGAAGTAAATTTACATGTTTATCTTTCTTTGCAGATGTCAGGTATGTAGGAAGTGTCGTGAAATCCTTTTTATATTTCCTCAAAACATATACGTTGACTGAAACATTATTTTGCTTCTCAAAACTGGGGATTTGTTTTATAGTCATTGGAAACTGGATTCCTTTCAATTTTAATACCTCTGAATAATGTGGGTATTTATTTGTTCTTTGAGGATTTTTATTAACAGGATACAAAGCAGCCATCATTGCCCATGCAAAGCAGGCTTGGTCATCATTTTTAACATTAATGCAGGCTTTTTTTCTTATAATTTGTGGTGGTAGTTCAATATATGACGATCCAAGTTGGGGTATAAATTTATTAATGTTTATTCCCAAGTTAACAATTCGTTTCAAGGCCCACCCACTGTCACGCTCCTGGAATTCTTCGAGATCTTTTAGAATAGGGTCCGAAATATTTTCATCAAACCAGTTATCTATATTAGTTGTTTTGTATATAGCAGAGTTTGATGTAGTGAAATATTTATTTTCGTTTAAGATCTTCTCGCCCCTCGCTATTTCAAATTCTCCACAAAACGCCATGTTAACTTTGACTGAATCATCTTTCTTCAGAGCGTTTTGAATTCTTCGTTTGAACAGCGCTTTACAGTCTAGCAGAAAGGCTACTGGATCTTTATGTTTAAGATTGGATATGACTCCTGTTCGAATTCTTGAATTAAATGCAGAGGATGTATCATCCCAATGGACCCTATGTTTTGCAGTAGGTTTTGTTGATTGAAGACCTACACCCTTTTTCTGTTGGAATTTAAATTGGGCTCGCAACGATTTTACTTCTCGAAGTTGGGCTTCTAAACGATGTCTTTCCCCAGAAGTCTTAGCATATCTTAGAGCATTATAAATTTTTCTTGTAGCTTTTGTACATTCTTTAACTCCTTCTCTAGCTCGTTGCTCATCATAATTCAAAGTTATTACCCCCAAAAGGGTTGCAATATATTTAATAAGTTTAACTAGCATATTAGCAAATAGGCGTCAAATATCCGACGAAATATCTGAAACAAAACAGTACTCTATAAAAATCTTCTTTGTATATTTTTAATTATATCAACATAAAAAAATATTATTCTTGGGGATCTTTTTTTGCTGCTAAAAAAATAAATTAGTAAGTTTGAATATGACCCTTGCTTTTATTAATATACCAAATTTGTCAAGGGCCGTTGTTAAAATCGAAAAAATGCCTAACAAGAGCCGTCGTTAAAATCAAAAAAATGCCTAATAAGAGTTGACTCTTAAGTTTTATAAACCCAGAGCGGGTGCTGTTTTTAAACAAAAATAAAAAAAAATATTAAATTTAAATTAATAAAATTATATACCTTCACATAAACGTATGCACTGTTTTTAATGTATAAGAGCATATAGGTATGAATCCTAAGACTGATTGATTAAGAATGATTCATAAAGAGCTTTATCTATACTTTTATGTGTTAGAAGGGTAAGTAAAAAGTGGGTAAACATTATAATATAAATAAGTATATTTAAAAAAATGAAATGAACAATAATTTAAACTTAGTATAAAAACATACAAATACAATAAAGATACTGCGCATGTGTAACAAATTGTAAATGACAACTATATATCATACAAACTAATTTTAAACTTAGTATAAAACAAACAATAATTTAAACTTAGTATAAAACATACAAATACAATAAAGATACTGCGCATGTGCAAAAAAGACATTGTAATAACAACTGTATATCAATAACAAGAGTAAAAATCGTACAAACTATTAAAAGTATATTACGCACATTCCGAAAACCAATAATGAAGACTCGTTGGGGTGAAACTAGGTAGTATGATGCAATGGAAGCATAATTTCGAATATTTTAATCTAAGTAATATATACTCTTGATTTGCCCTCAAGACGAGTGCGGCAGATGCAGCAATATTTTAGCAGTTGTGCACAATCTATGCATGAAGCTAAATGGCCACATGGAGAAAAAACTATTTGAATTTCTTTATCCAAACATATTTTACAAGCCATATTTACATTATGCGGCCTATTTTCCTTCTCTTCATCTTTATATATAACGGCTATATAACATTGAGAATAGTGCTGTATTTTCATATCACATCCTGTATAGAAGAACCCTTCTTTAGCGAGATGTTCCGCATTGGGCCACCTCGCAGGCTCTTTCATAAAAGAGGATAGCCGTACGTGATATTTGCTAACATCCTTAAAACTTATGAAGGCTAATACACCGTGGTCAGAGTAAAAACCTGCTTTAGCCAATTTTGCAGTTGAAGGCGTCTTACTTCTAAAAGATGCTAAACGTGCGCTATATGAGCACATTCTTTGCAACTTGCTATGTTCTTCCAGGAACAAACAACTATCTGTATGTTTCTCCATAGGTGTATCAGTAGGCATCCAGTTTTTAACAACTACCTGACAAAATGCACATATAACACAGTCTCCAACCCCTGTATACATAAACCCAGCTCTGGCCAGGTCATGTCCGGTTTGTTTCATTGCTTCTGGCCACATCTTAAAAGTTTTAACTCGAGCAAACTCGGTTATTGATGCAACATGTCCAGACATATCTGTAATAAGCATCATGTCAGTTATTATGCAGATTTTAATAGAACCATACATTTATGATTACGGAATGAGGTAATATAGCGATATTTCTTATGACACAGACCACAATATAAATGATTAGTTTTTACATGTTTAGTGTAATGAATAGGAAGTATAGGGTGATTACAAAATTCGCAGACTAGAACTTTTTGGACTTTCTTTAAAATTAATAAATCCATAATGGCATCCTAACTGGTAGAAACAATCTTCAATATCACCATCTCCACTACCTATATCATGATAAGTAGTCATTAGAAATATGTAACGGATAAGAACAAGAAGCATACAATACAACGTAAATTTAGTATTGAACAGAAGCCTAATCATTCTAAAGCGATAAATCCTACATAAACTCTACGAATTTGATACAATTTACGTGATGCTATGATTTGAGAACTTAATTAGTATATTCAAAAAGGATTTTTATCGATCTATCTTTTTTATAGATGATAAATATTACTTTTCCTCATCATGCTGCTCTAATCTCAGACATGAGACGCATATTCTTGGTATAGGTACAGCTGCTGTGTTGGAGTATGTTCCCTTAGTTATAATAAGTGAACCACATTTTATGCATTTTTGTATCCTATAGCATAGATTCATTTCTCGGTGCAACTTGCTGCAAGATAGTTGGGATGACCTGCGCGGGGAAGGCATTCTAAAGAGAAAGGATTAAATTAAAAAATGATGCTGACAATGTATGGGTGGATATGAACAAAGGAGAAAAACTTTAAAAAAATAATATTAGTTTGTAAGGGTAGCGTCTGAATCGTAATCGCTATCCTGATCGTCATAGTTAATAAGATGTAGATATCGGGAATATGCAAGATGAATGAAATCAGTTGATCTATCACAAATTTTACATATATCACTAAATTCTTCAAATGAAAATCTCCAGGGATAGATGTTAGACATTTGATATAGATATGCTCCAAACTCATTTGGTCTAGCATGAACTGCAAGGTGAACCAACTGTTCACTATAATGAAGATGCAGGGGCGAAGGACTCATCTACAACAAAAAATTGACTAGATAACCCCTAGCTGAATGCTAATCATTAGCCAAATTGACGTAAGTGTGAGGGAGATATGAATAAGTAGTATACAATTAACTTTAATTCTAAAGAAAAATTGCAAATTTAAAATCATTAGAGCATACAATAAGAAAAAAAGATTCTAAACATATCATTCTCGCAATAAAGATGCATCCAGAAAATCAGATAGTGACATTATGTATTATATAGCAATCAATACTCACTCTCGCTGTGATGTGTTGATAAAACTGGAGCTAAATCTGGAGCAGCGTCTCAATCGTGTTCAGGTAGAAAGGAGGCAAATCTGGAGCAACGTCTCAATCGTGTACAGGTAGAAAGGATGCAAATCTGGAGCAGCGTCTCAATCGTGTTCAGGTAGAAAGGATTCAAATCTGAAGCAGCGTCTCAATCGTGTACAGGTAGAAAGGATGCAAATCGACGTAGATACTGCAACTATTAGGTAAACTATTAAAGAATTAGCTAAAAAATATGATAATATATTATACTTACATATGGAAGATTATTTGTAGATCTATAAAGAATGGAAGATGGCAGCTGTTAAAAAAGTATGGTTCAATTGTTATTACAATGTCTTTTTTGCATATGCGTAGTATATTCAATCTACAAAAAATAAATATTAAACTATTAAAAAATTTATTAAAAAATTTAAAAAACAAATAATCAATACAATGTATAATTAATAATATATACTTACATAATAGCTCTGGAGAACTCAACACTAACATATACTGAAGAATTTGGAATGATTTTATTAATTTATATGGCGGTATTTATATCAAAAATTTTTCAAGAAATTACGTAAATTGTTTTTTTGTTTAAACCATATTGGTTTTCAAACCATATATTGGTTAAATATGCTTTGTAGCTATGATTGTTTTTCAAAAAATTGTTATGAGGCTAACCGCAGCGGTCTACCTTATAGAAAAAAATATTACAGGTAGTATAGATATACATATTGATTTTTGCTGTCGACTTGTACAGACCTGATTTTTTGATTTTAACTAGTGATATGCGACCACCTGGAAATTGTAAGTATATATTTTTTTAAATTTTATTTCTGCTTTTAATTTATTAGAGTTCATATATATATTTATTTTGAAATCGTTTATTTCTTATAGAGGTCTACCTGATTTATTGGTTTTTACTGTTAACTTGGACCGGCCCGATTTTTTGATTTTACTGACGATTTGCGACCACCTGGAAATTGTAAGTATATATTTTTTTAAATTTTATTTCTGCTTTTAATTTATTAGAGTTTATATAAATATATATTTATTTTGAAATCGTTTATTTCTTATAGAGGTCTACCTGATTTATTGGTTTTTACTGTTAACTTGGACCGGTCCGATTTTTTGATTTTACTGACGATTTGCGACCACCTGGAAATTGTAAGTATATATTTTTTTAAATTTTATTTCTGCTTTTAATTCTATTAGAGTTCATATAAATATATATTTATTTTGAAATCGTTTATTTCTTATAGAGGTCTACCTGATTTATTGGTTTTTACTGTTAACTTGGACCGGCCCGATTTTTTGATTTTACTGACGATTTGCGACCACCTGGAAATTGTAAGTATATATTTTTTTAAATTTTATTTCTGCTTTTAATTCTATTAGAGTTCATATAAATATTTATTTTGAAATCGTTTATTTCTTATGGAAAAAACGTCGTTTCAAAGAGGCAGTTTTCGTTATTTTATCGTAGCAAAATTTATACACGTCACATTTCCAAAATGTGAAACGTTCAAACGTCAAGATAGCGTTAAAATTTGACGTTTCAACGTATTAAAAAACTGATAAAAAGAAATTTACGATTTACATGTATTTCTTATGGAAAAACATTATTTCAAAGTGACAAAAAGTTACACTTTTCATCGTTTTTTTGTTCCTAAATAAGCGTGAACTCATAAAAAAAACGCTAATTTTCAATTAAAAATAAACGTTTAACGCTTTGAAAAGCATCAGAAAAAATTAAAATTTATATGTTTTTTTATTTTTTCTATCTATCTATCTATCAATAAACTATCTATCTATTACTCATTATTTTATTAAGTTTTAATTCATCTTTTTTATTTTAATTTTTTTTTAAATCACAAACGATTTCAGTTCTATCAATATAGGTAAATCGCGGTTTTTTATTAACTGATATAAAAATATTTAAACTCTATTAAGATTAAAAGTAAATATATCACCTATTTTTTCCTAATTTAACTTTACATATTATAATCCACCTAGAAAAATGATAAGAATAAAAGTAGGCGTATGGGCTCCTTATTAAATATTCAATCCTTTCTGTTTAACGTGAAAAATATGTGTCATTGTTTATCACTTTTTATTTACAATAAAACTCTATAAAGCATTTCTTTATTTAAAAATGAGAATGTTGCCCTGATATAGGCATTTTTATATATGTACTCTCAGTTTTAAACCTAAACATTGAATATTTAGGTTCGTAAACCGAGCTATACAACCTCAAGATTACAGAGTGTGTGTGGACTATTCTTCTGAAACATAAAAAATACCTTGCTATAACATTTTTCTTCATTATATCTTTTATGATTTTACCTTTAATTTTCCACACATATATAACCGAGGGTGCAGTTCTCATATATATATAGAACCACCCCACGGTTCCCAATGCCCAGCAATTTGGAGGTCTCCTAGACGGGTACGGGGATGTCCCGTCTAGAATTATTATTGGTAGACTCTAAAAATAATGATTGTTTTTACTTTTTTATTAGAACTCTATTTAAACTTACTTGCTCGAACCCCGCGCCTTCTTATTATTTCATCTATAAAAAATATAATGTTTTTTTAGAGTTAAGCCATATCTTTTTTTGTGCGATTACTTACCCACATTCATCGTAAAAATAATATTATTTTTATTAAAGCTTCTGTATGAAAATAAGCTTTAGTATTAAATAAACCACAAACCATCGATTCTGTAGCGGGTGTATGTATTTTTATACAATAAAAAATAATTTTTTTAAATGAGCCAAATACTCATACCTACTAAAATTCATTATCAACTACCTCTGTTTTTTTCTCAGATGTGTAAGTGCAAAGGAGAATGCCTCTGTTTTGAAAATGAGATGCTTGAGGAGGAATATCAAGCGAAATACGATGAAAAGATCCTCCAAAATTGTAAATGTCGTGGGCACTGCCTCTGTTTAGAGGACGAGCAGGATTTCAATTCAGAGGAGGAGGAGGAGGAAGAGATTCCAGGCAGCTGTAGGGGCGATAAAAAATAGCATAATAAAGTATGTAGCCGCATTCAAATCATTGTTTGATTACTTTGATACTCACCTAAAATTATTTAATTTTTATATCTACGCCAATGCATTATTCCTTGTTTGTGTGGTTTTATGCCTTATCACAATTAGACTGCTTGATGTAGAAATTTTTACTTTTAGTCTATGCGTGAGTTTTATTATAAAAACTATCATTATTTGTTCGTTCGAGATTTAAAATCTATTCTTATAGTTCGTTAAATTCTCAGCCATTACTAATGTGTTGTCCAAGTTATATTCCATAGTTTGATTCTCTAATGTGTGTATCTATTTATTAGAGAGCTAGCTATGGGATGTTATCTTGAACCTTGATTCTTCCAATTTTGTGCTAAAGTGTTTAAATTTTTTTGCAACAAGCAGTTACTGTGATATGTGTTAAAGTTTGTGAATATAGGTATGTACCTCTTGATATTAATTGTTTTTAGAGTGATAAAGTTTTTAATAATCTTACTATTTCAAAGTTTCCCAGAATTTGCCATTTATTTTTATATAATTGAATATGTATTACCTTAAATTATTATTTGGGAGGGTGTGTTTGAATTTTCATATATTTTTTCAAAATATTTTTCCAAATATTTCAATAATTTTCTTAAGGTTGGCCTTGTTTTTATGGTTTACTTGAATATTATAAGCTATTCTGTGGGTTTATGTTTATCTTGCCGAGGTATTATTGTTTGCGGTTTCTACACCTATTTTTGTCAATAGTTGGTTTATTTATTAAAAACTACAACTTCTAATTATGACCGAATTTTAATACAAGGTATTTTTTTTGCTGCTGGCTATTTCTTTTAAAGTGTATTATAAAACTTATGTTTAGATATATGCAACCATTTATTTTCATTTTAATTATTTCTATAAATAATACATAGAAGCCTTTTATATATTTTTATTGGTAATATGATATTAGTTTTGACAACATTGTTTTAAGTTGAGTTAGTAAAGTGGTATTAGGGCAAGGAACGCCAAACATATCCCAGTTGAATTTTCCTGCTTCAATAACCCTTCTCCGAAATTCATTGTACTTGTAATAGATGTCTTCTTTCAAGAAATATAGGTTGCCATCTGTATACCGAAAAACTGTGTTTATATTATCTGGAACCCCTGGAAATTCTTCGTTAATGTTGCCTCTCCTCATTATTTGCTCATCCATGTCGTCGAACAGGATAAACGATGTTTTATTAAACAGAACATAACTTTGTCCTGTATATGTTTGAAACATGGCATTAACCTTAATATTATTTGGCAGATTTAAATGGATGTCTCTAGTTATAAATATTCCTGGAAACGTAACAGCAAAAAATTTACCCTCACTTTCAACAATCAGCGTGCCTGCATTGCTTTGATAAACATGGGAAATCTGTTTTATTTCTTTTGGTAAATAATTTTTTAAATCTTCAGCTGTTGCTATTTTTGGCGTATCCAAATTATATTTCCAGAGTAAGTTTCCTTTTATAATATACATATGATATGCTGAAAACTCTGGTGTATAAGCTAAAAACATAATATCAGGGATTTTCACATCGCACAAGTTTATAGATTTTTCCACAGGTGTAACTTTGGTAGGCTTTTTCATAGACGTTGTTGTTGACTCCTTTGTACTTATAGTCGTTGTTGTTGACTTCTTTGTACTCATTGACGTTGTTGTTGGCTTTGTGTTGGGCGCGCTGGTTTCGTTGGTGCATACGGATTGTATACATATTTTTGTTTAAGTCCGTATAGAGCTGTCATACCTGCGATATCATCGTGACCTAATTTACTAACATCTTCAGAATACCATGGGTACATAATTGCATGTTCATCACTAGAATGCCCCAGACCCAATGCATGTCCCAATTCATGTGTGAGTACTTTAAGAAAATTTGTTTTTTCGGGCTCCTCAGAAATGTTTTGTGCATAGCTCCAATCTTCTTCTTTATCCATATGAACCTCAACACATGATCCGTCTACAGCAGGAAAATACCCGTGTGCCAATATTCCTCCAGGACCATCAAAAGTGTTTGGACAGATGGTAGATCCCTGACAGTCTTTACGAAAACTATGTTGACGCCTACTCATTTGTATTGTAATATCAGGTTTACCCTTATATGGAAACGGCACATGTCTAAATTTTAAAACTGATGCCTGAGCCCATATCTCGAATGCTATTTTAGCCATGTCTAATTGTTCACGATTTGCCAGTGGAAAATACCAATTTAATTCTGTTTTATTCCACCTTAGCCCTACCGAATAATTTTCAGGTTCTGGACATCGCGATCTATGAATTAATCTTAAAGTTTCAATGTTAGGGGTACCGTCTACCGGTAAATTATATTTTTCCTGAAATTTAGCTAAAACTTCTGTGTAATCGGTAAGAGATTCATTTGTTGTGTATTTATATTTCAATAAAAAATTTTTAATTTCATCATCTTCCGCATCCTCCGCTGCTACAAAACACAATAACATAAAAAAGTAAACCACCCTCATAGCTGACTATTAAGTGAATGATGTAATTTTTCTTTGTAAGCTACTTATATATATTTGCCTATTAGATAAAATCGCAAAAAAGACTATAGTAGTACCTACTTTACGGACAGTTTATTGGCATATAAATTACATTCTACGAATGTGTTGTTATTTTCATGAATTTTATTACACTATTCTTTGGTTTTTATAAAATTTTAGAGTATTTTCAGAAAATTTTAATGCAAAAAAATATATCAATCAGCCTTCGTATTTACTATAAATTAATTATTTGGCTTTATTACAATCATTTAAACTTTTTTCTTTGAGTTAATCACAAACCTTACTTTTATGATTTTTAATATAAATTCTACTACTTTATGTTTAATATATTATACCATAATTAATACTTTTATTTAAGTTTATGTAAAGCGTAATGTAATAATCTTTAACTAATTGGTTATAGTTATTTTTATTATTTCTGAAATTAATACCGTAAAGCAGTTTATTGGCATATAAATTACATTCTACGAATGTGTTGTTATTTTCATGAATTTTATTACACTATTCTTTGGTTTTTATCAAATTTTAGAGTATTTTCAGAAAATTTTAATGCAAAAAAATATATCAATCAGCCTTCGTATTTACTATAAATTAATTATTTGGCTTTATTACAATCATTTAAACTTTTTTCTTTGAGTTAATCACAAACCTTACTTTTAGGATTTTTAATATAAATTCTAGGTACTACTTTATGTTTAATATATTATACCATAATTAATACTTTTATTTAAGTTTATGTAAAGCGTAATGTAATAATCTTTAACTAATTGGTTATAGTTATTTTTATTATTTCTGAAATCAATACCTTAAAAATAATATAGATATTTCATTATTTATCAAAATTTTCACACGTATATTTGTTTTTTGCGGTTTACCTTGGCATTATTCACATTTCGGTGGTTCTAGATATAAATACAATATTTTTTGTGGTTGTTATGTATTGAATATATTTGCGGTTTTTATGTTTATCGATAACTCTTTCACATGTTTGATTTTTATACACTTCATTGTTATTGCAAATTGATCCGAGAACAGTATATAACTTTTAAAATGCATCAAGAAAGATCACGCCACCTTAATTTGGCCGCTGAAGGTGATGGGTTAGGAAATACTCCTAATCATAGAATCGTTTCAATTTGGCAGCGTGAAGGTGAAGATGAACGGGTTCATAGAGCTGTGCAGGCTACAGAACTTTTAATGCAGCAGTTAAGACCATCGAGGCTGCATCATATTAATAAAATACGCCTGCTGCAGGCTACAGAACTTTCAATGCAGCAGTTAAGACCATCGAGGCTGCATCATATTAATAAAATACGCCAGCTGCAGATTGCTGCAGAAGGTGATGGTTTATAGACTTAATTTTTTATTCTATAAGCATCAAAAGCACTTTTTAAATAATCGGCTCTTTTTAGAGCCATAATATTATTATTATTTATAATGATTGATAAAACTTGCACCTATATTATTTTATTTTTTTCGATTTGCAAATTTGAAATGCAATTTGTAATTGAATGAAAATAACGTTAAAAAGTAAACGTATAATATCTAAGATAAATATTTGCTAAATGATTTGTTGATAAAAATGTTTATATGGAAACAAAGAATAATACCTATATTTTTGTTGTGATTTATTGCGTTTTCGCTTAGAAAAAATATAAATATGTAGAAAGCTATCAAGTTTCTAGGTTTGATATCTAAAAATAGCCATTATTTAGTTTTATTACAAAGTTTAGCTTCTAAAAATGACTATTAGGTGCTTGGGTTTCATTAAAGTATGGTACATACCTATAGGTACATAAAATTTTTTTACTTATAAATTAGATTCTACGAATGGGTTGTTATTTTCATGAATTTTGTTAAACATACTTGCATATAGTAATTACAGAAATATTACAGCATCCCTAACTTTACGTCATACGACAATATACATACTGCTCCAACATCTCTAATATAATAGGTAGAAAGCTATCAAGTTTCTAGGTTTGATATCTAAAAATAGTCGTTATTTAGTTTTATTACAAAGTTTAGCTTCTAAAAATGACTATTAGGTGTTTGGGTTTCATTAAAGTATGGTACATACCTATAGGTACATAAAATTTTTTTACTTATAAATTAGATTCTACGAATGGGTTGTTATTTTCATGAATTTTGTTAAACATACTTGCATATAGTAATTACAGAAATATTACAGCATCCCTAACTTTACGTCATACGACAATATACATACTGCTCCAACATCTCTAATATAATAGGTAGAAAGCTATCAAGTTTCTAGGTTTGATATCTAAAAATAGTCATTATTTAGTTTTATTACAAAGTTTAGCTTCTAAAAATGACTATTAGGTGCTTGGGTTTCATTAAAGTATGGTACATACCTATAGGTACATAAAATTTTTTTACTTATAAATTAGATTCTACGAATGGGTTGTTATTTTCATGAATTTTGTTAAACATACTTGCATATAGTAATTACAGAAATATTACAGCATCCCTAACTTTACGCCATCCGACAATATACATACTGCTCCAACATCTCTAACTTCACTCCATCCATCGTCCTCACAGTTCCGATTCTATTTACCCCCCGTCATCTTACTCCATACTGCTCCATCATCCCTAACTTCACTCCATACATCCTCCTACATCTCTATTGATCCCTCTCCTGTTCCCCGCTTAGGTCACGTGGTGTACACGTAGCCAAAAGATACAAAAATGACCAGAATTGAACCTTAGATTTTTCTTATGGAGATTTACATGTATAAATGATTGATTTTGCGCTCGAACCGAGCCAAAAGATACAAAAATGACCAGAATGAACCTTAGATTTTCTTATGGAGATTTACATGTAAAAATGATCGATTTTGTGTTAGAACCGGCCTAGCCCCTTTACTAATTACGTCTTGTACACGCGAATGAATTTAACCTAAAATGTGACAAAATGTACAAAAATTGCGACTTTTATAAAAATGGGAACTTGTTGTAAAATTATAATGGGAATATTATTTATATATTACAGAATACTCTCCCAGCAACTACATTAGTTGATTGTTGAGAGACCTAAAAGAGATTTCTGAAAAATATAAGATTCCGGAACTAATAATTATTAAAAATCCCAAAAATAAAAACTTATTAGATAAATTAAGTGAGGTTCCCAACATAATTAAAAATGCTGGTATGAAAATAAACTTAAAAGTACCAAAACAATAGACGATAAACCAACACAACAACTAATAATAAATGATTTTTACTTACTTCCTACTGGAGGTCATGCAGTGCAGGAGTAAACAGAACATATAATAACATCAACAAATTATATTTTTGACAAGGAATGAAAAAAGATATTGAGAATTTTATTACTAAATGTGATTCTTGTCAAAGATATAAATACTCCAAAAATTATAAGCAGCCTCTTAACATAACGACAACGGCTACGTCAGCTTTACAGAAAGTTTTCCTTGACTTGGTGGGCCCCTTAGAACAAGACAATGAAAACAATCGGTATATTCTGACGCTGCAGTGTAAGTTAACAAAATTCGTAGAAGCTTATCCTATAGTAAATAAGAAAGCATCAACTGTTACTAAAGCTTTTGTAAACAATTTCATCTTACGTTTCGGAATACCACAATCTGTTGTTACCGACCAAGGTAGGTACAGAATTTCTAGCATCTACATTTAAAGAAGTTTGTAAATTACTAAAAATAAATAATAGGAGCCCTCGAAAATACACATAAAAGTTTGGGTGCCTACTTGCGAATATATGCATCTAGCCATCTTTAAACTTGGAGTTCCTGGGTCCCGTATTGATGTTTTGCATTTAATAATACGGTTCATACTGAAAACCGATACACACCATACGAGTTAGTTTTCGGAAAAAATAGTTATATACATTGCAAATCAAATCGATCCGATATAATTTTAATAATTACGAAAAAGAATTAAAATATCGCTTACAAACGGTTTGGAATGACGCTAAAAATAATTTAATATTTAATAACATATAAAGGTAAACCTACGACGAAATATGATATAAAAGCGAATAATATTAACTTTAGAATGAGAGATTTAGTACTAGTTATAAACATGGCTCGGGTTACAAAGTATGATTCAATTTTTAAAGGTCCATATAAAGTAATACAAATTAAGGATCCTAACATTGTTGTTGATATAGTTATATTCCCTATAACCATTGATATTGCGTATTATTTAATTCTCTTATCAATTGTTATAAATAGAAGTCATATTGTAATTTCAAGAGTTCATATTTAGCATTCATATTAAATTCACTTTCAAGCAGATTCAAAATTGTAATTTTATGAAAATAATTTTTTTTTTTAAACTATTTTCGTGTATCGAAAAGTTAACTGGCGCAGTCAGTGAGATATAGTCATACATGCATTATTAAAAATCTTCGTTTTGTTTTTACGATTAATTGACTACCTACATCAGTCTCAGTAAATTATCTTTAACATTTTTCAAAAATTGAACGAATTACTCATCGTGTCGGACTTTCGGACAATTTTCTGTGTTATCAGTTAGTCGGAGAAGACCTACAAAGTTATTTTCGAAAAATTCAAGATCTGTTGAATTTATTGACCAGATATAGAACCAGTATCGTTTATCAGGGAACAAGAATCGTTCAGAATCCATAGTTAAGAAGTATGAAATTGCTAATTTTCATGTAAGTAAATCCTTTTATATTCTCCTTTATATAGTGTTATTATTTTGATTTCCACACTGGAAACCGAAAATATTATAGAAAGACTAATTAATTTAACTTTACAAGAAGAAGAAGAAGAAATGGCACAAACAAACATACAGCGGCTCCGCATCCACCACCACGGCATTTACCCCCACTGTGATCTCCCACCTACGAAAAAGCTCAACCCGAAGGAGGGAGGTTTTTACAAATTCCACCTACAGCCTTTGAACACTACACTTCTTCACTTAGATCGCTCGCTCAGCTTCCAGGCTTCTGGGACTCAGCCCTAAGATATAAACTACCACAGCACGCTAAAGACGTCCAGGCTCCTGGTCTCTTACTTTATATATATAGTGTGTGTAAATAAATGTACATAGCACCAAAAACGTGTATAATTCCACTCCGCTACAACTGGCGCCCAACGTGGGGCCCAAATACGACCGCTTTACCAGAGTAAAGCCAGAAGATGCAAAGAAACTGAAGAATTCAAGCAAAAAAACCGTCCAAACCTGCTCAGATTTTAAGCGAATCACGCGCAGCCAGACCCAAAAACAAGATACAACCTCCAATATGACAAATGTAATATTATCGCAAGAACAGCTCGACGCAATAATGGATCGTCTACCGGCACGTGCAGTTGCGCTAACGCCACCGCCAGCGCCAACCATACCGAAAAACGGAACGTTTGCTACGTGCACAAGTCGCTTTGCTGCTCGAGCCGACGAAGACGTCCATGTGGAAGCCATCTCGGCATATAAAGAGTGTGCCAGGGTAAGTGACGCAAACGCGCTAAGAGGTCTATCCATAGTCCTGGAAGGCCTGGCAGCCACATGGTGGTTAGGATTCAAGATTGCTACCATAACCTGGGACGAGACGTTAACTGAATTGAAAGATGCCTACGGGAAAAAAAATCCAACAACCAATTATACCTCGAATTTTTCGGAAGCAAGCAGCAAGAGGGAGCTCTCACGGATAGATT
Organism: Altica lythri; assembly: GCA_964028335.1. Lineage (NCBI taxonomy): Eukaryota > Metazoa > Arthropoda > Insecta > Coleoptera > Chrysomelidae > Altica > Altica lythri. The sequence continues at coordinate 23,772,195 of OZ034806.1, read as the reverse complement.
TGTTTGCGAAAAAAGGGCACAAAAAGGCGCAAGTAGACATGGTGTATGCATTGTTAAACGACACCATAAAAGGGAAGGTAAGCCGAAGTACAATCACTTCCTTTAAAAAACTACTAGACGAAGCGAGAACCATAGAGCAAACACTCCCTCAGCCAACTCCAAACAAAACTAACCTCAATCGCCACGATGAAACTACGAACAATAAGAAGAAGACCAGATGTTCTTTTTGTAACATCAAAGGGCACGATGCCAGTGTTTGCAGGAAAGGACTTGCTAGAGCAATTAGAACTGCAAAAAATGATACAATCATGGAAGCACCACCAGCAACGGTACAATGCTATGATTGCGGAAAACGTGGTTACACTCGACGGGAGTGCCCAGACTGCTCCAAAAATTACAGAAACACGGCGAGAGAAATAAGTTTATGTGCTATAAATGCAGAATTCGTCCAGATGCGAAAATGCCCCGCTGTCATCGTCGAGATATTCAATAAAACTGGAACGGCATACTTGGACATCTGCGCACGGATCAGCATCGCTAGTCACGAGCTTCAACAAATATTGACTGCTAGAAAACATCCGTTTCAAACGGCCGACACCGTTATCACACTAGCTGATGGAAAAAGACGCGAAATGCAAGTAAAACTGGCGACAGTACCTATCGTGTTTGAAAATAAAATCATACCAACCACGCTTGCATTTCTACCTGACGCACCGACCTCCAAAACACTGCTAGGTATTGATTTCATCAGTAACGCAGGTATAATTATCGACGTACCAGCCGGTAAATACTACTCCAACGACGATACAAATAAGGCATTTCCCTTTGCTGTAAAGGAAAAAACTTCCGCTATCCTGACAACTCCAAAGGAAAACGTCAATATACGCAGTGTCTCCACCGACAGAACCCTACCTAACATACCGCGCATTGGCGAGATTTTCGAGAACTATGGACCTCCACTGCTAATTAGCCCCTTAAAAGAAACGTCCCCGAAATGGTAATTAAGAGAGCTAGATATGAGCACCAAAACAACCGACTCCCACAATGTCTTCATCAGACACCACCAGATAAACTTCCATCGCGACTGGGAGGAAATGGAAGTCGACGAAAATTGTATACGCCTCCTGAATTTCAAAATGTGTGCCTTCGACGCAGAAATCATTCGCCTACGACCAGACGAAGGGACAGCCTTAAGGGAAGAGGAGTGTGCCCAATTAAATCAGATCCTAGAAGAAAACAGGGATTTATTCGAGGAATCAACTTCCCCTACGCTATATACCGAACACCGTATTGAGACAGGTGACCACAGACCAATAGCAACGGCACCCTATCGACTTTCTCCAATCCGCCGCAAGCAGCTCGACACTGAGATACGTCACATGCTAGACCTTGGAGTCATAGAAGAATGCGATAGCCCGTGGGCCGCCCCGGTGGTGATGGTACCTAAACCTGATGGTTCAACTCGCGTGTGCATAGACTACCGTCAGCTTAATGCAATAACCAGGCCAGATCATTATCCGTTACCGAGAATTGACGATCTACTGCATAGAGCAAAACAAGCTAAATACATGACGACGTTCGACTTACGATCTGGATATTGGCAAATAGCTGTTAGAAAAGAAGATAGGGGTAAGACGAGCTTCATAAAACCATTTGGAATGTACCGGTTCATACGAATGCCCCTCAGATTAAGAAATGCGCCCGCCTCATTCCAAAGATTAATCGACCAGGTTAAGAACAGCCTACCTCATCTTAACCTTTTGGCATACCTCGACGATTTAATCCTTTTGTCACCAATCTTTGAAGAACATAAGAAAGCCATCACAGAGCTGTTCAGTAAGTTGCGAGAGTATACTTTAAGGATTAATCGCGAGAAGAGTAAATTCTGCTGCACGGAAGTAAAATACCTGGGACACCTTTTTAGCCCCAGTGGATTAAAACCGAATCCTAAGAAAGTGGCCGCCATCGAAAGGATGCCCGAGCCAAGGAACGTAAAACACGTGCAAACCTTCCTACAAACTTGTTCCTGGTACCGGAGATTTATACCCAGATTCGCCGATATTTTGCGCCCATTATCAAAATTAACAACGGAGGAAGCAGCCTGGGAATGGGGGGAGCCCCAAAAGTAAGCATTTTCTAAATTAAAGAAATTACTCATAACGTCCCCGATATTACGACAGGCGGACGAAACCAAGCCGTTTATCATAAAAAGCGACGCTAGCAGTTACGCAATCGGTGCAGTTCTAGTCCAGGGGGAGCAAGAGGAAAAACATCCTGTAGAATACGCCAGCCGCTTGCTAACAAAAACAGAAAGAAATTATGCCACAACGGTACGCGAAGCCCTCGCATTAGTAAGGAGCATCAATAAATTTCGAGGGTATATTGAAGGCAGTGAGACAGTCATTATTACCGATCACCAACCATTGCAATGGCTAATGTCAATCAAATCACCTACAGGCAAATTAGCCCGCTGGGCCCTTCAATTACAGCCCTACAACATTAAAATCCAATATAATCCAGGTAGAACAAATCTAGTTGCAGACACGTTATCAAGACCCATATGCGAAGAAAGTGGCGAACAAAACTGTAATATCTGTGTCATAGCTGTGGATATAACTACAGTGGGAGCTGCCAAAGTTCGAGAGGAGCAGTTAAAAGACCCCGAAATTAAGAAAATAATGGATTCCTTTATGGAAGCTACCCACGAGGAGAGTTCTCGGTGGTCCGCCCGTGGCTACTTGATGTCGGATGGTTGTTTATACAGGTATCAAGATAGTGACGATAACGACGAAGCACAACTTGTAGTGCCTGTGCACGAAAGAGAGAAGATATTACAGGAATATCATGACGCGCCAACAGCAGGACACTATGGCGCGGAGAAAACTTATCAACGCATTTCAAGGCGTTTCTATTGGCCAGGAATATAAAGATATATTGAAGAGTACGTCCGAAACTGTATCCCATGCCAGAGATATAAGGTACAAAATAGAAAGCCTGCTGGCCTATTACAGACGCCGGTCATGCAGCAGAGATTCGAGGTAATCTCGATTGACTTGGTACGCCCATTACCATCTTCTCGTGATGAACTTAAGTGGATCTACGTCATCAAGGATACTTCGATTGAATTATTCGCACTAGAAGATGCAACTGCAACAATATGTGCAGTGACAATTGGACCCAGTTTGTCAGTGCAGTGATGCAACAAGTTACCTATTGCTTGGGTATAACGCAAAATTATACGCCTACATATCACCCAGCAGCGAATCCAGTTGAACGCAAGAATAGGGACTTGAAGATCCAGCTAGCGCCACAGTTAGAATATGGTCACGATGAATAGCCTGATAAATTACCCGCAATACGTTTCGCAATGAACCCAGCCGGATAGTCCAGGGAAGTTAGTTTTTCTCGTGACTTCGAATAATCCAGGTATCTGACAAGTTTTTTTGTTATTATAGACCTATAGGAAGAAAACCTACCGGTTTCCTGCAGAGATTTCGGAGCGGTATTTTGATTATTAACAATTTAGTGCAAAAAACGCGATTTTTTCGGTTTTTGCATCCCTAGTAAAAAGGTAAATGGTTGACATACAATTACAAAATTTTATCTTTAAGGACATTGCAAATGATTTAAAATGGGGTTTTTTAAAAACTAAAAAATTAATTTGTTGCTCCGCAAACTGCAAAATAAAGCAAAACCGTTATTTGTTAATAACTATTATTAAAATTAATCTGGACCTTTAATATTTCACCCAAAGTTGGGCATTGGGGTACTTAATAAAGCCTCAAAATTTCAGACCCATCCATCAATCAGTTTAAAAGTTATTCTATTTGTTTATCCCAGGGAACTTTTTTTTGCAATAACATTAGACAGAAAATAATAAAGATAGGGCAATTCTGCGAATGCCAAATGAAAGTAGAAGACTTATAATATTAATATATATTAAAAAAAATTTAAAAAATTATTTATTATAGTCCAAAATTATAATGCAAAATTATTAAAATTTTTAGTTTATAAACATTTACAATAACTCTAAAAATTTTATGCGTAGAAAAAGACTTTTTACATATTCGAAAAGCTGGTATTTTTACACGAATTTTCAAAAAAAAAAGAGTGTGCGTGTAACCGTTACGCGCGATTGAAGTAAAACTTGTTGACGTACGTATCGGAAAATAAATATTTAATTACAATTCAATCATATTTATTGCCTATATACTTTACAAAAAAAATGAGATGTTATATTTATATTATTCATTAGAAATAGGAATTTGAAAGTTATCATTATTTTTTTTATATATGAAATAATAGGTTTATGATAACTAAAATGTGAAACATAGATTTTAGTCTATAAATACCATTAATGTATTTGAAACCGTTTGAAAATTTCATAAATAAATTTCGGAAATTTAAACTCCTCCCATAGCTGAAATTATACAGTTACTTCCATCAGAATCTTCCGTTAGAATCTACCCCTAGTCGTGCCTAAAGAAGTCTTGCTTCAATAATAGGTAAACAATATTAAAAATATACACACATTACGTTTAGAATGTGTGATTTTGTAGCTGTATCTACCTTATTGTAATACATCACAACACAAGAGCCTTCGATAGTTAGATAACCATTTCATTTTGTAGCATTTTATAGCATATTCCATAAAATTTAAAATCCTGAGTTAAGTTTGTTTCCTTCACGTCTACGAAGGATCTGTTATTGGTGGTAAAAGATTAGCCATCTTGACTAGTGGTTTTATGGCCTTTATGGCTACCTAACCAAACCTAAAATAAGTATAAGAAAGTGTTAAAATATTTTGAATATTATTATTTTATGAACAAAAACGTGCAACATGCTTCTTTACTCAACGTAAAGATTCCGTATAAACAATTATTTACTATCATAATATGTATGTATGTATATAAACTTACTTAATCAAATCATAATGAATGTGGCTGTCTCGTCATTTTTTCATTTTTGTCATTTTTCTTCAAATCTTTCTGGCGCTTATAATATCCCCTTTGACGTTCACATTTCTTTTTCTTTTTAGCTCTAAGTCTATAAAACGAAAATAGCTAGGTATAAATAATAGGTATAAATAATTAGGTATAAATGGTGTAATTACACACCAAAAATAAAATTTATGCATATAGAGTACCTACCTATTCACTCATTTTCAATCAATATTTTTTCATCACTTTCTTCATTAATAAATCCACATTGTTTATTCATATTTAATACAAACACTTTATACACAAAAAACTATTTATATAAAGCAATTTATTTCGATTGACAAGATGATCAGCTGCCAATTCATACAATTACAGATTTAATTTTATTTAATATAAGAGGCAAAATCGCATGAGCGTCGCCAGGATTATTTTCAGGGGGTGCATCTGCATCTACACACTATTATGATCTAATATATATATATGTATAGAATGTAGAATGATTTGGACAGCAACCGCAACGCCTTTAGTTTTTATTCAAACAATAATTTAATAAAAAAATTAAAAAAATATATAATTTTCTGGTAAATTCAGGTATTTTCTTTCATAGCAGGGGGGTGCAAGCGCACCCTCTTGCACCCTGCTGCCGGCGCCCATGCAAAATCGTGTCAGTATTAGGTTTTGTTTCCGGTTTCTGTTATTAGAATGACGTCACGTCCGTTAGAATAACTTTTTTACTCCTAGTGTCGCTAAAGAAGTTTTACTTCAAAAATTGGTCTAGGTCAATTTGGGATATGAATATCCCCACCAATGCAATCGGAAACATTTTTAAGTAAACATCATTGAGTTGAGACGTTTAATTTGGATTATTCAGATTTCCATATTTGAAAATATTATTATTTTAGGAGCAGTATTTATTTGTATATACATTTAAAAGTTTATATATTAATATAAAACATACAATATAGCCCATTTTTTAGGTAAAATTTAATAATAATTAATTATTTATTAAAGATAATTTATTTATTAAAGTGTACTTTAAGTTTTTATATGATTATTAATGATAGTATGATTAAAAAAATAGATTTTTAGAAGAAAATTTTTTAAAAAATTGTTTAAACAAATTAGACTGTTTATTAAATAATAAATTTATAAACAAATTGCATATTTCTAATGTACGAAAAAAATATATACACATTAAAAAAAGAAAGATCAAAATCCATTGAGTAGATCTGGAGATATAGAAAATTGTAGTAGCTTGAAGTTGCTTTTTCAGTTTTTGAAATCGTGGATCTGTCGGTTCCCCCTCCACTTACCACGACTAAAATTCGTAGATGGTCCTGTAAAGGTGCATTGTTTGTAAAATTTTTTTCATAAAAAATACTAACCCCATTCATTAAAATGGCACCAATTACGTTCCTTAATTATTATAAACAAATTCGTTGTAAATTTAAAAAAAAATGACTAACTTTGGCCCAAATTGATCTAGACCAATTTTATTTTTTTGAATATTCGTGTAAAAATGACAGCTTTTTAAATATGTAAAAAGATTTTTTCTGCGGATAATATTTTTAAAGTTATTGTAAATGTTTATAAACTAAAAATTTTAATAATTTTGCATTATAATTTTGGACTATAATAAATATTTTTTTAATTTTTTTTAATATATATTAATATTATAAGTCTTCTACTTTCATTTGGCATTCGCAGAATTGCCCTATCTTTATTATTTTCTGTCTAATGTTATTGCAAAAAAAAGTTATTGTAAATGTTTATAAACTAAAAATTTTAATAACTTTGCATTATAATTTTGGACTATAATAAATATTTTTTTTAATTTTTTTTATTATATATTAATATTATAAGTCTTCTACTTTCATTTGGCATTCGCAGAATTGCCCTATCTTTATTATTTTCTGTCTAATGTTATTGCAAAAAAAAGTTCCCTGGGATAAACAAATAGAATAACTTTTAAACTGGTTGATGGATCGGTCTGAAATTTTGAGGGTTTATTAAGTACCCCAATGCCCAACTTTGGGTGAAATATTAAAGGTCCAGATTAAATTTAATAATAGTTATTAACAAATAACGGTTTTGCTTTATTTTGCAGTTTGCGGAGCAACAAATCGATTTTTTAGTTTTTAAAAAACGCCATTTTAAAGCATTTGCAATGTTCTTAAAGATTAAATTTTGTAATTGTATGTCAACCATTTACCTTTTTACTAGTGATGCAAAAACCGGAAAAATCGCGTTTTTTGCACTAAATTGTTAATAATTAAAATACCGCTCCGAAATCTCTGCAGGAAACCGGTAGGTTTTCTTCCTATAGGTCTATAATAACAAAAAAACCTGTCAGATACCTGGATTATTCGAAGTCACGAGAAGGGTTTGTTTTTGCTTATTACCCTGGACTAGTATGTCAAAGCAAGAGATTTGCGAAACATCATCCAATCAGAAAACTTTGTCGCAGAGATAACACCACAACTACTTAAAATGAGCGACACCTTAAAATACGCAAGAGAGGTCCACGAGATGGAAAAAGACAAATGCAAAGAATATGCAGACACGAAGCGACGTCCAGGACCAAGATTTGCTCCCGGCGAGTACGTCTGGATAACGAGCCATACCCTGAGCAACGCCCGACGCAAGTACAATGCAAAACTCGCACCGAAACGAGACGACCCTTATGTAATTCAACAGTTCAAGGGACCGGTCAGCTATGTGGTAGCGTCCTTACAGGATCCAGGCAATCCCTTGGGAACACACCACGTATCCGCTTTGGCACCGTACTACGGTCCTACTAACCAACCTCCTGAGCCTGTAATCCCCATACGACGAGGACGGCCAAGGAAGAATCCCATTCAAGAGTAGTCCTGTACACAGCATCGAGACGATTTGCTGGTCCAGAGGGGGAGGATTGTAGCCGAGTTTTACAAAAGAGGCGCGGGTAGCGCTGCAAGTACGGCCAGCGCTGTGTCCAGCGGCACCGCATCCACCACTACGGCATTTACCCCACTGTGATCTCCCACCTACGAAAAAGCTCAACCCGAAGGAGGGAGGTTCCTATAAATTCCACCTACAGACCTTCAACACTACAGTTCTTCACTTATATCGCTTGCTTAGCTTCCAGGCTTCTGGGACTCAGCCCTAAGATATAAACTTCCACAGCACGCTAAATACGTCCAGGCTCCTGGTCTCTTACGGCTTCGCTTTCGCGCACCATTTAATAGTTCATATATAATTTTATATATATATATATATTGATATGGATTTTTCTTCTTGGGACAGGTTCTTTCAGTGAAATGTTGGAACGTGTTCATGATTTTTAAATCGGTTGTCTGGATTAAGTATTTTTTTGATATTGTATTTGTTTTGTTTAGTTCATATGTTAGGTTGTTAAGGGATTATTAGATGATTGATTAGATTGTTGATTAGATTGTCATTGAATTAATTTTTGTAAAAGTCAGATAAAATAAAACTATTGTAAATAAAAGCATTTGAATTTAAATTAAAATAAAAACATAGTAATAATAAATAATTAAAAGAATAAGAAAATACAAAGAAACCAAAACTTGAAAGATATAGAAAAGCAGAGAGTTGGAAATTTTAAGAGAGCAGAAAGGTGATAGATAAATAGAAAGGCGGTAGCAAGAAGGAGTTGGAAAGTTGTAGGAAGAGGAAGGTATAAAGAATTAGTTGAGGAGCAGAAAGGTATTAAATAGATGGAAAGGCAGCAGTAAGAAGGAGTTGGAAAGTAGTTGGAAGAGGAAGATATAGAGTAAGAGTGGAACAACGGAAGAAGAAAGTTTTAGACAGAAGCGAAAGAATTTTTTTTTATCTTAATAATTTTTGTAATTTATTTTTAGGACAATCAATTTAAAAATTTTGAATCCACGACCGAGAATTTTATTGAAAGTGGGTGTTCCAGAAGGAGGATCCATTTCAATATATATATATATATATATATATATATATATATATATATATATATATATATATACATATATATATATATATATATATATATATATATATATATATATATATATATATATACATATATATATATATATATATATATATATATATATATATATAGTGTAACGGGATAACCGTAAAGGAAGGGACCTTAATTTGAAAGATTGTTGTTGACAGTTGATTTTTAGAAGTTTGTAAAAAAATCAACTGACCATTTTAAATAATGTTTCTAGAAACTTCTAAACACACTGACTAGATTAAATAATGTTGTATATAAGGGGATGCATGGGCAGTTTACGTCAGTTCGAGTCAAGTGTTCACAAGAGTTCATTGTATTGTCAAGTAGTTAGACGTTATCCAGCAGAGTTCAGTGTATCTTAACAATTTTGTAAATAAATTGTGTAAAAAGCCCCCATACGTGTTTCAAATTGGTGTCAGGTGTGGGGTGAAGATACAAGGATGCCTGGAAAAAAGATAAATGAACTATTGGTAGCTGAGCTCAGAAGAGAGCTCGATGAATTAGAGTTGGAAACTACTGGGAGCAAATCCGTATTGTTGAGAAGACTCCGTGAATACTACGTAAATAATAATTTGGACCCTGACGCCGTGGAGTTCGAAGACCCAGTTCAAAAAGCAAATTCTGAACTAACTCAACAACTTTCCCGGCAACATGAGGAGCTATCCAGTCAGATGAAGAGCCAGCGCGAAGATATGTCCCAGCTGAAAGAGAAGCTATCAGGACGAATGACGAGCCAACATGAGGAGCTATCCAGTCAGATGAAGAGCCAGCGCGAAGATATGTCCCAGCTGAAAGAGGAGCTATCAGGACGAATAACGAGCCAACAAGAAGAACAAACTCAACAACTTTCCCAGTTGCAAAAGGAGCTATCAGGACGAATGACGAGCCAGCAAGAGGAGCTATCCAGTCAGATAAGAAGCCAGCGCGAAGAGGTGTCCCAGCTATCACAACGGATGTCTACCCTACCAGAAGAGTTATCCAGTTCCTTCTCCCAGCAAATATCACATCTTCGTGACGAGCAAAATCAGCAAGTTGCCAACTTGAATCAGCAAGTGGACAACTTGGATCAGCAAGTGACCAAAATGCGAGACGAGCAAAATCAGCAAGTTGCCAACTTCAGAGACGAGATCAACCAGCAAATGCAATCCGAGATAGAAAAACTTAAACGAGAACTGGGAGCTTGTCTACAAAACCAAACCATCCATCACGGCGACGAAGATGCAGGAAGGATGGAAACCTGCCACGCAGACGTCGAACGACAAACAAGCGAGGAGACGACCCATGTACGAACGACGATGAAACCCCCGACCTTCGACGGGAAGACTTCCTGGCCAAATTACCTGAAACAATTCGACGCAGCGGCCAGAGCTAATGGATGGTCATCCCAGGAGAAAGCATTGTCCCTAACCGTAGCTCTGCGAGGCGAAGCTTTAGACACCGGATGAAGCTGACAACTTCGAGTTATTGGTGAATCGTCTAGAGATGCGTTATGGTCAAACTCATCTACAACCGGTGTACCGAATGCAGTTAAAGAGCCGAAAACAGAAAAATGGAGAAACTATCCAGGAATTTGAAGCGGATGTAGCAAGAATGGTACGACTTGCGTATTCAAATGCAGCGGAGGATTTTCTGGAGTGCCTAGCAGTCCAAACCTTCACCGATGGTCTTCGAGACGTCAAGTTGCAGCGCGCTGTACGGTTGGCGCGGCCGAAGACTCTTGTGGACGCCTTGACCATTGCCCTGGAGTTTGAGGCGGCGACGGAGGCCTCAAGTGGAGTTGCTCGACTAAGGGAAATCACCGGTAACTACGACCATGCCGTTCATTCCATTAGCGACGTTGAAGCGGTAGTAGAGAGATTAATGAAGTTATCTCCAAGAAGAAGGCGCCAAGTGAGATGCTGGAACTGCGGAGAACTAGGCCATATAAGAAATACTTGCCCCCAAAAAGAAAAATCTCCTGCTGAAGTACCCCAGCAGCAGGAAAACTTTAAACGGGTCGACTCCTGGAGGGCGAAATCGACCACAAACATTCCCGAAGCCCCTCACACCATTAAATTGGCAACTCTGCGACATCACGTGGACAGCTTATATGTAGATGGCCTCCTTGATGGGAAGAATATTAGCATGCTGCTAGACACTGGAGCTACAAAAACTATCGTCCGACCAACCATCATTATGCGAAATAAGATGTTGCCTACCAGTTGGAGACTGCGTACCGCTACCGGAGATTCTGCTAGAGTCTACGGTGAGATACAGGTGACGCTACAGTTTGGTTCAACCTCTCTTGTTCACTCAGTGCTGGTGGCTGACGTTGATGAAGATGTTGTTCTGGGCATGGATGTTATGCTCCACTGTGGTTTTCATTTGGATCTTCGCCAACGTATCCTTCGTACTGGTAATGAAGAAATATTCCTGCACCGAAAACAAGTTGACAATGCCTCGATTAAGCTAATCGATGATATCGAACTTCCGGCAAGCTGCGAATGTGTCGTCACAGCGCGGTTGGATGGACTGGAGCCAGATGGTGCCCCAGCCATGATAGAGCCGAAGAAACATGACCATGAATTGGGAAAAGGACTCCTTGTGGGTAAGACTCTTGTTAGATCCGCCAAAGAGGTACCCATCCGAGTTATCAACTTGAACGATCATCCAGTTCTTCTCCGAAAGGACACGGAAATGGGAAGTTTAGAACCAGTAATGGCCATAATTCGCAAGATAAATGTTACGGAAACAGATGAGACCAACGAAATTGAACAATTAATGACAAAATTAGACCCCTCTTTGTCAAAATTAGAAAAGAAACAGGTAAGAGATCTACTTTACCGTTATAAACCTGTATTTGGTTCTAAAAGTAAACTGGGAAGAACTGATGTTGTACAACATAGAATTGACACTGGTGATGCACGTCCGATTCGACAGGTACCCCGAAGGATGCCTCAAGTTAAAAAGGAAGAAGCAGACAGAGCCCTTAAAGAAATGATTCAAAATGGCATAGTCGAACCATCCAGTAGTCCGTGGGCTTCTCCTGTGGTATTAGTGAGAAAGAAAGACGGATCAATGCGGTTTTGTGTCGACTATCGAAAGCTAAATGATGTCACTAAGAAGGACAGTTATCCTCTGCCAAGGATTGATGATGCCCTCGACGCTTTGGCGGGTTCTACTCTGTTTTCTACCTTGGACCTTAAAAGCGGATACTGGCAAGTTAAAATGAATCCTGCAGACAAAGAAAAGACTGCCTTTACCAGTGGATCAGGGTTATGGCAATTCACGGTCCTTCCATTTGGCCTCTGTAATGCTCCTGCGACGTTTGAACGACTAATGGAGAACATCCTGCGGGGTTTGTCATGGGAAACTTGTCTAGTTTATCTAGACGACATCATCATAATGGGTAAGACCTTTAAGGAACATTTATCTAACCTGGAAGAAGTTTTTAAAAGATTACAGAACGCTAATCTAACATTGAATGTTAAGAAATGCCACTTGTTCCAGAGACAGGTCAACTATTTAGGACATAACGTAAGCAAGGATGGCGTTGCTGTTGACCCCGCTAAGATACAAGCCGTTCAGGAATGGCCAATCCCTATCGACAAACATCAGCTCCGGAGTTTCTTGGGTCTTTGTTCCTATTACCGACGATATGTCAAGAATTTTGGAGACATCGCCAAACCCTTGACACGTTTGACAGAACAAGATAAGTCCTTCTGTTGGGATCAGGAATGTCAAAAGGCGTTTAAAATATTGAAGAAACAGCTTACGTCAGCACCTGTTCTTGCTTATCCACTTCCTGATGGTAAGCTTATTTTGGACACCGACGCCAGCAATGTGGGAATTGGAGCCGTCTTGTCACAGCTACAAGACGGTAAAAGGAAAGAGTGGTTGGTTACTTCAGCAAAAGTTTATCGAAAGCTGAAAAGAACTACTGTGTAACTCGGAGGGAACTGTTAGCAGTTGTAAAATCCGTCGAACACTTTTATTAATATCTGTATGGCAGAAAATTCCTGATCAGAACAGACCATGCTAGTTTAAAGTGGCTACTTAGCTTTAGGAACCCAGAAGGACAGATAGCAAGATGGCTCGAAAAACTGCAGGAATATGATGTTGAAATCGAGCACAGACCTGGAACCAGACATCGTAATGCTGATGCACTTTCCAGAAGACCATGTCGAACTGATTGCCCCCATTGTACCCGTATGGAGCAGAACGAGGAAAAACTTGCCTTAGTTAAGGTTGTGCCAGAAGACGAGAGCTCTATGCTGGAGGAGCAACAAGAAAACGATCCCGTTCTGAGAAAGATTAGGGAGTGGAAGAGAATGGACCGTCGTCCGTTGTGAAGAGAGATATCCTCATCCTCTCCTGCTTTAAAAGCATACTGGTCCCAATGGAACTCTTTAATTTTGGACGGAGGGCTCGTTAAAAGACTTGTAGAAAATTCCGAGGGCACAGAAACAAGGAAACAAATAGTGGTCCCAAGAAATGCTGTACCGGAAATTTTAAAACAGATGCATAATGATAGTTCTGGAGGACATCTGGGTATCACGAAAACGCTGCAAAAGATCCGAGAGGGATTTTACTGGGTAAATTGCACTAATGATGTTAAAGATTGGTGTCGTAAATGCACTACATGTGCTGCCAGTAACGGTCCGCACCGAAAACCGAAGGCGAAAATGCAGCAATACCTGGTTGGAAGTCCTTTTGAAAGAATCGCAGTAGATGTATTGGGGCCACTTCCACAGACCGATGTAGGAAACAAGTACATCTTTGTTGTAATGGACTACTTCACTAAATGGGTTGAAGCATATGCAGTTCCCAATCAGGAAGCTACCACTTTAGCAGATATATTGGTTGAAGAATTCGTAAGCCGATTTGTGGTACCATTAGAATTACATTCAGACCAAGGAAGATATTTTGAGAGCAAGCTGTTTCAAGAAGTTTGCCAAAGATTAGGCATCCACAAAACGAGAACCACAGCGATGCACCCTCAGTCTGATGGAATGGTGGAACGAATGAACCGGACTATAACCAACTATCTGTCAAAAGTGGTGTCAGATTGTCAGAGGGATTGGGATCGACATATTCCACTATTTCTAATGGCAATTCGATCGGCCATCAACGAATCAACTGGCCAAACGCCTGCGAAGGTCCTGTTCGGTAGAGAAATGAGGCTACCATGTGACTTGGTGTTTGGTTGTAAACCTGGTGAAGAAATGGCACGTGAACAATATGTCACCGACCTTCAGAATCGAATGGAAAATATACACAACCTGGTGCGTGGAAAACTACAATTATCTAGTGATCGGATGAAGAGGAACTATGACACACGGACAATAAAAAAGAGTTACCAAGTTGGAGATTTAGTCTGGCTCTATAACCCCCGACGGCGTCGAGGTATTTGTCCCAAATTACAAAAGAACTGGGAAGGTCCTTACACCATCAAGAAGAAGATTAACGATGTCATTTATCGGATCGTGAAAATTCCCAGAGGGAAACCCGTCGTGGTCCATCATGATCGTTTGGCGCCTTACCAGGGAAACCACAGTGGAGATGCGCAGCAACTCCAAGAAGATGGTTTGGCTGGCTCAGGGAGTGTGCGGGATTCCGATGTAGGAAATAACATTCCAGGAGGAATGAATCTAAGGAGGGGGCAGTGTAACGGGATAACCGTAAAGGAAGGGACCTTAATTTGAAAGATTGTTGTTGACAGTTGATTTTTAGAAGTTTGTAAAAAAATCAACTGACCATTTTAAATAATGTTTCTAGAAAATTCTAGAAACTTCTAAACACACTGACTAGATTAAATAATGTTGTATATAAGGGGATGCATGGGCAGTTTACGTCAGTTCGAGTCAAGTGTTCACAAGAGTTCATTGTATTGTCAAGTAGTTAGACGTTATCCAGCAGAGTTCAGTGTATCTTAACAATTTTGTAAATAAATTGTGTAAAAAGCCCCCATACGTGTTTCAATATATATAAAAGGGTAAAATTATTAGGCATGTACGCAAAAAGGATCAATAAGGCCACGAGTAGGAATGGTAACCGCAGACATGCATGTTTCTGGCTCATTAGCCGTCATCAGTGCGGCATAACCAAGTAGGGTATTGCACTTCGCTAGCAAAAGTGTTGGGTACTTGGGAGCAAAGGATGTTGGGGAAACATGTGTAAAGAACCATAAAAACACAAAAACAACGAAAGCTCACACATGTTTCCCCAACATCCTTTGCTCCCAATTACCCAACACTTTTGCTAGCGAAGTGCAATACCCTACTTGGTTATGCCGCACTGATGACGGCTAATGAGCCAGAAACATGCATGTCTGCGGTTACCATTCCTACTCGTGGCCTTATTGATCCTTTTTGCGTACATGCCTAATAATTTTCCCCTTCTGTTTGTATTAATACGCGTTTTCTTGGCACTTTGTTTATATATATATATATATATATATATATATATATATATATATATATATATATATATATATATATATATATATATATATATATATATATATATTGATATTGATATGGATTTTTCTTCTTGGGACAGGTTTCTTCAGTGAGTTGTTGGAACGTGGTCTGGCATTTTTAAATCGGTTGTCTAGATTAAGTAAATTTTTGATATTGTATTGTTTTTGTTTAGTTTAGAGATTGTTTGATTGATAGAGAGGATTATGAAATGAATTTTGATAGAAATAACATATAATGTCAAATTTGATTAGAAAAAAAATATATAAAACTATAGAAAAACCAAATATCGAGTTTTAAAATTTCATATATATACAATTAAAAATATTACAGAAATAAATAGGTAATTATTAAACAAGAAAGAAGTAAGAATATAAAATAAAAAAAACATTCATTAGAAGATATTATAAGCCAGTGAAGTCCAGGGATAGCAGTACTATGAGGAGATGATTGGAACCATAGGAAGCAGTTATTAAATATTATAGAAAGAAGATTGAAAATTACCAAGAAGAGATTTTTATAATTTTTTTTAAATTGATTGTCAAGACAATCGATTTAAAAATCCAGGATCCACGACCTATAATTCTTGAAGGAGGGTATTCCCAGAGGGAGGATCCATATCAATTGGCGCCCTAGAACATGTGGCTGCTTCGGCAGTAAGGGTAAGAAATTTTTTTTTACTATCAGGTGTCAAGCTTACTTTATTTATTATAAAAAGTGTGAAAGATTAAATAAGTTGTAATAAGTGTATGAAATTAAGAGGGGGAAAGAATACAAAAGTTAATATCTTAGAACAAGGGGATAATAGTGATAATCAGGAAAATCAAATCAGTCAGGATAGAGAGGGTATTAAGGATAGTCAAAATAGGCAGGGTAGTCAGTGTAGTAAGGATAATAAGGGTAATCAAAGTAATCAGGATAGTAAAATGGGGGATAGAAAGGAATCATGGGAACAAATGATGGAAATGTTAAAAAATATAAACAAGAACATGGATTCTATGAAAAAAGAAATAAAACAAGATATAGAAGCAAATAACAAAAATACTGAAGCGATAAAACAAGATATTAACAAAAATAAAGAAGAAATAAACAATAATATGAAGTCTATGAAAAAAGAAATGCAAGAAATGAACAAGAATATGGATGTAATAAAAAAAGACATGAATAAGAATATGGATTCTATAAAAAAAGAATTCAAAAATGAGATGAAGAAACAAATGGAAATAAACAAACAAAAATTGGAAGAAACAAAGAAAGAAATAAGAACTGAAATGATAATGAGAAAAACAGATTTAGAGGAATTACAAGAATTAAAAATTAAAATAATTATTAACAAGGAATGCAAAGATGAAATAAAAGAAAATAATGCTAATACAAATAAAAAATTAAATGACTTAGAGATAATTATAAAACAGGAGAATGTGGAAAAGAAAAATGTAATAGAAGAAATACAAAATACAGCAAAGAAGATATGTGAGATGGAAGAAAAAGTAAAAAAAATAAAGGTAGTACAAGAAAAAGAAAGTGAAATGTTATTAGAAGAAAGGGAAAGAAGAAAAATAAATAAAAATCAAAATAATATGAAAATAATTAAAATTAAACATAAATTTAATGGAAAATATGAAGAAAGGGGAACGAAATTTAAATTTGTAAGAAAGCTATATACAGAGAAGTATCAAGAACGGGGAAAGAAATTTAAATTTATAAAAAGTTTGTATCACGGGAAATAAAGAAAAAAAAAACGGGAAATATCAGGAAAGGGGTAAGATCACAAAATTTATAAAAATTATATGTAGGAAAATATTAGGAAAGGGGAGTCTATAAAATTTATATGTATAGGGAAATTCCAAAAGCGGGGGAACAAATCTAAAACTTTCAAAAAATTATATTTTGATAAATGTTAAGAAGGGGGAATGAATTTTATAAAAAAATAGTAAAATAGAAATGAAAAATTGCATAAAGAAGACGTTAAAAGTAGATATAACGATACGGACTGATTTGTTAGATAGATTTAGTATATTGGGTTAAAATTGATATTCTAAATTAAAAGCTTGACAACTGATGGTGAAGAAAAATTTCCTACTGAAAGGAAATTTGATTTGGCAAGGTGAAGTGATTCACCAAGTCAAATCAAATTTGGGGGAAATTGATATGGATTTTTCTTCTTGGGACAGGTTCCTTCAGTGAGTTGTTGGAACGTGGTCTGGCATTTTTAAATCGGTTGTCTAGATTAAGTAAATTTTTGATATTTTATTGTTTTTGTTTAGTTTAGAGATTGTTTGATTGATAGAGAGGATTATGAAATGAATTTTGATAGAAATAACATATGTCAAATTTGATTAGAAAAAAAAATATAAAACTATAGAAAAACCAAATATCGAGTTTTAAAATTTCATATATATACAATTAAAAATATTACATAAATAAAATTACATAAATAAATAATTATTAAACAAGAAAGAAGTAAGAATATAAAATAAAAAAAACATTCATTAGAAGATATTATAAGCCAGTGAAGTCCAGGGATAGCAGTACTATGAGGAGATGATTGGAACCATAGGAAGCAGTTATTAAATATTATAGAAAGAAGATTGAAAATTACCAAGAAGAGATTTTTATAATTTTTTTAAATTGATTGTCAAGACAATCGATTTAAAAATCCAGGTTCCACGACCTATAATTCTTGAAGGAGGGTGTTCCCAGAGGGAGGATCCATATCAATATATTGAAATGGATCCTCCCTCAGGAACACCCCCTTTCAATAAAATTATCGGTCGTGGATTCAAGAATTTTTAAATTGATTGTCCTAAAAATAAAGTACAAAATTGTAAATATAAAAAATTATTCTTTCGCGTCTTTCTAATTCTTTCTTTCTCCGTTTTTCCACTCTTTCTCTATATCTTCCTCTTCCAACTACTTTCCAACTCCTTCTTGCTACTGCCTTTCCATCTATTTAATACCTTTCTGCTGCTCAACTCTTTCTCTATACCTTCTTCTTTTACAATTTTCCAACTCTGACCTCTCTGTATCCTCTTATCCAATTCCAATTACCTTTTTATTTATTTATATTTTTATTTATAAACTCTTCTTATTTTAATTTAAATTTCAATATTTAATTTTTTACAATTTTATTTCATCTGACTTTTACAAAATTAACTCAATGACAATCTAATCAATAATCATCTCTTAACAACATAACATCCTATAATCTAAACAAAAACAAATCCAATCTAAAAAAAATACTTAATCAAGACAACCGATTTAAAAATCATGACCACGTTCCAACACTTCACTGAAAGAATGTGCACCATTGAAGAAAAATCCATATCAATTTCCCCCAAATTTGATTTGACTAAAGCTGACAAAGGCAATTGTGTAGTTATTATAGATAAAACTTGTTACATTAACAAAGTCACTAATTTTCTTTCGGAAAACAATTTCATAGAGCTACCTCAGAATCCTATAAAAAAATACGTGTCTAACTTGAAACGACTAATCAAAGATTTTGAAAATTTTTTTAGTGAACATGATGCTCCTTTTCTTAAGGTACCTAGCAATCACTTAACACCGAGGTTGTATGGATTACCTAAACTACATAAAGATAATATTCCAATCAGACCAGTTGTAAGTTTCGTCAATACTCCTGCTTCTGTTCTTTCGAAGTTCATCTTAAAACTAATTGCTGACTTAACACAATTTAAACCTAAAAATTCGGTAAGTAACACTATTCAACTTATTAATAATCTAGCCAAAGTGAAATTAGATCAGAATTTAACAATGCTTTCTTTTGATGTAAGCAATCTTTTTACTTCAGTCCCAAAGTGTGAAACCATAACTTTAGTAAAAAATCTTTTAATTTCTAAGTTCATTTCACATAGTACAACTGACTTTTTTGTTTTCAACAACACACTATACAGACAGCCAGATGGCTTAGCTATGGGCAGTTGCTTGTCACCATTTCTTGCTGACTTATTTATGGACAATTTGGAGAACTCTATCATTTTAAAACATTCCGAAATTTTACACTGGTTTAGATATGTGGATGATTGTTTGGTTTTCATTGAAGGTGACCATTCCACAGCTAGTAGTTTGCTTAACAAAATCAATATTGCCCATCCGAATATTAAGTTTACCATGGAACTAGAATCTGAGTCTAAAATTAATTTCCTAGATATCACCATTGATCGATCTAACAATGTCTTTGATTTCAGTATCTTTAGAAAGCCAACTCAAACTGATCATGTTATTCATAATTCTTCTTTTCATCCAATTTCACATAAACTAGCAGCTTTTCATAGCTTCCTTTATAGATTGGAAAATATTCCCATGTCAACAGTGAATTATAACAAAGAATTAAATATCATAAAACAGATTGCTGTCAACAATGGTTACGAAATCCATGTTATAGATGGTATTCTTAGAAAGAATAAGAATAGGAAACTTGAACGCTTGGCCTATCAATCTGGCGGTACTCAACCTAATAAATACTTTTCTTTACCTTTTGTCAACCATAATCTTTGTCTTAAATTACAAAAGGTTTTATCAGATAACTTTGAAAATATTAAAATCTCTTACAAAGTTAACAACAGCCTTAGCAAATTACTTGTTAATAGCAAAGATCCATTAAGCACATTGGACAAAAGTGGAGTTTATAGGCTTAACTGTTCTGATTGTGACGCATCTTATGTGGGAAGGACTTGTAGATCTTTAAGAACCAGGGTTTCCGAACATGTTAATAATATTAATTCTTCTACTTTTGCACATCATTTACAATTTAATCAACATAATATTAATATTGATAAAGATGTCTCTCTTTTACATAACATTTCAGATAAGAACTTTTTGAAACTTGATATGTTTGAGGATTTGGAAATTTTAAAAGAAAAAAAGAAAAGTCCAAATTGTGTCAACAAACAATCTTCTTTTAACAGAGGATTCACTCCTTTACATAGGAGGCTTTTCGATTAATATTCACATTTATTATAAATATCAATTTTCTTCTAACATCTAAAAATGTTTTATTTTATTAATTTTTCAATTGTATATTTTTCTTTTAATCTTTTAAAAATTTTAATATTATTAGTATTAATGTGGCATTGTACATTAGATATTTTAGCGAATCGTGTAAATATGCCTAACATTTGTCTCAACATTTGACAATTTTGACATTGACATTTCACTATCCTTCTTGGGTTGGGCTGTATTTTTCCGACGCCATTGTATGCACTCATTTCTTAAATTTAGTTTGAGTATAAGTTTTTTACCTTTTTGGTATCGTCTTGTTTTTTAAAAAATTTTGGATGTTTCTATTTACATTTAATCTATTGTCCAGTCTGGTCTCTGACAAGTAAGTAAAAATCAAATTTTCTCTTGATAATTTTCTAATTTCTTTTCTTATTAGTCAAACGTAACAACAGTGACTAATTGATTTTACTTATTTTCAGGGAGCACTGATGATGACTTATTGTCGAAAGCGCTCTGCCAATTAATTTTGTTATTAAAATTTGTACCAACATACAACTTTTTGTTCACATTTTGACTATAAGATTACTAATAAAATCTATTGCCACTATTTCTAAACATCCACTTGCCATTACAGTTTTCACTATATTATAATTTTTATGATTTTTCTCTTTTACTAATTGACAAACATGACATTTTCTAGTTACCTCTTTTGATATTTTATGATCCCTTTTACATATATAATTTTCCCTAAAAATTAACCATATTTTTCTTGCTCCTATATGCCCATATTCTAAATGTAATTCCCTTAAACTTCTTATTCCCAAATCTTCCGTTATTACATACAATTCTATTTCTCCCACCTTTTTAATCACTATATTATCCTGTATTATTGATCTATTTTTTTCTTTTTCTGTTAAATTTCTTTGATCTTCTAATATTTGATTTAATGAATATATTCCTTCAACATCTTTCATTACATTCACACCTATTTTAATTATTTTCCTATTATCAGTTTTTTCTTCCCTTGTTAATGCATCTGATACAATATTTACTTTTCCTGCTATATATCTAATTTCAAAATCATACTCTTGTAAACTCAATATCCACCTATGAATTCTATTATTTCCATATCTATTTTTTAAAATTGATGTTAATGCCAAATGATCAGTTTCCACAAAAAATTTTCCCCCTAATAAATAAAACCGTGATTTGTTTATACAGAATATGATACTGGCTAATTCTAATTCTGATACACTATAATTTTTTTCATATTTCTTTGTTATTCGTGATCCAAAACAAATTGGAACTTCAACTCCCCTCTGAATCTGAATTAATACCCCCGCAAACCTATCTTTTGATGCATCAGTACGTAATATAAACTTTTCATAATAATTTGGATGATATACTGTTAACTTTTTACAAAATTCCTGTTTTAAATTTTGAAACGCTTCTTCCCTTTCTTTTGTCCATTCCCACTTTTGATCTTTTTTTAATAATTCTATCAACTTTAATTCTTTTTTACTTAAATCTGGTATTAATCTCTTATAATAATTAACAATTCCTACAAATCCCCTCAATGTCTTTAAATTTGTTGGCCTTTTATACTCTCTAATTCCTTGTATCCTATTCTCATCCATTTCCATTCCCTTTTCATTTATCTTATATCCCAAAAATGTTACCTCTTTTTGAAAAAACCTACATTTATCAATATTTATCTTTAACCCCGCAATATCTAATTCTCTCATTACAATTTCTATATGTTCCATATGATCTTTTTCATTTTTAGAAAATATCAAAATATCATCAACATAATGCAACACAAATTCATCATAATTATCTAAAATTTTATGAACTGCGCGTACTAATGCTGCACAAGCACTTTGCACGCCAAATGGAACTACACAAAACCTATATACCACCCCATCTATAATCTCTACTTTGTTTGTCTAAAGGAATCAACCAAAAACTATGTTTCAAATCAATCTTAGAAAACCACTCTGATTCACTCAACCTTCCAAAAATCCCATCCACATTCATTGGAGCTTCATATTGTGGAACAGAAAATTTATTAATATTTCTTTCATCCAAACACAACCTTAATTCCCCGTTTGATTTTTTAACAACCACTATTGGATTAATAAATCTAGTGTTACTTTTTTCTAATACCCGCTTCTAACATTTCTTTTACTTGTTTTCCGACATCTTTACGATATAAATATGGAATTGGATATGTTCTTATTCTAAATGATTCTATATTCTTTACCTCAATCTTATGTGTATATTCTATAGCTATTCTCATTTCCTTCATTATTAATTTCTTATATTTAATAATTATATTCTTTACCTGTTCTTTAAATTTTTCATTACATATAAATTCAAATTTATTAATTTTCTCATAATCCTGATCTTTTTCCATCAAATTTATTTGTTTTTATTCATTACCCTTATTTTTTTCAAAATTCCATTTTATTTTATCATGCTCAATTTCCACCCATTTATTTTCATAATCAATTTTCACATTATATCTATGTCACAAATCAGTCCCTATCACTATATCAATTCCTAAATTTTCTACTAATAAAATAGTTATTTATGATATGAGTGTTAAAAGTGAGGTTTTATTTTGTGAGTGAAAACGTTTGTGAAATGAGCAATTGCACAATTTCCCGAACAAAATAAAATCACTTTTAACACAAATACCATACAATGTTTTTTGTACAACTTCCCTATTTTGATACTGAAACGAGCGAATTTTCAATGACAATGAACCAAACCGTGTTAAAAGTAAACTAAACCGTGTTAAAAGTAAACTTGTTTACATGGCAACGTGTTAAAAGTATTTTTAACACGCTGCTATGTAAACAATCGTTTTTAACATTGTTTGCTATCATTAAAAGTGTCACTTTTAATGACAGTTGTACAAAAATTCCATTTCTATATTTTTTTTATTTTCTAATTCTATTGACTTAATAACAGATTTATTTACTTCATATAATTTTTTCCCATTTGCACCTACCAAAGTTATTTTTGGCACAGTTATTAATTTTTCTTTTTCATCTATCAATTTTTTATTTAACAATGATGCCTCAGAACCTGTATCTATTAAACATAAAATATTATTTATTCCTAATTTTCCTTAAATATAAATTAACCCATTTTCTCCCTGAAATTCATTATCCTCCCCAAATTTAACAAATTCCAACACTTCACTGAAAGAATGTGCACCATTGAAGAAAAATCCATATCAATATATATATATATATATATATATATATATATATATATATATAATAAACAAAGTGCCAAGAAAATGCGTATTAATATAAACAAAAGGGGACAATTATTGGGCATGTACGCAAAAAGGATCAATAAGGCCACGAGTAGGAATCGTAACCGCAGACATGCATGTTTCTGGCTCATTAGCCGTCATCAGTGCGGCATAACCAAGTAGGGTATTGCACTTGGCTAGCAAAAGTGTTGGGTACTTGGGAGCAAAGGATGTTGGGGAAACATGTGTAAAGAAACATAAAAACACAAAAACAACGAAAGCTCACACAGGAGTCCTATCGCCATTTTGTGCTTTCGGCCAGCTGTGCCAATGGGTTTTCGGCTAGCAACCAGCGTCGCAACGTTGGCGAAACGGACTCATTGTGTTTGAGTCGTTCTAAGCCCAGGATATGAAATAAACAAAGTGCCAAGAAAATGCGTATTAATATAAACAAAAGGGGACAATTATTGGGCATGTACGCAAAAAGGATCAATAAGGCCACGAGTAGGAATGGTAACCGCAGACATGCATGTTTCTGGCTCATTAGCCGTCATCAGTGCGGCATAACCAAGTAGGGTATTGCACTTGGCTAGCAAAAGTGTTGGGTACTTGGTAGCAAAGGATGTTGGGGAAACATGTGTAAAGAAACATAAAAACACAAAAACAACGAAAGCTCACACAGGAGTCCTATCGCCATTTTGTGCTTTCGGCCAGCTGTGCCAATGGGTTTTCGGCTAGCAACCAGCGTCGCAACGTTGGCGAAACGGACTCATTGCTAGCCGAAAACCCATTGGCACAGCTGGCCGAAAGCACAAAATGGCGATAGGACTCCTGTGTGAGCTTTCGTTGTTTTTGTGTTTTTATGTTTCTTTACACATGTTTCCCCAACATCCTTTGCTCCCAAGTACCTAACACTTTTGCTAGCCAAGTGCAATACCCTACTTGGTTATGCCGCACTGATGACGGCTAATGAGCCAGAAACATGCATGTCTGCGGTTACCATTCCTACTCGTGGCCTTATTGATCCTTTTTGCGTACATGCCCAATAATTGTCCCCTTTTGTTTATATTAATACGCATTTTCTTGGCACTTTGTTTATTTCATATCCTGTATGCTATATTAAATAAGTACATATAAAGAAAATATTAATGGAAATAGAGAAAGGAGAATATTCTTATTCCAAGGCAGAGTGCAAAGGCAGTAAAATTGGTATAATTTATCATCATCTTCTTCACAATTCCTAAAAAAGAAAAATAAAACAAAATAAGAGATTAGAACATATGAGTACATCTAAGAGATATTTATTTTAAAGGTTCAATATAGTAATCTATAATACATAAAATTCTAATAATCATGTACTAGATAGATAATAAAATTAAATATTTAAAAGTTTATAAAGTTTACAATACTTTGGTAATTAAAAATAATTTTAAATGAGTTAGAATAGAACTAAATAAGAAAATTAAATGACAAAATATGAGAATTCATAAAAGAAGCATTAAAATTTTTACTTACTTTCAAAACACACAATTTTTGTTTTCAAGCCATATTGTAATTTGTTAATAGTTTAATTTCCAAATGAAAAGTTCTGAAAATAGAAAAATATTAGTTTATAGTTATAGCAAATTTAAAAAAAAAGGAATGATTATTGTGTTAAATTTGAATAATGAATTAGGAATTAGATTTTTTTTGTAATTTTATTTAAAAACAATTAGTAGGCGAATAGGTAATAAGAATGTATAGTTTTAGTTTGTTTAAGTATTCAGTTGTTTAGTTGTTGATTTCTGAATCTTTCTCTTGTTTTTGGTTTATTGAAGGGATAAGAGGTAATAAAGTTTGCTCCGTTAAAATTTAGAGTTTTTTCAAAATATTTATAAAAGAAAGTTTAAAATCAGTCAAAAGTATTATCAAAACTACAAAGAAGCTCCTGATAGTAATTGGTAAGAAGTAAAATTTATTTTTATGAAGAAATAAATGTTGGAAATCGTATGCTGAGCAGTTTATGGGTATATTTGCATCCTGAATTAATTTAAGAAAGCTAAAATAGTTTCTAACAAGATAGAAAATCATTATTTTACTTACCAGCGGATGTAATAGCTGTTTGTCTTCTAATTGGAAGAAGTTTTATTTGTCTAACTTTCCAAAGTGTCCTGATATCATTGCTGTCCAGAGGGAATACAAGATCTTCATAAGACGGTATTAATTTTTAATTTTTAACAATAAAGAACTTTTCTGTGTTTGATTTTTATATGTTTAATGAACATTTAATTTCACTGTGCACTGTTTCACTGTTTAAATAAGTTATTTTTCACTATTTGATAAGATTAATTTGAGTTATAATTTACAAGATTCAGAACATTTCATTTCATTTGATTCAATTGCATTTGGTTTTGAATATTGTGTGTAGAAGGTAACAACATTATTGAACATAAGTAAGGTTAGGTTAATATAGAGTCACTGTCAGAGAATATCATTTAGTATATTATTGCTAAATTTTATAATCGTTTGTTAAAATTTTCAATATTAGTTGAATTTAAATCTATTTATTATTAGAAATTTTTTGAACTCTGACCATGAGAAAGAGGATAGCCAGGAGCATATTTTAAAATAATAATATTTGAAATTAAAGAAATTAATTTGATACTTATAGGTCTCCCAACGAAAGGTTGGGACAGCCACGTGTTAGTCGGCGCAGGTAGGCGGAGTCTTTCTATCAGTGGCGGACGGAAATAAAAATATATTATACATCTTAAATTAATTTTTAATGTATGATGCTAACATAATTAAGAAGAATTTATTTTATATAAATTTGTTACTGCCCACTTTAAACTAAAAAAATACATACATTTAAAAAACAACTCAGAAACTCTCTCAGCATATTCGTAGCTAAATACAGTTTACAAAACCATTCCAGCTACCACACTGACAAGCTTTCAGAACGGTAATTGTTATCGTAACGCTCGTAAACAAACCACTGAGCATTGAACGAGAGGCCACGTGGCTGTCACAAACTTTCGTTGGGCGGTATCTACCTTCTTAACATTTATATTTAAATTTAAAATAAATTCAAGGTAAGGATTATTTTATAGCATAGCAACTTATAGAATACTACAGAGCAAGTTACATATGTTATAATATATATATATATATATATATATATATATATATATATATATATATATATTGTTATGGTATTCAATAGTTGGTCTTTATATGTAATATAAGTGTAATTAAGACTAACTAGATATTAGAATTGAATAATCAATTTATGCAAATTATCAAGGAATCATAAATAAAAAAAAATTTGGGTTGCGAGGTTTCTAGGGGGATAAAAAAAAAAAAATTATTGATAGAATGTCATAGAATTTTGGAGAGTAAAGTCAGAGAAAAAGTTTAGGAAATTATATAGAATTTTAAAAATTTAAAAACCATTATAAAGTAAATATAATAATAATAGAAATTGAAAATGAAGATAAATATTGAATGTTAATGAATATAAATATAAAAATTATAAAAGAAGATTAATGTATGAATAGAATGTTATAATAACTATATGGTAGAGTTAAATATGGAATAAAATGGATATATATAGAGAAGATTAATTGGATATTTGCATAGATTGGATTTTCAAAATAAAATAAGCATAGTTTATAAAGATAAGTATTTCTGGTATAATTTGTTATCAGCTGGTAATAGAGGTATATTAGAAATAGTTATTCGGTGATTTTAGGAAAAGAGGGCAAAATTTCATTTAAAATTAATTAGTGTTAAGTTTATGACAGGATAAATGATGAATGTTATATTGTTTTTTTAAAGTGTTGTAAAGAATTAATATATTTATATATTAAATGATGTTAAAATTGAGATGGACTTTTTAGTTTAATATTATCGAAGAACCCAACCTTGAAGAGTCACAAGAATACAATTATATGAGTATAGAGATCATAACAATTATGGCGAGCCAACGTGTGGCGTGAATAAAACAAGAATCCAGTTTAAAATAGAACAGTATATTGAAATTGAGAGGGTGATATAGACAATTGAAGTGATTAGAAAATTAGAACAGTGAAGAATTGAAATAAAACATAAATACATTATAATAGAAATAAGAGGATTAGGTGAGAGTTTTAAGTATATTTATATTTATATATAAAGACCATAAAATTTTGAAAATTTTAAAACTAAATACAAATCGAATAAATATAATAAAGTAATATAATAAGTTAACATTATAAATTAAATAAATATATAAAATAATTAAAAGATTTGAATAAAATGAATACAAGACAAAATAGAAGAAATAGAAGGAGAGAAGATGGAATACAGGAATCTAATGAAAATATGCATGAAACAGAAAGTAATGATGGATCGTCGGAAGGAGAAGAAAAAACAATGTTTCAAGTGGTACAAGCTGATGTGATAGGAGATGCGACTAGTTCAAAACCACATCAAGAAACAGAGATGGAGAAAATGTTTAAATTTTTGGAAAATAAATTTGATGAAAATAATAGAAAAATGGATTCTATGAAAAAAGAAATAAGAGAAGATATAAAAAAAGAAATAAAAGATATGAACAAGAATATGGAAACATTTAAAGATGAAATGAAAAATATTATTAAAGAAGAAAATATCAAAATACAAAAAGAAGTCGATCAATTGAAAGATGGAATTAAGGCGATGGAGGAAATGGGTAATATACACCAGGAGAAGATTAATAATATAGAAAAAAATGTGAAGGAGCAGAAAAATGAAAATAAGAAAGAAAATGAAAGAATACTACAAACTATGGAAAGGAATGTAATGGAAGTAGCAAAGAAATTTGAAGATGAAACAAAAAAATTACAAGAAATGCAAAATGAAAGAACTGAGGATGGTTCCTATATGATAATACATGGAGGAGAAGGAGCAGTAAAATTTACAGGGAATATCAGTATATTACATCCATGCACGTATATGAATATGATTAAAACTAAGACTAGGAACAAAAGAGATTGGAAAGAAATTATAAGAAGTTCTTTGAAAGATAATGCTGCATTATGGTATGCAACACAGGAAAATGAAATATTAACCTTTAATGATTTTGAAAGGGAATTTCTTAAATATTTCTGGGGTGAATCAAAACAAGGGGTGAGTAGGGAAAAATTTATATTTCGGAAAATTCAATTATAGATTAGGGAATAATTTAACTAATTATGCGTTACAATTATATAATGTTGCACAATATTTGGAACCTCCTATGAGAGAAGAGGAAATAATTTTATATATTTCTAGACATTATGATATAACAGTTTCTGAAACAATAGTTATACAAAATATTAAAAAAAAAGAACAATTGATTGAGTATTTAAATCGAGTTGAAAGAAATTTAAAGATTAATGAAAATAGATCACAAAATTATGAAAATGATAGATTTAGAAATTATCAAAACAGAAATGGATATAATAGAGTAAGAGAAGAAATGCGTAATAGAAACAATGGAAATTATAATTATGGATATAATGGGAGAGAAAATGGAAATCGTATAAACGGAAATACATATAGAAATGGAAATAATATGGATAATAATAATAATATAAGAAATGGAAATAACAGAAATGAAAATGGTTTTCAAAATGTAAATAATGGAAGATATGAAAGATCAAGATATAGAAATATAAATGAAATTCATAATAATAATAATAATAATCGAGAAGATAGAAATGGAAACAATAATGTACCTAGAAGAATAAATCAAATTAATATGCAAAGTAGAGAAATAGATAAAATGCTAGAAAATAATATAATTGAGAGAAGTGATACATCTTTCATTAATCCAATTGTAGTTGTGAAAAAAGGGAATGGAGAGTTAAGGTTATGTCTAGATGCTAGAAATATTAACAAATTTTCAATACCACAATATGAGAAACCTATGCATATTGAAGCAATATTTGGTAGAATAACAGGAATTGAAATTTTTAGTAAAATAGATTTAAAACATAGTTTTTGGTTAATACCTCTACATAAAAGTAGTAGGAAATATACTGGTTTTAGTATTGATGGTGTAGTATATCAATTTAAAGTAGTACCATTCGGTATACAAAGTGCATGTGCAGCTTTGGTTAAAGCATTACATAAAATTTTAAACAAATATGAAAATTTTGTTGTTCATTATGTAGATGATATATTAATTTATTCAAAAAGTGAAGAAGAACATAAAAAACACTTAAATATTGTGTTAAAAGAATTGGATTTAGCGGGATTGAAAGTAAATAAAGAAAAATGTCAATTTTTCTTAAAAGAAGTGATATATTTAGGATTTAAAATTAATAAAAATGGAGTAGAGATGGATACGGAAAGAGTAGATAAAATTTTAAAATTTGAGAAACCAAAAAGTTTAAAGCAAATAAGGGGATTTTTGGGAATGATGAATTATTATAAAAAGTTAATACCAAATCTATCAGAAAAACAGATTCCATTAGTAGAATTATTAAAGAAAAATGTAAAATGGAACTGGAATGAAGAAAGAGAACAAGCATTCAATGATTTAAAAAAAATGTTTACTAATAATTTGAAGGTATATCATCCAAATTATGAATTAGATTTTATATTAAGAACAGATGCATCAATTAATAAGTTAGCAGGGGTTTTAATACAAGTACAAAATGGAATAGAAGTACCAATATGTTTTATGTCTAGAGTCACAAAAATGTATGAAAGAAATTATAGTGTATCAGAATTGGAATTTGCGAGTATAGTTTTTTGTGTGCAAAAATGTCGATTTTATTTAATTGGAAAAAAATTTATAATTGAAACCGATCACATGGCTTTGAAGAATGTAATGGTCAATCGATTTAATAATAATAGGATATATCGATGGAGTTTATTATTACAAGAATATGATTTTGAAATTAGATATTTATCAGGAAAGGAAAATATTATTGCAGATACATTATCAAGAGAAAGTAGTGAAAATAAGGATAAAGGAAGAATAATACAAATTGGAATGAACAAATTAATAGAAGATGAAGGTATGTTTTCGGAAGAAGAAATAATAAGAAGTCAACAAAATTTAACAGAAAAAGAAAAACAGAATACTTTAATTAAAGATGGATATTATATAAAGGAAATAGGAAATGAAGAAGTTTATGTAATTGAGAGTTATTTAGGAAAACAAATATTAAAAAATTTACATGTAACATATGGACATATAGGTTCAAGAAAATTATGGTTATTATTTAGAGAAAATTTTATCATGAAAAAAGATCAAAAGATAGCAAAAGGAATAACAAGAACATGTAAGATATGTCAATTGAATAAAAATAAGAATAAAGTGAATAAAAATATTGGGAAAAGTGTTACAGCAATGGAAAAATTGGAAATAATAGCAATAGATTTCATTAGTAATCTAATAAGAAGTAAAAATAATAATAAACATATATTGGTAATTGTCGATGTTTTTACAAAATTTATAAAATTATACCCATGTAGAAGGACAAATTATAAAAGTATTAAAAATTGTTTACAAAAATTTATAGAAGAAATAGGTAAACCAAGGACATGTGTAATGGATAATGCAACGTATTTTCAAGGACAGAATTTAGAAAAATTTTTAAAAAGGAAAGGAATCAAAAAGAATTGTATTAGTATAAGACATCCTGCAGCAAATCCTGCAGAAAGATATATTAAAGAAGTGATAAAATTTTTACGAATAAGTTTAAATGGAAAGAAACATAAAGAATGGGAAAATTATATTAATAAAGTAGAAATGTATATCAATGATATTCCAAATGTAATAACAGAAGAAACACCAACATATTTAATGTTAGGTCAAAAACCAAAACGAAATTGGGAAGAAGAAGAAGAAAGAAAAAAATATGATGAAATTATAGAAAAAGTAAGAAAAAGGTTAATGGATGTGTGGGAAAAATATTATAAAAAAATTAAGAAAAAAGTGAAATATCCTGTAAGGTTTAAGAAAGGAGATTTGGTAATAATAAAAGCATATATAAGTGGAAATTTAAAGAAAAATGAATCAGGGAAATTAAAAGCAATATTTGAAGGACCATATAGAATAGTAAATGAGGAAGGTGTTAATAGTTATATTGTTGAAGATCCGATAACAAGAAATGTTAGAGGAGTATTTAATATTGAAGCTTATATAGGTATTTTGAAGAAACTTAGAGTATTCAGAATTTGTGTTAATATGTTAATTGTTATATATTTTAAATTTTAAATTATTAAAATTTTTTTTCTAAAATTTATAAAATTTTAAATTTGGGAAATTGTTATGGTATTCAATAGTTGGTCTTTATATGTAATATAAGTGTAATTAAGACTAACTAGATATTAGAATTGAATAATCAATTTATGCAAATTATCAAGGAATCATAAATAAAAAAAAATTTGGGTTGCGAGGTTTCTAGGGGGATAAAAAAAAAAAAATTATTGATAGAATGTCATAGAATTTTGGAGAGTAAAGTCAGAGAAAAAGTTTAGGAAATTATATAGAATTTTAAAAATTTAAAAACCATTATAAAGTAAATATAATAATAATAGAAATTGAAAATGAAGATAAATATTGAATGTTAATGAATATAAATATAAAAATTATAAAAGAAGATTAATGTATGAATAGAATGTTATAATAACTATATGGTAGAGTTAAATATGGAATAAAATGGATATATATAGAGAAGATTAATTGGATATTTGCATAGATTGGATTTTCAAAATAAAATAAGCATAGTTTATAAAGATAAGTATTTCTGGTATAATTTGTTATCAGCTGGTAATAGAGGTATATTAGAAATAGTTATTCGGTGATTTTAGGAAAAGAGGGCAAAATTTCATTTAAAATTAATTAGTGTTAAGTTTATGACAGGATAAATGATGAATGTTATATTGTTTTTTTAAAGTGTTGTAAAGAATTAATATATTTATATATTAAATGATGTTAAAATTGAGATGGACTTTTTAGTTTAATATTATCGAAGAACCCAACCTTGAAGAGTCACAAGAATACAATTATATGAGTATAGAGATCATAACAATATATATATATATATATATATAACGTCCAAAGATGATACATAAAGTATCTAATGCCATACTGTCAATAGTAATAATTTCAGTTTTGAACTGAAATGGTGTCGGTTAGAAATTTCTAACACTTTAAAAGACACCTTGGATGCTGCCATATAAATAGATATAAATATCATTCAACCTATATCAGGGCAAAACCAAACTACAGACACGTGTTTCGCTCTTGTTTGAGCTCGTCAGTGTAGTACAGGCTATGTCTCTCAAGTCACTAATCAAGAGACATCCCTGCTATAAATTGAACGACATCTATAGATAGCCGTCATCAGTGCGGCATAACCAAGTAGGGTATTGCACTTGGCTAGCAAAAGTGTTGGGTACTTGGGAGCAAAGGATGTTGGGGAAACATGTGTAAAGAAACATAAAAACACAAAAACAACGAAAGCTCACACAGGAGTCCTATCGCCATTTTGTGCTTTCGGCCAGCTGTGCCAATGGGTTTTCGGCTAGCAACCAGCGTCGCAACGTTGGCGAAACGGACTCATTGCTAGCCGAAAACCCATTGGCACAGCTGGCCGAAAGCACAAAATGGCGATAGGACTCCTGTGTGAGCTTTCGTTGTTTTTGTGTTTTTATGTTTCTTTACACATGTTTCCCCAACATCCTTTGCTCCCAAGTACCTAACACTTTTGCTAGCCAAGTGCAATACCCTACTTGGTTATGCCGCACTGATGACGGCTAATGAGCCAGAAACATGCATGTCTGCGGTTACCATTCCTACTCGTGGCCTTATTGATCCTTTTTGCGTACATGCCCAATAATTGTCCCCTTTTGTTTATATTAATACGCATTTTCTTGGCACTTTGTTTATTTCATATCCTGTATGCTATATTAAATAAGTACATATAAAGAAAATATTAATGGAAATAGAGAAAGGAGAATATTCTTATTCCAAGGCAGAGTGCAAAGGCAGTAAAATTGGTATAATTTATCATCATCTTCTTCACAATTCCTAAAAAAGAAAAATAAAACAAAATAAGAGATTAGAACATATGAGTACATCTAAGAGATATTTATTTTAAAGGTTCAATATAGTAATCTATAATACATAAAATTCTAATAATCATGTACTAGATAGATAATAAAATTAAATATTTAAAAGTTTATAAAGTTTACAATACTTTGGTAAAAAAAAATAATTTTAAATGAGTTAGAATAGAACTAAATAAGAAAATTAAATGACAAAATATGAGAATTCATAAAAGAAGCATTAAAATTTTTACTTACTTTCAAAACACACAATTTTTGTTTTCAAGCCATATTGTAATTTGTTAATAGTTTAATTTCCAAATGAAAAGTTCTGAAAATAGAAAAATATTAGTTTATAGTTATAGCAAATTTAAAAAAAAAAAGAAATGATTATTGTGTTAAATTTGAATAATGAATTAGGAATTAGATTTTTTTTGTAATTTTATTTAAAAACAATTAGTAGGCGAATAGGTAATAAGAATGTATAGTTTTAGTTTGTTTAAGTATTCAGTTGTTTAGTTGTTGATTTCTGAATCTTTCTCTTGTTTTTGGTTTATTGAAGGGATAAGAGGTAATAAAGTTTGCTCCGTTAAAATTTAGAGTTTTTTCAAAATATTTATAAAAGAAAGTTTAAAATCAGTCAAAAGTATTATCAAAACTACAAAGAAGCTCCTGATAGTAATTGGTAAGAAGTAAAATTTATTTTTATGAAGAAATAAATGTTGGAAATCGTATGCTGAGCAGTTTATGGGTATATTTGCATCCTGAATTAATTTAAGAAAGCTAAAATAGTTTCTAACAAGATAGAAAATCATTATTTTACTTACCAGCGGATGTAATAGCTGTTTGTCTTCTAATTGGAAGAAGTTTTATTTGTCTAACTTTCCAAAGTGTCCTGATATCATTGCTGTCCAGAGGGAATACAAGATCTTCATAAGACGGTATTAATTTTTAATTTTTAACAATAAAGAACTTTTCTGTGTTTGATTTTTATATGTTTAATGAACATTTAATTTCACTGTGCACTGTTTCACTGTTTAAATAAGTTATTTTTCACTATTTGATAAGATTAATTTGAGTTATAATTTACAAGATTCAGAACATTTCATTTCATTTGATTCAATTGCATTTGGTTTTGAATATTGTGTGTAGAAGGTAACAACATTATTGAACATAAGTAAGGTTAGGTTAATATAGAGTCACTGTCAGAGAATATCATTTGGTATATTATTGCTAAATTTTATAATCGTTTGTTAAAATTTTCAATATTAGTTGAATTTAAATTTATTTATTATTAGAAATTTTTTGAACTCTGACCATGAGAAAGAGGATAGCCAGGAGCATATTTTAAAATAATAATATTTGAAATTAAAGAAATTAATTTGATACTTATAGGTCTCCCAACGAAAGTTTGGGACAGCCACGTGTTAGTCGGCGCAGGTAGGCGGAGTCTTTCTATCAGTGGCGGACGGAAATAAAAATATATTATACATCTTAAATTAATTTTTAATGTATGATGCTAACATAATTAAGAAGAATTTATTTTATATAAATTTGTTACTGCCCACTTTAAACTAAAAAAATACATACATTTAAAAAACAACTCAGAAACTCTCTCAGCATATTCGTAGCTAAATACAGTTTACAAAACCATTCCAGCTACCACACTGACAAGCTTTCAGAACGGTAATTGTTATCGTAACGCTCGTAAACAAACCACTGAGCATTGAACGAGAGGCCACGTGGCTGTCACAAACTTTCGTTGGGCGGTATCTACCTTCTTAACATTTATATTTAAATTTAAAATAAATTCAAGGTAAGGATTATTTTATAGCATAGCAACTTATAGAATACTACAGAGCAAGTTACATATGTTATAATATATATATACAGGGTGTTTCCAAATTGATGCGAAATATTTCACAGTGTGATTTTTAAGCAAAAATTAAGGGGGGTCTTTCATATAAATTTTTGTTCAAAATCGCTCTCCCTCCAATTTACAGCCCCTTAAAGTTGGGGGAAAACAATTGTTTTTATTTAATATCTCCACTATGGAAGAATTTAGAAGAATGAAATTTGGCAGATAATTGATGCTAATAAAATGGAATTTTTTGACAATTTTTGTAACCCTGGAATGTTTATACAAGGGGGTGAAAAAATCAACCCTTATGATATTTTGCCTCTAAACTTTTTAATTCGTCTACATTTTCCTACTTAAAAAATTGATTTAAGAAGACAGACTTAAACTGCAACTTTTTTATGTCTCGACTTTTTCTCCTAAAATTGTTAGTTTGATCACAAAAAAATAAAATAGGTTACAATTCGATATTACTTATTCCTTTATCACATAAATCCAGAAGCGTTATTGTTTGTTAAAAACAGAGTAAGCACGTGTCAAATAATGTCATAATGGGCAGATAATTATTGCTAATGAAATGGAATTTTTTGACAATTTTTGTAACCCTGCAATGTTTATACAAGGGGGTGAAAAAATCAACCCTTATGATATTTTGCCTCAGAACTTTTTAATTCGTCTACATTTTTCTACTTAAAAAATTGATTTAAGAAGGCGGACTTAAACTGCAACTTTTTTACGTCTTGACTATTTCTCAGTAAGTTGTTTCGTTGACCATAAAAAAAATAAAATATTACTCATTCCTTTTGCACATACATCCAGAGGGGTTATCGTTTGTTAAAAAAAAATAAAGTATGCCAGTATTGAATGATATCATAATGACAAACAGTTAATGATTATTTAATTGGACCATATTTTCTACCAATAAGATTAAATGGAAACGACTACGGCCATTTCCTCGAAGAAGTGTTGCCCACTCTTCTTGAAGATGTTCCTATACAAATTAGGCAAGAATTATGGTAATGAGTACCTAATATTTAATTTTTTTATGGTCAAAGAAACAACTTACTGAGAAATAGTCAAGACGTAAAAAAGTTGCAGTTTAAGTCCGCCTTCTTAAATCAATTTTTTAACTAGAAAAATCTGAGGCAAAATATTATAAGGGATGATTTTTTCACCCCCTCGTATAAACATTGCGGTGCTACAAAAACCGTCAAACAATGTCATTTTATTAGCAATAATTATCTGCCAATTGTGACATTATTTGACACCTGCTTACTCTATTTTTAACAAACAATTTATGTGAAAAAGGTATAAGTAATATCGAATTGTAACTTATTTTATTTTTTTGTGATCAAACTAACAATTTTACGAGGAATAGTTAAGACATAAAAAAGTTGCAGTTTAAGTCCGTCTTTTTAAATCAATTTTTTCAGTAGGAAAATGTAGACGAATAAAAAAGTTCTGAGGCAAAATATCATAAGGGTTGATTTTTTCACCCCCTTGTATAAACATTGCAGGGTTACAAAAATTGTCAAAAAATGCCACTTTATTAGCATCAATTATCTGCTACATTTCATTCTTCTAAATTCTTCCATATTGGAGATATTAAATAAAAACAATTTTTTTCCCTCAACTTTAAGGGGCTGTAACTTGGAGGGAGAGCGATTTTGAACAAAAATTTATATCAAAGACCCCCCTTAATTTTTGCTGAAACATCATCCTGTAAAATATTTCGCATCAATTTAGAAACACCCTGTATATATATACAGGGTGTCCCAGAATTAACTACGGAAACTTCGTATACGTATTCCTTGATGATAAATAAGTAGGGTCTTTTCTATAAAAAAAAAAATTTTTAGAGACTCCTGTCAGAGTTATAACCCTTTAACTCTTTAAATGGTTAAATGTGCGCTACTTGATCGCGATACACAATACTCAATTGACATGGTCCTACATTTTATTTTTTTACTCCAAACCGAAACGATTTCGCAAAAAACGACAAGGAACAAAAAAGTTTCTAAATAATCAAAACTTCCTAAAATAATTTTTTGTTATTGCAAATATTAATTGCTAAGAAAGTTACAAAAAAAATATTAAGAGGGGTTCCTTGATTTGCACCCTTAGAATGGGGTAGGGCAGGTGAAAAGTGGCAGGAGAAATGCGTCTTTATAAAAATGATGTTCACCCAAATTTTTAATTTTTTATCTTGGACCAATCAGAAGATATTAAATTAAAACAGTATTTTACCACCCCTCTTTAAAGGGTTATAACTCTGACAGGAGTCTCTAAAAAATTTTTTTTTATAGGAAAGACCCTACTTATTTGTCATCAAGGAATACGTATACGAAGTTTCCGTAGTTAATTCTGGGACACCCTGTATATAACGTCCAAAGATGATACATAAAGTATCTAATGCCATACTGTCAATAGTAATAATTTCAGTTTTGAACTGAAATGGTGTCGGTTAGAAATTTCTAACACTTTAAAAGACACCTTGGATGCTGCCATATAAATAGATATAAATATCATTCAACCTATATCAGGGCAAAACCAAACTACAGACACGTGTTTCGCTCTTGTTTGAGCTCGTCAGTGTAGTACAGGCTGTCTCTCAAGTCACTAATCAAGAGACATCCCTGCTATAAATTGAACGATATCTATAGATGTCGTTCAATTTATAGCAGGGATGTCTCTTGATTAGTGACTTGAGAGACATAGCCTGTACTACACTGACGAGCTCAAACAAGAGCGAAACACGTGTCTGTAGTTTGGTTTTGCCCTGATATAGGTTGAATGATATTTATATCTATTTATATGGCAGCATCCAAGGTGTCTTTTAAAGTGTTAGAAATTTCTAACCGACACCATTTCAGTTCAAAACTGAAATTATTACTATTGACAGTATGGCATTAGATACTTTATGTATCATCTTTGGACATTTTTAGACTGTCACAAAACGCTCTGTTCGTTATATATATATATATATATACAAAAGGGGAAAATTATTGGGCATGTACGCAAAAAGGATCAATAAGGCCACGAGTAGGAATGGTAACCGCAGACATGCATGTTTCTGGCTCATTAGCCGTCATCAGTGCATGTCTGCGGTTACCATTCCTACTCGTGGCCTTATTGATCCTTTTTGCATACATGCCCAATAATTTTCCCCTTTTGTTTATATTAATACGCGTTTTCTTGGCACTTTGTTTATATATATATATATATATATATATATATATATATATATACAGGGTGTCCCAAAAGTAACGACTTTCCTCTTAAGGGTCGATTAATAAGGTCAAAATAAGACGAATATCATCAGTAATTTTTTTTTCGAAAAGCCCTTTATTTTCGAGATACAGGGCGTTGAAGTTTCGAAAAAATAAATCATTTTTTCTTATAACTTAAAAACTATAGCACACTTTTCTTTTAAACTTGGTACATGGCAATCACTTAGTGAGGTCTATCGTATGATGCTAAAATTTATGGAAAATTTTTGCCAGTGGCGGAGATTCAGTTAGGTGACGAAACCTTTTAATAAAAAAAAATGCTACGCCACTGAGTTAGCGAAAAACTAAGACAATTTTCAAATTCTGCATTTAATTCTACGAAAAAAGTATTACTACAAAATTTTTTGTAATGTAAGTCGTTTTCGAGAAAATCGACTTCAAAGATATATGAACAGTCAATAAACCAGATGGCTCAAACCGAGGCTCAAACCTGGTATTAAAAGAAGCTTCCCAAACCATCACATTCGATCCATTTATTATTGATTAGATTACGCAAGTAAAAATAAGACAAAAATATAAAAAAAGCAACGCAGCATCTCAGTCATATTAGGAATACGTATGTAATCTAGTTGGTGGATGTCACTGTTGTGAAAAATGGTTAAGTATGAATTGCTTTTTATTTGTGTGTATGGGTAAGGTTAGTTCAGTTAATTAAAAATGGAACGGTTTTACAGTATCAGAAAATATGTAGACATGATTAAAATGTTAGGTCGGTGTCATGACAACGCAAATGCTGCTAGTGCCTTATATGCCGAGATGTTTCCTGCACGTCGACATCCATATCCAAAAGTATTCAGACGTGTTGAAAGAAGACTTATTGAAAGTGGTGAGCTAAATCCGCGAAAAAAAGCTACAGGGCGTCCTGAAAGAGTGAGAGTTGCCGAAGAGGAGTAAATACTTGAGGCAGTTGAAGAACAACCCAGTGTAAGCACTCGTGGCTTATCAATGGCAACTGATTTACCTAGCATGGCTATTCATAGAACTTTTAAGCGAAATGGACTTTATCCTTTCTGACCACAGAAAACCATTTCTATAAGTTATTTTAATTAGGTTGTAATTAGGTTAATATACTGCAAAGGCACTTCATAAACTGAATTTTCTTTTAAAAATAAAATTTACAGAAACTTCTGGTTTATTGACTGTTCGTGTATTTTAAAGTCGATTTTCTCGAAAACGACTCTCTTTACAAAAAAATTTGTAGTGATACTTTTTTCGTAGAATTAAATGCAGATTTTGAAAATTGTCTTAGTTTTTTGTTAAATCAGTGGCGTAGCATTTTTTTTAATTAAAAGGTTTCGTCACCTAACTATATCTCCGCCACTGGCAATAATTGTCCATAAATTTTAGCATCATAAGATAGATCCCACTAAGTGATTGCCATGTACCAAGTTTAAAAGAAAAGTGTGCTATAGTTTTCAAGTTATGAGAAAAAATAATTTATTTTTTCCAAACTTCGACACCCTGTATCTCGAAAATAAAGGACTTTTTGAAAAAACATTATTGATGATTTTCGTCTTATTTTCACTTGATTAATCGACCCTTAAGAGGAAAGTCGTTACTTTTGGGACACTCTGTATATATATATAAAACGAACAAAGCGTTTTGTGACAGTCTAAAAATGTCCAAAGATGATACATAATCTAATGCCATACTGTTTTGATTCGTTTTGATTGAAGACATCTGGTCTACGATTATTATTAAATGTTCTTGGAAATTGAGAAAATTAAGATTGATGCGGCGTGGAATTATACACGTTTTTGGTGCTATGTACATTTATTTACACACACTATATATATATATATATATATATATATATATATATATATATATATATATATATATATATATATATATATATATATATAAAATATAAAAAAAAAACAAAAAAGAAAAAAAAAAAAGGGTGCCAAGTATGCATACCTATAACAAACAAAAGGGGGAAAATTAATGGGCATGTACGCAAAAAGGATCATAGGGTCACGAATACGGAATGGTAACCGCAGACATGAATGCTTTTGGCTCGTTAGCCGTCATCAGTGCGGCATAACCAAGTAAGGTATTGCACCTGGCCAGCAAAAGTGTTGAGTACTTGGGAGCAAAGGATGGTAGGGAAACATGCAAGAATAAACAAAAAACACAAACAACGAAACTCACACAAGAGTCCTATCGCCATTTGTGGCTTCGGCCAGCTGTGCCCACATTTCGGGGCTACGAACAGCGTCGCCGCGTTGGCGAAACGGACTCATTGTGTTTGAGCCGTTCCAAGCCCAGGATGTAAAAACAAAAAAGGGTGCCAAGTATGCGTACCTATAACAAACAAAAGGGGGAAAATTAATGGGCATGTACGCAAAAAGGATCATAGGGTCACGAATACGGAATGGTAACCGCAGACATGCATGTTTCTGGCTCGTTAGCCGTCATCAGTGCGGCATAACCAAGTAAGGTATTGCACTTGGCCAGCAAAAGTGTTGAGTACTTGGGAGCAAAGGATGGTAGGGAAACATGCAAGAAAAAACAAAAAACACAAACAACGAAACTCACACAAGAGTCCTATCGCCATTTGTGGCTTCGGCCAGCTGTGCCCACATTTCGGGGCTACGAACAGCGTCGCCACGTTGGCGAAACGGACTCATTGTGTTTGAGCCGTTCCAAGCCCAGGATGTAAAAATAAAAAAGGGTGCCAAGTATGCGTACCTAATTTTGATGGATTATTAGGATACGACTTTTTAAGACATATTGGTGCAACTATTAATTTTAAAACATTTTCTCTAGAAACTTCAAATGCTATATTGCCTCTATACCATTTTAAACCAAAACCTAAACCAGTTAATCATATTAGATAGATAGATGGGCAGTGCACGTTTGGGCACCGTAATGACCTATAATCCTAATCTCAGAAATATAATTTTTAATCCGTGTGCACGTTTGGGCCCGAACGGAAACAGGTAGGGAATTTTGGAAATTCCGAAATTGGATTTTAATTACTTCAAATGGTCCTAAAAGGGGTAATACAAACAATATTTATCAAATATATTTTAGTTTGGTTTTTACTTCATAACGTAAAGGAAGCAAAATATGGAAGGTGTAACAGTTTTATAAAGTATTAGTCGTGGAGGAAAAGTTGGTTTAATAGTGAATAATTACAAATTTATTTTTAAACGGGAGCTCCAATCCGAAGTAAAAAATTGGCGTTGTCGAACTCCAAACTGTTCAGCAGCAATTTCTACGGTTGGAGAAGATTACAATTTAATAAAGTGTTCTTTACAACACAATCATGCAGAAATATCATCATTAGCATACCAAAGAGAAACAATTAAAATATCGGCTAAACGAAAAGCTACTGAGGATATAAGTTCCAACCCAAATAAAATTATACGGGAAGTTTTACGTGGAAATGTGAGTGATGCAATTAAAAACAAAGACTTATATAACATCAACGCGAGAAGAAAACTTTTGCCAAAATTACCAAAATCATGTTTAGAAGTGCATTTGGCGGTGAGAAATATATGTCCAATATTAACAAATCGGAATGAGAACTTTCTAATGAGTTGCGACGAAAGTTCCCAAATAATTGTGTTTTCTTGCCAAAAGAATTTGGAATGGTTATGTGGATGTAAGACTTTATATATGAATGGCACTTTCGATTGTTGTCCAAAATATTTTATGCAAATATTTATACTCCAGTCAAAATAGACAAAAATAAGTCATAACTTAGCCAAAATTCGCATAGAGCTAAAAATTGGCAGAGACATTAAATACATCATTATATATAAAATATCAAAAATCCCCTTCGATCCTACTTCTGCAAAATATTTTATCCAAGGTCAAACGTGCAAAATTGAGGTTTTTTCCATTTTTCTCGAAAACGGTTAATTTTATCGTAAAGTTGTAGATCATACAATTCTCTACAAAATTGGTTCAGATTATATTTTCTCGTACGACTCACCATTCTTTCTAATGGAAAATTTAGTTAATACATAACATTAATTTGTCAAATTAAAATAATTTTCTATACCACAAATAATACCATTAAACTGAATATTACTATTTATAGTAATGGCAGAAGCAGATGTTGGAGGTAGACAAGACAACTGTACTGTTTTATTGTTCCAGGTAGATTTTACGAACCTCAAATATCTAAATTTGTCTAT
The DNA here is from genome assembly GCA_964028335.1 of Altica lythri. NCBI lineage: Eukaryota > Metazoa > Arthropoda > Insecta > Coleoptera > Chrysomelidae > Altica > Altica lythri. The sequence goes on along the minus strand of OZ034806.1, from coordinate 23,729,224 downwards.
GGAATCAATTTTTTTTGGAGCACCATACATTGCAAGGAGAAAACGAATTCCATTTGTAACGATGTCGTGTGGAGAAGAGTCCATCTTTGTAAATACTTCTGCGCAATCAATTAAATCATTACGTTTTTCGAACAATTTAAATACTTCTGTTTTAACTCTTTTAAAAGTTGCTGATGTAGTATCACAACCTGTTATTGCATGTAAAAATAAAATATGAGTTTGACATTTTGGATATGCAGTTAGACTTTGTGATGAATATATTGTTGATTTCAAAAAGTAAATAATTTTATCATTTGGAGTCCGTGCAGTCAGTAATATCAACAAATCAACATCTTCCCCAACCACGACAGTTGTATTTGAACTTGTCCATTGTTCTATTGCTGTTTCATTTATAAGAACATCAGCATCATTATCAGCTTGTTTTATTGTAATGCCAGCAGCTATAAATTCTTCACATAACATTGAAATAAAGCGAGACTTATTGTGAGTTTTTGCAAGAAATTGTTGTTGGTTTGTTAGAACTTTCATAGATCGATCAAAAACGATATCAACAGATGAAGATGTTTTTGTAGTCCGACGACGTTGTTCTGCAGCTTTAATATTTTTCGTATGATTGGTATAACCATCAAATACAAAATAATATGAAATGTTTCATCTCGATCCCATACAACACGGTGTAACAGATATCCTCCATCGATGCTGTAGATAGCATTTGTGTTATCAATTTCAAAGTTTAAACATTCAAAGCAGTTATAAAAAGCTGACTTCATAGTTTTACGCATTCCAACTGCATCAAAGAGTGATAATGGGTAAGGTGCTAATTCATATGCGAAAAATGTTCATCTTCAAATGTCTTAGTAATGCTCATGCGTTATTTCTTATTTTCATTTATATGGAATGTTCGATGACGTGTATAGTGCATATTACGCTGCATTTCAGTGCATATTATGTAAAATATGTTTTTTGTAATGGTTAAAACCACGATATCTCACGAATGGTGAGTCGTACAAAAAAAAGTATCTGAACCAATTTTGTAGAGAATTGTATGATCTACAACTTTTGTCTAACCTATCTTTACGATAAAATTAACCGTTTTCCAGAAAAATGGAAAAAAGCCCAATTTTGCACGTTTGACCTTGGATAAATTTTTTTGCTGAAGTAGGATCGAAGGGGATTTTTGATATTTTATATATAATGATGTATTTAATATCTCTGCAAATTTTTAGCTCTATGCGAATTTTGGCTAAGTCAAATGTCTATTTTGACTGGACTATTACCTTATTCGGCCAACTAAATGGACATTATATTCCGATGGTGTTTTGTCTATTACAAGACAAATCAAAGGAAACATATAAACGATGTTTTGAGATAATTAAGAAAAAATGTAGTACGTGGGGATATAATTTGTATCCTAAAGAATTCGTTGTAGATTTTGAAAAGGCCATTCATCATGCAATACAACTATCTTGGCATCAAGCTGTCATTATCGGCTGTCGTCCACAGATTTCGTTATATCGGATTTATACATACATATATATATATATATATATATATATATATATATATATATATATATATATATATATATATATATATGTATGTATGTATATATATATATATATGTATGTATAAATCCGATGGTATAGTGACTGGTTCAATATAACGTGAAGTCAATAGTGGAGTTGCAGTCAATGTTATGGCCAATGTAAATAAAGAAAACTCTTTTATTTTTGTCAAGCTTTCGAATTTATTCAATTCTTTTTCAGGACATCTGTGGTGAAGAAAAAATTTTTTATATAATAAAAAATTTTTTTATAATGTTTTATATATGATAACTTACTAATACGTGAGGTTATGAAAGAAGCTGCGAATTCTGTTTGACAAAATTAAAGTAAATCATACTATTAAAATACATAAAAACATATACATTTAAAACTTATTATTTTGTTATTTTTAGTATGAAGGTTTGATTTATATATATCCTACTAATATTATATAGGCGAAAGTTTGTTTGGATGGATGTATGGATGTATGGATGTTTGTTCCTCTTTCACGCAAAAACTACTAAACGGATTTTAATGAAACTTTACAGTAATGTAGCTTATAGATCAGAATAACATATAGGCTATAATTTATAAAGATATTGTGTGAATTGTCCAAAATATAACGATAAATGTCATTTAAGTCTGAAAAAATTCTGCAATCTGCGAGCTACTCAGGCGTGTGCTGCAAAAACAGTTAGTGCTACATGTATATAATGTATGGTGAAAATATTTATCTTAAATAGTCCTACAAAAAATTCTGCGACACCATATATATCTATCTTTTATGAGTAAGCCATTATTGTCAAAATAGTGAACCATAAATACAATAAAAATTGATAATTTATTTCTAATGCACATTTGGTAGTAATAAATGGATCCTTATCAAAATGAATACTTTTATCGCTTTTGGTATTTAAAGGAGATAAATTTTGTCCTTCACAATACATCATTTGGACAAATATTTTAATAGTTACGATGATGACAAACCGAACGCGCGATACTATGGTATGTTACGGTCCGACAGGCGGCGCGGGCAGACGCGTGAGACGTCGTTGACCCTACTAATCCTATCCTATCCTATCCTACTAATATTATATAGGCGAAAGTTTGTTTGGATGGATGTATGGATGGATGTTTGTTCCTCTTTCACGCAAAAACTACTAAACGGATTTTAATGAAACTTTACAGTAATGTAGCTTATAGATCAGAATAACATATAGGCTATAATTTATAAAGATATTGTGTGAATTGTCCAAAATATAACGATAAACGTCATGTAAGTCTGAAAAAATTCTGCAATCTGCGAGCTACTCAGGCGTGTGCTTACATAAAGACCTTGATTTTATTCGAATTACACGCAGACGACGTCGCGGGCAACAGCTATATATATATATATATATATATATATATATATATATATATATATATATATAAAATTCTCAATATATTGGGGTGACAGCAATAACGCAAGTGTACTCTTTATAATATTTAATCCAAGCTTTCGGGTATGCACATACCCATTATCAGGGAAACTACAATAGTGATTATATTTTAAGAAAATTTATAAATTATATAATTTACAATATTACTTACATTATATGAGAATGGTCGTAATGTTGTTAGTTACACAATGTAAAAGATAAAAATATTTGTGCATTGGTTGTCTTCTTTCTCTCCCTTCAATCCATATAATAATTAAAAATTCAGGTTTAATAATGATTAAATTTCAATTTCAATAGATATATAAAAAAAAAATTTTTCGATATATGAAGCTCAATTTTCATATTATATTTTTGTAATATTAATGTCAATTATCTTTTGTTACTAAATTCAAATAGTCAATACTTTTATGTATATAGTCAACAGCAATCTTCTGATACATATTGTCAATGATATTGTATAATAATAAGAATTAACATACGGTTCTCATTCATCGAATGAATATAAATTAATACCACTGTTTAGAATTAATAATTTTTTAAAAAAACTTAATATTAACATTTAAATACTGACTAGAGGTCTCATTAGCCTAAGGCCAGTATGAATATGTAGTATTCTTCTTTTTTGATTCTCTTGGTTGACATTTCGCGCTTTCACATGACATTGACATGAGTACCAGTAGTTTTGCACATGGCTTTCATTTTGTGATTTTAAAATTTTTCAATTTCATCCTTAATGTTTTATTAGTTTTATTATAATAATGTTTGTATAACGATTTTACATGAAAGTGTCATCGTCTTGATATATGTATTTTTATCTTTTACATTTTGTAACTAACAACATTACGACCATTCTCATATAATGTAAGTAATATTGTAAATTATATAATTTATAAATTTTCTTAAAATATAATCACTATTGTAGTTTCCCTGATGATGGGTATGTGCATACCCGAAAGCTTGGATTAAATATTATAAAGAGTATATTGTCACGCCTGGGGGGTTTAGGGGAATGTGCCTGAGTGTTTTAGGATGAGGGGTAGCTAACTGAAGGCACTTGCCACCCAGGTCGTGGTTATCTAACTTCTGGTTAGGTATCCTGCTGAAGGCAGAAAACTAACCAAGGGGAAGATGAGATAAACAACAGGAAACAAACAACAAATATATTAACGAATAAGCAATAACAATGAATAATAAACAATAGAAATAAGGAATAACTAAATACAATTATCTAATCTGATCTTACCAAATAAACTAAATGGTGGCATGTCACACTTACTCGCGAAAATAAGTCAAGAGTCACAACGGCTCAGACCCAAGGGTCTGTTTTAGGGACACCCCGAAGGGTGACACTTACAGACAACCTTAGACTCCGAACTCCCCGTGTCCGACCTCAACAACTTGCTTTTATAGCCAATTCATATTCTACGTGAGAATAAAAATTAAACTATTTAAACACGTGTTGAGATCTAACGCAATGACTTTGACCTGGTAAAATGTAATACAAAACAATATAGTAAAATATAAACTAATAAATTAATATGTAGGGCAAACTGCCCTCTCATCGTATGTGACATGCCCCCCTTCCCTTAAAGCCAGCCCCTGGCTTTGCTCGGCTCTGGCTTTCAGGGGTGTATGTATAGGACTGAGTTTTACAAAATTAATAATCCGCCACACTTCTATCAGAATCCGCTCTTCTCGGAGAATGTCCTGTCTTGCCCTCGTCTAGAAACCGCCAGGTCCACCGCTGGCTAGACGGATCCCTTTTTGGTATGTTGGTCTGTCTACAACTACTTTAGAAACCAACCATTATCTATTGCTCCATCTTTCGAGGCCCATGGTCAACATCAGACAGTACTCCATTACTTCATTCGCCTTTAATACATTTAAACCATACAACTACAGTCTTCCCACCTATGGCTACCATCCATTGGGAAGATCTGCTACTATTGCGATAGGAGTATCGACGCTAACCATTTCCATACCTCGACGGAGACCTTCTTTACTTGTTGAGACAAGACCCATACCATACTCAGGATGAAGGACCCTTTCTCTCTAGAATTCTGGTACCGAGCAAGCATCTCCTGGATTGCGTCTTCCTTGAGTAGATGTGGGGAAAACGTTAAACATTTAAACATCAAAACAATAACTCGGTCCTAAAACATACAAAAACAACTACTATTAGAATATGTCTAGAAAGGGCATTAGGGAATTATTATTCTTTACATTAAACTCAAAACTTATACCGATACCGGTATTTGACTTCCTATACGAACACCTTACCACATTAGTCTCTCCTTTTTTTTTTGAACACTCGTCAGTGAGTGTTATATTTAAATCTTCACATATTGTCCCAATCCTCTTTGTGGGACCATGACATATAAAACTCTTGGGCGAACCTCTCGCCCCAAATATACAATACTATATGCGCACTGCGCACAAACTCGCCTGCTATCTCCCCGCAGACATTATCAAACTCAATTATAAAACAATGTGCACCCTGCACACCAACTTATCTGCTGTCCCTCAGCAGACAACATTATACCTAAAAAAACTCATCCAATATCATTGGCAGGAACCATCATCTGCCTCTCTTGGTGATATTATCACCTATTGTGCTTCATGTGCACTTAAAATATTTCCGCTCTCCTTTAGCAGAGACCATCATCAACACCAAATCTCTGTGTACACTTTGCACACAAACAATTATATAAAAAAAATACTAGCAGAAACCCTCAACTGCTCATCTTGGTGCTTTGCTTAAAAAAAAAACAAAAAAACTTTTCCGTGCTTCCTGCACACTCAATTTTTTGCTGTCTCTCAGCAGAACGTCGTAAATCTAAAAAAGGAAACTAAATACCTAAAATATAGAAGTCAAATACTACCTTAAAATTTTTTCATGATAGCCTTTTACTTAACAGGTTGACTACACTAGACTCCCAGTCATCTGTTCTGAAATCTAAAAACAAAAAATCATCAAAAAATAAAAATAAAATGTTTGTTTTCCCTTCCGCTTCTTTCTAGATCTTGATCTCTACAATAATAACTAGCACAATAATCAAATCCCTTTTAGTAACTCCATAGAAACTTTAAATTCCAAACTAATAAAGATTAAAAAAAAAATATATATATATATATAACAATATTCAAACGAGTTCAATAAAATTTATACCCAATGTTATAGATTCTATATTACAATAAAAAATAATTTTATAATCTCTACAATGTAGAAAAAACGACCATGTGTTGGAGTTTCGAAGTTTCTGGTCCGTTGTACTCTTATACTTACTCTTGACATGCCACCTTTATTACTTTAAAGTTACAAAAAAAATTGACTATACCGAATATTTGGTGTCTGTTTCCTAATTTACGAAATATAAAAAAAAATACTAGGAAAATACAGAATTTACTACCTAATTATATTAACAAAATTTGAAATCTCTAACCAAGAAGATAAATAATAAGATGTTTAAAAAGAAAGGTTCAATGTCAATAATCTGAACTTGAATTATTGCTGTGTGCGCAGTTTTGTTATTTCGGAATTAAATGCTGACAAAGAAATAAAATAAAACATTTACTAGACCATGACCATATCTGTACCCTATATACACATACAACAAAAACTAAAATTAAAGAAAATTTTAATTTAATTTTTTCGCAAAGTTTCATAGATTATAACGTAGATACGAATGGGGTACATTGACGAATATTTATTACTTCAACTAAGACACTAGAAACAATTGGAAAATTATAATAAATTCACTTGAAGACGGTTTTTGTTTATCAACAATACATATTGTATACATTTCTGAAACTTAATACGATTGACCGTGAAAAAAAAACCACACATAATAATTGACCTACATAAATACCTCATATTCAACTTATACACAAAAACTGCTAATTCTGCACTTAGGTCATTATTCTAAAACAACAATTATTATTTCACCGGCAAATCTCAAATAATAGTATACACACCTAAAAGTTCCATAAAACAAAAAGAAAACAATCTTCATACTCTTCAAGATAAATTTAGATAAAAGTATCTCAACATTGTGTAAAAGAACACACTGTACGTCAGTAACATGTGGCAAGAAAAATGCTCTAAAAAATGGCTACGAATAGTTAAAATTAAACTGGGGAAAGATATTTGCATTGGAAAAGCATCGTAATTTACAGATGAAACTGTCACGCCAGTGGCATGGGGAAAAAAATGCTATAAAAAAGACAACGAATAGTTAAAATTAAACTGATTAGGAAGAATCAGTTTAGGGATCCGAGAACGGCGCCTCCACCATGTCACGTCCGTGACATGAGGCAAAAAAAATGCTATAAAAAATAAGATAACGAATAGTTAAAATTAAACTGATTAGGAAGAATCAGTTTAGGGATCAGAGAACGGCGCCTCCACCATGTCACGCCTGGGGGGTTTAGGGGAATGTGCCTGAGTGTTTTAGGATGAGGGGTAGCTAACTGAAGGCACTTGCCACCCAGGTCGTGGTTATCTAACTTCTGGTTAGGTATCCTGCTGAAGGCAGAAAACTAACCAAGGGGAAGATGAGATAAACAACAGGAAACAAACAACAAATATATTAACGAATAAGCAATAACAATGAATAATAAACAATAGAAATAAGGAATAACTAAATACAATTATCTAATCTGATCTTACCAAATAAACTAAATGGTGGCATGTCACACTTACTCGCGAAAATAAGTCAAGAGTCACAACGGCTCAGACCCAAGGGTCTGTTTTAGGGACACCCCGAAGGGTGACACTTACAGACAACCTTAGACTCCGAACTCCCCGTGTCCGACCTCAACAACTTGCTTTTATAGCCAATTCATATTCTACGTGAGAATAAAAATTAAACTATTTAAACACGTGTTGAGATCTAACGCAATGACTTTGACCTGGTAAAATGTAATACAAAACAATATAGTAAAATATAAACTAATAAATTAATATGTAGGGCAAACTGCCATTTCATCGTATGTACAGTACACTGCCTTTGTAGCCCAAGGACACGGTCAGTATGAATACAACGTACTACCATTTGGTTTAACAAATGCTCCGTCATGTTTTTCCCACCTAGCTGATAAGGTCTTTCAAGGAATGAAGTGGAAAGAAATTTTGATATACCTCGACGATATAATAGTGTTTTCAAACACGTTAGAGGAGCATCTACAGAAATTGGGCAAGGTGTTTCAGAGATTAAGAGAGGCGAATTTGACATTAAAACCGAGTAAGTGTATTTTTGTCAAAAAAACCCTTAATATACTTGGATACACAGTGAGCCATGAGGGTCTAGCGGTAGATGCTGAGAAATTAATAGCTATTAGAAATTTCCCAACACCTAAATCAATAAAAAATATCCAAAGTTTTATAGGACTATGCAACTACTATCGCAAGTTTATCAAAGATTTTTCAACTATAGCTAGACCACTTCATAAGGCTACGACAAAGGACACCGGGTTCATATGGAATGAAGAACAGCAGAAAGCCTTTGAAACATTGAAGGAAAAACTAACAACAGCACCTGTTCTGCAACATTATGATCCACTTAAAGAATGTGAATTAAGGGTCGATGCAAGTAAAATAGGCATTGGAGCAATATTACTGCAAATAGGTGACGATCAGGAAATGCATCCAGTAGCTTACGTAAGTAGAAGTTTATCCAAGGCAGAGCAGAATTATGGTATTACGGAATTAGAAGGACTAGCTGTCATTTGGGCACTAGGATATCTTAGACATATGATCTACGGAAGAAAGGTGACCATCGTAACCGACCATCATGCATTATGCTGGTTGCGCGCCATGAAGGATCCTGTAGGAAGACTGGCTAGGTGGAGTCTGAAACTATCCGAGTATGACTACGTGATAAAACATAAAAGTGGAAGACTTAACGCAGACGCAGACTGCTTGTCTAGAAGTCCAGTCCTAGAACACACGCCAGTAGATACAGAGAACATCGAAGAAATTCCCACATTCTTGCTGCAAGCTCTTGACATAAGCAAAGAGCAGGAGAAGGACGTGGACATAGTAACGATTCGACAGGCGATTCTAAATCCAGAATCAGCCCCAATCGGTATTAGGAAGAGAGCAAAGAACTTTAGACTTCAAGAGAACGTTCTTTATAAAGTAAACACGAACCCTTTTAAAGATAAAGATCTTCTGGTGATACCGAGACATCTAGTAGGTGAGATACTGTTCTCACACCATAGTGAACCGACTTCAGGACATCTGGGTATTGCGAAGACCATGGAAAAGATAAGATCACGATACTACTGGCCAACCCTACAGAAAGACGTAGAAAGATACATTAAAGGATGTGCAGATTGCCAAGCACGCAAAGGTCAGGAAACACAGAAACCCGTAGGATTTCTACACCCGATACCAGTAGGCATGCCTTTTGATAGAGTAGGAATAGATATACTGGGTCCATTTCGTCGCAGTCGGAACGGAAAAACAGTTATTGTAGTGGCAACCGATTATGCCACCAGATGGGTCGAAGCCGCGGCACTAACCGACGCAAAAGCTAAACATGTGGCAAAATTCTTAATGGATTCCATTATATGTCGACATGGAAGTCCTCGCTACCTTTGGAGCGATCAAGGGTCAAACTTCAGATCGAATATGATAACGGAGCTCACAAAGCTAATGGGAACAGTAAGCCAATTTACTACGGCCTACCACCCAGCGGCGAATGGTTTGACAGAACGATTTAACAAAACTCTGGCTAACATGCTGTCTATGTACACAAACACAAGACATACAGATTGGGATGAATATTTAAGTATGGTAACGTTTGCCTACAACACATCCAAGCAGGACACTACCAAATTTTCTCCGTTCATGTTAATTTATGGTAGAGAGCCCATATTGCCAACAGAGGCTACCCTGACAACTGAGACAACCAATCTGGATGTGGCAACCATTAGAGACAGGGTACTAGCGGCTAGGACTTTGGCCATAGAACACATCGAGGCAAAACAACGTAAAGATAAAGAAAGATATGATGACAAACATCGCATGATCGAGTTCCAGGTTGGAGATACAGTAAAAGTGTTTACTCCAATAAGGAAAGTTGGGAGATCGGAAAAGTTGATGCTGAGATGGTTCGGACCATACTACATACATAGAAAGATTAGCAATGTCAACTATGAAATACGAAAGGGAAGCAACGAGAATAGTCAGAAGGAGATAGTACACATTAGCCGGATATTACCATACAATGATCCATGGATACCGGAACATGAAGGTTTTCCAGTAAAATAAAAGGAAACTGTGAACAAAAAAGGAGGAAACTAAGTTAGATTAGATTAATTGTTTATTGTAGCATTGTATTTATTGTATTACTAAGTTACAAAGATATAGAAAAAGTTAGGAACTAGGAAGATGTGGTCAGCATTGCTAAGTTCATGTAGTAAAGTAGGAATGATAAGATTTTTTCTTTTCTTTTTTTTTGTTGTTCTAAAGACTAGATAAAAAGGGCATACGTTTTGCTGTTTTATGTATGATAATAAAATATATTTTACTTAGATTACTTGCCATAATGGGCATCATACAAGAAGGAACCCAACAGTCTACACCCAATTTCAAGATGGAAGTGACGGCAGGGGCATTTTGGAGAGAACTTCCGGAGACTGTTCATGACATTGAATTTTCTTTTTTATGTATGGTTTTCATAGTGTTTGTAGGATACCTCACGGTAAAATTTGTGTGTCACTGTCTCTCCAAAAAGACCCTCGCTTCGTCAACAGCCGTGGTAGACATTGAAGTAGCAAATGAAGAACCTACAAGGGACAAAGAGGTAATAAGTCATTTAATGGTGGACGTGGATCCAAACAAATTGAAAGAACTACAGCCAGGACAAAGTATGTCCTGTCTGTTACAAGCTAAGTAGAAAGATAAAAAAGGTAATGTAGTGTTAGAATAGTGAATAGATGAATGATGGAATGAATCCAAGTGAATAAGTAAAAAGCAAAGCACGTAGATCTGGCTTCACCAGAGACTAAGCTGGCTTCACCAGGTGCTATAGTAATATAAGTCGGATTAAGGGAGAGGAGAGGTTTCAATAAATGGCCTAGAAACCTTACCTGGCCCAAAAGTATAATTTTTTGTTAAAGGATGTTTAGTATAGGGATAAAAACCCTAGGCATCCATTGCTGTACTTAAGGAGGTGCTTAGTACAGGGTATATGACCTTGGGCACCTCATAGAATAATATAGATATAAGATGTTTAGTATAGGGATAAAAACCCTAGGCATCTATTAGTAAACATATACAATGAGAGAAAAAAATTACCTTGGTTTAAGATGTTGAAAGTTACACGTTTTATTTTATTCCTCTTCAAGGATTTTATATAACTGAAAATATGTAGTGGTTCCTAAGAAACGATTAATAAACTTGTATGATTTAAATGGAAATGAAGCACGAGATTGACACCTAAAATAAAATATTGTTGTAATATTTATTAAGAAAAGGAAAAATTTTAATTATGTAATACTTACTATTAGTCACTAATTTTATCTTCTATATTTTGTAGACTTGGTCGAGACACAAGGAGGCCGACACTTACATCCAAAGTTTACATCAAGGATCACTGATAGCTTGAAGCCACCACGTGAACTGTAGATCACCCCAAAACTTACTGAAAAGCCGAACGGGGTGGATAATCCACGTGGACCTTCATGGGCCCCTGTCGTAGTACCTTGCAGACATCCAAGGCAGTCAATGAGGGTAATGTCTAACCCCCACAGTGCCAGCAACTTATCCAAAAGGGCTGAAAAAAACTCCAACTCTAACTGACGACGATCAAAGGTAGATGGTAAACGTGATTATATGGCGCCGAATACAGGAAGTAAAGACTTGACAACACGGCCAGCGGCCGGCTTAAAGATCACGAAGCGCAGGTCAAGCTAAGATGGTACTTCCGTATCATAGTCATGGGACGTCAACCACACCGAACGATATCCAGCTCAGAGTATGAAATAAGCAATAGCTAGTATAAGTCGGGAGCATTCGCCATATATGGATGGCATATTATATCGGCAGGGTCCATCAACAAGCAACCGTCCTAACTATCTCCACAGTTAGGCAACCAGTGTTATGTAAAGAGACTAATTGGTGTGACAAACAATAAACAGTACGAGAATAGTGTCTGGACCTCAGTGTAGTGTGTGCTCGAACCTTAATGTATTTTATTGTAAATAGTAAATAGGTTTTTGCTTAGGTATATTTCAAAGCCAGGGGCTGGCTTTATCAGAGAGGGGGCATGTCACACACTTATATTTTAGTTAATTTTTCCGAACACACGGTATACACCGTGGGGTTTTTAAATATTTAATACTTCAGTCCACGTCCGTTGTATAAACAAAAAACTAGAATAAATAGGCAACGAACGAGGACTGGGGATCCGACGGGTCGTAAGCGAGACGAGTAGAGGCTCGAGAAACGCTGCTTCGCGTATATTTGAGTTTAAGAAAGTATTAAGAATATTTCGGTACGAAAGTGTGATGTGTGCCCGAGTGGTAATAAGGTAAGCCCTTTGTTGATTAACTTATTGTATTATTGTTATATGTATTCCCCATAAGTTTATTTGTAGATTCGTTCCTACCTGTCCTATAACCAACTCAATTCCTTATCCAAGCCATACTAACTGCTCCTCCATACACCCTTAACCCACTAACCGATAAGTGTAGTAATTTTAGTTCTATTGTTTGTGAAGAGTCCTTCTGACTCTTCAACCCCCTTATATTGAAAGTCAATATATTTGTTATTTTTGTTATTCTACTGTTTTTTCTGAGCTACCCCCTTACCCCCGACTCTTACACCCGACTTACCTGGAGGTAAGCGTGACAATATATATATATATATATATATATATATATATATATATATATATATATATATATATATATATATATATATATATGATATATTCCAGCTACCACACTGACAAGCTTTTAGAACGGTCGTTGTTATCGTAATGCTCGTAAACAAACCACTGCGCATTGAACGAGAGGCCACGTGGCTGTCACAAACTTTCGTTGGGCGATCTATAGTATGCTATAATTAATAAAAAAAAAATTAAATAAAGTTATTATGAAGTAAATAAACGAGGACAATTTTGATCTCTGGGTAGAATACAAAGCCATACAGTTAGTATAAGTTTGTTCAAATTTTGTTAATATTTAAGTTTTTGGTTTTCTTTCTTCTTTCCTAAAAAAAGAGAAAGTAAATATAAGTAAATAGAATATCAAATGTGAGTTTTAAAACATATCTAATTGTAAAAAAAATAGCATATAGTTGTTTGTTATAGTTTAAATTTAAATGATTTTTTTTGAAACAAAATAAGAAAATTAAATATTTGAAAATAAAAAAAAAGGATTTTATATAAATTTATAATGATACATATTGTTATTTTATAATGATTTAAATTAAGGAATCATATTTAAATAGAATAAGAAAGTTGTGTGTGAAAATATCAATGCTAAAGACATATAAATTTTAAATTAAGAATAATTTAAATCATGTAGTAAATTAGAACTTACTTACGTTTACAATAATCAATATTGGAATTTTAAAGCATCATATGTATTTTTATAGAATTGATTTTGATGAAAATGAAAAATCCTAAAATAGAAAAGTATTTTAGATTATAGTTTAATAAATATGTGATTTTAAGTTCATTACAAAGGTAACAGGATTTTGAATATAAATAATTGTTTAAATCTGTATTAGAAATCGAGTATTCTGATTTGTAATTTATGTAAAAAAATTATCAAGTAGGTAAAAGACACTAGATAGATAGGTAGTCGAAGTTTGTTGAATTTTGGCAATTGTTCAGTTGTTGATTTGGGAATCGCTCTCTTGTTTTTTGGAGATTGAAAAGAAAAGACGTATTAAATTTTGTTCTGTTTTAAAAATTGAGTTTTTATTAGAAAAGATAGAAATAATCGAGTATAATTGATATAAAACTATAGCGAATATAAAGAAGAAGTAATTGAGCATATATGGTAAGCAGAAAATCTGATTTAGATAGAAAATAAAGTCCAGAAATATCAGAGTGGAGCTGTAGATTGTATGAGACACTTTATAAGTAAATTTAGAAGAGAATTGTAGCAGATAATACGTTAAAGTGATAGAATTCACTTACCTTTAGAGCAGTATATAGAGTTAGCGGATTATCCAGAGATTTTTGATGAAATTTTTAATGGTTATGGAGATAATCATATTTAAATCCAGGCTTGAAGTCATCTAAATGTTTAAGAAGTTCTACGAGAAACTGGTATAAGTTCTTTCTTTATTAACAATAAAAAACTTTTGTGTTTTATTATAAATATTGTACGAACATTTTCACTATTTCACTAATCACTATTTCCTTAGTATATAAGTTTATTTCTGTTGTTTCAAGTTGTAATAATTATCAGATTTTTCATTTTCATTTTGTTTAATAAGCCAAGTTTTTAAACATTCGTTTAGTTTTCAATTGCTTGTTTTTAAAAAAAAGGTTAGGTTAAAAATTTTCTTCTCTTTCTAAATTCTCAACACAATCATGTCATTTGGTATATAAGAGTAGTAAATTTTTATATTTATCCAATAGTATATAATTTATTTAAACTTGCATTGAATTCTGCCCATGAGAAAAGAGTCAGTGTCGGGTAAATAAATAAATAAATAAATAAATTAATATAATCTAAATTCATAAAATTGAAATCATAAAAACTAATTTGCCTATATAAAAATTTTAAATAAAATTCAACGTTCAAAATTTATAAACTACAAGGCAAATTTTATTTATAGCATAATAACTTATATATTATAATTCCTAGCAAGTTATATATGTTATAATATATGTATATATATATATATATATATATATACAAAAGGGGGAAAATTAATGGGCATGTACGCAAAAAGGATCATAGGGTCACGAATAGGAAATGGTAACCGCAGACATGCATGTTTCTGGCTCGTTAGCCGTCATCAGTGCGGCATAACCAAGTAAGGTATTGCACTTGGCCAGCAAAAGTGTTGAGTACTTGGGAGCAAAGGATGGTAGGGAAACATGTATTAAAAAACGAAAAACACAAACAACGAAACTCACACAAGAGTCCTATCGCCATTTGTGGCTTCGGCCAGCTGTGCCCACATTTCGGGGCTACGAACAGCGTCGCCGCGTTGGCGAAACGGACTCATTGTGTTTGAGCCGTTCCAAGCCCAGGGTGTAAAACAAAAAAGGGGTGCCAAGTATGCGTACCTATAACAAACAAAAGGGGGAAAATTAATGGGCATGTACGCAAAAAGGATCATAGGGTCACGAATAGGAAATGGTAACCGCAGACATGCATGTTTCTGGCTCGTTAGCCGTCATCAGTGCGGCATAACCAAGTAAGGTATTGCACTTGGCCAGCAAAAGTGTTGAGTACTTGGGAGCAAAGGATGGTAGGGAAACATGTATTAAAAAACGAAAAACACAAACAACGAAACTCACACAAGAGTTTCGTTGTTTGTGTTTTTCGTTTTTTAATACATGTTTCCCTACCATCCTTTGCTCCCAAGTACTCAACACTTTTGCTAGCCAAGTGCAATACCTTACTTGGTTATGCCGCACTGATGACGGCTAACGAGCCAGAAACATGCATGTCTGCGGTTACCATTTCCTATTCGTGACCCTATGATCCTTTTTGCGTACATGCCCATTAATTTTCCCCCTTTTGTTTGTTATAGGTACGCATACTTGGCACCCCTTTTTTGTTTTACACCCTGGGCTTGGAACGGCTCAAACACAATGAGTCCGTTTCGCCAACGCGGCGACGCTGTTCGTAGCCCCGAAATGTGGGCACAGCTGGCCGAAGCCACAAATGGCGATAGGACTCTTGTGTGAGTTTCGTTGTTTGTGTTTTTCGTTTTTTAATACATGTTTCCCTACCATCCTTTGCTCCCAAGTACTCAACACTTTTGCTGGCCAAGTGCAATACCTTACTTGGTTATGCCGCACTGATGACGGCTAACGAGCCAGAAACATGCATGTCTGCGGTTACCATTTCCTATTCGTGACCCTATGATCCTTTTTGCGTACATGCCCATTAATTTTCCCCCTTTTGTTTGTTATAGGTACGCATACTTGGCACCCCTTTTTTTTTTTTTTTTTTTTTTTTTTATATATATATATATATATATATATATATATATATATATATATATATATAAAGTAAAGCTGAAAGTAGTCACGGCTGACTAGTTAAAGAAGAATTTCAACAAAATTGAAAACAATCACAGGGAGTTCAGCCTATGGGGGGTTGTTTAAAGTAAACTCTGTTTTTACAAAACCAAGCTTTCGAATTTTAATTAATTCTTTTTCAAGGCTACAAAATAAAAAAGTGAGGTTAACATGTTTACATTGTATAAAATATTACTTACAGTAAAGTTGAGTGTTGTTAAAATAATGAAAATCAAAGAACATGACTTTAAATATACACTAAATTATTGTGTATAAACAGTAGTTGTTAAATATTATTAATTAGACCAAAAAGACATTTGACATTGTCACTATTTACAATTGTTGACTACATAGGTGTGTTGTTACTAATCCAAATACTAATATAAATTCAAATTTCTCAGATGGATTTAAAAACTTTTAAATTTGGTAGTATTAAATTAACAATTTAATTTAATTTAATTTAATTATGTATTGTTGTTTGAAAATTTAAGATCTTTATTTTTCAGATATTGAGGATGTCAGTACATTACAAGACAAACGGAGATGGAAAGGCTATGAGTAGTTGCCAGTTACTCATTTGTATTGCAATAGTCAATTACAAAAACAAGTATCTAACCTCTGCAGGTATCAACCTATCACATTAACTCCGCAGGGGATAGTTACTTGCTGCCTATTAGACAGGTGTAATTAAGACTTGTAATGTAATTGCAAGTTTCATTGTGTGTTTCTAATGAAATTCAAGATCTTACTTTTTGGGTATTAAAGATGTCAATGAATATTACAAGAAAAGGCGATATGAGGAAGGCTGTGGGTAGTTGCCAATTACCCACTTGTATACTCTAGTGAAATACAAAAACAAATATCTACACTCTGCAAATATTGACCTATCACATCGACTTTGCAGGGTATAACTACTTGCTGCCTACTAGACAGTTGTATTAGCCCTTGTAATGTAATTACTTAATTAAATTGTTAATTTATAATGAATTCATAGTAGTGTTTAGGTTATTGGTGTCATTGAAAGTGAGAAGATAACAATAAATGATATTTAGATCCTGGGTTTCACTTCTTTTATTGATAGTGTTTTCTGTCTGGTTAATATGAACCATCTCTAAAAACTTCCTCTTAGCTGTATTGCTTTCGATATGTAAAATTTTTGTTAAGTTGTAATTAAAATGGTGAAATTCGTCAATAACGTGTTCTGCTAGTGCACATTTTCTTTTTTTCAACCTAGCATCACTGCGATGTTGAGTTATCCGTTGTTTTAAATTTTGCATATATATATATATATATATATATATATAACGTGAAGTCAATCGTGGAGTTGCAGTCAACGTTTGGCCAAGGTAAGTAAAGAAAGCTCTTTGATTTCAGTCAAGCTTTCGAATTTATTCAATTCTTCTTCAGGACATCTGTGGTGAAGAACAATTTTTATATAATAAAGAAATATTGTTACAAATGTGATGACTTACTAATCGTGAGGTTATAAGAGAAGCGACGAATTCCGTTTGACAACATTACACTAATAAAACATTTTAAAATTCAGGTACATCACTATTAAAATACATAAAAATATATACATTTACACCATAAAACTTATTATTTTGTTATTTTTAGTATGGAGGTTTGTCTGTAAATGATTGAATTTTAATGTGTCTTCAATTTCCTTTTTTTATATGTGTGTTTTTTATATATGGTTTTTATTTTAACACAGTAGGAGAGCAAAACATTTTAATGATTTATTTATTTAGATTTTATTATTATATCAAGTAAAATTCTGTAGTCATGAAATGCGGGATTTTAATTTCAAAAATTTATTTGTGTAATTTTATGAACGTTGTTGTGTTTTTATTTTTATTTATTTTAGTGTTATATTAATCTTTATGTTTGTAATCATGTTTTAATTTATTAATAGTTTATTTATCTTTATATTTATATATTAAAATTTTATTTATATTTATTTTTGAAACGACAGAATGTAACAATAAATATTACTCAGCCCTTCTATATCAGGTTTTCTATTAATACATGTCTCCCTTCTGTCAATGTGTGTCATTTCTAAGAATAATCGTTTCTTAAGGTTCCTTTCCCTTTCTAAAATTTTTGTTTCTTCAAATTTAAAACTATGACCATTTTTAATTGCATGTTCAGTTAGTGCGCATGCTTTATATTTATTACTTTTAATGTCACTTTTATGCGAGATGTTCCTGCTGTGTACAGTTCGGCATGTTTCCCCAATATACACCCTTTCACAATCCAAACAAGTGATTTCATATACTACATTTGAACTTTCTAAATTACTAAGCGGATCTTTGGTTCGGGTGTATAATCTAGAAAAATATCAAAACCATTTCTAGATTATACACCCGAACCAAAGATCCGCTTAGTAATTTATATATATATATATATATATATATATATATATATATATATATATATATAAACTTTTGATTGATAAAATGTACGAAAATAATATAATAAAGGAATCGAATTCACCTTACAATTCACCTATATGGATAGTAGAAAAGAAATTAGATGCAAGCAATAAAAAGAAATATGGAATTGTTATAGATTATAGAAAACTAAACGAAAAGACTATTGATGATAAATTTCCATTGCCTCTTATTTCGGAGATATTAGATAGACTTGGTAAAGCACAATATTTTACAACACTAGACTTAGCTAGTGGATAGAAATGGATCCTGCAGATACACCAAAAACTGTGTTTTCTACAGAAATAGGACATTGGGAATTCTTAAGAATGCCAATGGGAATAAAAAAATTCACCAGCAACATTTCAAAGAGCTTTGAACAATGTACTACGAGGTTTTCAAAATAAAATATGTTTTGTCTACTTAGATGATATTATTGTATTTTCGTCTTCATTACAAGAACATATAGAAAGATTAAAATTAGTTTGTGAACGTCTTCTTCAATCCAATCTAAAAATTCAATTAGACAAATCGGAATTTTTACATACTGAAGTTGTATATTTAGGACACAAAATTACTAAGGATGAAGTTTTACCTAATCCAGATAAAATTAACGCTGTAAAGAATAACCTAAAACTCAAAAAGATATTAAATCATTTCTAGGGTTAGCCGGATATTACCGCCGCTTCATAAATAACTTCGCAAAAGTAGCTAAACCACTAACGCTATGTTTAAAAAAGAATTATAAAGTTATTCATTCACCAGAATATATAAATTCATTCAATCACCTGAAACAACTCTTAATAAACGCCCCAATACTAAAATACCCAGATTTTTCAATACGCTTTATTTTAACTACAGACGCTTCTAATATAGCTTTAGGCGCTGTTCTTTCACAAGTCAATCCACCTAATGACAATCCTATAGCCTATGCATCAAGAACCCTTAATGAAACAGTATAAAACTACTCCACAATAGAAAAAGATTAGCTATTGTGTGAGCATAAAAAATGTATCGCCCTTCTTTATATGGAAGAAAATAAATTTGAAATACAAACAGACCATCGTCCTCTTGTATGGTTATTTAACTTAAAAGAACCAAACTCTATATAAATTTGTTGGTGTTTAAAATTAAAAGAATTTAACTATACTATAATATATAAACCAGGAAAGAATAATATTGTTGATCCATTATCTCGGATTAATCTCAATACTCTAGAAACACAATCTAATGTAAACAACCCCGGAGATATAGACATTGATATTGACGAATTTTTAAGACAATTTAATTTTAATGAAATTAATACTGATATTGTAAGTGAAACTTTAAGAGATATTGAAAATGAACTATCAACCTCGAATCAAGCAAATTTTGAAAAAAACAAAGAAATGATTCAAAATGAGAACATTGAAATAGATAACAACTCTGAAACAGATACGGCTCATAAAAGTAACAATTCCAGCTGACGAAAATATTATACTAGAATTTCTAAAAGAAAATGCATCAAAGAATAATTTGTATGTATATTTCTTATCAAAAGAATTAAGAACCATTTTTCAAGAAGTTTGGAGTAAGCATTTTACTAAAATAAAATTAGTGGAATGTACAAAGTTAGTAAACAATGTATTACCGGAAAAAAGGTTAATGTTAATAAAATACAAACACGAAGAAAAAACTAATCATAGAGGAATTGAAGAAACAATAAAAGCATTTAAATTAAATTATTACTGGAAAACAATGAAAACAGATGTAACTAATTTAATTAACAATTGTAAAATTTGTCAAGGAAGTAAATATAACCACCAAATGAACCTTTGGTTTTAACAGAAACACCATCAAAACCATTTAAAATTTTACATTTTGACACTTATAAAGTTGGAACTAATAGATTTTTAACTATATTGGATAAATTTTCAAAATACGGACAAGCGTTACCATATTTTGGAACAAGTATATCAGCATGTCAACAACTTGTTCATTTCTTTACATATTTTGGCATTCCTAAACAAATTGTTTGTGAGGAAGGAATATAATTCAAGAACGACGTTGTACAAGAACTTCTTCGTTCACATAAAATAAATATTCATTTCACAATCCCTTTTCATATTTCATTCTACTTTAAATGAACATTTACGCTTATTAAAAGAAAAAAAGGGGGGCCGTCACGGGACGCCTGGCAGATCAACATTATTTTGTAAAAGTATATGCAGTATTCAATAAAAAAAGAGTGTGCGTGTAACCTTTACGCGCGATTAAAGTAAACATTGAAAAATTTAAAAACTTTTAAAATTTTGAAAATTTTGAAAATTCTGAAAATTTTGAAAATTTTCAAAATTATCATGATTTTCAAATTTTTGAAAAATTTTGAAAATTTAAAAATTCTAAAAATCTTCACAATTTTGAAAATTTAAAAATATTTTGAAAAATTTGAAAATTTTGAAAAATTTAAAAATTTTCAAAATTTTGAAAATACCTTTTCCGTGGAAAAAATATATATATATATATATATATATATATATATATATATATATATATATACCAATTTTCATAATAATCGGTCCAGTAGTTTTAGAGTTCATCGATAACATATAGACAAACATTCATTTTTATACAGGGTGTCTCATTATATTCTGACTGTTTTTAAAAGTTTATATCTTCGAAACTGTTGTAGATGCGGTTTTCACAGTTAGGTTTATAATTATTTTGTTGTGACACTCCGGTTTACCTGATAGAAAAATGGCGTATTTTCAGAATACAGTACATGTATTTTTTTAATTTTAACTTCCCTTTCTGTGCACCGATTTTAAACTTTAAGGTATTGTTATAAAGTAAAAATATGCGTCTTTTAGAAAATTGCTAAATATACAGGGTCTCTCATTTAAAAAATTACATCTACTGTTTTCTGAAAATACGCCACTTTTCTAGCGGGTAAACCGAAAGTAGGCCATTTATATAAATTTGTCACAACAAAACTTACGGTAATTTTAAACCTAACTGTAAAAACCGCATCGTATGATCTAAAACCGTTACGAAGATATAAGCTCTTAAAAACAGTCAGAATATAATGAGACACCCTGTAGAATAGATAGTATACGGAGTCGTGTTAGGTTTTTGCGTCACCGTCGCCACGCCAGAAATCTGATTTACGTGCGGCTATAGATGTTTCACATCAAAATTAGTTTATTATTTAGTTTTTATATTTATTTACCTAAATATTATAAGATAATATGCACTTTTAAGTCTTAATTTCAATTTTTAATATTTTTACACATCAGTAAAAATATTAAAAATTAAAATATGAGCTTTAAAAGTGTATTTCTATATGAAACAATTCATACCCTGTCCCGCCAAATTTTTGAATCGATGAGCTTCTTCCCCCTAATGTTGGCGCGCCACCGTCGCTCAAAACATGAGACCAATTTCATATAAGGTATCAGTACATCTCTTTATTATATATTATCTATGCATTAGGTTTTTTACGTCATACGTAACCGTCGCCACGCCAGAAATATGATTTACGTGCGGCTATAGATGTTTCACATCAAAAAAAAAAACAAATGCCGATATAATTTCCTTAATACCTTATGCTCTTATTACTTATAACAGCAATATTCATTCTAGTACAGGATATACTCCCCATGAGTTAATTTTAGAACATACAGAGAGTCGCGATCCAATGGCTCTAATACCTCAAGCTTATACACAATATGTTAATACTCATCAGAATACGCAATCATTATATACAGATATTCATGAAAAATCACTAAAAACAAAAAAAAAATACTCAAGAGAATAAATAAAAAGACCTGAATTAGGTTCACAAGATAGAAACACGAGCTGGCAAATAGAGCAATAAATTTAAAGGTACTTATATAAAATTGAGAAATGGAAAAATAGAAATAGAGCACCCAACAACTAAGAAGAAAATTATTGTTCACATCAATGAAACTAGAATTATGTCTCCTGTCATTTCAGATGTACTATTGGAGCAATCCAAAGTTCCACTGCAGAACTCGAATTCCATAACCTAAATCAGTATCCCGCTTTGCTTCCTTATAAATTAGGTACTTCCAAAATAACTAACAATCATTGGTCATTTGTTTAAATTTTTAATTTATCTTCAGTAATCTCAGAATTTCGACTTATTCAAATACAAGCACAAGGTTTACACAGAAATTTCAAAACTCATCATGACTATCTCTCCAATTTTGAAAATTCATTCATTTCTATAGGTACGTGCTTTAGAAAATAAAATTGAATCGCAAATAAAGCAAATAAATCCATTAATCATCTCAGACAATCGGGTTAAAAGAGGTTTATTCAATCCCTTAGGTTCCTTGATAAAATGCATAACAGGAAACTTAGATCAAGAACATGCCGAATATTATGAAAATCAAATCAAAGAATTGCAGAAAAATCAAAATAAATTTAGAAAGATCACTTTTAATCAAATATTCTAATATTCTAATTTAACTCATAATCAATTAATGTTAAAACAGAAAATAGAGTCAATTGTACGACGGCGTGGTGGTGCCACTTATAATTTTTTTTTTAAATTTCGAGTTGCAACTCGAAGCTTCGAGTTCAAACTGTAAATTTCGAGTTTCAACTCGAAGTACGACGGCGTGGTGGTGCCACTTATAATTTTTTTTTAAATTTCGAGTTGCAACTCGAAATTTACAGTTTGAATTCGAAACTTCGAGTTGAAACTCGAAATTTACAGTTTGAACTCGAAGTTTTGAGTTGCAATCGGTTGCATCGGTTTTAGCGCCAGTTCTTTCAGTGACTGCTTCATGGTCACTGTCAGCCACTGTGTTTTGTAGTGTTAGGTTAGGTTAGAAGTTAGAATTTACCGAGGGATTTACTGTTTGCCACTAAAGTGTTCAAGGTATAAGGTAAGTGATTTAATTTATTTTAATTATTATGTGTATGTTATTACAGACAACGTTATTGCAGATATCTATTACATACATTATTAGAGTGGTTGAGGTTGGTAGAAGGAAACCACATTGCCGTTTTTTGGGTAAAATGGAAGAAAACCTAAAGGCCTTTATGAAAGACAGGGGATTAGAAGAAAACCTAAGGGAACTACAAAATGAAAATGTGAGTAGTACTGCCTAATTCAATCCTAAACTAGGTATAAAATTTCCTAGTCGTTAAACTTTTAGTTTAGATAGCAAATCCTATTTTAAATGCAATAATTGCTAATCATTGAAAATATTGGGTTTTCTTTTGGCGCGAGAAAATGCTGAAGCATTCAATTCATATAATTCCTTATTTCATGTCCCATTAAATTAATTGTCTTAAGTTTAAATGTAAAAGTAGGTAGGTGTACATACCTAGGCACAAAGAATGACTGCAAAATTAGCTTGTTTTTGAGACACCTACATATAATTTTAGTTAAGGGCCTAAAATTTTCTTTTATCGATGAGATTTATTTTTCTACAACCCAACCAAACCTTTAAACAGGGGGTTAAATTCCTGTTAAGTTCCCCCCACATTATTCCATAACGCAGATGGAAGTAAAAGATTTATAATTTATAATTTTTTTATTGTTTTTTTAGTTTAACATTAATCGATTATTTTTAAGTGATTATGAGGTGGTTCCACATAAAAGTACCCCTATAAAAGGAATGTAATTAACCCTGAATGAATGAAAAAACCTCGAAAAAAATATCTCTAAAAATTCAAATAAATATATACTTTTATAGTACGAACCATACCTACTTACAAAACACATAAAGAGTATTCACCCTCCCACTATCCAAAAAAAACGAGTTAATTTTTTTTTTGATTGTATTTTATGATTTACTGCCCTTTGGGGATAGTTTAACTCTTTTTGTGAAGGTGACTACACCTTTACGTGTTTTGTGTGGTGTTGTAACCTCTTTTTTTTTCAAGATGTTAAAGGCTCGTTTTATCGAGGTTAACAAATGCGAACGGCACTCAGGGGGTAGGAGGAGAGCGAGCGTGGATTCGAACGAGCTCGATGATATTGTATTAAAAAGATATAAGGGGATATATTTACTAAAAAAAATAAACGAATTTAAAGGGGACTAAAAAGAAAATGAGAGAAATGATGAAATAGGGAAAGGTAAATGGGCGCCACTTATTTTTTTATCATATGGACGGGGAAATATAAGAAACCCAGATGGAAAAAAGATTCGATTATGGGGGATAGGATAGAATAATTAATAAGTTGTGGTAGATCAAGTTAAAATTAGAAAGATATAGGAAATATAAGATAAGATACGGTAAAGTTGAGTAAACCGGTAGATGTTCTTGTTAAAACTTTAAATTAAACACTTTTATTGGCAAAGCTAGAAAGAGAAAGTTATACTTACTTTTTGTTCTTACTTATCACAACAGCTCCATTTATATTAATGAGATAGAAATGAGTTCAAAAGTTAAGATTTATGATTTAAATACGTCTCATTCTTATTGTTGATGAAATTAGATCAGAATAACTTACACCAGGTCAGAAATAAAACATATAAATAAACAATAAACAATATTTATTACTGTGAGTAGTAATAAGTCAAGCATATGAACGAAACAATAGACATATAAAATATCAACAAATCAAATACGGTAAAATACAGTAAAACACACTAGTGTTTAATCACATATAGAAACAATATTACACATCCAATAACAGCTAAGTATTTTTATATTGTTATTTTTGTGTACCCATTTAAGCAGAATGTGATGTGAAAGGAATTTTAAAAGTATCAAAATTTAATAAAAAATAATAAATCACTTTTAGCTTAAAAGATTTTTTACTCGAGTAAAAGATGGGGGGTACCATATAATAATTTATATTAAAACAATTAAATTAAGATAAACATTAAGAAACCAAAAATTTACCATAAAGGTGTTACAAAAATATTTAATCAGACTCTGCGCAACGCTTTCACTGATAACTGAAACATGTATGCGACGAACTGTTTCGAAATTTGCACACTTTAGGAGTCTGTAGATAAGGTACCGGGTTTTTTATAAAAACCGGTTTCACTGTGGATTTTATGAGCACTTCTTACGTTAATTACCCACACTTGGATATTATTCAGGCGGATCACAATTAAGTTTTTGTGCCAAAGAAATAAATGGTATCCCTTCTTTTCTGGTAGTTAAGCAATAATAATTATATTAAAAGACTTACAGTTTGTTTCCTAGATAGGAGAATTAAATGGGGCCACACCCAATTTATACGGTACAGTAGAATCTAGTGATTCTTCGGTAATACAAGACAGCTTTTTCATCAGAGAGGTTCCACACTCACTCACTGACTTTAACTTAATTAGAAACACTAAATAGCAAGTAATTCTTTAAAAATCTAAAGGAAATTTGCCGGTATTTGAATCTAGGGGTTGTACAAAATGACTTGCCAGCACAGAGACCCAAACTAGACTGAATTCTAAATCCCGGTAAAAAGTAACCCGCGTCGCTTCAAACTACCCCACTTACGCCGCATGACCTTATTCACCAGATTTGATTGGTCGGTCTAAAAAAATCGATAGTTTTGACGGTTAAAGTCCGTTAAAGTCGAGAATTTTCTGGAAGGTAATATGATCAGGGTCGGCTTAGGTAAGAAAAAATAATAAAAAATAAAAAAAATAAAAATCTTTTGCATAGAGTTTTTTGGACATGCTACACAGCCCCTTCCGAAGAGAAAAAACTGGGTAGAAAACAGTTTTTAAAGAAAGATAAGCTATGGTTGGAACAACAGTAGTGTGTTTAAAAAACTGAAGCTGATAAAGGTAGTGAACATCAAGATGTAGAAAAGCGATCTTAACGAGAACGACACCTATCTAGGTAAAATTGGGGTATTAGTGTCAGTTATTGAATGCGATATAATATTCACACTATTCATTAGTGCATTAATATACAAGTGAAACTACACGAGAGTTTGAAGAACCACAAGGTAGGTAAAATGTATCAGATCAATAGATCTTCGATACTATGTGACCAGATTTTTATAAACGGTACCGGCCAACCGGAAGATCACAAAGTGATCGGGAACAGGTCTACTCCGAAGTTTCTGCACGGAAACAAAAAAGTGTACAGCTCGGCCTAGACGGACAGCACTAAGTGGTATCTTTAATGCAAATCGACAAAAAAAGTATTTATATTGCCCTTGACATAAGATGTCAGGACACACGCTACATTCACACACACAAGGAAGAAAGTAAAGAATGCTATGTTCCCATAAGTAAAATTTCCCATAGGAGGCACAACGCGTATTTCCCTTTTTAGGAACTCCTATAAAGAAAAAAGCTGAATTTAAACCAAACTGTTAATATTAATTTTGAAAAGGAAGAAAGAAACACGGACGATAGTTATAATTAGGAATCTAATAAGCCTACCGGCTCCATTAGATCCGACAGTCAAGGTAAGTACGTGATACGTTAACATCTGAAAGATGTTTGGAAAAGTTCCGTCCTGCTTGGTTGATGTTAAAGATATCAACGAATATACAGTAAGGAAGAGAAGAAAACAGTAATTACTAAAAATATAGTTCTCATTGAGAACATTTATTAAAAAAACTTAAGGTTATAGATCACACTAAGACATTAACAGGAATCTAACAAATCTTAAAAACAAATTATCCTAACAGTCTTCAATCCTGGCTAGAAAAAAAATAGAGTAAGTAATAGAGGAAAAGAAAGAGAGGAGAAAGAAATTTTATCTGTCTTCCTTACAATCTCAACAGACCCACTACCGGAAAGAATTCCCTACGGCTTTCCTAGGCTTATCTCTCGTGACAAATTGCAAGGTCAAAATAAAATTCCAGAAGAAGTAGTTAAGATTGAATTTTGTTAGTCAAAAAAAAGTAAAGTGATTCCAATAGTAGTCATGTGGCGGATCAAAGTTCTTTAAACCATGAAATGTAAAGGTATAAAATTGTATGAAAGAACAAAAAAACTAAAAAAAATTTCAAAAAAAATTCAAAAAAAATTTTCAAAAAAAATTTTCCAAAAAAATTTTTATGTGTCTTCCACTAATGTACGATAACCGTCTTATATCCATATCAAAGATAACAAGTAGTTTATGGATGATGAACGAGAAATAAGGTAATAAAAAAATGTTTTCTAAACATAAAACAGTAATAGATATTACTGAAGGATACGATAATTAATTCACAAGTGCAGACGCACTTATACGGTAGGTTAACGGTAGATAAAGGAAAAACTATTTTTTCCTTCAAGAAAAAAAATACAAGTGTGAAAACACTCATAAGGCAGGTAAACGGTAGTTACGAGAAACATATTTCCTCCTTCGGTACGATATCAACAAGTGTTAATACACTTATTAGGTAAATGGGCGGTAAATGAGGGAAAGTAAATTCTACTTTCGAGACGATAGAGATAAGTGTTAAGGTACTTATTAGGTAGGTAAACGGTAGGTAAGAGAAAAGTATTTTCCCTTTCGAGATGAAATGTTCAAGTGGTAATACACTTAAACGATAGATAAGCGATAGTTATAAGTCTGAATACACTTAAACGGCAAATATAAAGGTAAGGCATAGAGAAAAATATTTAGTGTTGAGTCATAGCGAGAGGTTGAGAAATGGAGAAGTCAAAGAAAAAAATGGAAAAGGAATGCTTATACGGATAATTCTGAGAAAACAGAGAAACATTAGTTCCTATTCGGAGAGTTCATCTTCAGAAGAATCATCGGAATCAGAGACATAAGGCTTAAGGTCTTTTATATGCCAGTTTCCTGCTTTTGATCCATCGGGATTTTGTAATGTATATACTAGTGGAGATAGTTTACGGACAACCGTACATAAGAGATATTTAGGAGCTAATTTGGACATAAACTTATCGGCAGCTTTGGAGAGGACTTTATTTCTTCTCCACACCTTATCACCAACGTTGAATTGAATATTTCGACGACGAAGGTTATAGGTTTTGAAATTTCTTTGATAGGCATGGTGAAGATTGTGTTGTATTTCAAAAAAAATATCCTTTAACCCTTGTATATCTGAAACGTATTTATCGTATTGTTCAGGAGTATTAAGGGACATAGGACGATCAGCGCCATTAGCGGAATAGTAATTTCCAGATATCGGTACATGTCTCGCGAAATTTAAAAATGATGGAGAATATTTGGTGACTTCGTGTCTAGCGGTGTTGATAGCCTGTCGGATTTTAGAAAGTTCATTATCCCAGTTAGAATGTTCATCGATATAACACCTAATAGCGGTTCCAATGGTTTTATTCGTTCTTTCTACAAAATTACACTGTGGTGAATAGACGGCATTGAACCATATTTTTTGGACTTTGTATTGATCACAGAGATGTTTCATCATGGGATTGTTAAGGTTTCTAGCGTTATCGCAGATAAGGAATTGAGGAACACCAAACATGAGAAATACTTCATTTTCTATGAAATTAACGATATTTTTGGTGGTGGCTTTTCGTAAGGGTTGTAATAAAGTAAATTTAGAAAACCAATCGGTAACAACTAGGAGCCAGGTATATCCTTTTTTGGAACGAGGGAGAGGACCAACAAGATCAAGTGCGATAATTTGCCACGGGAATTCGGCAGATTTCTCTTTTCCCATTAAACCTATTTTAGTGGAGGTAGGCATTTTTTGGGCTCCACAAACTTTACAAGATCTAACAAAACCAAGGACATCGTTTCTCATTTTAGGCCAATAATATCGTTCTTGGATTCGGTTCAGTGTTTTGAAAAATCCGAAATGGGCACAGGTAGGGGGATCATGACAAGATGACATAATGTCATGTCTCTGGGGTTTTGGTACGAAAACTTTCCACTCAATTTCATTAGTGGCGAAAGGCAATTTGGAAGGGATTAATTTATAAACCAAGTCATTTTCTACTTTCCATTGAGGGTAAAGCTCAGGGTGTTGGAGAATTTTAGTACGGAACTCATCAAACCATACGTCTATTCGATTAGTGTCTACCTCAAGATACGAGATTTGGGGTTGTTCAGGGAAGGCACGACTCAAGGCATCAGGAACGAGATGGGAAGATCCCTTACGGTGGATAAGGTCGAAATTATGTTGACGAAGGCGCATAGCCCATCGAGCAAGTTTTCCAGAGGGATTGTTGATATTTTTCAACCAAAGTAAGGAGTGGTGGTCAGTAATTACTTGGAATTTGGTACCTTCTATATAGGGACGGAATTTTTCAATGCTGAAGATGACAGCTAGACATTCTCGTTCTGTGACAGAGTAGTTACGCTCTGCTCGGGATAAGGTTCTGCTAGCATAAGCTATTACGACATCTGAACCATCAAATGACTGTGTGAGGACACCGCCAAGGCCAGTATCACTAGCATCACATTGGATTATGAACGGTTTAGAGAAATCTGGCTGTGTTAACACGGGGGCAGAAATAAGGGCTTCTTTTATTTGGGTGAAAGAGAACTCCGCTTGGCTAGTCCATTCGATAGAATGTTTTTTCTTTTTACCTTTCAATAGATCATTAATAGGAGAGACAAGGGAAGAAAAGTCTTTGATGAAACGACGGTACCAGGAACACATGCCGATAAATCTTTTGACCTCTGTGAAAGTTGTCGGACGGGGATAATTGATCATAGCCGAAATTTTATCAGGATCTGTTTTTAGAATGTTGTTCCCTACGATATAACCTAGAAATTTTAGTTCTGGCTTGAAAAATTCACATTTTTTGACATTTATCGTTAGGTTGGCGTCTTTTAGCTTATCTCTGACTTCAGATAAGAGACGAATATGTTCTTCAAATGAATTTGTACAGATAATAATGTCATCAAGATAACAAAAGATATTTGGTTCGTAAGCCGGACCGAAGATAGCGTCAACTAAACGTTGCTGGGTTTGAGCAGAATTGCACAATCCAAAAGGCATTACAGTGAATTGAAAAGAGCCTCTGCCGATAACACTGAAAGCGGTTTTTTCTTTCGAAGAGGGATCTAAAGGGACTTGCCAGAAAGCTTTTCGTAAGTCTATTGAACTTATAAATTTGGTACCTTTGAGAAGGGAGAGAATTCGATCTATATTTGGCAAAGGGTAGGTATCGTGTTTAGTTACATCGTTGAGAGTTCGACCATCGAAACAGAAACGATATTCATCATTAGCTTTTTTGACGAGAAGTACTGGAGAACACCAAGGACTATTTGAGGGTTCTATGACACCTAGACGAAGCATTTCGTCCAATTCGTCGTTAAGAATCTTCGACATATAGGGAGACATTGGAAATGGTCGTTTTTTGAAGGGTTTTGCATCCCCGGTATCGATATGCATTTGTATTTTATCGGTACGACCTAGCCGGTTAGTATTACTGATAGCAGAAAAGGAATCTATAGTATTTTCAGCTAGTGTCTGTTGAACGGGAGTTAGAACTTCGAGAGTATTGAGGGATGTGATGTTTAGTTCTGGTTCCATTTCAGAGAGAAACTGGGGTTTAGAAGTGCTGTTGGAAGACCAGGTATTTTTGGAGAAATCAATAATAAGGGAGAAGGTTTTTACAAAGTTATTTCCAAGAATGAAGGTGCAAGGTAGTGAAGGGACGACTAGTGCTTTAATGACATGTAAAATATTGTTAGCTATAATCGGTAGATCTACAGTACCAGAGACAACTTGGTTAGTGCCATCTGCTAGGGAAACATTTCGATGTTCAGAAGAATTTATTTGTACATTATTGACTTTAAGGAAATTGAGGGCTTTATTACCAACTACGGTAATTGAACAACCGGTGTCCAACAGGACGACGAAATTTGTCGAGAAGATTTGTATGGATAGGTAGGGTCTTGTATCGGTAGACTTGTTCAGTAAAACTGGGGCAGTTATTTGTAAAGGGTTTTGATAGAAATTTTTAACAACCTTTAGCCATTTCTCCCATTGATCTTGTTTTTTGATATCGGTTTTACTAGGGCGGTAAAGAGAGAGTGCACCGATACGACATTCTCCCCTAGTTAGTTTTTTGAACATCGGGGGCAGGTAGAAACAGTGACATTTGGAGAACCACAACGATAACAAAAATAGGATTTTTGTTGGTTTTGACAACTAGAATAACTGTGTCCTTTCTTATGACAATTCCAGCAGGTAACATCCCTACTGTTAGAAATATTAGTTGGATTAGAAGTACTCGTCACGTTGTTGGAGGTAGAAGGTAAGTTGGATGTTCTCGGTTTATTAGTTCGTTGTTTGGGACGCTGATTAGTAGAGTCAATAGCAGATACTTTGGTTTGGAAAGAAGGTTTTTGAAAAGAGAGTGATTTAGCATTCTCCAATTTTTTGACTAATTGAATTAAATCAGAGACGGTATTTACATTGGAAAGGGTTACGTGAGGAATGTATTCTGGAAGTAAATTTCGGGTGATGTATTTTAACTTGCTGACTTCAGCTGGTTCACGAGAGAGACGTTTGAAGAGAGAAGTGAGTTGAGCAACAAAAATAATAATAGACTCGTTCTTTTTCTGTTTATAGCCTTTAATTTCCTCCCAGAGTTGTTCATCATTTTCTGGGGGTAGAAAGGTTGATTTGAGAACATTCGTAAGTTCATCCCAAGAGTTGAGAGAGGTTTTGATGCTGCGGAACCATATTAAAGCATCCCCGGTGAAAAGTTCAACCGCTGATTGAAAAAGAGTTTCAGGTAGGATGTTGCGGGATTCAGCTAGTTCTTTAATTTTTTCTAGAAATTCAAAAACGCTTTTAGGATCACCGTTAAATTTAATATTCCATTTCGATAAAGGGAAACGATCTAAATATCTAATTTCGGGAGTAGAGACGTTAATTATAGGTACTGTGCCATCTATATTCGGAACTGAACTAGAAGAAGGTGAATTATTGAAGGGAATGGTTTTATCTATCATTTCTTGTTCGAGAAGAAGACAAGTGGTTTTAGATTCATCGCGGAAATTTGTATCATCCTCGGAAGGATTTTCAGGTAGAGGTAAACGTTGTATTCTGCCTAACAAGTGAGCAATCCTAGATTTTACTCTACGAAAACATGAATCTGAAGCAGAACCTTCAAATTCTTTGATTAAATTGGAAACGCTGTCGATAGAATTTTTAATTGCTACTTTTTCGTCTTCTAAGTTAATGTTTTCTAAAGTAAACGTACCGTTTGTTTCTTTGGTTAACAATCTTTTGAGGACTTTCCTTTTATCCTCTATTTTTCTGTTGGTGGCTGTTCCTCTGATCTTTAACTCGTAGTTAATTTCGTCTGCTGTTAGAAAAGTTACCTCAAAATTGGCCATTGTGATAAGAAAAAGTAACGGAAATTGTCGATATTAAAAGTGTGTAATTTTATTGTCGGAAAAATAGGGATTTTATCATCAAGCCCCACGTTGTGGGCGTCAAATTAATGTGTAACCTCTTTTTTTTTCAAGATGTTAAAGGCTCGTTTTATCGAGGTTAACAAATGCGAACGGCACTCAGGGGGTAGGAGGAGAGCGAGCGTGGATTCGAACGAGCTCGATGATATTGTATTAAAAAGATATAAGGGGATATATTTATTAAAAAAAATAAACGAATTTAAAGGGGACTAAAAAGAAAATGAAAAAAATGATGAAATAGGGAAAGGTAAATGGGCGCCACTTATTTTTTTATCATATGGACGGGGAAATATAAGAAATCCAGATGGAAAAAAAATTCGATTATGGGGGATAGGATAGAATAATTAATAAGTTGTGGTAGATCAAGTTAAAATTAGAAAGATATAGGAAATATAAGATAAGATACGGTAAAGTTGAGTAAACCGGTAGATGTTCTTGTTAAAACTTTAAATTAAACACTTTTATTGGCAAAGCTAGAAAGAGAAAGTGATACTTACTTTTTGTTCTTACTTATCACAACAGCTCCATTTATATTAATGAGATAGAAATGAGTTCAAAAGTTAAGATTTATGATTTAAATACGTCTCATTCTTATTGTTGATGAAATTAGATCAGAATAACTTACACCAGGTCAGAAATAAAACATATAAATAAACAATAAACAATATTTATTACTGTGAGTAGTAATAAGTCAAGCATATGAACGAAACAATAGACATATAAAATATCAACAAATCAAATAAGGTAAAATACAGTAAAACACACTAGTGTTTAATCACATATAGAAACAATATTACACATCCAATAACAGCTAAGTATTGTTATATTGTTATTTTTGTGTACCCATTTGAGCAGAATGTGATGTGAAAGGAATTTTAAAAGTATCAAAATTTAATAAAAAATAATAAATCACTTTTAGCTTAAAAGATTTTTTACTCGAGTAAAAGATGGGGGGTACCATATAATAATTTATATTAAAACAATTAAATTAAGATAAACATTAAGAAACCAAAAATTTACCATAAAGGTGTTACAAAAATATTTAATCAGACTCTGCGCAACGCTTTCACTGATAACTGAAACATGTATGCGACGAACTGTTTCGAAATTTGCACACTTTAGGAGTCTGTAGATAAGGTACCGGGTTTTTTATAAAAACCGGTTTCACTGTGGATTTTATGAGCACTTCTTACGTTAATTACCCACACTTGGATATTATTCAGGCGGATCACAATTAAGTTTTTGTGCCAAAGAAATAAATGGTATCCCTTCTTTTCTGGTAGTTAAGCAATAATAATTATATTAAAAGACTTACAGTTTGTTTCCTAGATAGGAGAATTAAATGGGGCCACACCCAATTTATACGGTACAGTAGAATCTAGTGATTCTTCGGTAATACAAGACAGCTTTTTCATCAGAGAGGTTCCACACTCACTCACTGACTTTAACTTAATTAGAAACACTAAATAGCAAGTAATTCTTTGAAAATCTAAAGGAAATTTGCTGGTATTTGAATCTAGGGGTTGTACAAAATGACTTGCCAGCACAGAGACCCAAACTAGACTGAATTCTAAATCCCGGTAAAAAGTAACCCGCGTCGCTTCAAACTACCCCACTTACGCCGCATGACCTTATTCACCAGATTTGATTGGTCGGTCTAAAAAAATCGATAGTTTTGACGGTTAAAGTCCGTTAAAGTCGAGAATTTTCTGGAAGGTAATATGATCAGGGTCGGCTTAGGTAAGAAAAAATAATAAAAAATAAAAAAAATAAAAATCTTTTGCATAGAGTTTTTTGGACATGCTACAGTGTATTATACAAAAAATTATTTTTTTTTGAATTGTTGGAAGTAGGTACCTGCTTTTTGTACTTTTCATTCTTAAGCGGTTAATTACATCCCTTATATAGTACATACTTTTATCTAATCAGTTGAGAATAAACAGTGAAATAACCGAAGTTACAGTTGTCTGAATAATAAGCTGAAAAACCTTATAATTTGTTATGGTCACTTTTTACGAGTAATATTATTGAATACCTAAGTAATATTATTATTATTATTATTATTATTATTAAACATAAGTAAGGGCAGAGGCAAAGCCTATTATGCCCAGATAGTACATAAAAACTTTTAAAAAAAAATTAAACCGCCTTCAAAAAATTTACTCTAAAAAGCCAGAAATAAAATCTTTATTTCTTAATAAAATTGAAACCAACTAGGCATCTGATTTCGATTTCCTTGAAGTCGGCTCCAATGGCAAATTACCCTCTATTTTAATCATAGCTATTAAATCTAGATTTCGAATGTTAGTTACAAAGATATAAACCATTGGAGCCGACTTCAAGGAAATCGAAATCAGATGCCTAGTTGGTTTCAATTTTATTAAGAAATAAAGATTTTATTTCTGGCTTTTTAGAGTAAATTTTTTGAAGGCGGTTTAATTTTTTTTAAAAAGTTTTTATTTTATCATTTGTAGTTGCTACTTGATTCATGACGTACTATTTTCAAAGACTTTCAATAACCGTGCAAGAGGTACTGAGTTTAATCCCCAACAATCCCGATATGTACCAATGTGAGTTTTTGGAGACATAAGTAAATTGTCTAACACCTAAAAACACGAAGCACGCACGGTAAAGAAAAACATCGTGATGAAAGGTGAAATAAATTGTCTGAAATCACTAACTCGCAGTAAGCAAGAGAATTGATTAAATGCTCATACCTTCTCCTTGTGAGAAGAGGTCTTTGGCTATAGAGTGGGACAGTAATGGGCTAATTATTATATTTTTATGTTATACATCATTATTAACAAATTAACTGAACTGCAGAGCTTATTCTGTTGATTTTTGTGGTATTTCTTGAAATATCTTCCACATTGGTAACCAGCCCCTAATCACATTTCTATGGGACCACACGGACACTCTACTTTTTTGAATACACAAAGATTTTTTTAAATCGGATTATAAATACCGGAGATATTCGGTAACATATATAAAAAGAATAAGGTCAAACTGAGACCCTTCTCCTTATTTCCTGGAATATCTTTTACAGTGATGACCAGACCTTAACCAAATTTCTATGGGACCAATGGGACACTCTACTCTTTTGAATGCAAAAAGAATTTTTAAATCGGATTATAATACCGGAGATATTCGCTGAACTGCTGATTTTTGTGGTATTTCTTGAAATATCTTCTACATTGGTTACAAGATCCTAATCAAAATTCTATGAGACCATACGGACACTCTACTCTTTTGAATGCAAAAAGAATTTTTCAAATCGGATTATAAATACCGGAGATACTCGGTAACATATATAAAAAAAATATGGTCAAACTGAGACCCTTCTCCTTATTTCCTGGAATATCTTTCACATTGATGACCAGACCTTAACTAAATTTCTATGGGACCAATGGGACACTCTACTCTTTTGAATGCAAAAAGAATTTTTAAATCGGATTATAATACCAGAGATATTCGCTGAACTGCTGATTTTTGTGGTATTTCTTGAAATATCTTCTACATTGGTTACAAGATCCTAATCAAAATTCTATGAGACCATACGGACACTCTACTCTTTTGAATGCAAAAAGAATTTTTAAAAATCGGATTATAATTCCGGAGATATTCGCTAAAATGCTGATTTTTGTGGTATTTCTTGGAATATCTTCTACATTGATAATAGGACCCTAATTAAATTTCTATGGGACCACACGGACACTCTACTTTTTTGAATGCAAAAAGATTTTTTCAAATCAGATTATAAGTACCGGAGATATTCAGTAACGTATATAAAAAAATATGGTCAAACTGAGACCCTTCTCCTTATTTCCTTGAATATCTTTCACATTGATGACCAGACCTTAACCAAATTTCTATGGGACCAATGGGACACTCTACCCTTTTGAATGCAAAAAGAATTTTTAAAATCGGGTCATAAATACCGGAGATATTCGGTAACATCCATAAAAAAAAAATAAAAAAAAAAATATGGTCGAATTGATAACCTTCTCCTTTTTTGAAGTCGGTTAAAAAATTCAAAATGGAAAACAATAAATGAAAAAACTAAAAAATGAAAAATTTACAATAGGTGTTGAAACTTCAAAGTAAAAACAAACTAAAACAATATACATAACAGAAAAGTTAGTGTCTTATAGAATTTAGGTATGCGTCTAGCCTATTTTTAAAAATGTTGATAGATGGAGCAGACACAACATCAACAGAGAGCGAATTCCACTGGTCGAATATTCTGTTCGTAAAGAAAAATTGTCTCATGGTTGTGGAAAATCGTTCCCTGGATAGCTTCAAGCCATGACCTCTTAACCTTGGGTCACTATTGAGCTGAAACATGTTCCTCATGTCGATGGAAAACTTGTTGTTCAAAATTCTGTAGCACTGTAGGAGACAGAATTGCGGTTAAAAATTTTTGTCGGCGCAAGATGGTTTCACAAAAACAGAGCTTAATTAAAAAATTGCGCGAAAAAATACTTAACAAAGATAACCAAATAGAAAAAGGAAAGGAATCCATTGCCAAAAGAGAGAAGAAAGAAAGATTGATTGAATTAGGATGGTTACACTGCGCCGACGCTACTGAAAATTATAAATATGTCAGAGAAACATTTGGAGGTGGAACAAGAAAATTATCATTACCTAGTACTACAAAAAAAAATGAAATAAGGGAATGCGGAATTCAATTATTTTTCCCCGGGGGCGTTTCTCCTAAAGGAAAATTGACGGATTTTGAAATTGACGTTTTCGATTTTAAAAGAAACTCACTTGAAGAAAATTTGTCAATACTTGACGTTTACAACATTACTAAGGTTTGCAAGCTACGGTTTTATTTGGCTACACGAAGAAGGTCTTGGTTGACTATTGCCTATGAAGACATCAGTAAACCAGGTAGCTCGTCTGAAGATACTGCTGCACTAACTGGGGTTTCACAAACTACCATGACAACAGAAAGAAGACCTACCAAATTATTGCAGAGAAAATATGACAGAGCAGATAAGCCAAGCGACATTTTTGAAACTTTGGATGACGATCCGCCACCATATGAATTGGATATTGCAGGCCTAAACAACGATTTTCCACTAATATATGAAGCAATCAGTCGCTCTTCACCCTTTAATACAGTGGAAACTTCTCCGGAATTGCCTACTTTGTATGAAACTGCTGAAAATCACGGAAATACCAACCTAGTAGAAACGGTAAGTTTAAAAAACCCCAAACGCGTTTTATTCATCAATGAATAAGAAAAGCATTTTTAAACCTAAACGATAGAAAAAACAAGAGAAACGTGTCACCGACAATGACAATGACAATATTTATTTATCTAATATATTTAAACGAGCAATTCTTGTATATATATATATATATATATATATATATATATATATATATAACGTGAAGTCAATCGTGGAGTTGCAGTCAACGTTTGGCCAAGGTAAGTAAAGAAAACTCTTTGATTTCAGTCAAGCTTTCGAATTTATTTAATTCTTCTTCAGGACATCTGCGGTGAAGAACAATTTTTATAAAATAAAGAAATATTGTTACAAATGTGATGACTTACTAATCGTGAGGTTATAAGAGAAGCGACGAATTCCGTTTGACAACATTACACTAATAAAACATTTTAAAATTCAGGTACATCACTATTAAAATACATAAAATTATATACATTTACACCATAAAACTTATTATTTTGTTATTTTTAGCATGGAGGTTTGTCTGTAAATGATTGAATTTTAATGTGTCTTCAATTTCCTTTTTTATTTGTGTGTTTTTTATATATGGTTTTTATTTTAACACAGTAGGAGAGCAAAACATTTTGATGATTTATTTATTTAGATTTTATTATTATATATATGTATATATATCTATATACTAGCTGACCCGGCGGACTTCGTACCAATCATTTATGTCATTCTTCCATTTTTCGTTTTTTCAATTTATTTTGAATTTATCGTTTTCATCATATTTTCTCGTTAGTTATCAGGTTTATACTATTATTTTCGTTGTATGTGTAATTTATTTATTAAATATATTAGATATTAATTGCGCCACCTTACGGTGGCGTGATTAAAGTAATCAAATAAGTAGTGGTTGCTCGTTTAATGGAAGCGCCATTTGGTGATAACTTCCATTAATACGAATATGATATTCATATTAACCATTAAAAATACAGCATCCTACTAATTTTCACGACAATCGGTTGAACAGGGCAGAAGTTGTTACTCTGCAGCGCCACCTCAAACCTTCTCCGTGGAAAAATACTTATGCATACCAATTTTCATGACAATCGGTTGAACGGGGCAGAAGTTGCTACTCTGCAACGCCACCCGGTGGCGAGTGGCATCAATGAGCATATTATGCAAACCTTCTCCTTGTAGAAATACATATAGATACCAATTTTCATGACAATCGGTTGAACGGGACAGAAGTTGCTACTGGTGGCGAGTGGCATCAATGAGCATAACGTATAAACCTTCTCCGTGCAAAATACATATACATACCAATTTTCATGACAATCGGTTGAACGGGGCAGAAGTTGCTACTCTGCAGCGCCACCTGGTGGCGAGTGGCATCAATGGGCATGGCATATTCGTTTTCTCCGTGAAAAAATACATATACATACCAATTTTCATGACAATCCGTTGAACGGGACAGAAGTTGCTACTTTGCAGCGCCACCTGGTGGCGAGTGGCATCAATGAGCATATCATATAAACCTTCTCCGTGGAAAAATACATATATATATATATATATATATATATATATATATATATATATACCAATTTTCATAATTTCATAATAATCGGTCCAGTAGTTTTTGAGTTCATTGATTTCAAACATAAAAACACATCCTTTTTTATATATATAGATATAGAATATTTGTACCTTGTTATCTAGTTTTTTAGGTAATTTAGTTTTATAATCTCCATGTTGTTAATAATTATAGAGTAAAACTTGTAAAAAAGGAAAATTCCGTAAATAAATTAATAAATAAATAAAATTTATACATTCCATAAATTAAAACTATGGGTGTGATGTCACAGGTTAAGTAACCACGTTTCTGAACAAACGATGCTCTTTTAATATAGTCTATGGCTGTGAATGACATTGACATTCGTTACGCGCGTTTTTTAAAATATGCAAAAATGAATGTCTATTTTTCAATATTTCTGAGAGATTTTCTTAATATTTTCTTCCGTAAGAACATTCTCCTAATAATAACAAATACAACACAAAATTAGTAAAATCGGTCCAGCCATTCACGCGTGATGCGATGACCAAGGAAAACGGGTTTCATTTTTATATATATATATATATATATATATATATATATATATATATATATATATATATATATATATATATATATTGGAATGTTTAATAACACCAGATACACTTTTAGATAATTCTTTTTTTTTTCACTCATTCATTTACTTCCCTATCTACTAAATAATTTGTATTAATGACATATTCCATCAAAGTAAAGTAAATTGAAAACTTCATGATATAAATTTAAAATATTTAACTCCAAGGTAAGTACACTGTTTTAAAAGAAATTTTTAAAGAATTTTTAATATGTTTAAATTTGTACATTCTATATATATTGTAAACATAATTTGATATTTTATAAATTATTTTTAGACTTGATAAAGCACAATAAAAAATGTGCGAAACGTTGTAAAATCAGTGTTCCTTATTTATTACTATAACCTTTACCCAAGAATAAAAAGAAACATATTAAAATGGTTAAAGAAAATTAAGTACATTATATATATATATATATATATATATATATATATATATATATATATATATATATATATATATATACAGGGTGTCCCAGAATTAACTACGGAAACTTCGTATACGTATTCCTTGATGACAAATAAGTAGGGTCTTTCCTATAAAAAAAATTTTTTTAGAGACTCCTGTCAGAGTTATAACCCTTTAAAGAGGGGTGGTAAAATACTGTTTTAATTTAATATCTTCTGATTGGTCCAAGATAAAAAATTAAAAATTTGGGTGAACATCATTTTTATAAAGACGCATTTCTTCTGCCACTTTTCACCTGCCCTACCCCATTCTAAGGGTGCAAATCAAGGAACCCCCCTTAATATTTTTTTTGTAACTTTCTTAGCAATTAATATTTGCAATAACAAAAAATTATTTTAGGAAGTTTTGATTATTTAGAAACTTTTTTGTTCCTTGTCGTTTTTTGCGAAATCGTTTCGGTTTGGAGTAAAAAAATAAAATATAGGACCATGTCAATTGAGTATTGTGTATCGCGATCAAGTAGCGCACATTTTACCATTTAAAGAGTTAAAGGGTTATAACTCTGACAGGAGTCTCTAAAAAAATTTTTTTTATAGGAAAGACCCTACTTATTTGTCATCAAGGAATACGTATACGAAGTTTCGGTAGTTAATTCTGGGACACCCTGTATATATATATATATATATATAATTGGAATCTCGAACTCGGCTTCAACGATTTTCATGAAATTTAGTATATAGGTGGTTTTGGGAGCGATAAATCGATCTAGCTAGGAATCATTTTTAGAAAATGTGATTTTATTCGTGTTTTATTGATAATCAACTTAAACTTACTTTTTTTTTATTGGAAGAAAAATAACAAAAAGGTGGCGTTTGATTTCTTTAAATAACCAGTTCATATTTTTTATTATTCTGTCGGTAAGATCGATAATATTATTCATATTTCATCATTTTATTAGTATGTAGTTCGTACTTAAATATAATTTCCAAAAAACACAATTTATAAAAAAAAAAAACGAGAAAAGCTCGGTCATCCAGGTACTTAAATATTAAACGCCTAATTGACGTCTTTTAAAACAAAATTTTGTTTGTAGGATGGAGAAACCTCGAATGCTTTTATAGACCAACACTTTCATAGTGTATAGCATGTTAGTTGAGTAGACGTGTTTTACATGTGCTCTGTTCAAAGCGTTAATTATAGTGGAAAAAGTGCTAAAGAATTCAAGATTTCTGCATAAATATTTTTATTGTGTGTGCCTCTAAGATATCCTGTTAGAAAAAAAGGACACTTTTGATTATTTTTTGGAGATATAATCAGTTTTAGTTAAATTGTGCAAAATGCCCATCACAAGAAAGGGAGACGACGATCTACACGCAGCTGTTAAAATAATCCTAACCAAAATATGTACTTCCGATGAGTTTGTTTCACAAATGAGTGAAGCAGTATCTGATGTTTTATCAAAAAGGATTGATTTGAAATTGAAACCACTACAAGGAAAAATAAAACAACTGGAAGAGACTGTTGAAAATCAAAGTAAGATAATTGAAACATTTGAAAAACGAAATGAATATTATGAAAAATACAACCGAAAGAATAACATTATAATTTTTGGGATTGATAATAAGGACAGTAAAAATCAAAAGCTTACAGATGACGTCTTAAATATTTTTAATGATAAAATGAAACTAGAAATACGGGCTAGTGATATTGAAGGATGTTTTAATATAGGTAATAAAAACGAAAAAAATCAGGCAGTATTGGTAAAGTTCTACAATACCCAACAAAGAAACTTGGCATTTTATAATAAAAAGTTACTCAAAAATAGTAAAATAATTATAAGAGAAGACTTGAGTGCCGAGAAACAAAAGCTTTTGAAAGCTGCAATCACGATGGTTGGTAAAGAGGGTCGAGTATGGAGCAGTTTCGGAAATATTTTTCTGAAATTACAAAATGAAGCAGTTAATCGTTAGATTGAATCATTGGATGACCTATACAATATTAAGTGATTAGTTTTGGAAAAAAATAAACTGTATCCTTAAAAACATTACATATGGTCTAATCTAAGTTTTCTTTTTTCTCTCATTACACACTAAAGTAATAAATTTATTTTGTTCCACTTATTTTTAATTCTATATTAATTGGACAGAGTGCGTGCAATTGACACGTGCCTTTTAAAGTAAATTTAAAATTTTGCGATATTGTTTTTGGTATACCTCTTTTTATACCTTTCTGTAAACAAGAATATTATCAATTTGTTTTTTGCATTTCCTTTATTATTTTTAAGTTTATATTATTAGTTTTAGATTTAATAGCCAAATACTTAATTTTAATTAAGATCTTGTTTTTTTAAGAAATGGATCCGTATTTAAGAGATGTGAATTATATGCCAGTAGAAACAGTAAAAATAGAAAACACAACTGATTTTAATCTTTTAATTAAAAAGAACAATATACAAAATGATTTTTCTTATTTTAAATTATTTCATCAAAATATAAGAAGTTTCACTAAAAATATTGATGAATTACTTATCAATTTACAACAAATATCTATTGATTTTGATTGCATTTGTTTAACAGAAACAACACAAATAAAGGATATTTCAATATTTCAGTTGCAAGGATATGACATGGTTTATAACGAAGGGAATATTAATAAATGTGATGGTGTAATAGCATAATATGTTAAAAAATCACTAAATTATACTTGGAAAATAGTAAATATAGGTATGTTAAAAGTGTTACAACTGAAAATTAGAGATAGAACTAATAACACAGTTTTGGTAAGTTCCTTATATCGCTCTCCCAATACTGATGTTGATGATTTCATAAATCTGTTCAGAGAATACCTAGATTCTACAAAAAATAATGTGTGTAAGTATCATGTTATAGCTGGGGACTTTAACATAAACATAAAAGACACAAATCGGGTCTCAGTGGAATATTTAGATTTAGTAGCGGAATTCGGATTTATTCATGCAATTAATAAAAGCACATGTGTTTACGGAAATACTCGAAGTTGTGACCATATATTAATAAAAACAATTAACCCGTTAGAAAATAACTTAACTGCAGCAGTTGTGGATTTAAATGTAACAGATCATAAAGCTACGTTCTGCTGTTTTAAAAATTGCTTAGATATATTTCCAGCTACAAATAAATTCATTAAAAAAACTGATTATAAAAACTTAAAAATTACTTTAAGTCAAAAAGATTGGTCGTACATATATAACATGGATGACGTTAATATAATAACTGAAGAAATTGTTAAAAC
Organism: Altica lythri; assembly: GCA_964028335.1. Lineage (NCBI taxonomy): Eukaryota > Metazoa > Arthropoda > Insecta > Coleoptera > Chrysomelidae > Altica > Altica lythri. The sequence continues at coordinate 23,685,243 of OZ034806.1, read as the reverse complement.
ATTATCAGAAGGAATACTACAAAATACTAAAGAAATAAAAATAAAAAGGGTAAATTTTAAAAGAAAGAATTGGATAACTGACCGATTGGTAAAATCAGTTAACAAGAAAAATAAACTTTACAAAACTTATAAAATAAATCCTTATAACCAAGAAAATAAAAATATGTTCATTGCATACAGAAATAAACTAAACAAATTAATAACTGAGGCAAAGAAAAAATACTATCAAGAAAAAATTGAAAAAAATAAAAATACTTCTAAATCATTATGGAAAACAATTAAAGAATTAGACCAAAAATAACAAAAAAATGAAGTAACTGAAATTTATAATGTAAATCAAAAAATAGTTTCTGATAGTCGACAAATAGCTCATTTATTCAATAATTTTTTCATAAACGTAGGTAAGCATTATTCTAAGAATACGATTAAACCAGACACCACCCTCCTCGTCGGAATATTGCTCATGAGTCCTTTTATCTATTGCCTGTAACAGAAAACGAAATAAGAATAATTATTAATTCACTGAAGCCAAATAAGTCACCCGGATTTGATAATATAAAAGCAGAGATATTAAAAAACGTTTCAAATGTGTTTGTCTCCCCTATTACTTTTCTTATAAATAAAATATTCGAGAAGGGAGAATGTCCAAATCAATTTAAAAAGTCCGTTGTAATACCAGTGCATAAAAAAGGTGACAAAAGAAATTTAACGAATTATCGACCAATATCTTTAATTACCTGTTTAACAAAAATTTTTGAAAAATGTGTACATAATCAGTTAACCTCTTTTGTAAATAAACATAATTTAATTTCTGTAAAGCAATTTGGTTTTAAGCAAGGAATATCCACAACTGATGCCATAGTTTCCTTGACTTCTGAAATCTATAAATTTTTAGACAACGGTAAAAAAGTCCTAGTAGTATTCCTGGATCTTGCCAAGGCATTTGACACTGTTAATCATTCACAGTTACTCAGTGTCTTGGAGGATGCAGGAATAAGAGGAATACCACTTAATTTAATGAGGAATTATCTATTGAATAGAAAGCAATTGGTCCGGATAAATAACAGAGAGAGTGAAGAAATGGAAATTAAAACAGGAGTTCCACAAGGAACTATATTAGGCCCTTTGTTTTTTACAATATATATATAAATAATTTATTCAACTTGGAAAGCTCTGGACAAATTTTGAGTTTTGCTGATGACACCACAATCCTATACCAAGGCGAAACTTGGGAAGATCTAAAATCAAAGGTTGAAAGAGATTTGATTTTTATTAAAAATTTTTTTGATCATATGAAATTAACAATCAATTTTGAGAAAACGTTTTTTATTCCCTTCACAATATATCAGCAAAATATTCCTAATTATGAAGTATTAAGACTAACAACTAATGGAATAATAACAGAAATTAAAGCAACGGAAAATCAAAAGTACTTAGGTGTAATAATAGACAAAAACTTAAAATGGGATAAACATATTGATAATGTCGCAAAAACTTTACGCTGGTTATTATTTAAATTCAAATATCTTTCCAATATACTTGACAAAGCTTACCTTAGAACTATTTATTACTCTCTTGTAGAATCTAGAATTCAATATGGCATTCTGGGTTGGGGAGGAGCATATTATACACATTTAAAACCGCTTGATGTGCTTCAAAAAAAATTCCTGAAAGTAATGTATAAAAAACCTACCTTGTATTCATCTCGTTTTTTATTCAAAGAAGCAAACCTTCTTGATATAAGGTCAATTTATATGTACAATATAATAATATATATTTATAAAAATAAAACCGTATTAAGAAATATTGAACATAAATATAGTACAAGAACGAAATGTAATTTAAATGTTCAAACTATCAGATCAAATAAGTCCTTTAGTCAACGGTGTCATTATTACCTTGCAGCTAAAATATATAACTATTTACCGGAAATATATAAAACATATTTAAAAATTATCAACTCTTTAAGCTTTACTAAAAATTTGTTTAAGAAGTTTCTCTTAAATACGGATCGTGAAGAAATTCATAAACTAATTAATTAATGTTAAAATTATACTTGGAACATTACTTTAAGTTTTTCTCTGAGTTTAAGAGGTACTAAAATGGACAGATGATAACCCCATGCGCAACTTTTAGTTTTTATGGGGTATGATTTTGTACCATCTAGTACCAACGTTTTTTATTTCATTTTTTTTACCATAGGTATATTGTTTTTGTTTCTTTCTTTACTCTAAAATCATACTGACATAATAATGTGGTAAACTTATACACTAAATTTCCTACTGGTGTCTTTATTTCAAGTAAGCGCCCTATGTAAAATAATGTATTATATTTTTTTGTACTTATGTTGATGTATCCAGAAAACATTTTTGATGGAAATAAACTTATATTATTATTACTTTATAAGTGGCGAAATCGTGGTGATTAACCTTCATCGGGGAAAAGTGTTTCAAGAATTAACAGAGCTTTTCCAAAATAATATTGCTTTAAAAAACAATAAAATTGAAATGGTTCTCCCAAATGGTGATACTGAAGCTGCTGAAGATATGGGAGGCGTTTTGAACGATGCTTTGACTGAATATTGGCAAACATTTTATGAGACTTGCACCTTGGGCACCAATCTTAAAATCCCTTGTTTAAGACATGACTTTAAAGAGCCTCAGTGGATTGCTGTGGCCAAGATTTTGAAACAAGGTTTTGAAGTTGCTCGATATTTTCCAATTCAGATAGCTCCTACGTTTATTGAAATTTGCTTATTAAAAACACTAGAGGATAAGAAAATGATTAGCGACTTTTTACTTTACGTAAGTGAAACTGAAAAAATAGTTTTTGAAACAACTTTAGATAATTTTGAGAATGTAGATTTGACTGAATTCATTGATTGTTTGGAAAACTTTGAATGTAGGTGGGTTCCGAGTTCGGAAATTTTAAACAATTGTTTGCAGATATTGTTCATAAAGAACTTGTCCAAAAACCTGCATTTATTATTAAATGTTTTCAAAGAGAATTGTTAAATTTCGATGTAGATGTTCAAAACTTGTACAGCAAATGTCGACCTACAGCCAAAAATATCATAAGGAAACTAAAAATTGCTGACGACAAAACCTTAACAGAAACTGAATCACAATCATTCAAATATTTGCAGAAATTTTTACGTGAAAGTGATTCTAAAACATTAAGTGCCTTTTTGCGATTCTGTACCGGATCTGATATTGTAATAGACCCAATCACAATAATATTCACAAAATCTGATGGATATTCAAGATCGCCCACTGAGCATACTTGTAGTAATACGTTGGAGCTACCAGTTACCTACAACTCATTTTTAGATTTTCGTGGAGAATTTACAAATATTTTCAATTCAAGCATTTGGGTTATGGACATAATTTAGAAAATATGTACCTAGTAATTTTAACATACAATTACAAAAGTGTCTAAGGGTCGCATTTTTTTTTGTAATGTATTGAAAATATCTACCGAAAAAAAAATTCAGTTTGATTGTGAACAAATGGATTCAATTATCCAAAATATTTTGGATGCATATAACGAATTTATTTTCAATATAATGTATTACTTTCAGTTACATTTATTTTTATTAGAATTTTTATTCAGTATTATTAAAATTTTGGGACTCTTGGTCGCTTACGTAGGACATAATTTTGGTTTAAGTTTTTATTAAAGAGTTTATTACCTACTTGTTGATTTTTTTTAAGAAGAAGACCTGATGTTATGTGTGTTATTCGTTTTATTTTTATAGAAAGTTTTTTAATAAACAGGAAAAAGTAGTACTTTTTTATTTATTATGGGTACTCTATGTATACCTATAATAGGTACCTACAATACATAGATTAATGAAGACAACATATTATTACAGTAACGTATTTAACTGATTGCTTAGATTAACATATAATGTTATAGCTTTATAGCAATCGTTCGGTCTATTAAAGTTATTTTCTTGCATTAAAATTTGGCAAAGTTGTTGTACATCGGGATCACACATTATGTCATCGGTAAAACGACACAAGTCCTTTGCAGATTGTAGTTCGTCGTCTGCTACCTGTATCAAATAATTTTCCACTCCATGCAATTCTGGTAAGTTATAAAGGGTCACCGGTCTTCCTGAAGGTGCTCTCTGATTTTTATATGACGCAATGTAGTGCGTATTCCATTCAAAACTTATTTTATCAAGTTCATCCTAAAATTAAGAGATGTTTATTCAGAAATACATGTTCCTAAATATTTTAGGTAACTTACCTGAATTAAACTTATGAAACAAAATTGAATTAAAGATTTATCAAGAAATGATCCATTAAATTGGTCGTTATCTTTTAATTCTTCAAATAAATTGATCCAAAATTGAGCATTATGGTATCTCAAAATGGTCCACCACGCTTCTATTCTTTGATTATGTTGACTTGTTCCGTAAATAAATGGTGATAGACCTTCGTCATTCATGTCTCCTCGAAACAATGATTGAATTACTTCTACATGACTATTTTCTGTGCCCATATCCGCCCGTACGGATCTTGGGCATACCCCACAAGATTCCGTTGCTTTACTATAGTAACCAGATATTATACGTGGATCATTATTAGAATATGAAGCTTGTAACCAAATTATGTAACGGGAAAATCCGTCAATGCAACCACTGATAGCTATGCCAAACGGTTTTAATTTGTCGTAACCATCCATGTGCCAAAGATAATTAGGACCTTTACTGTGATACTGCCTACGCCGTAATTTTCGTTTGGATCGGATCTCCACACCAGTAGGATCACAAATTTTCAAAAGAAGTCTTATAGTGTCTTGAGTAACCACTAAACTACTAAACCCTCATGTAAACATTTTAAATGCATCCATTTGTAACCATGTAGTCTACTGGACCCCCTTAATTCATTGTCAATGAAGCCATACACAGTTAGCAAATTAGAATAATTTTTCTTGCGCCATAAGTTTTCCTTTCTTAAAATTCTATTTAAAGTACTTTTACTAATGTTTATGTTGTGTTTCAGTGAGAGAAACTGTCTTATTTCATTAAGGGATAGGCCCAAATTAAAGTAGAATACCACCAAATCACTTCGGTTATTCATTTTTTGACGCAGCTATCCTAAAAATGTTATTGTCTTCAATACTTTACCGTGAAACACAAAATTAAATTACCTTCTAGTCTTTAATCACCAAAAAACACTGCTCTACTTATTAAACATTTGTTTCTCACGGATTACTTCTTAAATTTTAGGTTCTAACTAGAAAAACACACCGACCATAAAGGAGTAACTGAAAGAACTTAGGCTAAAACCGATGCAACCGATTGCAACTCAAAATTTCGAGTTCAAACTGTAAATTTCGAGTTGCAACTCGAAATTGAGTTCAGACTGTAAATTTCGAGTTACAACTCGAAGCTTCGAGTTCAAAATGTAAATTTCGAGTTCGAATTCGAAATATCGAGTTGCAACTCAAAATTTCGAGTTCAAACTGTAAATTTCGTAATAAAACAAATTTATTGTCGAATTTTCAAGACTCTGTGCGTCTATCGACATTTTTTTGTCGGCCTAGGAGCGTTCAAGTATTACGTAACGCAATTTGGGGGGAGGGGGGTCTCGTGAAACGTTACGATGCGTTACAAGGGCGGGAGGGGGTCTTTCTTACAACACGTTACGTAACATTGTTTTTCTTAAGGATTGTCACTCGGTTGGTGCGGGGTAAGGGGCATGCTTCCATATACACAATGTATAAGAATTCAGGATTGCAACTGTACAAAACTTATATTTTTTGTTTATATCTTTTGAATAGTTACTTCTATTTGCACATTTTCTTTTGAAAATGTTGTAAGAACAAAAGTTTTATAGCAATATTACATTTGACAAATATTTTACTTTTTATAAAACTGTATTAAAAATTATTATAATTTTTAAAAGAAACGTGACAACAGCGACAATTATATTCGTTAACTGAAGTTTATATAACCTCAAAAATATGCATGAAAGGAAGTACAATACAAAGAATGTTTAAAATTTTCCCAAACCATCTTGACTAATATAAATAAATGCTAACATGTAGTAGTATTTTTTATTACAAATAACCTATCGCATTATTTTTGATTTTGCTCGTCTACTGCATATAATCATAATTAAGTACAATATCTCTATGCAATCATGCGACGGCTGCCATATGTGATGTTGCCACATCTGTCTCAATGTTTCCAAATATTCTATATTATTATTGTATTTTTGAGAGACAACATAACTTTAACAATTAATTGTTAATTAACCGCGCGGTTAAAGTTTGCTGGTTTTAATATATTTTAATATAAGTATAATAGTCTACGTATAAAAAAAATATCATAGTTTTTTCTGCATTTTTGGTGACTTTGTGCACATTCCAATTAATGCCCGCCCTATAAAACTCTGTATTAAATTGTGATTTTTATTTTGTTTTGAAAAAAAAACTGAGCGGTGAAAAATTCTGAAAAAAAACAAAGATTCTTAAAATGCTTTCAAGAACCGATTCTCAAAATTTTATTGATTTCTCTGCATTTTTAAATCGCAAGTGACAATCCTTAAATAAAAAATTAGGGAAATAAAACTCCCAAGTTGGCAACCTATTTACGTTTTACGGGGAATCCCTCGATTGTATATTCTGGTCGTCAATTTTACTTTGTTCTCGCAAGTTGGCAAACCTTTTCGTTTATATTTCACGGGGAATCCCTAGATTGTATTGTACGGCATTTAATGTTGTTTTCGTTGTCAGTATTTGTTAGTGTTTATGCAGAAGCACATTGCTGTAGTCGGTGTTATTAAAGTGAGTTCATAGTGTTCATACTGTAATGTCGTCAAAAGAGGGAGAGTTGTATCATCAGTTGTTCTTGTCCTATAAAGGCTCTAATGCTGCCTTGCCAGCGCAACTGTGTCAAAAAAATGCTAACGCAATTTGGAAAACGGCTAAAGAAAAACTAAAAAATAAAGAAAAGTTTATAGAACATATAAATGATGTTATACGAGAGTTGAAGGTGAAGGCCACGAAGAAGAAAGCAACAATGCTTAGTTATTTTACACAGGTAAGTTTACTGCTAAAATGTAATAATGACATAAGTATTATATACACCGTGTTCGAGACGATATACCTACATTGACTTCAGAATGTTGTTAAGACCATTGAAATGATCATTTTTTATATACAATTTTATGAATTTTAACTTTTTTCAATTTTCAAACAAACTAAATACTAGGATATAATTTATGTTATGTGTATTACTCTTTACCTTATTCAACATGTATCTTTCAAAACTTCTTGACGTATCTAAACAATGTTTTCTTCGGTACCATAGCAACAACCGGTATCCAAGAAAATTTACATTGTCATAATTTGTAGAGAGGATAAAGAGTCTTCCTCACTGTACAACTCAATTAAATTTATTAAACTTAAATTGTCAATAACTTCAAAACTAACCATATAAAAGTACTACTTCCTTTGCACGATATGTTGATCAAGTGCTATAGAACCATTTTGCAAAGTTAATGTATATCCTCCCGAACACGGGGTATAGTATGTAATCCAAACCTTGATTTTTCATAAAAGAACTGGTCATAAGTATTATATATTTCTAGCTACCTATGAAAACATCAAGCACGCCAGCAACACTAAGGCCCAATGTTCCCTCGACTTCGCGTGCTCTTCAACAAAAACAGGTGCATCTGCTTGTATATGTTGTATATTATGTTCTTTTTTATCGCATGTGTCAATACATCGCTATTCCTAATTTATTTTCTCTTGGTCTATAGGATGCGGATTTTGTAGCTTCATCCACGTGTTCATCTCTTATAGAATCGATTGTCGCAGTCGCTGGACAAGAAAGCACTACCGTCAAACGAAAGATGAGCGACGGCGACTATGAGCAAACACGAAAAAAACCACACACGACTTTGATTGATTCAGGCATCACTAAAAATGTTCCAAGCAAACCGGCTCAAGAAACTCTTATGAAGAAAATTGGTCTACTGCAACAGAGAATAAATGTTCTTACTGAAGCAAGGGACACTGGTATAGCCAAAGATGATGTTCACAACGAAATAAAAAAACTACGCAAAGAGTTGAAAGAAGAAGAGAAATGTTTAAAGAAAAAAAGAGACTCTGCTAAGCGTGCAAAAAAGTTTCGAGCCAAAGAAAAACTGGAGAAAACTGAACGTCAGAGAAACAATCCTGCTGCAACACAACCTCGAACTGGCCCTGGACATCCCCCTTTAGTTGACTCGCAACCTGCTCTCCTAGAGACCATAATTAATATTGCTATTCATGGCAGCGCAGCTAATGAACGCCGCCGAACAGAGATGATTAGGAGTTGTCTCACTCTGTCCGACCTGCATGAAAGGCTGTTGTTAATGGGATTCCAAATTTCTCGAAGCGGCACATATCTTCATTTACTCCCACGCGTTTCTAACACTCAAGAGGGAAGAAGGCACGTACGTACCGTACCCGTAAAGTTAGCAAGACCACAGACCGAGATGCACAAAAAACACGAGGACGGGGAATTTTGCACTGCTACAATCAGGTCACTGGAATCTCTCGCGTCGCTTCTGGGACGGCAGCAAGTATTCGTTCTCTCACAAGACGATAAGGCACGTGTACCAATAGGTTTACCAGCAGTGAAAAGTCAGAGCCCTCTTTCAATGCATATGGAATACAGAATACTTTTACCTGATCATGACTGGGTCGTGGCAGAGCGGCACAAACTTATTCCTTCTGTATACGCCGGCGTCAACGTGGAACCTAACAGTTTCGGTAAGGAAGAAGCTGTTGGGTACAGCAGGCCGACACACATATCCATAAGGAGCGGGAAACATACATCCTCCACAGCGAACACTCATGCTTATGATTTCGAATCACTTTTATCAATACCGTCATTCAAACCCTTAATGATGACAGAAACGAATACCGTGAAGCCAGTGATCATCATCTTTGTAGATGGTGGGCCGGACGAAAACCCACGTTATCGCAAAGTTAAGAACTTTGCAATTAAACACTTTAAAAAATACAACCTGGCGACTAATGCTCCTGGGCGGAGCGCATATAACCGAGTTGAGCGTCGGATGGCTCCCCTCAGCAAACGACTGGCAGGCGTCATTCTGCCTCATGAACATTTTGGTTCTCATCTCGACGACAAAGGAATGACTACGGATGATGATTTGGAAAAACGCAATTTTCAGCACGCTGGGGAAACACTTGCAGAAGTGTGGAGAGAAATGAAAATTGATAATTACGACGTTTCGGCGGAGTATAGACAACCAAATCTAGCGTGGTATAGCGTTCACGTCCGTGAATCGCAATATTTCTTACAGGTTATAAAATGTGCGGATGAATCCTGCTGTTCACCACCGAGAAGTGCATTGAAATCTGTGTTTGCGGATACTTTCATGCCGCCACCTTGTCCAATAATTCAAACCCCAAGCAAGCTCGTAGTACCCAGTTTGCTAGACAAAGGAACGTCAAAATTTTCGCCACTTCTTGTGAGATTGTCCGTTGATCTGTCACCTCCTCTAGAAGGGTTTAAGCAGATGCCTTACGATTTCTTTTGTCCATCTGTACAATCCGACCCAAAGAAAAAAGTATGTCCAACCTGTGGGATCTATTTCACATCTCACAAGAGTGTTCAAATGCACTGTCGTCACGTGCATGGCAAGACTGTCCCAGACCATTGTGAAACTAGAGTACGGCCACAGCGCCTTGCTGCCAGAAGGGCGAATGAGCTTCTCTGCATTGTGCGTCGTTATGAAACATCGTCTGAGGATGCTGACTGGATCGACGAAGACGAAGTCGATGCAAGTGGCTTAACAATTCCAGAACCGTCTTCGTCTGCACTCCAAGTGCCAGTGATGAAAGAATCGGAATGGCTAGCAAACCCGTGGACAGAGGAGCATTAATTTCAATCGAATTGTTTTCATATTTAGATACTTGGTTAATAGTTGATTATTTTTTGATTTTGTTAAGAATGCGATTTTATTTCGAATAAAATGATTAATTTTAGTTGGGTTTCTGTTAATAATTGCATTGTCAAAGGTTAAAATAAAAATGTTATTTTATTTCAAGAGTTTATTATTGTGTAAAGCCAAAAATTTATAAAAAATAAACAAAATACGCAGGTGGTGTGGATTAAAAATCTCTTGTTTTATTTAGTATTATTACCGCAAAGGCAATTAAAAGTATACCAAGGATAAAAACTATAACATAACTTTTTGCAACTTTAGGGTAAAAATGGTCACTTGAGTGTTACGTAACGTTTAGAGAGGGGGGGGGGAGTGGTACAGAAAAACGTTACGGTGCGTTACAAGGGGGGGAGGAGGGGTCAAAAATCTTCAAAAATTGCGTTACGTAATACTTGAACGCTCCCCCAGCAGCAGCGTGCTACCGTCTCACTGCTCCACACACCCCGCTCAGTAAAGCGCGATTGGTATTAGACTATTATTATTTTAAAACTTTAAAAACTTGCATGCTATATGCATGCAAAATCTTAGTCCGATCGGTTTGAAATTGACAAAGTTTCATACAAACTTTCATCCCTATTTTATCCCTTAGGGGTGGAGTTTATCAAAATCCTTTCTTAGGGGATGCATAAGTCATAGTAGCTATATGCATGCAAAATCTCAGCCGGATCGGTTTAAAACTGACACAGTTTCATACCAACTTTCATCCCCTATTTTATCCCCTTATGGGTGGAATTTATCAAAATCCTTTCTTAAGGGATGCCTACGTCAACGTAGCTACATTCATGCAAAATCTCAGCCCGATCGGTTTAAAATTGACAAAGTTTCATACAAACTTTCATTCCTTTTTTTACCCTCTTAGGGGTGGAAATTATTAAAATTCTTTCTTAAGGGATGCCTACGTCATAGTAGCTATATTCATGCAAAATCTCAGCCCCATCGGTTTAAAATTGACAAAGTTTCATACAAATTTTCATCCCCTATTTTATCCCCTTGGAGATGGAATTAATTAAAATCCTTTCTTAAGGGATGCCTACGTTGTAGTAACTATCTGCATGCAAAATCTTAGCCCGATTGGTTTAAAATTGACAGAGTTTCATAAAAACTTTCATCCCCTATTTTATCCCCTTAGGGGTGGAATTAATCAAAATCCTTTCTTAGGGGATGCCTTCGTCATAGTAACTATATGCATGCAAAGTTTTAGCCCGAACGGTTTAAAATTGACAAAGTTTCATACAAACTTTCATCCCGTATTTTATGCCCTTGGGGGTGGAATTAATCAAAGTTATTTCTTAGCAGATGCCTACGTCATAACATCTACCTGCATGCCAAATTTCAGCGCCATCCGTCCAGCGGTTTGAGCTGTGCGTTGATAGATCATACAAACTTTCATCCCCTATTTTATCCCGTTGGGGATGGAATTAATCAAAATCCTTTCTTAGCGGATGCCTACGTTATAACATCTACCTGCATGCCAAATTTCAGCCCCATCCCTCCAGCGGTTTGGGCTCTGCGTTGATAGATCACTATATCAGTCAGTCAGTCAGTCACCTTTGAGTTTTATATATATAGATAATCTTTACTCAATGTTAGCAATTAATGAAATTATAATATTGTACCAAGCAATCTTGGAACTTCGGCCACGTTGCTGGTGCATTCTGGTGGGGACACAACAATGTTGAAGCAACATAAAGGATGAAAGTCTTCCGCTGTCGCGGAGGGCTATATTGAGGACTCGCTAGCCAATAAGTCGAACATCGGCAATAAAATATTTTCTGGCGTTTCCGGAGTATCAAGTGTGGATACTAAAGTTGTTAATTTTACTGGAAAGGAGGGAAGTGGACAGAGTTAAATTGTATTAAATAATTGTTCACAATTCACCATAAATATATCTGCCTAGGCAGTAAAAGTGGACTTTTTCTGCCTAAGCATTAAAAGTACAACTTCTAAGCCTGCCAAGTGTCATTAAAAGGCCGCTTTTACTGTCATTTGGAGAAAAATATTTTTTTATACGAAACTTGGAATTATTAGTGCGTTTTGGGTTTAATAAATTATGGTTAAAAGCATTTATTAATAAATAAATTCGCCTGCTACAGAATCTAAGGTTTGAGGTTGGAAGTTTATATCATGCTGAAGCTTTAGACATGAGAATAACTTATTTTCACCATGAATGTCGGTAAGTAATAACACAAAAAATATATAGCTTAACCCTAATAACTATATTTTTATAGATGATATAATAACAAGACGAGTAAGGAACCACGGTGTAGGATTCAAAATAGTATGTATGATTAGAGCCACAGCCCTACTTCACGAACGAGGCTGTGTTAGTGTTCTAAACATAAAACAAAAACAGTGTTTATGTTAGAATCTACCTATAATAATTCTTACAGGATCATCACCATATCCGACAAGAAGACCCCCGTAAAACATAGGGACCGTGGGGTGGTTCTACATTTATATGAGAACTGCGCCCTTGGTCATATATGTGTGGAAAATTAAGAGTAAAATCATAAAACAAAAAGTAATAGGTTTAAAGTTGTATAGCTCCGTTTACGAGCCTTAATATTCAATAGACTTGGTGCTACTTGTTGTGTGATCACTGTCGATTGTCGATTTTTTGGTCTGTGCTTATAAAAAATACAGGTCAAGTAAGGGTTAAGTGTAAGTTATAGGTTTTTTACAATTAAACTTATTTTATTTTATAGCTAATGTTATCAATTTTGACTATCTGTTCGTATAATTTCGTTACAAGTTAGATTCATTTTATTTAATTTCAAAATGGTGGTAGTCGGGTAATTGCGAATAATTGCCCCATATGCTGTTTTAAAATGTTTTTTTTTAGTTGTCAAAATGCCAAGAAAAAGGTAACGCACCACTACGAAAGTATGTTGGACCGTCGAAACTTTAGAAAATGCTGTTAAAAAACTTCAATGTGGTGGCACATCAGCATACAAAGTATCAAAAGAGACTGGAATACCCTACAGCAACTTAAAAAAAAATACAGATTATCTTAATCCAATGATATTAGCTACAAATGTTCTCCAAAACTAGGACGGCCCTCTGTGCCACTGCGGAACAAGCAGCCATTCTGGCTGATCATCTGCATATAATGTCAAATATATTTTACGGACTATGGTATGTTATGCTATGGCAGAAAATTTGGTGTCGCAGATCGCTTTAATGAAGCCAAGAAGTCTGTGGACAGAGACTTTCTAAATGTCTTTTTAAACAACATTCTAATCTAAGTATTAGAAAGCCAAAAGCTTGGATTTAATAAAGCAGAAGTGAATCGATTCTTTAAAAATCTGGAAAATGTCATGACAAAATTTCACTTTCCGCCGTCTCATATATACAATATGGATGAGACGGGCGTAACGACGGTCCAGAAAACAGAAAAAATTATAGCGCCTAGGGGACAAAAACGTATAGGAACAGTTACATTATAGGAAAGAGGTAAAAACGTCACGGCTGTACGTGCTATGAGTGCTTTAGGATCCTACATCCCACCTATTTTCATTTTTCCTCGACAGTGTCACTTAGTGCAGCTAGAAAAAAAAGATTGTTCACCAGAAGCTGTATGCACATGTTGGATAAATGAAAGCATAGACATTAAATGGCTGCGACATTTCATTGAGTACTCAAAACCCACTGCTAAACAAACTCTTCTACTGATTATATACAACCATAACAGCCATTGTACTTTGGAAGCTTGAAAAATGATTAAAGCTAACCATGTTGTAATGCTTTCCACACCCCACATTCATCACATCATTTACAGCCTCTAGATGTGACTTTTTTGGCCATTCAAGAAAGCCTACAAAAATAAATGCTGCATGTTTATGAAATCCATAAATGTAATAAGAATTACACATTACACCCTACGATATTGCAAGATTGTTTAACAAAGCTTATGTCAGAGTAGCAAGCTTAGACAAAGGGATCTTTGGCTTCAAGGCCACAAGAATTTTTCCCAAGAAAGAATATGTACCACAAAAAAAGCAGAAAAACGAAAAAAGACAACCAACAAAAAAAAAACTAAAGAGGGTAAAAAATAAACTTTTTGCGGATGAAACCGACACGTCTGAAGAAGAAGACGTTGAGAAACTTTGCGAGAATGAGTCAGAATATTCAGAAGAGAAACGTGTACTATTTGCTGTGATACAGGAAAAAATAACGAAATGTGGTACTGTTACGTTTATATTAAAATTTATACGAATAAGGGAGGTTTCAGACTGAGAAAAATTTTTGAGGCTGATTTAATAACTAAGTAGCTCTCATTACATGAATGGGAATTTATAGGCTCTCATTTTCCGCAAAGTCGGATAATGAGAGCGACTTTGTTTTTTTCTTAAATGTTAAGGTTAACGCTGTGTTTAAATGATATTTAAATGAATAAGGATTTAGTTTCTAATTTATTAATAATTATGGCTTTTATTGAACTTTTTTTATGCCAGCATGAAAAGCTGTCTTTGTTGTCCCGTTCGCAATTGATTCAACAATTGCACCAATCCTTCTGGTCTAGATGGAGCCAAGAGTACTTTCTCACGTTGCATCAACGATTCAAATGGACCAGAAAAATCCTCTCCAACCAGCCGTTGGACAGTTAGTCCTGCTGCGTGATGAAAACCTTCCCACTCTTCATTGGCGTCTCGCGCGTATCGCTGAATTGCACCCAGGCAAGGATGGCATTTACAGAGTCGACACCGTCAAAACTAAAGATGGTACCTTTAAAAGACCTTTAGTCAAACTATGTTCTTTACCATGTACTGACGAGGATTGACTCGATCATAGTTAAATTCTTTTTTGTTAGTTTGTTTACTGTATTTTGTTTGCTTTACAACCGTAGAGCACCTTTATTGTATTATTTTTGTTTTTTTCTTGTTTAAAATAACCTACGTTATTTTGGTGGGCGGAATGTTCGTTCTTGATTTATTATAACCTTATATAATTCCGATTAAAAGACTTATACTCCTTACATCCCATATCGTTAATCTTACCCCATGCTATTTTGGTTGCCTATCCTAAGTACTTTGAATTTGTGCGCGTATTTGCGGAAAAAGAGAAGAAGAGACGCCAGAGAGATTATTACCGCCAAAAACAGTGTCATGGCCGATCACACTAGAAGTCCAATCTACTTCGTTTAAAAATATAAGTCAGTGAACCGAATGATTATGTGCCAGTGTGTCTCAAAAACCATTATTTAATATTGCTACACGTGGATCGCTACAAAAGGGGCCCCTCTATCGTCATCCTGGACCAAGACAAACAATGTAAACCGGCAGTGACTACATTAACAGTAAGTGCTTATTATTTTATTTTGTGTAACTTGAAAAAGGGCAACCAATATTCCTCACTTTTGATCTTCTGGTCCTTCGCTTACAAATGGTCCAACCATTATATTTATAGTTTTTTCATTATTCGATATTATCACTTACTTATTGATAATTTTTTTTTATTTCTTTTATGTTTGTTAGTGATATGACTACTTGTTAAAATTTTTGTAACAGTAAATTCTTCATATTAGGATATCATAACTTCTGGGTAGATTATCGAGGTATCATTAAAGGTTCATCCTGTTCAGTAACGAATTTTATTGTTCACTGCTTCTTCTTATGCTTACGATGATAAGGCTATTGTAGAGCATTTCATTAAGGGCTTATTCTTATAATTTATCTTTATTATAGCGAACAGTTGGTAAACCTTGCAGCATTCGCTACCATATACTAGTTCGGAGCCTATCAATATCAAATGTCCAACACCTATCCAAGGCGATTTTCATATAGTGAATGGTGTAATTTATGCAAAATTAGTGGTGGATCGGAAGAATTCATGCAACTCTCATATTTACGATATCAAAATCTTATTGAATATGCCGATCAGGATAGCGATTATGATTCAGGTGCTACCGTTATAAACTAATATTGCAGTCATTTATCATTTTTTAAAAGTTTTTCTCGATTGATCATATTTATTATATAACCCAGCTTCAAATTGTGAGCTTCATTTTTAATATATATTCCTTTCTCTTTAGAATGCCTAAACGGCACAGGACATCCCAAATAACCTTCCGTACATTGCATCATAGAATAAATCTGTGCCATAGGATACATCCGTGCATAAAATGTGGTATACTTATTATAACTTAGGGATCATACTCCAAATCCACCGTTGTAAAATTTGTGGTAGATCAATAGATTTTATAAATCTTGCATATTCGCGATATTTAAATCTCATTAAATATAATGACCGGATGTGGTTATGATTCAGACGCCACCGTTACAAACTAAAAACATATTATTTTTTCTTGTGCAAATGATTTTCCCATTTTTTTATACTTTTATACCGTTTCTCTTTAAAAAGCCTAAACAGGGTAGACATCTTATCATACCGAAAATTGAATGAATGCTATAGAATGGAGCAGTGTACAGTGGGGTGTTCATTGTATTCAAGGGACAATACATCATAGCCAACACAGCGCCGGTCATATGTGGTAGTTGTATAGCATAAGATAAGATAACCGTACTTTATTGTTTATTATCTGATTTCTACGTAGTAACTACCTCCTCTTCAATACAAGGTTAATCCACATTTGTGATAAGCCATGTAGGAGCTTATAGCCGAAAAGCCGAATTTCAACTTAGAACCCAGTTTTCGTCTAATTAGAAATATCAGAAGAAAATTCTATTTTTTACAAACAGCGACAGTTCATCCCAGGAAAAAATTCGTCCCAAGGAAATTTCATCCTTAGAAGCAACGACAGAAAAGATAAGAGATTAAATTAATTACGAAACTAAAACTATTAATTTTTTATTTTCACTAATATTTTTAAAAATAAATCATTTTAACGGGTGTTTGTGTGTTAGTTGCTTAGTTTGCACTGTGGCGCCCTTATATTTTATGTTTGAGGAGGACTGGTTAAACTCTAAAAAGAAGCCACGACTCAATTGAGCTAGCTAGGGGATTTAAGCCCTATTTTGGGAATTTCAACTGTTACAAATTGGCGCCCAACCTGCCAAATTTAATTTTTAATTGATTATTAGGGTTACATAATATCCACATTTAATCCTGATACTATAATGTCACTATCAATAAAATAAATTTTGATAAATTCGCAGAGTTTATGGTCGATTTATCGCTTTATTCCCAGAAAGGGTTTTTTTATGCATCAGAATAGGTAGGCTTCGGTTCAATACTAAATTTTGAATAATTGTTTGCTGTGTCTTCTTATATTGGATACATATTTCGAATGAGGGCTCGTGAGCATGAGCGTAGTTATAATGATGGTATTGGTGATTGTTTCTAATAATCTGATTCTTTTTAGGATCCCACATTTCTAAATAATAATAATAATAATAATAACTTTATTCATATTCAAATAAATACAATAATAAAGGCAATACAAATCGAAAAATCTGAACAAAGTTCAGTGCCGATAAGTGAATTAACACTCGGATAATGTTATGCAATTTTATATAAAGAATACACATAAGTTTAAAATTGGTTCACCTACAGTGCATTAGAATATACACTAATAATAATATTAAGATGCATGTAAAAAATTTAAAATTATGAACAACACTTGTTTCATTTAATTTAATAAAGAAATGCACATAAATTTAAAATAGATTCACGGTACAATGGATCAGAATATACACACATATATACACATATATATACATATATACAATAAACAAAGTGCCAAGAAAATGCGTATTAATATAAACAAAAGGGGAAAATTATTGGGCATGTACGCAGAAAGGATCAATAAGGCTACGAGTAGGAATGGTAACCGCAGACATGCATGTTTCTGGCTTTGTTTATTTCATATCCTGGGCTTAGAACGACTCAAACACAATGAGTCCGTTTCGCCAACGTTGCGACGCTGGTTGCTAGCCGAAAACCCATTGGCACAGCTGGCCGAAAGCACAAAATGGCGATAGGACTCCTGTGTGAGCTTTCGTTGTTTTTGTGTTTTTATGTTTCTTTACACGTGTTTCCCCAACATCCTTTGCTCCCAAGTACCCAACACTTTTGCTAGCCAAGTGCAAAACCCTACCTGGTTATGCCGCACTGATGACGGCTAATGAGCCAGAAACATGCATGTCTGCGGTTACCATTCCTACTCGTAGCCTTATTGATCCTTTCTGCGTACATGCCCAATAATTTTCCCCTTTTGTACATATATACACATATATATACAACATACACATGTTTTTGATAACACATTCACATATATATCCTCGTATTTTGTTAGTCGTCAAAATAATTACTGTATGTCGACCTATCAGTTTGAAATATATATAGTTTCAGTTTTTTTTTTTAAATTTATGAAAAGTTTTTATCGATTTTATGTTTTTTGAAATCGTATTGTATAGCTTCGGCGACATGTATGGATACGATCGTTGTGTTATGGATTTAGACATAAATGGTACTTTATAGTAGTGTTTTTGACGTGTATCATAGTTATGAGTTTGTTGGGATACCTGTGGTTGGTTTTTGTAGTATCGAAGACTTGAGCAAAGATAAAATAATTGTCTTATGTCTAATATTTCGATTTCTTTATATAAGTTGTCAGATGGGTATCTCGTACTTCTAGATGCTATTAATTTAAGAAATCTCCTTTGCATTACCTCCAAAAAATTTAGATGTGTTTTATACGTTGAACCCCATACTAAAATACCATATCTTAGGTGTGATTCGACTAAGGCTATATACAGCTTTTTTAGATATTTGGTAGGTATGTATTGTTTTAATCTTTTATATGTGTATAATATAACTCTTAGTTTATTTACCAAATATTTAATGTGTAGATCCCATTTTAAATGCCGATCCATAATAATACCTAAATACTTAAGTTTTTTTTCAGGGAGTATAGACATAGTTTCGGTAATAGTTAGAGTATCAAAGGAAGGAGCGCCAGACGAATAACAGCTAAACGGTAAATAATGAGTTTTATTTATATTTAGTGTTAATAATTTGTAATCTAACCACTTTTTAATTTGAAAGAAATCTGATTCAGCTGTACTTTTTAAATTTTTCCAATCATTACCAGTATAAAATATAGCCGTATCATCAGCAAATCCGATTACAGTTCCCTTAGATTTAATCGAGAATAACCCATTGATATATATATTAAACAAAACAGGTCCAACTACAATACCCTGAGGTACTCCATATTCTATTTTGTTGGAATTACTCATCTCACCATTTACTTTTACTGCTTGGTACCGGTTAGTCAAATAACTTTCGAAAAATTTTAATGAATTTTCCCGTACTCCAATATCTTCTAAAGATTGTAACAGTAGTTGGTGACTAACTGTATCAAAAGCTTTAGAAAGATCTATAAAAATGCATAGAGAGGGTTTACTTTCATTTAGGGAGTCGGTGATTTTTGAAGTTAAGGCAAGTAAGGCGTCTTGAGTTGATGTGTTATCCTTGAACCCGTATTGCTGTTTTGATATTAATTGGTATTTATCCAAATATGAGACTAATCTGTTTTTAATTAATTTTTCAAAAATTTTTGATAACCCTTTGACTCCTAGTGGTCGAAGCTTTGGGTCACACTTCAAATAATTTTTCTACTCTCGCCTAGTGATCCTAGCGTTAAGACACAGTCAATACGTGGATTCTCGGTATCCCCTCCAACGGCTCCGGCTAAAAATTATGTCTACGAGGATATTGGCGATAGTTTTAGTTGCATGTTAGCAGCGTTGGAGCACGGTACTGCCGCTGTTGTAATATTTTTATTATAATACGAGTTTTTTAGAGATTTCTAATAAAATGGCAGGTAAGTTCGTGTAGATACAAGTTGTATATATAGCATATTTTTATGATAAATATTATTTGATGAATTTCGGGCATTTTACACTTAGTAATTGAGGTGGTCGATCTTCTGGGACACAAGGCACTGATGGGTTTTTTTGTTTACAGGCAGAAAGAAACATTCTATTGTTGATTTGGAGACTATGAGTCAGGAAGCATTACTAACTCTTATTGAAGACATTCCATCTGATGCAGACTCAGAACTTGATGACTGCTCCGATGACGATACCGAAACAGATTTTTTAAATCTGGAGCCTTTGCCACTTATTTCTGAAGAAATAAATCAAATTGAGGACGTGCCAGAGGTACATCAAATTAGGGACGTGTCAGAGGTAAATCAAACTGACGAAGACAGTGACGATGACATGCCGTTGGATATGCGTATAAAAAAATATTTTCTTCTCAATACAATTTGGACCAGAGACTCCGAAAACTGCATTCAACATAAAAAAGTTTCAATGAACCGGTCGGTCCCACTCTACCGGACAATATAGATTCTCCGACAGATGTTTTTCTCCAACTCTTTACAAAAGAGCTTATTGAATATATTGTCTTTCAAACTAATTTATATGCGGTGCAACATTGTGGTGGTGACGAAAATCGCATTGTACGTACACAGACTAATGAGGAAGAAATGCGAGTATTTTTAGCAATACATTTACTAATGGGAATAAAGCATCTCCCGAGTTTGAGAGACTACTGGTCTTCCAGGGCAGATCTTCGAGATGTTTATATTAGTTTCTGTATGCCAAGGGACCGATTTGAGTGGTTGCTATCAAACTTACATTTGAACGATAATGCTCTTCAACCTAAAAGAAATGAAGCCAACTATGACAAGTTATATAAAGTTAGACCTTTATTGAATCATTTATCAGAAAGGTTTGCTGCATGTTACAATCCCGCAGAAAACCAAGCAATCGATGAGTCTATGATAAAATTCAAAGGGCGTAGTTCTTTGCGGCAATATTTACCGATGAAGCCAATAAAAAGAGGATATAAGGTTTGGATAAGAGCGGACGAATCAGGTTTTGTATGTCAGTTTGACATATACACAGGAAAAGCTGCCGATACTACTGAAAAAAATTTAGGAGCCAGAGTTATTAAAGAGCTTACTCGTCCATTGGTCGGAAAAGGCCATAAAGTTTATTTCGACAATTTCTTCAATTCTGTGGAACTAACGAAAAGCTTGCGGGAAGATATCATTTATGCAGGCGGAACAGCAAGGAAGGGAAGAAAGAACACACCAATAGATATAAAAGAGGATAATCAATTAGCAAGAGATTGGCGAGTTAGCAAAGACGGCACTGTTTTTATAAAATGGAAAGATCGAAAAGGTGTATTGTTTCTAAGTAATCATCATAACCCCGAAGATATTGACACAGTTTCTAGAAAGAAGAAAGATGGAACTTCAGAAGAAATTACTTGTCCAAAACTAGTCAAGGACTACAATGCCAATATGGGTTTTGTTGACAAAATGGATATGCTGAAGTCGATTTATGAAGTGGACAGGAAATCGAAGAAATGGTGGCACCGGATCTTTTGGTATTTTTTAGATGTCACACTGGTGAATGCTTTTATTATTTTCAAAGGCAGAGCAGCTGGAAAATCGCTTACGCTGAAAATGTTTAGGTTGGCAGTTGCAAACGGTCTCATTGGTGCCGAGCCCGCCGTTCCTAGAAAAGGACGCAAAAGACTTAGTACTGAAATAAATCACTTCAAACGTACGGTGCCGTTTGAAGTTCGCTTTGATAAATGTGCACATATGCCAATTCACATGAAGCCAAGAAGATGTGCCTTTTGCAGTAGCCAAAAAGAACCTCACAAAACTTCCTGGAGCTGTAAAACATGTGATGTAGGTTTGTGTCTTAACGACAAGAAAAATTGTTTCTTTCTGTACCATTCAAAATAAAGTATTACTTATGAAAATATTTTAGTAACTTATGCCTAGTGTCCCAACACCTAAGACATGGTCTATTTTTTTTGTGGTTTGAGAAAAAAATTTAAAATGCATTAGTTTTAAAAATAATACTTTTATATAAAATTACCAAAAAACTAATTAAAAGTAAAAAAAAAATAATTCCGGCGTCAAAGGGATAAGTGAGTAATCAATGATATAGGACGGTAATTCTTAGCATCATTTACATTTCCATTTTTATAAATTGGATTGATTATAGTTTGCTTAAATGCTGAAGGATAAGCGGAGTGTTCTATACAGTTGTTGAAAATGTATGTCAGTGGTTCGGTTATGTAATCAGAAATTAATTTTAGTGTCTCAGTGCTTATACTGTCAATTTCAACCGCTTTTCCATTTTTAAGGTTCCGTATCACATTTTTTACTTCTGCATTTACGATCGGTGCAAATACAAAAGAATTATAAACTGAGTGTCTGATTGGTACAAAGTTAGGATCTTTTCTAATTTGTTTTGCTAATATTTTACCAGTGTTGCTAAAAGTTTTGTTAAATTCGTTGGCAATATCTAATTTATCTGATAATAGTTTCCCTGTGTCACTTTCCTTAATACTATCAATTATATGTTTTTTCTTTTTAGTTTTAGTGATTTGTTGAACTACATTCCATAAATTTTTAGAACTGTTGTTGTTCTCCTCGATCTGTTGTCGGTAATAAGAAAATTTTGCTTTTTGTATTAATGCGTTTAACTTATTCCGGTAATTTTTATACTTGTTTTTTACTGTAATATTATTTGTATTTTTTTGATATTGTACATATAGTTTATTTTTTTCATTTACAGATGTAAGAAGAGCAGCAGTGATCCAGGGCGATATTTCATGTTGTTTTCTCCGAAATTTTTTTTTGTTGTTTACATGTGTTTATATTATTTATCATAATTTTGAGAAATTCATTTGTTGTTACTTCTGGATCTGGTTTAGATAATATTGAACCCCATGTAATTTTTTGAAACGTATTGATTAATTTGTTAGTATTAATAAAATGGGTAAACACTTGCCTACCTCTTTTTTTTTACTATCACCTGTTGCGATTTGTAATACTGTTTTGTAGTGGTCAGTAACGGATGTCTTCACCACTATGGGTATTTTAAAATCAAAATTTTCTACCTTGGTTTTGAGAAAAATGTAATCTAAACACGATTTACTAGAACCCTGTACTCTAGTAGGTTCATTAATTGTTGAAATATAACCATATTCACTTAGTATGTTTATATATTCGACAATGTGAAAGTCACCGTCTTGTAATAAGTCAAAGTTGATATCTCCCACAAAGATGCTGTAATCCTGTACATCATTTTCAGTTTTCTCAAAGAATTCGGATAAGCTAACGTTAAAATCAGTGGCATCACTACTAGGAGACCTATAAAATGCTATTAACTTAACTGATTTTTTATTATCTGTTTCGATTTTTAATTGCAATGCGTTTAAACACTATGACTCCGTCGTTTTTATTATAGTGGCTTTCGTTATAATATAAGATATCATAACCTGGAATATTAAATATACTTTTATTTAGTACTTTCCATGTTTCGCTCAAAATTATACAATCAATTTCAGCATTTAGTTGATGTAGTGAAACCAAAAATTCATCAAAGTTTTTATTTATACTTAGAATATTCATGTGTATAATCTGAAATGTTGGGTTATTTTCATTTACATTTAGTACCACTGAACATTCGTCAATTGTGTCTTAACTATACCTAGATACAGTGTCAACTTGAAAATCTCGAATATATTGATCCATTGTAGCTATTTACATATAGATATATTAAAAATAAACTAGAGAACTCACAATGATTAATACTAATAAAAGACACGAAAACTATAATCTATTACAAATAACATGAGAGAACAAAGAAATACTATTTCTTGTAAGAAGTTGAATTGTTTCTCTTCTTAACGTCCTGAAGACGGGTGAGTGGTTTGTCAACAACTTTAAAAGCTGGAGTGCCGTGTTTGTTATCTTTAATCTCCTTTTCAGTCCTGGTATAATTTTTCTTTTCAATTTCGTTATTGTTTTTCAGGTTAGTTATTTCCGCCGCAGATGATAACGGAGCACTGTTTACTTGTCTATCACAGTGTTCCTCTGATATTATTAGTTCCTCAACACTGTATGACTGGCTATCTATATATAGTTGATTATGTTTTATGTAACAGTTATTCTGTTTATTTTCCTTTGCTAGGAGTAGGTGTTTTCGCAAGATTCCGCACGTTGCTTCTCTGTCAGTGCCGGTACAATAATGCCTTCCTTCTTTCCTTTTAATTTGTAGCAGTTTTTTAAGACCTGATTTTTCTTCCAGTAATTGACAAAGTCTATCTTTACTGGACAATTTGGGGTGGTTCCTAGGGCGTAAAAATCGTTTATTTCAGATGGTTTTACTGCTACCTCAACCAAAGAAGAAATAGATGTACAAATATCTTCTACGGTAAACTGATTTTCAGTAATTTTTGATTTAAAAATAACAATACTGTTCCTGTTGTTTTCTCTGTGCAATTTTTCTACTTTCTCTTTTAACTGCCTATTTTCCTTCTCCAACTCGTGTGTTTTCGTTTTCAATTTCTCCAATTCTATAAAAAAAAATTTTTCTGAATCCTCAATGGCGTTTTTAATCTCTACCCTATTCTGTCTTACTTCCCGCAGCAAATCAAGTAGTGTAATGCCTGCGGTCTCTTCCATTATATTCGTTTAATTTATATTGGGTATGGTCGCCTTTAACGAATCCGACAAAAACTAGTCGTTGTAATAAGTGTTTATATTTACAATGCGATGTTTGGTAGATATTAATTGTATTCAAATCAAAATATACGTTATTTATATATTTTGTATATAGGTGTTGAAGAGTGTATATACCAGGTATCAAACAAAGTTTCTAGACATCAAATATCACAAACGCAAAATTTAAAAGTCTCTTGTACATACCAGAATAACACTATTTTGAAGAGCACACAATATAAAACGTGTTATCAATAAGCCGACCACACTACTACACACTACTACTACAACTATTCTTTACCTTTAACACCTCTAACTGCACAGCAACAATATATAAAACAAAATGATTACCTCCATTATTTAACAGTTACGGCTCAACCAAACAAAGAAAACATTCAACAGATTCCTCTAACAACAGAAACTAACTAAATGGATTTAAATATTTAAAAAAAAAATGTAAAAGTTATAGTCTGTGAATTTTGTAATCTCCCTTTACTTCCTATATATTATACTAAACATGTGAAAAATCGCCATGTGTATGTGACCTTTGTCAAAAGAAATATCGCTATATTAACCATCAATGTATGGTTCTAACAAAATCTGTACAATAACCATCATCTTTTAATATTATGATTATTTCAGATATGCCTGGATGAATTTCTGAGTATGCCCGGCTTAAAACTTTTAAGATGTGGCCTCAAGCTTTGAAAGAAACTGGAGGGGACCTCGCAAGATTTGGGTTTAGGTATACAGGGGTAGGGGACAATGTTATATGTGCATTTGTCAGTACGTGGTTAGAAACTGGTTACCTACTGACACACCCATGGAGAAACATGGTGATAGTTGTCTGTTTCTCAAGTAAAGTAGATGTGATAAGCGGTCATCACTACACATATAGGGAAACAATGTGTGTATATGAGAGAGAGAGAGAGTAAATGTTAACGCTGTCGTGACTATATGTATAGGGGCACTGTGTATCTAAGCGAGATCGATGATGATGGCCCTTAAAATACGCGGCGAAGTCTAAAAAAAGTATTGAGAGCCATAATTCCACAATGTTTTGTATAAAATTGATATGTTATAATAGAATTGAAATTCTTTTTTCGCAAATAAGGTTGGTTCCTTATAATGCAAGTGGAATTAATATACATTTTTAAAAATTCCCATTTTAAAGCTAATATCGAAAACAGCTGTTCCAAACAAAAAAATAATAATAATTTATTATCAATATTAATGATGGTGTGCTATGAGTAGTCGTCGACGGGGAATCTCTCCCTTATCGCGTGACCGACTTAAAAAAAAATGGTTTATATAAATTATATTTTTGTATTGGGATGCCTGGTTGTATGTATGTATTATCCAGATCCACTACAGAAAATAAGAAGTATCTAGTGGTTTCATTGTAATAATTTTAGATATACATCGTGCATTACCAAAGACTAAGAACAGGAAAAATGTAAAAAAATCTTAAGGTTTACTTATTAGTCATTAAAGGCCAACAACAGGAAAAAGTAATAATTTAAAGGTTTTTATTTTATCAATTTTTTAACTTAAACGTTTTTTTCTTATATAAGTATTTAAATATTCTCTAAAAGTTCATTGTGCCACAAATGTAATATTTTTTCATTATTTTGAGGACTATTGATTTTTTAGAAAAAATAGATTTAGAAACCATTATAGTAGTAAGTAGTCTTCTTATGGAAGAATATAATAAGAAACCTATACAAAAGTTAAAATATTTGTCGAAAAACGAACCACATAGAATTCGTTCTATGACAATAATAATATGATCCAAATTTGAACCAGCAGTTCTAGTTAAACTGGAAGAAAAAGTAGTTTTTCTACCAAATCACGTAACGACGGTACTTGAGGATCATCTTATTAAACTTTGGAATGGTCAATACTCGTTGGTATTTATTGATGAGAAGGACTCTGGAAAGGGAAATCCGGCAGCCCTATTTAAATTTGTTAAAACGTAGAGATAGTGTTACGGATACCTAATTAAACTAGGTACGCCCCTGAAGTTCCGAACGTGCTTGTCGCCTTGAGCGGCAGTACGTCTCTTTTTTAGTGTTACAGAGACTTTGGTAGACATTAGTTCGATTGTCATTTATATCATAAGTGTAACGTAATAAATGCAAGTTAAAGAAACTAAAGTAGTTTACTCTCTGATTCACCACCACAGAATATACCTACATGGTACATTTGGTCCTTCGAGCCGGATTTGAACCAGCGACCTATGGATTAGAGGCTAGAAGGTGCACTGCCGTTGAAGTTGACGCAACGCAATAATTGATTGGTTTTTTATGGTGCTACAGTTGACGTTGCAGTTTACTAGTGTGGAATGGAAATCAACGTGGAACTTCGTTCAGGTCGTATAGAGTAGATAGTAGAGTTCTATTTGAGTTATATGTAGAGGTATTTTTTTCGCGCTATAATAATATTATTTATAGTTCTATTTATTAAAAATAAAAATTAAATTAAATAATGTCTGTTGAGGCTCAATTAAGATCATTAAAAAAGAAAAAGGCTAATTATAGAGGCCAGCTAACACGTTTTGAAACTTTTCTTTCTAATTTTGTGGACGATTATGTTCAGTTAAAAAACCGAATCGAGCAGGCACAAAGGTGGTGGTATGAATTCGATGAGGTTCAAATTCAAATTGAATACTAGAAAATGTTGACGAGACTGAAGCTCACAAATTAGAGCGAGCTGCATTTGAGGATGCTTATTTTAATGTTGTATCAAAAGCCAACAAAATATTGGAGAGTAATCCAGCAAATCAAAGTGCAGCTCTGCCTATTAATGCAATTAATTCTAGTAGTGCCCTAGTTCCTAGTGTTAAGTTCCCCAAAATTGATTTGCCCCTATTTAGTGGTCATTTTGATGAATTTTTGACATTTCATGACTCATTTAAGGTATTAATTCATGACAATCCTGCCTTGAAGGATGTGGAAAAGTTCCATTATCTTCGTAGCTCCTTAAAGGGCGAAGCTGCCCAGGTCATATCCTGTTTGGAGACCACTGCATTAAATTACCAAGTAGCATGGGATTTAATTAAAAATAGATGACATAATAAAAAGTTAATAATTCATAATCATGTTAAAGCCTTGTTTGAACTTAGTTTTATAAATAAAGAATCTCATGTCAACTTAAGACAATTATTGGATACTTTCAATAAGCATCTAAGGGCCTTGGAGACGTTAAAGGAACCTGTTATGCATTGAGATACCCTCTTAATTTATTTAATATGCACAAAATTGGATGATAATACAAGAAAAGAATGGGAATTAGTCGCAGAACCGTTAACCTCTCCAAGTATTAAGGACCTTACTGATTTTCTTAATAAAAGATGCAATCTTTTAGAAACAATAAGCTTTAAAAAACATGATAATAAACCTCCACCATTTGAACAAGGTAAATTTATGAAAAAAGATACGAAGGTTCATTCTCAAAATTACTTGGTGGTTAATTCGTGTGTCATTTGTAAACAGAGTCATAAGATTACCACTTGTGATGAATTCTTAAGTTTGCCTCCTAAATCAAGATATTTTGAGGTTAAAAAGCATCATCTTTGTACAAATTGTCTTAGTGCAGGTCATTTTAACCAAACGTGTTCAGGTGCAGCCAAGTGTAGTTTATGTAATAAACGGCATCATTTGTTATTACATTTTGAAACTGATTCTTCAAAAAACCAATTTGAACAAGTCAGTCAGTGTCATACATCTATTGACAACAATGTGACTCTTCATACAGCTCATATTGATAATCAAGTTTTGTTATCCACAGCGGTTGTTTTGATTTCAGATAGCTTTGGTAAGCAACACAGATGCAGGATTTTACTTGATTCTGGTTCCCAAAGCAACTTTATTACTAAAAAACTAGCAGACCTATTAAAATTATATAAGCAAAAAATTAATATGCCAGTTTCTGGTCTAGGTCAAGCACTCACAAGTGTTTCATATAAAGTTCAAACAACTATTAAGTCTTTATATAATAACTTCAAATCTGAAATGTCTTTTCTAATTATTGATCAAATAACAGATAAATTGCCAATAAACAGTATGGATATGTCTAACACAATAATTCCAACTAATATAAATTTAGCGGATCCATCATACAATATTCCATCCAATATAGATGCCTTGCTAGGAGCTTCTGTATTCTGGGGTGTGTTATGTATAGGTCAGTTCAAGCTACCCCACTCACAGCTTATCGCACAAAAAACCAAATTAGGTTGGATTTTGTCGGGGCCTGTTTCTACAAACTATGATGCAGTTTCAAATAAGACATTATGTCACCTGAGTTCCAATAGTGAAATCCAAATCCAGCTTGAGAAGTTCTGGCAAATTGAACAGTGTGAACCGCGGAAAATTCAGTCTTTGGAGCAACAATCGTGCAAAGAAAATTTTGTGTCTTCCCATTCACGAGAAATTGATGGTAGATTTTCTGTGCAACTTCCACTAAGGAAAGATGTATCTGAGTTAGGCAATTCTAGAAAATTAGCTCTTAAAAGATTCTTTTCGATTGAGAAAAAATTGCAACGTAACCGTGAATTGAGAATCGAATATGTCAAATTCATGGAGGAATACGAGTCTTTAGGACATATGTCAGAGTTCCTGTCTGATGATGCATCTTGTTTAAATTTTCTACCACATCATTCAGTAATGAAAGAGTCTTCTACAACCACCAAGGTCAGAGTCGTGTTCGACGCTTCAGCTAAAACTGAGTCGGGTCTTTCGCTTAATGACATTCTAATGACCAGTCCCACCATCCAACAAGACCTCTTTTCAATCATTTTAAGGTTCCGAAAACATCAATATGCCATAACTGCCGACTGTGTTAAAATGTATCGCCAAATAAATGTTCATGCTGATCAAAGAGGGCTTCAGGCTATCGTATGGAGATCTGATCCAGATAAGCCACTTAAGAATTTTATTTTGAACACCGTTACCTACGGAACTTCTTGTGCTCCATTTCTAGCAGTGCGCTGTTTACATCAGTTGGCACTTGAGAATAAAACCACAAATTGTCGCATCAGTAATATCATTGATCGTGACTTCTATGTGGATGACCTCATTTCTGGCGACAATACCATTGAGGGAATTGTGCAAATCCAGCAGGGTCTTAATGAAGTACTCTCTCAAGGCCAGTTTGTTCTTCGCAAGTGGCGATCTAATCTATTAAATTTCAATGGAGATGAGAATAAAACTGTTGAATTTTCTGAAAATAAGGAATCTAAGACATTGGGTCTAGCTGGAATAGCGAGTCTGATGCTTTCCAATATAACTTACAAACAATCTGCATTAAAGAGAATTATGTAACTAAGAGAACTATATTATCATATATTTCCCGAATCTTTGATCCATTGGGTTTGATTGGACCTATAATCATTAAAGCAAAAATAATGCTCCAGCAGTTGTGGTTGTTGTCCTTGGGTTGGGATGAGAGTGTACCTTCTCAAATATATACAAGCTTTAAGGCTTATCAAGACCAAATTCAATCTTTGAAAGGTATTGCTATTCCTCGGAAGGTCATGGTCGAAAATCCAATTGAAATCGAGATTCATACTTTTTGCGACGCATCCGAAAGTGTATATGGCGCGTGCGTTTACGTACGTTCCTTATATCAAGATGGAACGATATCTATGAATTTGCTTTGTGCTAAATCAAAGGTCGCACCATTGAAAAATAGTTCACTACCACGCTTAGAGCTTTGTGGCGCTTTGTTGGCTGCAAGGTTATCCCAGGTTGCCTCAAGAGCACTTGAATTGTCAATTATTCATAAATTTACATTTTGGTGTGATTCAAGTATAACCTGACGTGGATCTTGGACGAACCTCATAAATGGAAAACCTTTGTAGGAAATCGGGTAGCCGAAATCCAGGAACTTTCAAATAAATATGATTGGCGGCATATTCGAAGCAAAGACAACCCAGCTGACATTATTTCCAGGGGTATTAATCCAAGGGAATTAATTGATTCCGAATTATGGTGGCATGGTCCCCAATGGTGTCAATACGACAAGTCTAATTGGCCGCCCTCTATGCCTATTCAAATCTCAGACATTCCTGAAAGAAAAACTGCTATAACGTCCTTAATAGTCGTGGAACCTGATGTTTCATACTTCCTGAAGTTTTCCTCCTTTCTAAGGTTACAAAGAATCACCGCCTATGTCTTACGCTGTAAAACCAACACACTGAATCGACTTTCAAAATCATATGGTCCTTTAAAACCTCAGGAACTTGACTGTGCTTTACAATGCTTGGTTAGAATGGCGCAAATGCAGACCTTTTTGGGTGAAATTACGGCATTAAAGGCTAACAAACCCATATCTAATAAAAGCATCCTTAAAAATTTTAATCCATTTTTGGATAAAACCATGGATGTATAACTAAAGAGGGGATGAGCGATTCACATATTCCTAGCATGCAATGTTTTGAAGCCGACTAGCTGATAGGCGGGGTGGAGGGAATAAAAGACAGCTACGCATCTTTCAGTGGCGTGCGGTTTTAATTTAGAACCTAATATGTACACAAAATATAATAGTTGACAAAACTTATTCCAATTTCACTCTTTTGCATTTATGTTTAGAATATAAAAAAAACTACTATAAGGGCATGAAAATTATCGATTTCTATGAAAATAACAAAACATGCAGAGTACTTCTACAAAATAACAGTAAATGAAATGATATAATTCTTGTTACGCCTATGGCAGAATTGTTACTTACTTGTGAAATGAAATATTTTCGCTTAAAAAAGTCTTTTTACACAAATAGCACGTATCAGGCATTTTGTCACAAATCACTTGGCACATCCACTGTGTAACATTGACTAATAAATCACTAAAATTGACTAAAATGCTGAAATTAGTCCTAAGACAAGATCAGCTGTTTGATAGAAGGGCGGACATGATACGCATCATTTATGCGCTGTTGCCAACACATCGCTATAGTCCTGAATTTCCAGTCTAAACGAAACATATTTTATTTTCAATAGAAGAAAACTTTTACAAAGGAAAATATGTGATCTAAAAACTTGCAGCCATATAACATTTTAACTCAAAATTTATTAATTCTAAAGCAAAATATATTTCAGCTGCTAAATTCAATCACGTACAGTTTGGGCTAATACATTATTCTGATGCTCGCTACAACAATGTAGCTCTGTACACTTGGCTTCAATAACAAATGTAAATAGACATATCCTTTCTTTAGTTATACATCCATGGATAAAACTCAATTAATGAGAGTGGGCGGTAGAATAAAACATTCTAACGTTGATTATGATTTTAAACATCCTACTTCCCAAAAATCACCCTTTAACAAATCTAATAGTGACTTATGAACACCGAAAATTGCTCCATGCTGGACCGCAAGCTCTGTTAGCAAACATTCGTACACGTTTTTGGCCAATCTCAGGCAGGAATGAGGTGCGAAAAATTATTAAAAGGTGTGTAATATGTTTTAAGGTTCGTCCTGTTACTATTGATACTTTGTTAGGGCAACTTCCTACACAAAGAATAACACCGTCTAGACCATTCTTAAATTGTGGTGTTGACTATGCGGGTCCATTCCATATCAAGGTGGGATTGGCAAGAAGTAAAAAATTAGTCAAGGTGTATTTATGCGTATTTATATGTTTAACAACTAAGGCTGTGCACTTGGAACCAGTGGCGGATCTTTCAACACAGTCATTTTTAAACTCCTTCAAACGCTTCATATCACGTCGAGGTAAATGTTCGATAATGTTTTCTGATAATGGCACCACTTTTATTGGAGCCAATAATGAATTAAATAACTTTATTACTCAAGCAATGAATCAAAACGTTTTTTCTGACTTCTTCGCTACTCAAAATACAACATGGAAATTTATACCGCCTCGATCTCCGCACTTTGGCGGAATTTGGGAAAGTGCCGTGAAGGCAGTTAAGTATCATCTACGCCGAGTTGTCGGTAATGCCTCGTTAACTTACGAAGAGTTCAACACCATTATAACTCAAGTAGAAGCCTGCCTAAACTCTAGACCACTCACTCCACTTTCCACTGACCCTGACGATCTAAATCCATTGACTCCTGGACACTTTTTAATTGGTTGCCCATTAGTTGCAGTTCCTGAACCTGATCTCACTGATATAAAAACAGGGCGTCTTTCTCGCTACCAGCATCTAACCCAAATGATGCAACATTTTTGGAAAAGATGGTCCAGAGACTACATCACTGAACTTCAAGCACGTTCCAGTAAAGGTGTTTCACACGATTCTAACGTTAAACCCGGAGATATGGTTCTGGTGTGTGAAGACAATCTTCCACCCTTGTTATGGTCTGTTGGCAGAGTTCTACACGTTCACCCAGGTGCTGATGAAGTGGTGCGCGTAGTTACTGTAAAAACCTCAAAGGGTGTATACAAACGTGCAGTGCGTAAAGTTTGTGTTCTGCCTATTGAAGACTAAGGCACGGTTTCAAGTTGGTGTATTTCAGTTGATTACTAAAATTCGGTTCTCCAATCAGATAATGGTCGAGAGCTTGTAAACAATGTTATAGAAAGCCTCAAACATACCTGGCCTACACTACAAATTGTACATGGGAAACCCAGACATATTCAGAGCCAGGGAAGTGTTGAGCGGGCCAATCAAGATGTCGAAAACATGGCTCCAAGATCATTATACAAGTAAATGGCGCGAAGCTCTAAATTTCCTACAATTTATGAAAAAATCTTCTTTGCATGCAGGTATAAAAACTTCGCCGTATGAAGCAATGTTCGGTTCTAAGCCAAAAGTCGAGCTAAAATCATCAAATATTCCAAAAGAACTTTTAGATAACATCAGTACAGAAGAGGAGTTAGAAAATTTAATAAAAAATGCAACAGAAACCAACGAAACGAACGAAGAAAGAAATGATGGTATTTTGTTTGAAAAAAGCATGGTAAATAAAGACATTTTGCAACATCCAAAAGAACTTATAATCGACAGTACTTATTAGAACAAAATATAGCAAATAAAATAAATATACAGAATCTAAGCAAAGATACAATTGATGCAGAAAATAACAGCAACAAACAGAAATAAACCAAGAAACTTTATTTGAGGTCATTTTTGATAAATTCTTAATAATTTGTAATATTTGTTGTACTGTTATACATAGTTCATGTGGAGTTCAACAATCCTCTGTAAACGAGCATACTTTTTTGAGTGACTTATATGTAATGGGAAAAAAACA
This sequence comes from Altica lythri, assembly GCA_964028335.1. NCBI lineage: Eukaryota > Metazoa > Arthropoda > Insecta > Coleoptera > Chrysomelidae > Altica > Altica lythri. The sequence continues at coordinate 23,651,541 of OZ034806.1, read as the reverse complement.
GTAAATAATAAAAAAGTATTAGCACGTAATAATCTAATAAAACAAGCTAAAGAAATGAGAACAGTTTCTGATAACTCACATCCAGTGCCAGAAGTAGATAGAGGCCGAAGAGATCCACGTTCCATTATAGGTGCAGTAACCGAAATTACACAAGACAGATTTTATACTTTAGGCACTAAACAAGGAGTAATTAAGGGATTATATACCCGTTCGCAGTTTTCAGTATGTCCAAAAAATTTGCTATCGACCGAGGACATACCAGCAGATACTTCAATTTCTTTGCGTTTAACGGCAAATGCACAATCAGTTGGACACGGGCAAGGGTTTGTAAAATGTTTTTTTATAATTCACGTTCACAAAGTTTCTATTTCGACACTAAAAACACTATCGAAATAGATTCATAGTAACACTGTTTTTGGTAACTTTTTGTTTTACACAATTGGTTGCACTGCACTGATTGTCAACGAAAGAGTTCAGGTAGTAAATCGAAAAGTATGTTGTAGTAAATTATTAACTAAATTATTAGCGTTATTGGTAAATTCGGAATATTTTATACAAATTTGACAAACATTTAAATTTAATATCATTAAAACTGACAATTGTCAAAAGTGTCAAGATTGCCATCATAAATAAATATTTTAAAAAACTCTCATTTTATTTATTTTTTTATACTTTTAAAAGTTCATTATAAAAAATAGTATGTAACACTCGAATTACAATGACGGTTTGTAGTACTCGTTCTTTGCGAAACTCACCGCTTCGCGGTTCGTTTCACAAACTGCACTCGTACTACGAAACCTGTCATTGTAACACTTGTATTACAATGTACTATTGTAAAACTAAATGTCAGTCAAAAAAATGTGCTTGTCGTAAACAAAATATCTTGTGTAGGGGAGAAGGGGGTACATTTGAACAAAAACTCTTTACTATCAAATAAATAATTTGTTTTAATTTTTATTTCGATTTTGGCTTTTTTATATGTTTTGTTAGCATCTTAGGGGTCGATTTCACTATACCCATTAAAAAAAAGAATAATACCAAATTAGTATTTTTTAATTATTTTGAAGTCTACACTTGTTCAAAAGTGCCCCCATGGTGGGGTAGATTTGAACATCTCCGGGGCAACTTTAAACAATATAAAAGAATAAGTATTTTGGCTGCATCTTATATCATTTTTTTAAATAAAAACATAATTAAACTTTTCTTTTTATTACATAGACATTTTACATTATTTTTAACTTAATAGTTGTAAAATCTACTCCAAATGTTAAGACAGATGCAGCTCTTGCAGTTCCTCCAGCAGTGCTGGGAGTAGGAAGCTTGCATCTGATATCTTCTTTGTCGATAACACTAATGTCATCTTTTTCTGGAAAGTAAAATTTCCACAAATTATCTTTCCTTCTCATAAATTTCACCTTTAAACCATCCGTCAATATCTCTTCTATCCGGCCCACAAACAATAGTCGTGATTTTCTAGCAGCAAATGATACGAGAATAAAATCATTTATATTGAAATCACTTGTGGACATCTGATTTTCCAAATCGCTAAAAGTTTCCAATGCATCGGATTCATCATGAATAGAAATGTTTTCAGAATCTGACCCCGCAGACTCACTATCATTGGATACAAACGTTATGTTCTTCTTAACTTTCTTTATTTTCTCTAGTTCGATTTTCGCAGATTTTCTTTTCATTGCTTCTCTTTTTAATCGTTATTCTTCAAGTCTCGCCTTTTCTGGAGTTTCAGTTAAGATGCGGGATTTTCCCTTTTTTCTACCTTTCGATGTAGCAGATCCAGGGGGAGCTTTCGGATATGGTCCAACGTCATGAGGGGAAAGAATTGTATTAGATTGTTGTGCAGTTTGGGTCCTTAATGAATTTGTGTCTGTGCTGCATGCAGGTGTGCCATCGTCAACGTATTTGCTGCCCCCAGGTTCATTTAAAATAGTGGTTGATAATGGTCTATCTGACAGACACACTAGTAGTTGGATCGGGCCTATCGGTCACAGCTGCACTGAGAAAGTCATCATCAGTGAAGGCTAGTTGGTTTAAGGGCCACAAACCTGGTTTAGCAAATGACGAAATAATGTTGGACCTTGTAAAACTTGCGTTAAAGGCATTATTCACTAAGGAAGGTAGGGTATGTATGGAAATTTTTTTGCCAGGATTACAGGTTAACCAATCATTTTGAGCTATTTTCATCTTTGCTTTAAATGGTCCCAATACTCAAACATCGAGAGGCTGGAACTTGTGAGAGCAATGGGGTGGAAATTTGACAAATGTCATGCCATTTTCACGAGCATATTCCACTGCTTCTAGAGAGCAATGACTCTCATGATTATCCATGAGAATGAGGATAGGGTCATTCTTGCTGCACTTGGTGTTTCGAACGATGTGTTTAAGAACTTCCAAAAAAAGAATATGTGTCATCCAGTGGCTTCCAGGGTTATTGGCCAAAATCAAACTTCCTGGGGGACCATTTTCAACCATTGTAAGTAGTAAGTAAGCCACTTCAGGACACTTTGACCTTTGAACCTGTGACGTCATCCGACAGTTCTAGCTATTTTTTCAAACATAACCTCACTTTTTTCGAACATAACCTTACTTTTTTTCAAGAGGCAGAACACCTATCGTTAGCGCTGGAGCCCTAGCGCTCTGGCAGTTCTTCTTTTTTCGAGTGGCCTTTTACGTTTGACACATGCAGCCAATTCTTCTTTTCGTTATATTTTTTGAATTTTTTCGCGCTTTGCTGTCATCGTACCAACTTTACATGCTAACAACCTTACAGTGCTACCAACTTTCGCGTTAAAATCACCTGTACCTGTAATTTTTGTCACCGTACCTTGACTACCCCTCATCACTACCCCAATGTCATTTTAGTCATCCTACCACCCCTCATCATCATCCCCAGTGCCCAAATAGAACTTAGAATAATTTTGTATGAAAATAAATGTAGAAAAAAAATTCTGTGTGATGCCGGTTGTAGAATTTGAACCCACAAACTCATGTGTACAAACTTGACGCCTTAACCAACGGGGCTATCAAGTGACTTGTAAAATAAAGTTGAAATGTGTTAGACAAACAGCTCCGTATACGTCACATACGGTTGTAGATGATAATAAGTTAGCAAAGGCGTACTGTCGATGTGACGTCATCGTACCAACAGACTTTAGGTCGTTTTTAAAATAATAAAATGTTTAATAATATTTAAAAAAATCTTTTCCTTGAACCGTAAAATTCATCATATTTATAAGTACAAACCAAATTATTATCAGAAGGTATATTTTCAACGTTTGTGCGTTATAGCACTAGTCAATAGAGTCGAAAAACATAAAACGCATTCGATGATAAGCGTTAAAACATTTTTTTTGCTATTTCTTTTACCCATAAAATAAACTTCTTATGGATGATGCAATACTTTTAAGGTCACGTGACAAATTAAAAAAACAATATCAAGTCTGAACAAGTTAAAAGTGACGTCACCTTAATTAGATTTTCACGTAAACCGGAAACTCTTATCAACATCAACTAATTTTATTGAAAAACATGTATTTTTTTAAAACGTTATCATATCAAAAGTTATATAATTTTATCAGTGACATATAATAAATTATATTCACTATATTAAAAAATAAAAATAAAAAAACGAGTAATATTTATTTGAACTTGTTTAAAAAATTTCTTATACGAAGTAGCGAAGATATATTTTGAAGTAAATTATTGTAAAATCAGGTAAATTATCTAAAATTGCAATATTTAGATAAGCCTCTAAATTATGTTGAAAAGGAATTTGCGTTCTCATCAACTTTGTAGATATATACCGGTGGTATCAAAAGTAAGTGTCTCTGTAGATAATTGTTATAATTTTATCTTATTACTCTGGATCTGGATGATGCAATATTTTTTTAAAATTACCCAATATTACGTAATTAAGAATAAGAGATGCTGAACACATCACTTTTTTTTAGGTTTTCAAAAAGGTCACGTGACATGTAAAATTACGGTGAAAATTGAGAGAAATTATTGATTCAAAACTATTTATCAGTCGTTTGGTTAGTTGCCAATTTAAGGCTACCTAATAAGACGGTTGTTATAGAGGGTCCATACTTTGCTCTATTGTGCACTGCTACGCTCTGCTATGCACTGCTATGATGCTCTGCTACGCTCTGCTACGCTCTGACGTTAAATGGTTGGGGTTTGATAGTTCACATAATAGCTGGATCGAAAAACTCCGTTGTTTCTTACTTTGAACATTTTTTACACGTATTCTTATGACAAACAAGATACGTTTTCACAGCTTCCGGGGGCCTTTTTGATTCATATCATCTATTGCTCAAACCGTTCAGTCTACGGTCCGAATAAAAAGTTTGACTTGGAAAAACATTTTTTTTTAATTTAGTTTCAAACAAAATGTTGCAAGATAGTGGTTATAGTAGTGAAGACTTGGTGGAGTATTCTGAGAGTAGTAGTGAAGATTCTATCTATATGGAAGAAGTAAATAGAATTTTAAATTTTTACGAAGACAAAGTAAAACGTGAAAATTATTTGCTGCTACAATCATCTTTTGCAATTAAGGGGTATGTTATAACAGTTGGTTTATCTCCCTCAAGAACATTTTCTCCAGCTATTATTTTATCAGAATACTGTAAGCCAAGTAAATTGTCGTTTGGAAAAATGGAATGGCTTGATCTTATTGAATTTTTAAGCAGAAGCACATTTTTTATTGAACCACTACCAGCCTACGCATATGAGTATGATCCAGTAACATTTTCATGTGGAGATTTCTGTACAATACGACAGTTGGTATACGATGACACCAAGTTCATAGAAGTTGCAAAACATGGTGTAGGATATCATCTAACGAAGAAGGATGTAGATGAACTTGTTAGAGTACATCATTTTATTGTAGCTTATCAGATTTCACTTATAGAAAATATTAACTTTAATTGTTATTATAATAATGTTATAGATATTATTAAAAGAAATTTTAATGATAACTGTTTTCAAGCATTAAATGTATTTTGTGAAATATGTACTGATCCTTTATTATGTAACGCTTTGCGTCAGTATATTTACTTTTATAAACAAAATGTAATAAGAGATTTAGAAAATATGTAATAAACTTTTATAAAAAAAAATAATGACTTTTATTTCAAAATCGATAATTATAGCGTCAAAAAATGTTATTTTACCGTTACAAAATTAATGAACGTCACAGTTCCAAAATGTGAAACGTCAAAACGTTAAAATAGCGCTTAAATTTGTCGCAATAACGCTTTAAAAAACTGATAAGAAAAAATTTACGATTTACATGTATTTCTTATGGTAAAACATATTTTCAAAGTGTCAAAAATGCTTCAGTTTTCGCTATTTTATCGCTACTAAATTCAGGACCGTCAAACTATCGAATAATAGACGTTTAAACGATGAATTGGAACGTTTTTTGATCGTTTTAATGGAACATATTAAAAGAAATAATACACCATAGATTCAGATTAAAAATTTATTGTATACATAAAAATTTTAGACGTACACTAGACAATAGAAAACTAAAAAACTAAACTAATTAATTTACAACTGCTTTTTCTTTTGTAATTTTCGGTAACACATCTATCCACCTGTACATACCGTTTAAACCGGTGGTATCGAAAGTAAGTGTCTCTGTAGATTATTGTTATAAATTGAGAGAAATTATTGATTTAAAACTATTTATCAGTCGTTTGATTATTATTTACCAATTTAAGGCTACCTAATAAGACGGTTGTTATAGAGGGTCCATACTTTGCTCTATTGTGCACTGCTACGCTCTGCTATGCACTGCTATGATGCTCTGCTACGCTCTGCTACGCTCTGCTATCCTCTGCTCTGACGCTCTGCTACCATCTGCTACGCTCTGCTACGCTCTGCTACGTTCTGCTATGCTCTGCTACGCTCTGCTTTGATGCTCTGCTACCCTCTGCTACCCTCTGCTACGCTCTGCTACCCTCTGCTATCCTCTGCTCTGACGCTCTGCTACCCTCTGCTACGCTCTGCTACCGTCTGCTACAAAGACGTCACCTTGAAAAATGTAGATCAATGTGGAAAACAGGGTAAGAAGAAACCTGTGTGAATACAGATGGAAAGTTAATTTTTTTATTATTTTAGTTGTATATAATAGTTTAAAGTAGGGTCTTAGGGATTTTAGATTAGTATGTCGGTACATTTCCCCACCACCTAAGAGGTATTACCGTGGCGCGTTAGTTTTTTTTTAGTGGAAAACTTCGCCAATAGCCCTATTAAAACCACTTTGAGGCTCCGACTTTATTTAAATAGGCTACCTCAAAAAACTTTTTACATCAGAAAATAAATTTTTGGTCATTTAGCACATCTTTTTTTCTACATTTTTCGTGCATCAGACATTGTTTTATTAGGCAGCACGACTAACGATCCTCAAATTAATGAGAATGAGTCATTAATTAGCCATTATTTTTATAACTAAAAATTTGTCAAGGCTCCAACTTTATTCAAATTGGCTACCTCAAAAAACATTCTAGATAAATATAAAGTTTTTGGTCCTTTAGCACATCTTTTTTTCTATATTTCTGGTGCATCAGACATCTTTTTAGGAAGCAATCCTCAAATTAATGAGTCATTAATTAACCATTAAAACTAAAAAATCAAGGCTCCAATTCTCATTGGCTACCTCAAAATACTACATACTCTTAAAACTAAAAAATCAAGGCTCCAATTCTCATTGGCTACCTCAAAATACTACATACTCTTAAAACTAAAATTTCAAGGCTCTTATGTCTCCATAAGCTAACTCAAAAATCTTTTTTTTGCTGTTTTTGTGATTAATGAGGCATTTTTAAGATTTGAATATCAAATTTCGTATCTTTAAGCTGCAAATAAGCATTGGAACTGGCCACGTTTTCAATTTGTTTTAGCAACTTTTCCATAGAGGTATCTGCAGTAGTGGGTGTCGAAATAGGGTGGTTAAAATTGTCATTTAATGCCACAATGCGTATTCTGTCACCCTTTTTGTAACCAATTTGCTTTTTTATATCGTTAAGAGCAGACTCTAATTTATTTTTTAAAGACTCCTGATTAAGACCCCCTCCTACATAGTTTTCGCAACATATTTGGAAAGTGCACTGGTGAGCATTAAATTTTTTAATTTTCCGCTGATTTATAATATTTACAGACCACATCTTGACACGTCTGTACTTCACGAGTGTTTAACTGTGAATGAAGAGTTTTTAGTTTGTAAACTAGGTATGTCTAAGACGCCGTGAAGCCTAGAGGTTGGGTATCCATAAACTCATCATTACACACAATCTTCCTTTTTTTGTAATCCATTTTAAATGTTTTAGTAGTTCTTTTTTTGGTAACGATATCTTTGGTATGAGTGTCTCGGCCGATTTGATCATACTGTAAAATAACTTTTTTTGTAGGGTCTTCAATAATATCCTTTATAATTTGGGCATTTAGTGCCTGACTGTTCTCGTAATTTAATGTGAAACCCTTGATTTTAGTAACCTCTTTACCCTTGGCTGTTTTGTAATAATAACTTTTTGGACCAGTTGCCAGCCATTCTACAATATAATCATCAGGTAACTCGTCACTCCATTCGCCCAGCAAATCACCTGTTTCGACAGTGTTTAGGCCATCGTCTATATAGACAATTGAGTCAGTATCGAAATACGCTACAGCCTCTCCTAATCTGTCAATCATCTCGTACAGTCTTAGACGAGCGTTACTAGTCGTAAACATTGCCACAAAAATATTTGTAGATGTAGGGTCTTCAACAAAAACATCTATATAGTCGTAACTCACTTGAGCTATATAATCATTAATAAATATGACATTTGTAATATTGATTTTATCATTCATCAAAATTTCGTACCATCTTTTGAGATCCGTAACATACTCTGTCTGTGTCATATTCATCCTTTGCCCAAACTTACCCCATAGGCTATTCAGGCATATTTTAGCGACTGCTCTTTTGCCGGGATTTGGGGAGATTTTTTCTAAATCTAACTCTATGCCCATTTGCTCTTTTACAACCCGGGCGTATTCTTCATTAGATTCATACGTATGTGGGCTAGTTTCTAATTTTATCTTCATAAAATCTTCGACGTAACCCGTAAACAAATCCGTTGACGTCTTTTCGAAATGCCATACCTCATAAATGTCTGAAATTTTGTACCCCTTTTCTAGGGCTTTGTTTATTTCTAAGGTTGTCCACGTACCAGTCAACATTCTTTCAGATTCAGTATGTTTGCACTCTTTAGGCCTATCCATTACACACTGGTTGCATAAAGGAAACATTAATTTGTTAGTCTTGACAGGCAGGACGGGGTGATATAAATTAGTAGGAGGCAGTATTTGGCAATGTATCAGACCAAACCATGTGGGGTCGTATGATTCAGGTGCACGTATTTTAACAGGGTGGCCAACCGGGTAGCGGTCATAATATTGCACACTTGGATAAAGTGATACAATGTCTATGTACTTCAACTTCTTACCCGTAACTTTTAATTTTATGGCATTTGTTCGACCACCAAAGAATGCATCACGCGGTTTTAGAGGCTCCACGATCTGAGGTTCTGGCCTTTGTTTACATTCTTTTGATTTAACCCATTCACATTCCCATATTTCTAACAGCTGATAGCCGGCTTCTTTTATCTGAGCACTTCTTCGCAATGTTTTTTCATGCAAGTCACCCATGGTCTCATTGTTAACATGGTTAACTGTGTTCGCCTTAAAGCACTCTGGGTGACCGTGCCAGAAACAACCGTGGTACTGATACACAGTATTCGACTCTTTATCGAAACCGTCTACTTTAGCTCCACAGATTGTGACTTCACCTCCGTTAAGAGCGTGTTGAACGCCAGAAAATTGACTAAGCCACTTGATTGATCCTTTACTATACGTATCTTTCAAATCCTCTTTCACAACGGCAACGGTGTTTGGCTGTAAATATTTTGATCGGTAAATAGCCATACATACACTAGCAATAGTCAGATATTGGAATGGATCAATATTCGCTATTTCCAAAAATTCTTTGCGAAATTCCAGACATCCCCTTCGCAAAATATCCACATCTGAATCACAGTAATCATGTAGATCCCTTTGTAAATTAAACTCGTTGTTTTTATGTGCCTCATACCATTTTAAAAATTCCTCTCTTTGCTTTGGTTTCATTGTGTTGGGCCCATAGTACTTGGCATCTGGTAAACAGCCTTTATAATCTTGGTTTTCAGGAGTATTGAAAAAGTGTGGAAAATACCCTTTTTTAGCCTCTTTTAGGCCAAACGTTTTGGGGAAATTTGCCAGAGGACCACTCACGAAATTAGAGCTGTCGATTATTTTCAATTTAATAGAAGGTATTTCCAGCAACATCAGTTTTGATCCATTGTATATTGTGTAGGGCTTTATCGTATTTGCCACACAGTGCTTCAAAATAAAATAGCTGTCATAACCTTTACTATTGTGAGCCACCGCTGTATAACCGCGATGTTTTTCAGATATTAGCCAACTGCAAAACTCTTTGTTATCTTTAAACGTAAATTTATTTCCATTAAAATCGTGGGCAATTATCAAATTTGGAATGTGTATACCGGTGTCTTGCATGGCCTCATAATCGAAGAATATGTAGTTTTCTGTGTAGGTACAACGTTGTATCGTTTCATCAGATAGCTTGTTACAAATGCACGGTTCTTTGCATATTATTGGCTGTTTATGCAGACTTTTACATCCCATATTTATAACATTAGAGCGCTGATTACAGTGACAAGGGACTTTACAAAAACCACCCTTGGCTGCTTTTTTCATCATATAACAATGGTGTGTGGATATTTGAACAAAATCATTACAGTTTCTACACATTGTGTAACCACACTGGTGTTTCTGACCCCTGTTACAAAGCTTGTTACAGACCTGGCATTTAAATACGTTTTTGCAAGCTTCTGTGTGATGAAGTAGGCAGTCATCGTTAAAGCAAAATCTATTACAACTCTCACAGATAATTTTGTTTTTTGTCAATAAGGAGTGTTCAGGTTGTTTGCAGATAGTGCACAGTGGTGCTTTCTTGCACTTATGCTTATTTTTATTGTCATAAGGTGTATTGCATGTCTCGCAGTAAAAATGAGAACCGTACAAACCCTTTAAGCTATTAATCACGTCGAAGTGGTTACCATTTTTATATAAATAAATTTTCGTAACATTTTCACCACCTTCGTATATTACACTATTGAAACTCTCGGCGCATATAATTTTAATTTGTATATCCAGCATCTTCTCAGCCTGCTTAAAATCATCCAACGTGAAGCCGTCGACATAGCATCCTCCCATCATACTGCAAAGCTTTTCGGCTAAAACAGTCTGCAATTGTCGACCCTTTCGTATAAAGGTTACATCATTATTTGTTAGTTTGTAACCCAAAATCTCTGTTGTGACGTATGTAAGAGCAGTTACAATTGCTCTTGCACCACAAAGCGTATCACTGTTTTTAATCAGGGTAATGCTTTTTTTGGTGCGACGGTCCTCTGACAAATTTATCATTTTATGTCTACCGCTACCCCTAGGTATTTTAAAAATTTGTATATCAAAAATAGTGTCACTTACCATGACTTTTTCGTTAGATGTTACTATATTATTAATTTGGTCCAACAACTTTTCCATAGAGGTATCTGCAGTGGTGGGTGTCGAAATAGGGTGGTTAAAATTACGATTTCGTGCAATTATGCGAATTTTATCACCCTTTTCGTAACCAACCTTCTTCTTTGCATCAGTCAATGCAGTTTCCAACAGATTTTTTAAATTCTCTTGGTCGTTGCTAAGAGAACCCCCTGTATACTGATCACAAACGAGCTGAAAACTATGTAGGTACGCACAAAAAGTAGTTATGAACCTACGAGCTAAAACCTTTAATGACCAATTGTTCATTTTTATATTGTAGATTTGACTAATTTTATACAAATTATGTTTGTCAAAAAGAAAATAAAGAATTATTATTATTATTATTAATATATTAAAAAGATTATCAACAAAAAATAAATGAGCACAAATTGAAAATTTTTAAAATTGCAATCTTACAGTAAAAGTTGATAAGAACACCACCAGTTAAAAAAGTAAAAACAGTAACAGAAATGAACCAGACGCTTCTGCTGCTCTCTTTTATAGGTTTTCAAAACGGTCACGTGGTACTCTCTGATAAGGAAAAGGTTGTAAAAAAATGCTGTTTGAGAAAAATCGGGGATGTTTATTTTTAATTTTTTGTGAAAACAGCTGATTTATGTGTATAAAACACAACAATTAGTCATTTTACGAAATACCTGTTGTAAATTATCTATATTTTCGAGTTGGGGTTTTCATGCTGTGATAAAATTTAAAAGGTTGTTTATTTAAAATATTTTTATGTTGTTCGGATATCAAAACAACCTTCAACAAGTTTAAACATGTAAACTTGTAAGTGGGGTATTGTATTGTTAGCATTAAACATAAAAATATTTTATGATTTAATTATATTTTAAATGACCCTCATTGAACTCTATAGAATATTTTACATTTGATACATCAGCATTTTTCTATCTTACCTATTACCTATTAAATTGCTGACTGCAATAATCTTTGTAAAAGTATAAAAATTGTTATATGTTTGGCTATTAAAGGTTTTGAGATAAAAACAATTATTATTATCGGTTTAAAATTGTTTATTTAAATAATTACAACGGTAGTATAATATTAACAAACCATTGACGTAGATGTTCTGAATTTCTCTGAGTGCAGAGTCCATAAGTAAAATGGTTTAAACATGACTTTGAGTTAGAGTTGAATTTCCCAGTGGCGTGGGGTGTTCCATCAAATTTAACAACATCCACAATAACAACATTGAAAATTTCAAAGTCTTCACACTTCTTTCGCAAAAAATCAGCTTTCTGTTCGCCTCTTACATGTGAAGTAAATAGTTTTTTAAAATATTATTAAGTTTACAGTAATGAATATATCCAGAAGCATATTTTATTCCATGCACATGGTTTTCTATATATCTCACAGTCTTTTTATCTGCATAGCTTAATGATTGATAAGTTTGTGGTGGTTCAAATAGAAAATGTTGTTGTTTGAATCCAAATTCAATGCTAAGTTCTTTAAGATAAAATATTTTATTAATTTGAAAACCTTGAATGTCTTTGAAAGCAATCTTCATAATGTCCCGTTAAAGAATAAATATCACACTTTAGCATGGGGTCATCGCGATATAATGCTCGACAAATGTTAATCATAATTAGGAGATAAAAAACAGTTGTAAATTAATTAGGTTAGTTTTTTAGTTTTCTATTGTCTAGTGTACGTCTAAAATTTTTATGTATACAATAAATTTTTAATCTGAATCTATGGTGTATTATTTCTTTTAATATGTTCCATTAAAACGATCAAAAAACGTTCCAATTCATCGTTTAAACGTCTATTATTCGATAGTTTGACGGTCCTGAATTTAGTAGCGATAAAATAGCGAAAACTGAAGCATTTTTGACACTTTGAAAATATGTTTTACCATAAGAAATACATGTAAATCGTAAATTTTTTCTTATCAGTTTTTTAAAGCGTTATTGCGACAAATTTAAGCGCTATTTTAACGTTTTGACGTTTCACATTTTGGAACTGTGACGTTCATTAATTTTGTAACGGTAAAATAACATTTTTTGACGCTATAATTATCGATTTTGAAATAAAAGTCATTATTTTTTTTTATAAAAGTTTATTACATATTTTCTAAATCTCTTATTACATTTTGTTTATAAAAGTAAATATACTGACGCAAAGCGTTACATAATAAAGGATCAGTACATATTTCACAAAATACATTTAATGCTTGAAAACAGTTATCATTAAAATTTCTTTTAATAATATCTATAACATTATTATAATAACAATTAAAGTTAATATTTTCTATAAGTGAAATCTGATAAGCTACAATAAAATGATGTACTCTAACAAGTTCATCTACATCCTTCTTCGTTAGATGATATCCTACACCATGTTTTGCAACTTCTATGAACTTGGTGTCATCGTATACCAACTGTCGTATTGTACAGAAATCTCCACATGAAAATGTTACTGGATCATACTCATATGCGTAGGCTGGTAGTGGTTCAATAAAAAATGTGCTTCTGCTTAAAAATTCAATAAGATCAAGCCATTCCATTTTTCCAAACGACAATTTACTTGGCTTACAGTATTCTGATAAAATAATAGCTGGAGAAAATGTTCTTGAGGGAGATAAACCAACTGTTATAACATACCCCTTAATTGCAAAAGATGATTGTAGCAGCAAATAATTTTCACGTTTTACTTTGTCTTCGTAAAAATTTAAAATTCTATTTACTTCTTCCATATAGATAGAATCTTCACTACTACTCTCAGAATACTCCACCAAGTCTTCACTACTATAACCACTATCTTGCAACATTTTGTTTGAAACTAAATTAAAAAAAAATGTTTTTCCAAGTCAAACTTTTTATTCGGACCGTAGACTGAACGGTTTGAGCAATAGATGATATGAATCAAAAAGGCCCCCGGAAGCTGTGAAAACGTATCTTGTTTGTCATAAGAATACGTGTAAAAAATGTTCAAAGTAAGAAACAACGGAGTTTTTCGATCCAGCTATTATGTGAACTATCAAACCCCAACCATTTAACGTCAGAGCGTAGCAGAGCGTAGCAGAGCATCATAGCAGTGCATAGCAGAGCGTAGCAGTGCACAATAGAGCAAAGTATGGACCCTCTATAACAACCGTCTTATTAGGTAGCCTTAAATTGGCAACTAACCAAACGACTGATAAATAGTTTTGAATCAATAATTTCTCTCAATTTTCACCGTAATTTTACATGTCACGTGACCTTTTTGAAAACCTAAAAAAAAGTGATGTGTTCAGCATCTCTTATTCTTAATTACGTAATATTGGGTAATTTTAAAAAAATATTGCATCATCCAGATCCAGAGTAATAAGATAAAATTATAACAATTATCTACAGAGACACTTACTTTTGATACCACCGGTATATATCTACAAAGTTGATGAGAACGCAAATTCCTTTTCAACATAATTTAGAGGCTTATCTAAATATTGCAATTTTAGATAATTTACCTGATTTTACAATAATTTACTTCAAAATATATCTTCGCTACTTCGTATAAGAAATTTTTTAAACAAGTTCAAATAAATATTACTCGTTTTTTTATTTTTATTTTTTAATATAGTGAATATAATTTATTATATGTCACTGATAAAATTATATAACTTTTGATATGATAACGTTTTAAAAAAATACATGTTTTTCAATAAAATTAGTTGATGTTGATAAGAGTTTCCGGTTTACGTGAAAATCTAATTAAGGTGACGTCACTTTTAACTTGTTCAGACTTGATATTGTTTTTTTAATTTGTCACGTGACCTTAAAAGTATTGCATCATCCATAAGAAGTTTATTTTATGGGTAAAAGAAATAGCAAAAAAAATGTTTTAACGCTTATCATCGAATGCGTTTTATGTTTTTCGACTCTATTGACTAGTGCTATAACGCACAAACGTTGAAAATATACCTTCTGATAATAATTTGGTTTGTACTTATAAATATGATGAATTTTACGGTTCAAGGAAAAGATTTTTTTAAATATTATTAAACATTTTATTATTTTAAAAACGACCTAAAGTCTGTTGGTACGATGACGTCACATCGACAGTACGCCTTTGCTAACTTATTATCATCTACAACCGTATGTGACGTATACGGAGCTGTTTGTCTAACACATTTCAACTTTATTTTACAAGTCACTTGATAGCCCCGTTGGTTAAGGCGTCAAGTTTGTACACATGAGTTTGTGGGTTCAAATTCTACAACCGGCATCACATAGAATTTTTTTTCTACATTTATTTTCATACAAAATTATTCTAAGTTCTATTTGGGCACTGGGGATGATGATGAGGGGTGGTAGGATGACTAAAATGACATTGGGGTAGTGATGAGGGGTAGTCAAGGTACGGTGACAAAAATTACAGGTACAGGTGATTTTAACGCGAAAGTTGGTAGCACTGTAAGGTTGTTAGCATGTAAAGTTGGTACGATGACAGCAAAGCGCGAAAAAATTCAAAAAATATAACGAAAAGAAGAATTGGCTGCATGTGTCAAACGTAAAAGGCCACTCGAAAAAAGAAGAACTGCCAGAGCGCTAGGGCTCCAGCGCTAACGATAGGTGTTCTGCCTCTTGAAAAAAAGTAAGGTTATGTTCGAAAAAAGTGAGGTTATGTTTGAAAAAATAGCTAGAACTGTCGGATGACGTCACAGGTTCAAAGGTCAAAGTGTCCTGAAGTGGCTTACTTACTACTATTGTATCGTTAACTCTTGCCCGAGGATATATAAATACAGGAGGTAATGCATTTCCTGCAGCATTGATGACCATACATAGTGTGATGGATTGGCCCCTTTCAGCTGATACAGCTTGGCCCACTTGCTTGGCACCTTTTGGAGCAAGAACATTAGGTGCTTGCAAAACTGTCGCAACCCCAGTCTCATCAAGATTATATATCTGAGATGCAGTAAACCCTTTGGATTTCAAAGCCCTTTCATAGTTATTAAAAAAGGCCTCCACGTTTGTTTTATTAAACGAGGTCAACCTCGAAAGTGAAGTGTTTTCTGGTTTACGAATAGAAAAATTTTTATGTCGTCCCATGAAACTATACAACCAATCTGCTCCAGCTGTTTTATTTTTCTTCCAACTGTCAGGCATTTTTAAATTCAATTTATTTGCGTAATCAAAGGCAAGAGTTTTCATTTGTTTATATGTGAGACCTTAGCACATTTTTGATGAATTAATGGCATATTCAACAAGCTCTGATTCTTGGACCTTCGAAAACACTTGCTGGCTGGAATATTTTGACTGGAAATCATGCTTGACGGAAGAGGTCACTGTTCCATCATCAGCTACATTTATTTTTTTAAGGCGGTAATGCAGTGCTGTATGTCTCATGCCATAATTGGATGCGGCCTCTCGTAAAGATATTCTTTGTTCCTGTACTGCTTTAATTGCACCCTCCATATCTTCCTCAGTATACCTTTCTTTTTTTTTCTTTCATAATTACGAACCATTTTTAAATCTAAAAGGACAAAAGAGACATTTATTTAGGTTTTCCAAACTTTTTAACATAAAACTGGCTTAATAATTCTCGTTAAAATGTGCCCCATTTCTTTAGTTCAAATGTACCCCAAATTGTTTTTTTTTATTCACCCCACATTTTCCACATGTTCAAAACTCAAAAGCATAAAAACTAATATATCAATGACAAGCCAACACTCACCTCTTTTCAATTATTCGGCAATTATTCTCTTCTGATTTATATTAGCAAACCTACAGCACAAAATTTAGAGAGTAAAAATTTTACTTTCTAACCAAAAATTTACATTTATAGATTTTAGCGTCATAAAACATTTGCGAAGTTAGCCACGAATATTGACAGTTTGGTCGTCAGCATTGTTGCCACTTGTATTAAAACGATTCCACTTGATATTTGAACGCGATGTTCAAATCTGCCCCCTGTTCAAATGTACCCCCTTCTCCCATACTAGTAAATGTCACCAAAACCTTAATTGTTCAAATAAATAACGCTTTGTCTAATGTATGTTTAAAATATTTAATAAAAGTCATAAAATTTTTGACAAGCTGCCTAATTTTATTTCGGCATTTTATAAAATGCCTAGGCAAATGATATAAAGTTTATATTATATAAACGGCCTAAAAGTATACGGCAATATATAAAGTGCCTAGGAATTTTAGAAAATGCCTGAATTACACAAGTTGCCGCTAACATATATAATAAAAGGAAATTTACTAGGGAAATTTAATTTATTTCAGCTGTTTTCATATGACTAATTGTTATTTAAAATAATCTAAAATGGCGTAACAAACTGAATGTTTGCGTCAGCCACTGTGCACCTTACAAATTGCGCAATAACCTGGATGATTGCTGTTCGCTGCACTTTATATTTATTTTTATTTTTGATTATTTTTAAGTACGGCCCTGCCTGCATGTAAGTCTCGTTTCAGATGGACGCGTATGGTACGCGCGCGTATCATACGTGTGACGTCGAGTATTAATAATTCAAAAGTTTTCACTTGGACGCGAAGAGGTAGGTTTCCAGTTGTCCGTCAAACGATGATACGATCAACGGAAAAACTTTCGTTTCGTGCAAACTGGAGTTATCACGAAACTGATGTCTTTTTTGGTTTTTTTAAATTTTTACGATTTTATTTTGTTTTCAATTATTTTTTTTTATTTTATCGTTTTTATCATATTTTCTCGTAAGTTATCAGGTGTATAATATTTTTTATTATATTTTGTAATTTATCGATTAAATATATTAGGTAGCAACTGCGACACCTTACGTCATATTATTTAATTTAGCAAGAATTTGTTAAAATATGAAATATGTGAGATATAAACTGCGCCACCTTCCGGTGGCGTCTTAAACCTTAAGTAAGAATTGCTCGTTTAAATATATGTGATATTAACTGCTCCACCTTACGGTGACCTACTCAGGGTTGGAACTTCATTACTTAACCGCTAGATGGCGTTGAAGAAGCTAGTTTTTGAGATTTTTTGACAAACAATTTTTTGTTTTCGTAAAAAATAAAAAATAATTTTTTTCAATAAAAAGTATCCTATGTTACTTCTAATACCTCCAAGAATATGTGTACAAAGTTTCATGATGATCGGTTGAGTAGTTTTCGCGTGAAAGCGTAACAAACAAACTTACATTCACATTTATAATATTAGTAGGGATATATATATATATATATATATATATATATATATATATATATATATATATATATATATATATATATATATATAGGATAGTAATAAGTGGGTTAGCAGCAATGAAACGATAGATTAAGGAAACTCTTTTATATGCCAAGCTTTCGGCCACGATTGCAGCCATCTTCAGGGATCTACAAAAATGTAATTAAGTACAACTTAAGTTGGGATGGCTGATCCAAACATTTTTATGAATCAGTTTCAACCTGATCCAGTCCAGAGTTATAACTAGTCCAAAGATCAGTTCCAGTTACCAGTCCAGCCGGCCTTTTTGAGAGGGGTAGGGGTAGGTACGGTACGCTTTTACAGTAGTCGGTAAACAACCGTGAACGAGAACATACTAGACTTGAACCGCTCGCGTTCAGCGTGTGCGAGGTTCAAATTTGAGTAGATATTTATATTTGCATGTTAGTTCAGTTTCAGCTTAGTTTATTTGCGAAATTCAACCGCAACTGATTTATAGGGGCCTGTGAGTGACTGTATGTTTTTTGTTAGGAGGATGTCAAATAAAAGAAGCTTTATTTCACTATTATAGACAACGATACAAAAATTTGTCAGTGTGATATTTGTAAACAGCGAAAGAGTTTCAAATATTCAGCCTCGAATTTAAAAAAACAGTTTAAGCGAAATTTTTTTGCTCAATTAGAAATCCAATGAAATCAATTAATTTGTGGTCATCTGATTGAATACAACCAATAAAACCAACATTATACTGAAAACAGATCCCATGGGCTGTTTTCACTCAATCATGTAGCTATGGATACCTACATTTCATTTCATTTCGATTTTGACATTTCAAATATTCAATATTTCAAAATGTCACGATTTGGTTGTAATACTGATGAGAATATTAATGAAATTATGAAATCAAATATACCAAAGAATACTATTTACAGTAAAAAAATTGTATGGAAAGCGTTTATGGACTTTTGCAATGATAGAAAATATGAAATATAACCAGCAAAAAATTTTCTATCCGAATAAACCTCGAACATTGATAAATGCTCAAAAACTCAACAAGCTTTCGAAATCTGTTATAAAATTTTTTCGAACAATTATCAATGTCTTTGGGTTATTACTACTAAAAACACCCTTCCGTGGAACTTGTACCTGAAAAATCACAATCTGAAAATATTCCTTCCACCAGTGGATTAAAACGTTCATTACCTGTTGATGCTGAGATTCGCGAGAATGAAGATATAGAGACTGCCCAAGCATCTACTTCGAAAAAAAGTAAACTGGACACCGTTTCGCTTGTACAAAGTGACCATAAAAATATAGTTTAAAAAAAATCTCATACCAAAAAAAATTACAGGAAGTATCAAAGCAAAAATTGATGCAGATTTATTGGGATTATTCATTTTCGACTATCAACCTTTCAGTGTAGTGGAGGACAGGGGATTTAAAAAATTCGTATATTCATTGAATCCTTCTTACCAATTGCCGAATAGGCATACTATATCGAAAACTTTCATTTCATTAGAGTATGAAAAACGTTATGAAGAAGCCAAAATTGGACTTCAGCAAAAGTTGAAAGTTTTGTCATTTCATCGTTGATTTTAAAATGAGCTGTGATATTTTGGAAGGAAATCATACTGCTGTTAATTTAGCGGCAAGGCTGAGAGAATTTGTGCAACAATGGGACTTAGAAAAAAGGTTATATTAACTGTTTCTGATAATGCCAGCAACATAAAAAAGGCTATCACCGATGAGTTAGGTTGGAAATTATTTGGTTGCTTTGCGCATACATTAAATCTTACTGTTCATGACGCTTTGAAACTGGTTCAACCCATCATTGACAAAGTAAAAAAAATTGTTTCCCACTTTAGACGAAGTAGTTTTGCGAATTCGAAATTATTGAACTTTCAAAAACAAGCAGGTATTGAAGTTCCCAAGAAGTTAATCCAAGATGTCTCAACACTGTGGAATTTCACATTTTATATTCTGGAGCAAAATAGAGTTAGAAAATTGTATTCGATCAACAGTGGGTCTTTTGGACGAAATCTTGCCACAGCTATCGTCGGAAGAGTGGACCATTATGAAAGAATTATGCGAAATATTGAAGTATTTCGAGGAGGCAATGAAATCAGTGAGTGGAGAAAGCTACATTTCAGCATCTCTCGTCATTGTTTTAAACCGTGGCTTACTTAATGTGTGTGATAAACTGAAAAAAAAACAATTTAACTAAATGTCGAAATCAGAACTAAATTGTCTCGAAAATGGTTTACGTCACAGACTGGGAAATGTTGAATTTAGTAATACACTTGCAATATGTACATTTCTGGATCCGCGATTTAAAACTTTTGCTTTCAAGCATGAGGGTGCCGTAGAGAGTATCAAGAAAATTGTGATCAATCTCGTTACCGAGATGGTTTCAAAAAAAAAGAACAAAAAAATAATCATAATGACCCCGCATTTTCGGAAAATGAACAGCCCAAAGAAAACATAAAATTATCAGCATGGGATTGCTTGGACGAAGTAGTCGCAGAGCAGATAGCAAACCAAAAACCTCTAGCATTTCCAGTAGAGCGATAATGGAAGTTCAGAGGTACTTGGAAGACGATGTACCGGATCGACACAAAAATCCTCTAGAGTGGTGGAAACAAAACCAGTACAACTATCCCTATCTCGTCCAACTTTTTCAACAAAAATGCTGTGCACTAGCAACATCGGTACCGTGCGAGAGACTTTTATCAAAGGCTGGAAATATTTTAAATGAACGTCGTACTCGACTAAGTGCAGACAAAAAAAAACTTCTGTTTTTGAATACTTTTCAATGACTTTTCCATTTATTTGTTGTTGTTTTTTATTACTTTCAATTTATTCTAGGCTTTTGATAGTAATATTTATTTTTTTACCAAAGAATTATTTTTGTTTGAAGTTAAGAGTCTTATTTTTTATTACTGAAGAGATTACCTACATGTTTTTGTTAGTTTGTTCAGAAAATATAATCATTATGTTTCTATATTTTTTATTCTTTGTTTTAATTCACCTATCCCTAATTTTCACTTTCAAAACGAGTACACATAAAATTCCTGTCGATTTATCCAGTTTTATTCACTTCTCATAAGTACCTATTCGAACAACAAATCAAAATACTAACTAGTTCAAACCACTCATTATGGTTCGTGTACAATGCGCTAGT
The DNA here is from genome assembly GCA_964028335.1 of Altica lythri. Classification (NCBI taxonomy): domain Eukaryota; kingdom Metazoa; phylum Arthropoda; class Insecta; order Coleoptera; family Chrysomelidae; genus Altica; species Altica lythri. The sequence continues at coordinate 23,630,540 of OZ034806.1, read as the reverse complement.
TGTAACCAATTCTACCAGCCCCATTCCATCCTACACGATAGAAAAGACTACCTAGTCACAGAGTACATATACATTTGTATTTGATCTGTGATTTGTACTCTCTGACCTGGTCCTAGTACCTACCGATCCTGCCGTTCTTCTAATCTTAGTCCGAATCGCCTGTAAGTATCAAGTATAGGTTATCTATGGTTAGTGGTTTGTATATGTTAAAACCCGTTGGTTCCCATATGAATCACCGGTGATACACCAGCTTCAGTCGCTGTTATACCGGCATAAATTTGCATAGACTTCTGTCTGGTACCAAGCACACTGCGGCTATAAATTTAGTTTCAGATTCATAGGTGTCGCTTTGGACGACTTAAATATGATACCGGAATAACTTTTAGGCGGGATTTGCTTATGATCACCGGTGATTCACATGGTATATGAATGAACTAAAACAGTATAGTTTTTTAGTTATTAAAGTTATTTCGTAGTGTAAGTGCATCTAGGTTGTTTCCTAGTGTTTTTATTGTAAAATATGGATCCTAAAGAAGAACAAAAATTACATCAATGGTACAATGAGCTGGAAGCAGAAGGTAATAAATTTTAAGTTATATAAATACATTTAGGGGAAACATACGTCCATTTTTTTATCTAGAAACAATTGTTGAAAGTGATCACAGTACCAATGAATTACAAGAGGACGAAGACCATGAAGGTGTAAGTACTAGCAGACCAACAAGGAAACAGCGTTGTGAAAACCAAAACTTAGAAAGTAGTGACGAGGAACCATTTCCGTTTTCGGAATCGAAATACGAGCCCAGCTCTGATTCGGAACCCGAGTCTGAAGCGGAATCTGACACTGCCAGCCACAATTCAGATTTAGCAATAAGTAATGAAAATGTCAATCAACCGACTGCAATTTCATGAAATGATGTAGATGGATCATCCTTAAAACAATTTACTTTTACTGATGCAGGCGGAATAAATGTTCCTTGCAATTTACGACCCGTGGATATTTTCAAACTTATTGTTGATTCGGATATTTTACAACTTATTGTCTTGGAAACTAACAAAAATGCTAAAAAGTATAAACCAAAGCGGAATGACGTGTCTTCTGAAGAAATCGAAAAGTTCTTTGCCATTTTGTTGTATATGGGACTAGCTAAATTACCAAAAATATCAGATTACTGGTCGCGAAAATTTCTCTATCAACATTGTTTTGTTCGCCGTATTATGTGTAGAAATAGATTTATGGTGGAAGAGGTCACCAACCTTACTATATATTTTCCTGTGCTCTATTTTGTACATCAATATTTGTGTGGAAAAAAGTTTTTAAAAATTGTAATAAGTGTTTTAGTATATGTATAAGTGTTTAGTTGTGTCACACAAGTGTAGGCAAGTACTATTTTGCATTTTTTAAAACTTTTGTTAACACTTTTTGTTGACAAAGTCAAAAATTTCTTTATAAAATCAAGTCCTGGACGAAACACTTATTCCGCCAGTGGTCATTTTTAAGTATAACAAACTTTTATAAAAGATGAGTCAAACAACGCCAGCAGATTCTTGTAAAAGATGTTTTAAACCTGCAACTACGGGCATAAAATGCATTCAGTGCGGCAGAGTGTCTCATAAGAGCTGTCTAAAAATTTTAAATATTGATCTTATTAGTAAAGACACTTGTAACTGTTGTAGTCTAAATCTCTCAAATAAAGATCCTGAGCCAAAAAAGGATAAAATCGAAAAACCAATGTCTTCTCAAAAATTAGAAAACAGTGACGCGATAAGAGTTTCGTATTTAGAGAGAATAGTCAGGGATAAACAACAGTTAAAGCATTACAAGAACAACTTAGTCTCTTAAAATCTGCAAAGACATCAACTAATATCCACCCGAAGAATTTAGACACACAAAAACCTAATACGATTTCTCAATCGCCGTTATTGCTACAACCGCCCCATCAATCACACGCTATGATCGTGAGTGGACAACCCGCACATGTTTCAGCTGAAAATGTAAAATCTGCTATTTATAATGCACAGACTACAACAACGTGTAACAAAATCATTAATTTAGAAGTTCAAGATCGTAATCTTCGTCCAAAACAAAGGAGTCTTCTAGTGGGAGAGTCGAATAATATATCAAATACTTGGCTAAAAGCCGCAAAAATAATAAAACCAAAAATTATGTACTATCATGTCACAAATTTACAGCCAGATATAAAACAAGACGATCTCCAACAATATTTAAACGACTTAGTTCCAGAAGTTAGGGTCATTAAGTTGAGATCCAAGGATCCGCAAAGATATTCTTCTTTTAGAATAAGTGCACCAGAAGAAAAGGCTGACAAACTGCTTGATCCCACTATCTGGCCTAATGGAGCTGTTATAAATTCTTTTTTATGGAGGACAAACAAGAAAAAGTTAGACGATCAAACGGAAAACATAACAGAACAAGTTTAGACAATATGAAAGAAACACATGTCAGTATTCTTGAAAATCAAATGTTTAATGACTTTTCCAAATGTCTTTATAGTGTTATTCACTTAAACATTTGTAGTCTCTCGAATAAATTGGATGAAATAAGCATATTGTTAAGCAAATATCCTTTTGATTTTATAGGAATCTCTGAACACTGGCTCAGTCAGTCTGAGTTAGAGACTGTAAGCATAACTAACTATAATTTAATTACTTCCTATTGTCGAGAATCAGGTAGGCATGGGGGAGTAGCGATTTTTGGAAAATCGTATATACAACACAAACAAGTGGAACTTTCTAAATTTTGCAAAAGTCCTCATGCTGAATTCTGTGGGATTGAAATTAATATAACCGGTACTTTCTTGCTAACAATTTACAGATCGTCATCGCATGGTGACATAGTGATTTTTAAGGATCTTTTTTATCAGGTACTAGAGTTTATATACAATCGCTATAAAAAAATTATAATTGTTGGAGATTTCAATATACAACTAGATGAAAATAATATACATAGTAGAGATATCAAAATTATATTAAATATGTTTAACCTGTGTCATTTTATACACGTCCCTACAAGAGTTACCTCTACAACAAAATGTAGTAACAAATAAAAATTGCAAAAATATGGTAATTGGCAACTATGACTGTAACATTGCCGATCATGATTGTGTCTATATATGTGAAATATCCGAGCAAAATATTTCATCCAATTTATTTGAAACTAAACGTATTATTAATGATAAGCGTATTAAAAAATTTGTTAATGAACTAAGTTCTATAGATTGGTCGACGATGAATTTATCTGATCTTAACTCCACAGATATAACAACGAATATTTTAAATAAATTAAATCAAATGGTTCATTCTCATTCCGCTCATTTCACAAACGTTTTCACTCACAAAATAAAACCTCACTTTTAACACTCATATCATAAATAACTATTAAGTTACGTGACGAAAGTGGATATACATATGAAACTGAAATTTATAAAGGAAAGAGTGACACGGTTTCTGCGGGACGAAAAAGCAATACAGTCGTTTTTAATTTAATGAATGATTATCTCGATATTGGACTTACTCTAGTAGCAGATAATTACTATAACAATTTAGAGTTGGCAGATTTACTTTTAGAAAGGAAAACTAACAATGTTGGTACGTTGCGAAAATATGTGAAAGGGGTACCAAGAGAAATTTTTGATGAAAAGAAAATGAAAAAAGGAAACATTAAGGGAAAAGAAAGTAATGGTAAGGTTATTGAAAACTGGAAAGATAAAAGATGTGTTAGGTTTATTAGTACGAGGCACACACTAAACATCGTAGATACAAACAAAAAAAACCGACAAGGAGAATCAATTTATAAACCGGAAGCTATTGTCTTTTACAACAAGTTTAAAATGGGTATTGATTTGTCTGATCAAATGGCTTTCTATTTTACTGTCCTTCGTCGATGTTTGCGATGGTACCATAAGGTTGCATTTGAGTATTTACTTGGAACGTCAGTAATCAATGCCCTCATCTTATATCAAAAATCAAGTAATAAAAAAATTCAAAAAAGAAACCCAGATGGAAAAAAATTTAACTATGTATGTTGGATAAAATGATTTATCAGTTGTTGTAGATAAAGTTAAAATTAGAGAGATATAAGAGATATAAGATAAGATAAGGTAAAATTAGGTAACCCGGCAGATGTTCTTGCTAAAAATTTAAATTACACACTTTTATTGGTAAAACTAAAGAGATAAAGTTATACTTACTTTTTTCTTTACTTATCACAACGGCTACAGTTCTATTAGTGAGATAAAGATGTTTTCATAAATCAAGATTTATAATTTAAATACGTCTCGTTCTTGCTATTGATTAAAATAGATCAGAATAACTTACACCAGGTCAGAAAAAAAACATATAGTTAAACAATAAACAATATTTATTACTCTATACCTTATTTAAAAACTAGGAGGAGCAATTTGAATTTAAGTTGGCAACACTCGCGTTTGTTTATTGGTTAATTTGGAGGCAAGTTTACACTATAAAAATTTGCCACTTACATTTATCAAGTAATTTGTGACATTTATAGGTTATGTTTTCAAAGTGTGAAATATTTATAATGGTGACTTTTGTTAATTGATTTCTTTTTTTAATATAATTATTGTAAGTTTACTTTGTGACCATCTTAGACCATATATAAAGTGTCCATAAACATTTATTTTCAATTTTATTTAAATGAAAGAAATGTATTTAAATTTGCCGCCTTGTAAATTTTCTAGTAACTAATTTGGCTGTAAGTCTGGCTTTTCAAATCACTCCTCCTAGTTTTTAAATGAAGTATAAGTAGTAATAAGTCAGATGTTCAAGCAAAAAAAATAATAGACATATAAAATACCAACAATTTAAATATGATAACATACCGTTAAACAAATTAGTGTTTAATCATACAGAGAACTAATACTACACATCCAATAACAGCTAAGTAATATTGTATTGTTATTTTTTGTGTACCCAATTAAGCAAAATGTGAAATAAAAGAGATTAAAGTGTGATAAAATGTTATATCAAAAAAATACTAAATCACCTTTAGCTTAAAATTTTACTCGAGTAAAAAATGGAGTACCATATAACAGTTTAAGTTAAGAAATTTAATTTATGAGAGATATTGAGAGATACAAAAATTTATCAATAAAATGCGTTACAAAAAAAAACTGCGTTAGACCCTGCTCACCGCTTTCACTGGTAATTTAATCGTGTATTCGGTAGGCTTTTCCGATATTTCACGTAACTATTAAAGGTTTTCACACTGAGGTCTGTAGATAGGTACCGGCTTTTCAAAAAAACCAGGTTACACTATGGAGTTTACGGTCACTAATTACGATAATTCTCCATACGTGGATATTTATTATGTAGATGACAATTAAATCCTTACTCCAAAGAAATAAATGGTACTACGTCTTTTCTTGTAGTTAAGCAATAGTAATAATTCAAAAAAACTTACAGTTTGGCTCCTAGGTAGTATAATTAAATTAGGTACACACCCAATTTCTGCAATACGGCAAAATTCAGATAGGTACTCATCAGTAATTATCGACAGCTTTTCATCAGAACAATTAACCATCACTAATAAACTGACTTTAACTTAATTAGAAACGCTCAAAGAACTCATTTTAAGCGTCTCAAGATAAAAAAACCGCCAAAACTGGAATTAACGTTAACAGAGCACTTGTTAATCTCAATGCTTCGCCCTGACTGCCTCGAAAAATCCGTTGCTTCCAGCATCTCCCACTTACGCAACCTGACCTTATTCACGAGATTTGATTGGTCAGTCAAAGAAAATCAATATTTTTCTACCGCAGTGACCGTTAAATTCTAAGGTACAGTCAAGAAATCAAACTTTCACTTAGCAACAACCGTTACAAGTTTAGTTCAGATGTTTCATGTAATATATTTATCGTACAGGGTGGTAATAAGTAGGAAAATGATTAAGAAGAAATTTTATCATTCAGGTTTTTTAAGAATGCTACAAGCTACGGATCGCTAAGAATGAACCCGACGTAGTACCGTAGGTAACAGTGTTTAATTCATACGTTTTTATTGGCTCGTTCGGATTAGACTGCCATACGATTGTTTGTAAACGCCTTTGCTCTGGTTTAATTAAAATTTGTCGATACATGTATATTCGTATATCACCAGATAAAACAAAGGGTCGTATACGAAATCTTAAGATAATTGAAAGTAAATCTGACTGTATTACCGGACCTACCATCTGCAAATTATTTAGAGACATGCCGGTTGATGAAGGCGACGAACCATCAAAAACGACTCTAAGTTTGGTACTTGAGCTTGATTCCCTAAGTACTCCGTGATGTGGAAGGTAGTAATCATGTTTGTTGTCGTATTTTTCACCGTTAATTTCGGTCATGTGACCAAGTTCTTCATATTCGCGTAAGAACTCAATATAAATTTTTCTTAAAGTTTCGTTTTAGTTAACGTTTCTTTCTAAGCTGACAAATCGTTTAATAGCTGTTTCGCGTGAATTACCGAGTTTTGACGGAGAATCCTTTAGCGGAAATAAAACAATATATCTACCATAAGGTGTTGTATCCAATGTTTCTTCAAAATGTTTTTCACATAAAGCTTCTTCGACTGACCAAGGATTCTGTTGAGAAATTTCTTCAACTTCCCAGAACTTAGTTAGCTGATCTTGTAAAATAGTGTTTTTACTTAAATTGCAACGAGTTTTATTTGAATTTAGGTTATACGCATCTAAAGGACCCGCTATTACCCATCCGAGGTGAGAATTTTGCATAATAGGCCCGTTTTTATATAAAAAGATTTTACCGTCACTTAAAAGACTCCAAAACACTTCGGTACCGATTAATATGTCGATTTTTTGGGGACAATCAAACTGAGGATCTGCTAACTGAATATGCGGAGGAATATTCAATGCATTTCGATTAATTAATGTATCGGGTAAATCATTTGTGATTTTTTCTAAAACAAAACATGTAAAATTTAAACAAAATCTGTTTGTAGTAGAACGGACTTTTAAAACACATTTTTCCGTCGCGTACGATTTTTTACCGTTTATACCCGATATAGCTAAGTTCGGATTAATTTTCGTTAGATTTAATTTTTTGTCATGTAACTTGATTGAGAACCTGAATCAAGTAGCACACGGGCATTAATAAAATTGCTGTCAGAATTTTGAACTTACACTATGGCTGTACATAAAAGAGCATTGACTGAAGTTGAAAGATTGTAACTAGAATTTTGCTGATTAGCCGTATCGATATTAGACTCAGATTGCGAATGAGACGAACTAAATGCTGTTGTTTTTTCTTTTGAAATATGTAAAATCGTATTATGTTTTAAGCCGCATAACTTTTGCAATCTCGTGTCGCGTGATTTTGACGTAAACAGTTATTACATAAATGTAATTCTTTTACCTTGTTTAATCTTTCGTTTATTAACAAGTTTAAGAAATCGGGACAGTAAAAAAAACTGTGCTCCTTTTTGCATAAAAAACAAGAAAATGTTTTTGGCTTACCTGTTTTAGAATTAAAACTACTTGCTATTCTGTATTACCGTGTAACGTCTTAGAAATAAAGTTGAAACGCCTATTTTTGCGAGATTTGTTTGCCTTTCGTTTTCGCGCTCGTATTTATTTTTATGGAGATTTATTTTCATATTCTCGAGTAAATCTGCTCTTTCTTTTAGAATTTTTTAAAAAAACTCTAAAGTACACGAAATTTTTTGTTTTGCACGTACCCTCTCCCACTCTCTGACGGTATTGTCGTCTAGCTTATTTGATATAATATAAATTACTAGTGTATCCCAATGTTCTGTGGGTTCACCCAATTGATTTAACGAATTTAAATGTTTAAAAAGATTATCATTTAAATCTCGAATTTTTGTTGCAAATTCGACTGCAATGGTACTCATGTTAAAAATTGCACCAATGTGATTTTGAATTAATAAATTTGTATTATTAAAACGCTCGCATAAAGTGCTCCAGGCGATTCCATAATTTCCCGCACAAAATTCTATGGACTAAATACCTGTGTCGCGGAACCAACCAAAGAAGCCCTTAAGTAATGAAATTTTTGTATCTCATTAATTTTTGGATTCTTATGTATAAGAGACCCAAATATGTCTCGAAAATCTAGCTACGTTGGAAATGGCCCATCAAATTTGGGTAATTTAATTTCCTGCAATTTAATACTATCAGAAATATCAGAGGTGGAACGAATTGAATGTTGAGAAACAGAATTCCCATCGTTTATCGTATCTTCCGTATTGACATTATGTTTTTCTAATAGTGTTTTTGCCAGAGATATACTAGCATAATATTTCGCTATCATATTTTAATTCTATGTCGTCTTGTATGTCGTCAAAAGTCGCCAATAATAATTCTGCATCGCCTAATCGTTGCTTCAACTCAAGAACCCTAACACGATCCACCATTTGTACGTCTACTTGCTGACTCTCAAATAGCTTCACAAAACCGTTAGTTTACTCTTAATTGAGCCTCGTTTTCGTATTAAAGTCTTTAACTCTTTATCTTCTGCCGTATCAGTCATTTTACCTTACCAAACCAAACCACAAAAATCCTTTAAATAAATAAATTATTTTCAGAATCGTATAAATTGTCTAAGCCGGCCCTGTACTCGCGAAAATGTCGAGCGTGGATGTAAACTAACCTCAAACGGTGTTTCTTGAAGCGGATGAAATTAAGTATAACGCAAAATAAATCATTGACTTTTATTTTTAAATAAAAAACCGTATCGCATCGAATGCACTGTTAAAAGACATGCATAAATGGTAAAAGGAATGGATAAAAGGACTTACTTGTCTGCTGCTGTGCTGTGCCTTATAAAGTATCGTATATTTCGTATAATTGACTGTTTACTGTTTTCAGCAATATCTGGCTATGTAGGACCATGTAACGTGTAGTGGACTGTATATTTATAATAACACTACTTTTAACACAAAAATAGCTTTATTCGCTGGTTAAAAATACAAATATTTTATGAAAAACAGAGCGATCGTATATATCAAAACGTATCGTCTTCGTATCGTGGTATTGAATCTTCTTATTTCGTCTTGCACATGGAGTAGTCGATGTTTAGCTGGCCTCGAGCGCGGGAAATTTAAATTTGGCCAGGGTCGGACTAAACAATGGGTTTCGTTGAAAGAAACACCTGAACTTCGGAAGCAAAAGTTGGTTTTCTCAGCATTTATATCATCGGATATATTTGAAAAATTTACAAGTCTTAAAAATTAAAGAATGTAACAGGCTGGATATTTCGTTTTTAAAATAATTGCAAATCTAGGAATAAACAAAGAATATTGGATAATTCCCTTTCTATGGAAGAAAAGGAAAACACTCTTAAACGGCTTATTATTCTATTCCAAAAACTGGGTTTACATGAGGCTTTTTATTCACTGAGAAAGGTTCGGGGAGTTTTATGCAGTAGTAAAATAATTTATTTGAACCCGTTCATTGATAAGTTTGGCATAATTAGGGTGAGGAGAAGAATAGAAGAGGCCCATATTGATTATGAGCAGGGGCACCCTATAATTCTGGCTAAAAATCATATACTAACAAGGCTTATAATTTTAAACGAAAATCATAGAAACTTGCATGCGGGTGCACAAACACTGTTGGGTTTTAAAGGCTTAAATATTGGCCCATATCTGGCAGGAGTCAGGTTAGGGATGTTCTACGGAAATGTGTTACTTGTTTTCGGATAAAACCGTTACCATGTAAATATCTTATGGGAAATTTACCAGAAAGTCGAATAACGCCTAGTAAAGCTTTTGAACGATGTGAGGTAGATTACGCAGGTCCTTTTTATATAAAGGCCAACAAAATTAGATGTAAAAAACTTATTAAAGGCTATTTGTGTGTTTTTGTCTGTTTGGTGACCAAGTGTTGTTTGTCACTTAGAATTGGTTAGCGGCTTAACAACTGATAAATTTTTAAATTGTTTTAAAAGATTTATATCTAGAAGGGGCTTACCTCAGGACATTTATTCGAATAATGGCAGTAATAATCATCTGCAGGATTTATTTACGTTTTTACAAAATAAGACTAACCAATGTGATTTTGCTAATTACTTTTCTGAATTTTCTATTAAATGGCATTTTATACCGGCCCATTCTCCTCACTATGGCGGTTTGTGGGAGGCAGCGGTAAAATCCCCTAAATATTATTTAAAAAGGGTTGTCGGGGACACAAGCTTACCTTATGACGAACTAAATACGCTAATAACACAGGTTGAGGCCTGTCTAAACTCCCGTCCTTTGACCCCACTTTCTGAAGATCCTTCGGATTTTAACATTCTCACTCCGGGGCATTTTCTAATTGGGTGCCCATTGGAAGCTTTTATCCTCGACGAATTCAAAGGTTTCAGTTGATAACACAGATGATGCAGCATTTTTGGAGTCAGTGGTCTAGAAGTTACTTATCTAGTTTACAGGAGAGAAATAAATGGCGCTCTTCATCTGAACCGATTAAAGCAGAACAAGTTGTGATCTTGGTAGAAAATGGTGTACCACCATTAAAATGGCCCTTAGCAAAGGAGGTGCATCCTGTAAAACACGGTGTGGTGCGTGTAGTGACAGTAAAAACGAGCAATGGTCATTCCACAAAACGTGCGGTAGCAAAAGTTTGTGCGTTACCAATCGAAAACTAAGTGTAGTTCTGAAAAAAAGCTGGTGTTATTAGACTTATAAAATGTTTGCTTTTATTTATTTGGTGTTTTTTGGTACACAATTATTATTGTAACTTTCGTTCGGCATGTTCGCTGCACTTTATATTTAATTTTATTTTTGATTATTTTAAAGTACGGCCCTGCCTGCGTGCAGAGATTTTGGGCAAGCCTAAACGGCTGCTAGAGTTTTGTGAGAGTAGTTCAGTAGTACATCTGTTGATTGCAACAAATAAACATACAGTCCACATTTTAAAGAGTTTTATTTAAGGGAACAAATTGTTGTTTTGGCAGCAAATTCAATTGTATCAGGCAATTTGGTTACGTGTAAAACGGAAGTTTAGGTGGAAAGTATTAAAAATATGCTAAGTCTATGTTAAACAAATAATGCTTTTATATTGTCATTGCAATTTTTAACTCATTTTTTCATCCGTCTTCCTGAGTTTAAATTTTTGCGGTGATAGAATCCTTCGTAAGGCAGTCATTTACTAGTCGTAACACAGTCGTTAACTAGTCGTAAGGTAGTCGTTAACTAGTCGTAATACAGTCGTAGGACGAATGTAAAGGCCCATTTACATTTGTCACTTTTGATGATCATCTTGGAGGAATCATCGAAAGTGACAAGTGTAAATTGCCTTTCATTGTGATTTCATCCAAAGTGTACACTTAAGATGAAGGATGAAATATTTCGACCCCCGACCTACTTTTGATGAAAGAGTCGTTCCTCGAAGCGATGATTCATCGAGAGTGAGGGCCCAATGACAAATGTAAACACTTTGTTTATTACGTTTGTTCACTTCACAAACACCAGTTGATTGTTTTGGGTTTTGGTAGTTTTATTTGATTTAAATATTGTGCATACCTATCATCGTGGTAATGTCATTCAAGTGGCAAGATAAACACATGGAACTATTTCTAGAAACTTACCAGCGGTATGAGTGCTTATGGAATAATAAATGCAGTGATTACAGCAAAACTAACCTACGGGAAAAAGCGTACTCCTCAATGCTGGCCGATTTAAATTTGCCTGGATTAACTGTACTCGACATCAAGGCAAAAATAAAAACTATTAGAACACGTTATGGGGCAGAACTTTGCAAGATAAAAAATTCAGAAAGAAGTGGAGCTAGTGCTGATGACGTTTATGAGCCCAGACTATTCTGGTTTAAACTGGCAGACGTGTTTCTACGCAACATATGCACTCCAAAAGCCAGTTCATCAAACTTGAAGGTGAGTTCTCTCAAATACATATACTTACGTAATTATTTCTTTTTCTCAAAATGATGTATGATTAATTTTTGCTAATAAAAATTCACAAACCAAATGACAAATCAATTTCAAAGCCAAAAATAAGATGTTTATTTATTTTTTTTAAATTTGTTGATTACTAAATCATTTTCAATTGCCATGGTACAATGTGTGTTGTGACAAAACATTCAGCATAATAATTGCGTACTTCTCCTGCTGCCCTGCTGTAGTTATTTGAAGCACCGTGGGTTATTTCCTCAAGACCACTGTGTGGATGTTGGGTAGCGGTACCTGGTTCAACCCTTCCTTCGTCCCAGTTTTCAATATCCAGCATATCTCTCGGGATGTATGGGTGTGTGGGAGTTGAAGTCTTTCGCAGCCAGTTGTGAAGAGCGCATGTAGTTTTCACCACTTGTTCCGTTGTTTGTATTGAGAGTGGAATAGGTTTCTCAAAGATTCTAAATTTCGACACAAGTATGCCGAATGTGTTTTCCACAACGCGACGGGCCCTTGAAAGTCTGTAATTGAATATTTTTTGTTTTTCCGTTAGCTGACCACATCTGGAATATGGTTTTAAAATATTGGTTCTCAACGGGAAGGCATCGTCAGCGACGAAAATTCCTTGTTCCGGTATATTCAGTGAATTATTTTGCAAGGCCTCATTAAAAGTTGATTTCGCAAATACTGCAGCGTCATTTACTCTTCCATTGGTTCCCACATCGATGTATATGAAATTGTAATTGGCATCAACAATTGCGAATAGTATCGTACTGAAATCTTTCTTGTAATTAAAATACTGTGAACCAGTTTTTGGAGGGCACCTGATGGTGACGTGCTTACCGTCCATAGCCCCACACACATTTGGGAAATTCCACAAAGTTTCGTAGTCTCGCATCACATTTTCCCAGCTTTCAACTGTGTTAGGCACCTGTAACAAGCAATAATTATTAGACAGTGTACATTATTCTATTTTTAGAGCTTTGTATTTGTGTCAACTTTCAATTGCTTTTGGGAATGATTGATTTCATGTAATTTCATGTTCTTTGTTTCAGGAGTTAGAATCGACGATAAAGGGCATTTCTGGAAAAGCAACCGATGATAGCCAACATTTGGGACAACGTGAACAGGAAACTGAGCAAACAGCACACATTCAGGACACTGAGGCAACATTTTCAAATATGATTGCAACCTCTTCGGCGGAAATTAGGAATACTCCAAAAAACACAAAGGGGCGTAAACGTTCCCACAGTAATACCGTTTCAGGGGTTCAGGATGCAATAAAACAATTGAAGACACTATCGGAAGAAAATAAGCAGGATCTGAACGAATTCGACGTGTTTTGTGACAGCCTTGCTATACAGTTGAAAAAAATGCCCTTAGATAGGGCTCTTATCTGTCAAGGACAGCTACAGAAAGTGATGACACAAGAACGACTCTTCCAACTCACATCACACCCCCAGTCTCACTCATCCATGTCGTCCAGGTCACCTGCTGATTATCAACAGTCGATAGCAACTTCAGGCCCGTACTCTGCGATGTCATCAACGCAAAGCAGCACACATTCACGGCAGTCACAAAACCATTACTACCAATCTACCGAAAAAGATGACGATTATGAAAACAGTGATGTTTCGTCCGATGCCATTTCTTCAGCGGGAATAATAGTTGATGATTTAATGGCTTTATAATAAATTATCTTACGTTATTTTATAGAAATAAAAAACATTTTCAAAATTACTTGAAACTTTGTATACTGTAAACTTTTTATTCTACCGGCAGACAGCTTTTGCTATTGCTGGTATTAAATACTTTTTCTCCTACTGTTTTAAAGTTCAATTAATGTTTTTTTTTTGTTTTTTTTTTAAGTAATGTTCTTCTTTTTCTTTTTTGTACCCCATCTATTTCATGTAAATAAAGTATGTGTTTCATTCATTCATTCAACTTTTTATTCTGTTAACCTATGAATTAATTAAACTACAAGATATTAAATTTCTACTTACCATTATAAAATCTGCCAAACAGTTGTATATAGCCCTGCATACCTCAGGCAAAAACCGTGAAAATGTGCTTCTTGGAATTCTGTACAGTGCACTTAAGGTACCTATATTATCTCCAGTCGCTAGATATCGTAGCGTCATTTGCAGTTTTATTTTAGGGCTTAAAGCTTCTCGGAACCAAGTATCTTTTTTTCTAATCAACGGAGTTACTTTGTCTAGAAGATATGCGAATTGCTCCTCGTTCATTCTTAAATGATTTCTATACACCTCAGGATTTTCCTCTGCCCATTCTCTTAACAGGGTTGACGAAGCTCCCAGATTTGTCCTCCTTGAAACCCGTGGCTTTACCCACCAACGTCTTTGAACACGTTTACGTGATATAATAGCATTCAATTCATGCAGCAGTCCACGTGAAATTAAGGCAATGATTCTGCGTATAATTTTTTGATTTCTTCTTGAACGAGACATCACTTTTCACAGACACGAACACTGTGCACGAGAGGTGAAACCAGCAAACTGTAGAAAATATGTAAACGAGGATGATCACCCTGGATGATTTCACTCTGAGTGATTCACTTTGGATGTACCTCAAAAGTGATATAATGTAAACCCCACTTAAGGGAGTCGTAAATCAGTCGTTGATTATAAATATGGAAAACACATATGAAATAATCATTTATAAGTGGGCACCGGACTAAAGCGAGCACCTCATACAAAATCAAAGTAAAAGACCTTGACGTGGTCTCGCGTTTCATAGACTTTAACCCCCTCCCTGCTAGTCACCACTGTAGTGTGAACATCACACGTCGGACGAACACTACAGATAATGTAAATAAAAAATGAATTTTGACGTTTTTATACAAAATAAACAAGTTATGTAGATCGTGTTTTATTTAACCTTCCGGTAGTCGCGCAACTGTCTGTGAGACCGGGCCGCGTATTTACAAATCCTACACTAAATGAGTCAGACGGGTGGCTCAAACAGAGTAGTTTTTGGTCACAGAAAATTGCCTACAAAAACTTATCTATTTCGTTCCAGATGTTGACCGTAATCGTTTAGACTTTGTATATTACATACACATTAAATGAACAGAGCAAAAGTCTATATTATTTCAGTCATTTGCCATCCCTTCCGTATTGAATGCTATTTGGATGTCTTTATTGTCTTTTGTGGATATTTGTAAGCATCGTTTTGTTCAGCAAAGTTGTACTTTTTAGGTTAGAATAATTTACTGATATTGTGTAAAAGTTTTCGTAGCATTAAATAATGATTAAAACAGTTTTGAATGATATTGTGGATGGAAAAATTCACTATTTTTACTATGAAGAAAAAAACAAAGATCAGTGTGTCGCTAAATTTCAGTGTGAATTAACAAAAGGTGAATCTTGTGAAGAGAAGTGTGAAAACTTTATCAAAGACTTTTCTCGCATTACGAATACTAATTGGATTGTAAATAAAGTGTTCAATAACTGCGTTAGATGTGAATTTCGTAAGCTATATGTGTGTCACTTAAGCAGAAAGAATAAACGCCCACTTAAGCAAAAAGGATGTTTAAGGAACTATCAGTGCACAGCAAGTATAAATTTTAAATTTCTAAAAGTCACTGAAAATACGTTAAGAAGATCCAACTTATTAAAACGAAATTTGAATGTATTGATTCATATAAATTATGAACATTCCCATCGAATTGAAGTTGTCCAAGCATTTAGCTTATTACGTTGTAGTGAAGATACGAAAGAAATATTTCAACGTTATTTTGAATCTGGAATGACAGCATCTGCCGCTAAAACTTATCATGAATTTTATTTATCTGAAAATTGTAATGATGACATTCATGTGCTTTTGGCAAATGCGCAAGTTAACCCCACAGATAGACAAGTGACGTATTTTTATCAAAAATGGAGATCTGAAAAATATGGAGGAAGAGAAGGTGAAAGTGTTACCGAAAGGATTAAAATAAGAGCTGAAAAGTTAAAAAATCAAGACACTCTTTTATACCTTAATGAAAATCCATTTATTGTCGTTTTAATAACTTCAATTATGAAAAGAACTTTCAAAGCAGGTCACGCTGATGAGATGATCTTCATGGACACCAGTGGTTCTTGTGACCAGACGAGTACCTGTGTCACTTTTATTTTTGCAGCAACAAAAATAGGGGCGTTACCAATAGCTGTAATACTACATAAAAATAAGTCAGAAAATGACTATTTATTTGCTTTAAGAATGGTAAAACAATGCTTACAAGATACATGTAATAAACAACTTGAACCACAAGTAATCATGACTGACGATGACTGTGCAGAAAGAAATGCATTAAAGGTGATATTTCCAAGAGCACGCTTGTTATTGTGCATCTTCCATGTTACCCAGGCTTTATGGCGGTGGCTATGGGATTCTAACAATAAGATCCAGAAATCTGACAGAAAAGAGATAATGAATTTATTTCGTAGCGTTTTATTTGCCAAAACAACTTCAGACGCTGAAAATTTTATGTTTCAGCTTTTAAATGATAAAACTGTTAATAAATATATCAACGCTAAAACTCATTTAGAACTGATTTGGGGCCGAAGAGAGGAATGGTGTTTGCCATACCGTAGTGACGTATTGCACAGAGGTAATAACACAAACAATTATTGTGAAGCATCAATTAGAATTTTTATTGTGTCCTGCTTAGAAAAAGCCCAGACTTCATCACAAATAATTTCTTTTTTTACTCCCTTAACTGGATTTACTAGAAGTAAGAAAATTCGAGTACAACCAACGGCGATAGCACGAAGGAAAAGTAGAGGTCTTCAAGGTAACAGTCGCATGCAGTCTGGTAGACCAAGTGGACATGAGAAAAAAAAGAAGAAAAAGCCTCACAATCTTGCTCTAGCAATAGAAAAAAACGAATCTTCCTCAAAGAAACATTAAGTAATTGTTAATGTTTTGAATTAGATAAAAAGTTATTTTTATAAGAATTATTTAGTAGGTAGTACTTTTTTTAAGTTTTCAATATGTTTATTTATTTCAAATTTCAACTTTTATCCACATTTGTTGTAGTAGGTAATCTTTTAAGTAGGTATAAAGTAATATCTACATTTTTCTGTTTGTTTCATGTTTTCAAAATATTTGAGCCAGTACCTACTCGTTTCTGTATATTTAAAAATACAATAGGTATTTAGAACAATGTTTGTCGCTCATTTTTTTATAATGTAATAAAAATTGATAATATATCTAATATTTTTATTTTGGTACCTAATCAGTTTATTTAAAGTAAATCCCTAAAACATATAATACTTCCTAATTTGAAATTTTAACATCATATAAAGAAATACTGTAACCTATTTTTATAAAATTATAATCAACTGACTTAAATAATATAGACTTTTGTTTTATAAATACGCGTAAATGCATTTTACAAATTCTATACGAACGTGGTCGATATCTGAACTGTAATAGAGTAGATTATGTAGGTAATTTCCTGTAAACGAAAGCTAGTCGATTTCAGTCACTGTCCTAACTCACTTAGTATAGGATTTGTAAATACGCGACCGGGCCATCCCACTTTAGGTTGTAAATATTGATATAGAACCCATATTTGGTCGAGCCGCCTAGTACCTTCGTCTATCATTATTATTAACCTCCAGTCGTCGTTTGGCTATTGTTGTGTGATAGAGTATCGAACTATAGCGATTTCAGGTGTCTCAGACCGGTGCGACCAATGTCAGATAGAAAATTGTAAAAAGGTAAATTTTTAGTTATTTGTGTTTTTTAATTACTGTTTAAAAAAATGTTAAATTTTAGCCATGGCGGATTATGAAAAAGGGCAAGCATATTTGCAAAAACTTTTGGATAATATAGGACTAGGTGATAGTGATGGTGAAGAAATTGTTTTTGAAGATGAATCCGATGAAGAGGAATCGGGCAGTGAGGAACTTGTCAATCAAGAAAGTGATTTTGAAAACGAAATTTCAGATACAGAAGAAACTATTGAGCATAAAACCTCCCCACTTTTCTATATAGGTATTTTAAAATATAAAAAAAAATTGACGGATCGACATTTACTGATTTTTTTAGGTAAGAATGGGACCACGCATTGGAAAAAACTTCCTCCGCCACCAAGAACTATTAGAACAAGACAGGATAACATAATAATTCGCTTACCAGGGCCAACACAGGCTAGAAAAAATTTAAAGACGGCTGAGGAGATCTGGAATTATTTCTTCGATGAAACGATAGTTGGAATCAATGTTGAAAATACAAATAAATACATATTATCTATCCAAGAAAATTTTTCAAGAGACAGAGATGCTAGTCAAACGGACACCATTGAAATCCGGGCTTTTATAGGACTATTATATTTATGTGGCCTTGGTCACTTCAACCGCTCAAATGCAGAGGATCTTTGGAGAAGAGATGGATATGGCATAGAAATGTTTCACCTTACAATGAGTTTACAAAGGTTCCGATTTCTTTTACGTTGTGTACGTTTTGATGACAAAGAAACACGCTCAGATCGTATAAAACTTGATAAACTAGCTCCCATTCGTTCAATGTTCGATCAATATATAAAAAATTGTCGAAATGGTTACAACCATTCAGCGTATGTCACCATTGATGAGATGCTTCCAGCATTTATAGGGAAATGTTCTTTTCGCCAGTACATTCCCTCAAAACCAAACCAATATGGACTGAAGATCTTAGCAGTTTGTGACGCAAAAGTCTTTTATACTTCAAATATGGAAATCTACGTGGGATCCCAACCAAAAGGGCCATATAAACTTTCAAATAAAACTTATGATTTGGTTTTGAGAATGTGTAGACATCTTGCTGGTTCACATATTAACCTGACAATGGACAATTGGTTCACGTCCATTCCTTTGGTGCAAAAATTACTGCGGGATTACAAAATAACTGTTATTGGGACTATAAGAAAAAATAAAACGGAACTGCCAATCGAATTTTCAAAACCAACAAAGCGGCCCGTCCATACAAGTATGTTTGGTTTCACAGAGGATTTAACAATCGTTTCATATATACCAAAGAAAGGAAAAAATGTTTTATTAGCATCCAGTATGCATCATCATGACGATATTGATCCTGATACTGGAGATAAATGTAAGCCAATAATTGTCACTGCATATAATGAGACAAAAGGTGGTGTCGATGTGGTCGACAAGCTGTGTGCTTCATACGATTGTTCCCGTAATAGTAAAAGATGGCCTATGGTGATATTTTACAACATGTTGAATGTTGCAGGAATCAATTGCCAAGTAATATACAAAGCTAATAATCCTAATAAATGTGATTTACGTCAGAGATATTTTTTGAGAGATATAGCAAACGTTTTGATTCTTCCTCAGTTGCAAAAGAGAGCAACTTTTACGAATCTTCCAAGGTCATTAAAAATGAGACTAATGGAAGTTACTAATAGAGAAGAGAGAGAACTTCAAGGAAGATTGCTACGCCCTGGAAGATGTAGCATTTGCGGCTGGAGAAAAAATAGAAAAACCAGATTTTTTGTTGTTACAAATGCAACACTTATTTGTGTTTAGAGCATATTATTGGTGTGTGTCACAACTGCAGTGAAGCACAATAATAGTTACTAGCTCTGAGTTTTTTGTTAATTTTGATCAATCAAACATTGAGTTACCATTTTCTTAGTTTTTAATGGCGTGAAAATGTTCTGTTTTTTTTATTGAATTCTATTTGTTGATATGTTTTTTTTTGTGTAAGTTTTTTTAAATGTTTTTTATATTTTAAGTAAAAGTGTTTAAATAAATGTTTTTTGAGAAAAACGGTTTATTTTTGTTATAATAATATATTTTTACAAAACAAAAATTTTACAAAAATTATTTATATTTTTTTTAAGCCACCTGGTCTGAGAGACCGGAGCGACTATAGTTGAAAAAAAATTGGCGCGACTACCGAAAGGTTAATAATGAGTGATCTGTGTTATTTTCAATATAAAATCATATTTGCATGACAATATAAAATAAACTTTGGGTTATGTCTGATGAAAACGTGGGCGATAGCGAAAGGCAGAGCGGGCAGTACAAAGTGAGCATGCTCACTACGCCCTCGTATCATGCCACGCACTAAGTTAACTTTAATTTATTATCATGTATCATGCCATGCACTAACTTAACTTTAATTTATTAGGTAACAGAACTGAAACAGGCTATCAAAACTACGACTACGAAATAAGGTATCCCACGGGCCCCTTTGCACAGACATCTAAAATCAGAATATTGCAATAAGAAGCTAGGCAGGTTTACTACAGTTTTCAGTGAACAACAGGAACAGAAACTATTAGACTATGTTTTTGAAATGGATAGTGTATTTGGTTTATCCAAAGAAGAATTTTTACTTCCTGCTTTTCAATACGCTGAAAAAAACCGCATTCCTCATCCATTTAAAGATGGCACTGCTGGTAGTGATTGGTATAAACGATTTATTAAAAGGCACCCCCAATTGACTCTAAGAATATCAGAACCAACTTCCAATGCTAGAGCAAGAGCCTTTCACAAATCCCAAGTCTATAGATTTTTTTGATCTCTTAGAAGAACAAACAAAAGCAAGGCATGGATGCTACTCGTCTTTATAATATGGACGAAATAGGGGTACAAACTTCGTCTAATAAGCAAACCCGATTATTGACAAAAGTTGGGAAACGCCAGGTTGGTCTGATTGCAAGCAGCGAAAGGGGTATAACGACTACTGTGGTTTGTTGTTGCGATACTGTCGGATCTTTTATACTACCATTCATGATCTTTGCACGCAAAAAAATAAACTCCCGGTTACTAGATGGAGCACCACCGAGTACCCGAGGAACCTGTACAGATAATGAGTGGATCAATGGACCGGCATTCTTAAAATGTTTGAGATTTTTTATTGAGACTGTCCGACCAACATCGGATAAAAAAGTGATACTTGTGTTAGATCATGAATCCCATAAATATTTACCCGCATTTGAATTTGCTCTGCACATAATGTTATCTTTATTTCTTTGGCACCTCATACGACACACCTAACCTTTAGACTAATGCGTATACGGGTGCTTAAAAATATATTTTGAGCAGGCAGTTGCTTTATTCCAGAAAGCTCATGCAGGGCGAATTATTAACCAAAACAATATTGCAGGTCTCTTTTCAAATACTTACATAAAAGCTGCTACAGCTCAAAATGCAATTAATGGTTTTAAGGCTACAGGTATTTATCCAATAGATAGATATATATTTTGATAAGTCCGATTTTGAACCAGCAACCGTCACAGAAAGAACACTAAATCACGAAAACGATCTACTTGAAAAAACACTGCCGGATGTCATAAATTCTTATAGAACACCATCCCCCCCAACACTTGATCATATTATACATTCTCAAATAATACCACGACCAGCAGGCTCATTCAGTCCGACAGCAGATTCTGTTTCCTCGTATGAAGCTTCTGTGAACATAGATGATGTTATTTCGAAACAGTCTTCAACTACAAACGTTACTCCTATACTAGAAACTTGGATACACAAACGTTGCTCCTATACTAGAATCTTGGATACAGGAGACACAAACGACACCTATAAAAAGTACTTCCTTGAACGATATAAGTGTTGCTGCCACTTCTGTTGAATCAGAAAATATACCAAGCACAAGTAAAGTTTCCTTTACTCCTATGGCTATTAGACCACTGCCCAAAGTTTGCCCGAATTAAACAACCAGACGAAGACAAACTAAAAAAGCTTAAATTTTAACGAGTACACCAATTAAAGATTATCAAAGAATTAAATTATTAAAGAAAAAGAAACCTATGAATGTAAAACTTAAAGAGGTTACAAAAAGTTTAAAACAAAAACTAAAAAAGGGGGAGAAAAGAAAAAAGAATGCAGAAACCAAATAAATCGAATTTTAGTTTAATACTTATTATAAATTTAATTTGATTTTCAGATAAAATAAAAATTAATAAGAAAAAACATTCTCTTCTAAAGCTCTTCTCATTCATCCATGATGAATGACAAGAGCTTTATTTTTTCACTATGTATAAAGATAAATGCCTACGCTTGATATGTCGTGTTGTGTAGCCTTGCCCAAGAAAAGAATTCTCGAAAGACATTTTTTGAGTTTTCATAAAAAATACCCTTTTTCTACAAGAATGCGTAAAACAACACTTTCCCGCACGCATTTTAATTTAGAAAATATCTCTTTCCCGCACGGAGTGCGGATAAGAATTTTTCCCGCACGCTTTTTTTTTATTATATGAATATGTCCTCCGATAACCATTTTGACAGATTATTATATTATTACCTTTATCTTGTTGTACATACGGTGGCGTGGGTTTTGCGTACGTGGGATTTGCGAACCGTGGTATTTGCGAACAACTACCTGATCTACGGCGGTCACTTTATGGCTACCGTGGGATTTGCGAACAACCCTTAGCAGGTATGTTTGGGATTCAGTAAAAATTTTAATTTATTTTGGTTATTATTATTTAATGTATTTTTTTATATTAAATATTTTATTCCTTATTGTAACAAAAAAAAAAATTTAATAACAATAATCTGGAAAGGTCAGTCTGATTATTTGTAAATTTTCAAAATACCGAAAATAAAATAAAACAAACGTCTTAAAAGATAACATGTGATAAAGATAACATGTGATTTATTGATTTAAATAAAAAAAAAACAAAAAAATTACTCGAATTTTTGACCGTAACCTAAGAATCGAAGACAATTCAAAATATTTCCATCTTGCTCTAGATTATTTAGGGCTAAATTAATTTTCTCGTCCAAGTTTTTGTAATTTTTTTTCCTCTTGTTTTGAGGAACTCCACATTCAATTTGTTTAAGAATAAACGATGAATGGATTGCTTCTTCCCTCAATTTCCCATTAAAAAAATAAATATTTGGAGTATTTCTTCCGATAAAGTTATTTAAACACCGATGCCAGCCTTCAACAACATTATTTTTTCTGTGACGTTGTTTTGATACGTTCCAAACATTGATGTTCATTTTGTCGTTGTCAAGCCACTGGTCTACAAAATAATCTGCAAACTGACGTAGGTTATCTGACCCTGGTGCTTCTGCAACAATAACCAACCAACCATCCTCTACTTTTTCCAATGGAATTAACGACAGATCCCCACACATTCTACAAAATCTCTTTATTTCTTTATTGTCTCTATACTCTCTAGTTAGCCCAATCTCTTGAATTTTTCTCCAGAGACACTACATGAAATGAAAATTGTACCGAGAAATTTTTGAATCGTGGTGTACACTACGAAGTGCATTTATAGCTGCAATTTCAAAATCAATTTTTATTAAATTTGGTTTCCATTTCGGTGCCCATTTTTTTAAAGCATCGGATAATCTATTGTAAATTGCTTCTGTTTTCCTTGGCAGTAATGCAAAATAATCGGCTGCACGTTAGTTTCTTCGTGGTTGCTTCCAGCATCTATATGAATGCTATAAAGCTGAACAAACTGAACCGAAGATATATCGAATGTTCCATCCATAAAATTAATACTAGCGTTTTCCAAATGCCATCTAGCATTTTCTATGGCAAATATAAAAATTCTTACACCTTCAACAGTAGAATCGTGTATTAAAAAATTGCTTCCGTCTGGCAAAATTAGTGTTTCTGACTTAACACAATTTCTTTAGCAGTTTTTGGGTTTTGGTCTGTACCTAAAGCTACTCTTCTTATTTTACATAAACTGGTTTTAGCTACGTTGTGATTTGGCATCGTAGTGACAAATTCATATCCTCTAGCTTCTAGATCCTGGAACAAGAATAAAAAAACTTAAACAACAGAAAAAAATGTTGTATGCAATAAAATTTGACTCGACTTGTGCATTAAAATATGCAAAATAGAAGTTTTTAGGTTTTTCTATGGAAATAAACTATAAACTGGTACATTTTAAACGTGATTATACAGGGTGAGGAAAATAAATTGCCTATTTAACATAAAATAAATAAATAAAAAGCGAAATAATCGTATCATAATAATTACTTAAAAAATACCAGCACGGATTTTTTTATCCTTAATTTAATAATACCCTGTATACAATAAGAAAAATTACGTACCATGAATTCCTTTCGAAAAATCTCACAGACGGGGATGCTCAAATCTTCTCTAGCTCTCTTCCTGCATGTGTCCACTTTCTTTTTCACGTCCAACTCAGCCTCCTGTGATGAGCACACATGTGGTTTTTCACTATTTTCAACCAATTTACCATCTCGTGTCTTAATGGATCCTTAACTGCTTGCCCGAACTCCGCTTCGCGTCGTTTGTGCATCGGCAGTTCGCGTGCGGGAAAGTATAACTTTCCGCACTTGTTAGGATAATAACTATTTCGTACTGAATTAGGAAAACGAAAAATAAAAGAATGAAAAAATCAGTTAACTGTTTTGGCAAAACATAAAAAAACCATATGGAGATAGGAAATATTTAGGGATGCAGCGAGAAATTATTTTTAAACTTTAAAAATAAAATTGAAATTCTCAATGTAATTAAAGATTTGCAACTTTCTCGCAGAACTGAAACTGGTCGTATTGAAGACATGAATAAATATGTAACTCGATTGCTAGAAGATGACGTACAAAATTGCCGTTTCTTTTCGTTGCAGATTGACGAATCAACAGGCCCAATTAATTTTGCGATTTTTCCATAAAAGAAGAATTTTTAACAATACTTCTGATAAAGGGAACAACACGAGGTGCAGAGATTATGGCAATTTTTATGGCATTTGTTGAAAAAGCAAATTTACCTTTGTATAAATTGGTTTCTATATCTACTGACCGAGCACCTTTAATGATTGGTAGAAATAATGGATTTTTAGCTCTTTGCAAACAAAATAAAACTGTCCTAAGTTTATATCATTTCATTGCATAATTCATAATAATGCCTTATATACAAAAATATTGGATGTTAATAATATTATGGACGTGCCAGTCAAAATTGCTAACTCGATAAGAGCACGATGTTTAAGGAGGCGTTTTTTCCGCCGTCAACCTAAAGACAATGATGCGAGTAGTATAATAAGCACTTGGCACCCCCAAAATCAATATTTTTCAGAGAAAAGACGCGCTTGACACCCTAGTAAAATTTATGCGCATGTGTAGGTAAGCTCCGTTGGAGGGGGGAAGGGGATGGGGGAGTTGGCCAGCCTAGCCCCTTGTGGACGTCGCCCCTTCCACCATTGGATTCGTCGTTGACCCAGGTAAGTGTTTTTAAATTAATAGAATAGGTAAATGAATTAAACGTATTTTTAAAACTGTTGATATGCTAAGGTTTTAGTATTATTTCAACGTAGTGTATCTCTAAAACAATACAGCCATACATTAATATTTATTTAAACAAAAAAAAAGCTCATATTACCAAAAAAACTGCGAATAATTTAAACTAGTAAGTGTTTTAGGAATATAAATTCAAATGTATTTTAGCAGAAATTCATATTATGAGAATAATTGTCCAAAATAGTTGTGTTTACCAAGGTTTTCTGTAATACTTCTTACACAAAAGCATAAACTCAAAACTGTCCACGAATAAAATTTTCTTAAATGATTATGTCGCAAGCTAGGTGATAATAATGGGGTGATTAAAATAAAAAGCACAATAAGAATAAATTCCATTTATTGAAATTATTAAAACAAAAAGTTTTTTAATTTTTTTTTAATATTTGTATATCGAAAGTTGTGTCAGCTAAAGAAACCAGTTGATTGGATGTTACAATGTTCTCAATAAGTTCCAACAAATTATCCATATTAGCTGTGGGTGTTGTCTCAGTTGATATAGGGCTGTTGAAGTTTTGGTTTAATGCAATAATGCGAATTCGATCTCCATTTCTATAATTAGCCGACTTCTTGATTTTTTCCAAAGCGTTGTTCAAAGTCTGTCGTAAATTATGGGTATCCAAACTACCTCCATATTTATGCTTATTTACCACTTTAAAAGTGAACTGGTAAGCATTAAATTTTTTAATGTGTTTACTACGTAGCAACGACCAGTCCATCGTAAAGTCAGAGGGTTTATGAGAAAGTCGACCACGTTACAAGAGTTTAATAAGAACTAGTTTCAGTAAACTTATAACCTAAGGGTAGTGTTTCAATAATAGTGGTATCAGGGTTCTCCGCAATTTTTCTTTTTTTATAATCCATTTTAAAAGTTTTGGTAACCCTCTTTCTGGTAACAATATCTTTAGTTTGCTTATCTCTAGCTATTTGATCATATTCTAAGGTGAGACTGTCTACACAACCTTCTATTACGTTAAGCAAAGCTTCTGGGTGTAATATCTGACTGTTTTCATAATTTAAAGTGAAGCCCTTTATTTAGTTACTTCTTTTCCATGCATTGTTCGATAATAATAACTTTTAGGACCTGTTGATTGCCATTCGACAATGTAATCATTTTTAGCTAACTCGCTAGACCATTCACCTAGGAGAGTACCTGTTTCTACAGTGTTGAAGCCATCATCTATGTAACAAACGCTGTCAGTGTCAAAATATACCACAGCTTCCCCTAATTTGTCAAGCATGTTGTATAATCTCAAACGGGCATTGGAAGTTGTAAACAGAGCAATAAAAATATTGGTGGACGTCGAATCTTCAACAAATTGGTCTTTACAATTATACGACACTTGCACAATGTCGTTGTTAAAAAAAACAGTACTCGTTATTTCAATTGTGTCATCTAACAAAATTTCGTACCATCTTTTCACGTCCATGATATATTCTGTTTGTTTTAAATTAATACGTTGACCGAACTTTCCCCATAAGGAATTTAAGCATATTTTAACAACGGTTCTTTTCCCAAAATTTGGCTGTATTTTAGGTATAGGTATCTAGGTCTATGCCCATCTGTTCTTTTATTGCTTTAGCATATAATTCGTTATTGTTATAATCATGTGGGCTAGTCTCTAATTTAATTTTCATGAAATCCCTGACATATTCTTTAAACAAATCTGAAGATTTTTGCTCAAAATGCCAAACTTCGTAAATTTGCATCATTTTATAACCCTTTTCCAGTGCTTTATTAATTTCGAGAGTTGTCCAGACCCCTGTAAGTGCTCTCTCTTTTTCAGAATGATTACAATTTGTCGGTCTATCGATTACACATTGATTACACAGAGGAAACAGTAATTTATCTGCTTTTACAGGTAAAACAGGATGATATAAATTTGTTGGAGGCAATATTTCACATTTTACTAGTCCAAACCATGATGGATTGTACACAGGAGGTTTTAAAATTTTTACTGGGTGGCCAACTGGAAAATCGTCATAATACTGTACAGTTGGATATAAAGAAACGATATCTATGTAATTCAACTTCTTACCCGTAACTTTCAGTTTGATAGCATTTGTTCGGCCACCAAAGAATGCATCACGCGGTTTTAGAGGCTCGTTAAAATTGACATGGGTAGCTTTTTTATAATCTGGTGATTTTAGCCAGGCACACTCCCATATTTCAACCAAATTGTATCCGGCATCTTTTAATTGTTTGGATCGTCGAAGAGTCTTCTCATATAAATCATCCATGGTTTCGTTTCTAGCTTTGTTCATAGTTTCAGGTTTGTAACAAGATGGACAGCCGTGCCAATAACACCCATGGTACTGGTAGACTGTTTTTGAATCTTTATCGAAACCGTCAACTTTACCTCCAAGTATTGAAACCTGTCCGCCATTCAAAGCATGCTGAACATTAGCAAACTGCTCAAGCCACATTATTGATTGTTTGCTGTATGTATCTCTTAGTTCTTCTTTTACGACAGCTACTGTGATCGGGCTTATATATTTAGATCGGTAAATAGCCATGCAAACGCTGGCTATCGTTAAATACTGGAAAGGGTCTATATTTGCAATATCCAGAAATTCTTTGCGAAATTCCAGACATCCCCTTCGCAAAATATCAACATCTGAGTCACAGTAAGCTCGGATTTCTTTACGAAAATCAAAGACATCATCTTTATGATCATCATACCATTTTAAAAATTCATCTCTTTGCCCTGGTTTCATTGTATTAGGGCTATAATATTCAATAGCTGGTAAAGGTCCAACGTAATCTTGATTTTTAGGAGTATTAAAATAATGAGGGAAATATCCTTTTTTCATTTCCTTCAAATCAAATGTTTTTGGAAAAGCAGCTAAAGGGCCAGCAACAAAATTTGAGCTGTCAATAATTTTCATATTAATTGCTTGAATTTCTAACAGCATAAGTTTCGAACCATTATAGATTGTGTAGGGTTTTATTGTATTTTCTATACAATATTGTAATATAAAAATCGCATCGTAGCATTTTGCGTTATGTGCAATAGCTGTGTAATCTTTATGTTTATTTGAGATGAGCCATTTACAGAATTCTTTATTATCTGTAAAAGTGTGTTTCTCCCCATTATAATAGTGAGCTATTACTAAATTCGGTATGTGAAATTGTGAATACCTGTATCTTAAAATATACTTCTCGCCGTATGAGCACATATGCACATTATTGGAGTTTTACGTGTAGCTTTACACCCCATATTTATGTCTTCACTCTGCTTATTGCAAATACAAGAAACTGAACAGAAGCCCCCTTTAGCAGGTTTCATCATCATATAGCAAGGGTGGTTTGATTCTGTAAATTCTTTACAATTATTACAAAATGTCAAACCGCACCGATGACCTTTGGTTCGGTTATACAACTTTTTACAAGTTCGACATTTGTTAAGAATATTGCACTGTTCCCTATGATTGTCTAAACAGGTTTGGTTGTAGCAAAATCTGTTGCATTCCTCACATAAAATTTTGTTTTTCGTTGACTCATCATGCTGGGATTTCTTGCAGATTGTACATTTAGGGTCACTTTTACATTTATGTGTCGGGTGGTTGTGAGCCCTGTTACACTTATGGCAATAATAAGATTTACCATAAAAACCTGTTAGACTGTTTATCACGTCAAAATGATCACCGTTTTTATATAAATGAATCGTTTTATCTCTCACCATTCCTTCGTAAATTAGTGCGTTGAAATTTTCGGCACATATAATTTTGATTTGAACATTCAACAAGTCTTCTGCTTTTTTAAAATCTGCTAGTGTAAAGCCATTAGTATAATTACCGCCCAATAGTGTACAAATCTTGGCAGCTAATCTCTTCTGTGTCGGTCGACCTTGTCTTATTTTAGCAATTTGACTTTGGCTAAATGTTTCACCCATTATTACATTTGAAACGTAGGTTAGAGCGGTTACCATAGCTCGAGCCGCACAAAGATTATCGTTGGATATAATACGTGTAATGCTTCTTTTTGTTCGACGATTTTCTGCTATATTTATTATTTTTGTTCGACCACTACCCCTAGGTATTTTATAGATATGTATGTCGAAAACCGTGTCAGTTAGAAAGACGTTACTGTCAGAAGTTAAAATGTTGCTTACCAGTTCTAATAAAGAATTAAAATCATTATCCGTGGATGTCTTAGTCGAAATTGGGACGTTGAAATGTTCATTTCGCGCAATTAAGCGAATCTTGTCTCCATAAGCGTAACCTGCTAAAAGCTTGGCTTGTTGCAAACCCCTATCTAATATTGCTGGCAAATTATCTTCAGATACTTTATCAGGCAACTCGAGCTGAAAACTTCTCAAAAACGTATTATATTTCTTAATGTGACGCATGCCAGTAAATTTTAGAGAAGACATCTGTAATAGAAATTTTTTCTTGTTAAAAAAAGACTAGTACTAAGAATTGGAAACAGAACTTCGTAAATGTAAT
Source organism: Altica lythri (assembly GCA_964028335.1). Taxonomy (NCBI): domain Eukaryota; kingdom Metazoa; phylum Arthropoda; class Insecta; order Coleoptera; family Chrysomelidae; genus Altica; species Altica lythri. Next base: position 23,600,914 of record OZ034806.1, on the reverse strand, counting down.
CAAGATTTAAGAGAATAATGGGTTAAAAAAAAGCAAACTTTTAAGCGATCAAGTTTAAACACAATAATGGGGGGGATAAAAAAGTGAAAGCAAAATTTTAAAGAATTAGTAAAAAAACAGGTTATAGAGTGCGTAAATATATATTAAAATTTTAAAAACAAAACAATTAAAAAACTAAAAAATATAATTAAATATAAAAAAACTAAAATTCTAAAACAAAACATTTAAAAAACTAAAAACTATACCTAATATAAAAAACTAAAATTCTAAAACAAAACATTTAAAAACTATACCTAATATAAAAAACTAAAATTCTATAACACGAAAAAATAACAAGAGTATGAATACTATTATTCAGGACGTATATTTTTTTTTTGAATTTTTTTAGTGGAGGAGGGCCTAGCGGTTCATTGGGGTTTTTAAAAGAGGCAACCTGCGGGAGGTTTCCCACAGGTTGACCCCTAGCAGATGTCCAGGGGTCGGTCGAACCGGTCGTACCATTAGAACTAATAGCCCTCGTAAACGTAGATGTTGAACTTGAGCTATTAGTTCCATTAGTTGGATTATTAGGTCTTCTTATCCTTGTAAGCATGGTGCGACCCCATTCACCATCTTGGTAGACGCTCTCCTCCACCCATCCATTTCCCCGATACACTGAATAATAGTATTCTCTATCATCATTATCATCAACATCGACATCATCGTATTTGCACTGGAAGCACAAACACTCTCCTCGACATTTGTTCATATCTAAGGTTAAAAATAAAAACAGCGTTAACATACTTTAAAACATTTAGGTTCTTATAGCCATTAGAGCGCTTATACATGCATTTTTAGCATTCTAATAATTTTTCTACAAATTCTACATTTAAACCCTGCTACGTTATGTGTAATAAACTGGTTGAAACAATATTCATACTCTCCACAAATTTGGCAAATGAAATTTCTGCGATAGATGGCTCTTTTACTTTCAGTACGACGGCCATCGGCTGGGCACATTCTGCAATATTAATTAAGCTGTATAAATACGTGTGATAGCTTCAAGTCTTTTACGGCAGATACAACAGTATCTTAAAGAATAAGAACAGTCGACACAGGCGACCAAATGCCCACATGGTAAAAAAACTGTTTGAATTTCTTTATCAAGACATATTTTGCAAACCAACGCGTCAGGTATACTGGCTGTTTTGTTAGAATTATTAGAATTATTAAAATTTTCATCTTGCTCGGTAAAAGCAATATGACACATTGTGTAATGCAATAATTCCTTTTCGCCTGGTCCTGTATAGAAAAACCCTGACTGAGCGAGATACTCATATAGGTAAGAAAGGGACCTTGCTATGCTTTCAGCGAAGTAGTTTCGGCGACCCCCACTCCTCCTACCTTAGTCTAATAAACGCCACTTTTTAAAAAATGTGTTATTATTTTTACTTGTTGATCTTTGGTAGCTGAGTGGCCTAGAGAAGGTAGGAGGAGTGGGGGTCGCCGAAACTGCTTCGCTGAAAGCATAGCAAGGTCCCTTTCTTACCTATATGAAAATATTCGAAAATTTGTTTAAAACTTAAAATAATAACAAAAAATCTCTTTGATATAAATACATAGTTAGCAAAAATAGAATAATTACAAATCAAATTAATTAAAAAAATATTCTTAAAAAATACAACTTATATATTAGAACAATAAAACTTATTATAATTACGAATAAAAAACGTTTAAGAAAAAAAAAAAAAAAATGTAAAAACCCATAAGATTACATGTAAAAAATATGTAAGGAATATAACTAAATTTTTGATAAAAATTGAAGCGACCAAAACGCATTTTTAAGGGTAAAAAACGACGCTTACACGTATTAAAAATTTAATGCGTTATTTATAAAAAAAACAAGCGTTTTTTTGACACTTTAAAAAACGTTAAATTTACGTGAAAACCCATAAGATTTACGTAAGAGTTATAGCTATATTTTTGTTAAAAATAGAAGCGATAAAAATAAAAATCTGTCATGGTTTAAAAACGTAGCTTTGATTTATAGTAGATGTATTAAAATTAAGAATAACTACAAATAAAAATAATTGATAAATTTTAAAATATTTAAAAAATACAGGAAAAATATCATGAGAAAACTTAGATTAATAAAAAAATAAAAAATCGGTATGATTAAAAATAATCTTAAAATTCACAATAATTACGAATAAGAAATAACTAAGGTAAGGAAAATCAAAAAAAATATTTGAAAAACTACGCTGAATATGTTAAAGAAAGTAATGATAAAAATTTAAAATAATTAAGAATCAAACTTATTAAAATTTAGAAAATATTTAAAAAAATACAGGAACATATCAGGAAACTTAAAGCATTTTACGAATCAAAAGTATCAAATAACTTTAAAAATATTAGTAAAATAAATAAAAAATATTATGATTAAAAATAAGGTAGCGAAAAAATATTTAAAAAATACAGGAACATATCAGGAAACTTAAAGCATTTTACGAATCAAAAGTATCAAATAATTTTAAAAATATTAGTAAAATAAATAAAAAATATTATGATTAAAAATAAGGACTTATTAAAATTTAGAAAATATTAAAAAATACAGGAACATATCAGGAAACTTAAAACATTTTACGAATCAAAAGTATCAAATAAATTACTCACTCATGAGGTGTATTAAACACATAGAGAATTTGAACTCAAATTTTATAACTTTTAAAAACTTTTCTATTTTTAAAAAATATTTATTTGAACAATAGTTAAACTTAACAGTATGAAAGCAAACTAGAGAGTAATTATACAATGCAAGAAACCTATATTTATATACTTTTCTTATCTATTGCTGACTCAGATAAAATAGGGAATTGCCAAGATGTAACTCCTCCCTTCTTAAGATTCGAAAAATATGGATTTATTTTTTGAAGTGGATTCCAAAGGATTTTCTTGAAGTTCCATGACTTCTGTTGAAATTTTCTTTTTATTCTTCTTATACTTACTAAATTTGTTTCTGCAGATAAATACGGCCCCAATGAATACAATTAAAGCAACCATACTTAATATCGTCCAAAGCACTGAAGTATTGATTTGGGTATTTGCAGTTTGCTGAATTGGTTTTAGATTTTTGGAAAATTCGTTGATTTCATGAAGTTCTTCAAAGTCGATTCTTGACATGTTGGATATTTGATAATTTTTCATAGCTTTTATTTTATAATTTTCTAATTTTGGTAAAATAAACGGTTTTCCTACAGTTAATTGGATGTTGTTGATATATTTCTTTTCTTTGAACCATATTTCACATGATTTAGGAATTTTTATTAGAGTTGGTTCTGCAACTTCAAAATATTGTTTGGTTTTACATTTAGAGAAGAGTCTTTCTGGTTCAGATGGTATGACTAGGATTTCGTCTCGTGTCACTTGTTGTGTAATTATTTCTTGTATGTTTATTTCCAAAATATGGCAATTTTCAGGAGTATTGCCTTGAAGCAAAAATAAGGTACAATTATCTGGAGGAATGAAGTTCTGTTGACAATAGTAATTATTCTCTAACATTGGACATTCTTCTTTTTCAAATTGAATCTCTTCATGTTCTTGTGCCAAATAGGGGTAAGAAGGGGTATACATTTTATGGTTTTGAATTATTGGATATAAAAATTCAAAAGTTTCGGATTTTAATAATGGTACATGTATCGCAAAAATTAAGGTTGATTCAGAAATTGATACCTGTGTTCCTAAAAACTGATAATAAGTTAATATATTTTTAAATTTTGGGATTGTATCTTCATTGTATAATTTATGTAAATAACTAATCATACTCAAGATTTCTGAGCTGGAAATAATTGAGCCGTGTAATGTATTTAATTTTGAAAACAATATTGCATTTTCTAAATTGTCTAAAAATGTTATAGTTGATTGACAATCTAAATTGATTTGACTTAATATGCCTTGAAAACTTAGATAACTTTGAAGATTATTAATCTTTTGATAAATAGAGGCACTGATTTTTCCTAAATCATTATTAAATTTTTCTTGATTTTTACTAAAAATTGAAATTGATTTGTTATAATGATCTATTAATTTCTTTTGCAATGAAATTTGTAAATTCGTTTCATGAATGATACTTTTTTTGATTTTCTTGTAGTAAACGAATAGCCTTATTATATCTTTCTTCATCATCTGAGTCAAGGGTTCCAAAGAGCCACTTATTTGCTTTTCCAATGACATTAATTAAACCTCTTTTATTCCGTATATGGGGATATAAATTTTCGATTTTCTTTTGCACAGTCTCAATTAAATAATTAGTTCTTAATAACATTGTTTGAGATAATCCATGATAAGACACTGGATTTGTTATATTTACATGCTTTATACTGTTTTTTATAACATTAAAATGAGTTATTAAGGCATTTACTTGTTTAATCAAAGCGCCTAAATCTTCGTAATGTAAAAAGGTATGTTTACTATAAACTAGTCTAGCGTTTCCTAATTGTATAGGAAGTAAAAGATTTTCTAACTTAGTGATTCTAATATCTTCTGCTTTCGCTGTTTCATAAACATGAAGCATCAGGTATAGGGTCATCAGGAGGTTCAGTTTCATCTGTATCCTGTAACAAGATTTTTTTATTAGATTTCGGTTTTCTCGATATATTTTTGTGATAAGTTCCTTTGTCGGTTTTAATTAGGATACCTTTGTCTTTAACTAATCGAGTCTTCTTAAATTTTGGTGATTTTTTATCTCTTGCTTTAGTTTTCACATAGACAATTTCTTCTTTAGAATAGTCTGGGGGATCAGATCTTTTTTCATTTAATTTGGTAATGATTTTTTCTTTTGTCTTTTCATTTCGTTCTTTTACTTTCTTGTATAGTTCTTTACTTGTCTGTTTATGATTTTGTACATAGGTTGAGATGACTAAATGATCATCAACATCAAATGGATCAGGGTTGTCAATATGTCCTTTAATTATTTCAAATGGTGTGAATTTAGTTACCGAATGTAAAGAGTTATTACAGCTTAAAAGTGAATGTTTGATAATTTGATCAGGAGTTAATTCTTTGTTTTCTTCAGCTATGCACCTATAGTGTTCAATAATACTTGAATGGAATCTTTCTACAGGTGAATTGGAATTGCTATTTTTGGATGTTGTATAATGTATTTCAATATGATGGAGTTTACAAAAGTCTTCTAAATCATAATTCTTAAATTCTGTACCACTATCAGTTGTAATCTTTTGGGGTAAACCATGATGTGTTATGAAACTCATGAGGTTATCTAAAATTGAAACACCTGTCAAGCTATTTAATGGATAAGCTTGTCCATATCTTGAAAAAGAATCTATAATAGTCAAATATGATCGGTTTGCAATTTTAAAAACATCCATGTGGATATGTTCAAAAGGCTTAGAGGCTGTAGGGGTTAAATTAAATTTAATTATAGGAGGATTCCTATCATATTTATTCTTTAAACAAGTTTCACAATTGTTAATAAAGTTTTCAATATCCTCGTTCATTTTCGGCCAATAATATCGAGAACTTAATGATTTTTGAACTTCATTTATACCACGATGTCCTGATTTAAATATATGGTGGTGTTCTATTTTTTCCTTTTGTTCGTCTGTTAAGTGAATATCATTAAGTACTTTTGTACATTGAATAAATTTGTAAGAGGAATGTTTGAAAGTGTTTTGAAGTGTCACTGTAAATAGATGCGATAGATTTTGATAAGGAAAATATAACGCATAATTTTGTTTTGGATCGATATATTCCTTAATAAAGTTTATTATACTTGCTTCAAGATTTAATTTTGGAAGAGTAACATATAATCTTTTATTTTCAAAAACTTTTTGTCGATCTACCAGTATTTTATTGGTATCACCACAGGTAAAATAGATTTGGTTTTTATATAGGTTTAATGGTCTTTCTGTAATAGGTATTGAAAATATTGGATTCTCTTTAGATGAATGAATAGTCTCTAAATCTGTTTCTTTTTCTTTGTTTTCAGTTATTATAGTAGGTGGTTTAATTCGTGTTTCAGATATTATATTTATTTTTTGTTTAGGTTGATTTTCTTCAAATATTTCTGAAAGGTCAGAAATATCTAGTTCTAATAAAGGTATATTTTCTTGATCCATTACTTCTGATTCTTTCTGTATAATATCATCAATGTCTCCTAGATTTACGTCTAAGGACTCTGTTTCCATTGTATTTAGGTTTGGGTAGCGAGATAAAGCATCTGCTGCCTTGTTACTTTTTCCTTTTAAATATTTTACTTCGTAGTCGAATTCTTCTAATTTTAATCTCCAACGTACTAACCGAAAATTTGGTTCTTTTAATGCAAATAACCATTGGAGAGGGCGATGATCCGAAAATATTGTAAATTTTCTACCAAAAATATATGGACGAAAGAATTTACATGCCCATACAATACTTAACAATTCTTTTTCGATTGTAGAGTAGTTAATTTCGGCTGAGTTCAATGTCCTACTAGCATATGAAATAGGATGATTATCCTGTGAAGGGACAGCTCCAATTGTGTATTTACTAGCATCTGTAGTGAGTTCGAATGGTTTACTGAAATCAGGATAAGCTAACACTGGCTCAGAGATTAATAAACTTTTACATGTATTAAAACATTGTACAAATTCTTCTGTGTGTTCTATGTTTTGGTCCTTTTTTAAACAAACTGTCATCGGTTTGGTGATTTTAGCAAAATTCTTAATGAATTTGCGATAATATCCTAATAGTCCTAAAAATGATTTTATATCTTTAGCTGTTTTTGGTATTGGAAAATTTTGTATTGCTTTTATTTTCTTAGGGTTAGGTTTTATTCCTTCGGGTGTAACCACATGACCTAGAAATTCGATTTCTTTGCGAAGAAATTCACATTTATCTAGTTGAACTTTTAAATGAGCTTCACGCAATTTTGAAAATACTAATTTAAGATTTTTAATATGTTCTTGCAAGTTAGTGCTAAAAATAATTATATCGTCCATGTATACTAGACATATTTTATGATTGAAATCTTTTAATATTTCATCTATAGCTCGTTGGAATGTACTTGGAGAATTTTTTAGTCCCATAGGCATTCGTAAAAATTCGTAATGTCCTCCTTCTACATTAAATGCAGTTTTTTCAATTGAACAGTCACTCATTTGAATTTGGTAAAATCCGCTCGCTAAATCCAAAGTGCTAAAATATTGAGCACGTCCTAATTTGTCTAATATATCGGTGATATTAGGAAGAGGGTATCGATCATCTATTGTCTTCTCATTTAGTTTTCGATAATCGATAACAATACGCCATTTTTGTACTCCAGAAGCATCCATTTCCTTACTTACAATCCATATAGGAGAACTCCAAGGACTACAAGAGGGTCTAATTATCTCTTTGTTTAACATTTCTTGAATTTGCTTTTTTACTTCTTCCTTGTGAACATAAGGATATCTGTAAGATTTAGTATGTATAGGAGTTTCGTCTTTTGTTCTAATCACATGTTTGATATTTGAGGTGAAAGTTAATTTATCTCCAGGTTTATAGAAAATATCTGGAAATTCTTTACACAATGCTGTAATTTGTTTTCTTTCTTCAGTGTTCATATGATCAGTACGTATTAAATGTTCTAAATTTTTATCGAGTTTTATATTATTATCGTTAACGAAATTTTCAAATTTATAAAGTTCATATTCGGATGATTGAAAAAAACTGACTTTAAGCGGTTTATTTAAAGTAACTAATATGCAATTATTTGTATGATTTTGTATTTCTATTTGTGCAAAACCGTCTTTTGCAACAGTTATCAAAGGTGGGATATTCAGATTATTTATTGTTCTTTGTTCTACAAATATCTCTCCGTTATCTATGCTGACTGGTAGTTTCTTTATTACTGTTTCGCCGGAATTCGCTGAGAATGAAAATTCTATATCATCAGCTTCTCTATATCTGAATGGAATTTCAACGTGTTGTCCGATTAATCTTTTGTTTGCAAGGTCGATGTTTAAGTTCATAGTTGCTAAATCTTTAATACCGATAACGCCATCAAAGAAGTTATGAAAGTCATATAGAATGAAATTAATATTATAATCACAATTAAATTCTGCAAAGGCTGGGATTAATGCTTGATATCTTATCACTTTGCTTCCGAAAGAAGTTGTTAACGTTGCATTATTATGATAAATGCAATTTGGATAATATTTTTCGATTACTGAGGGTTTTATTATAGAAATAGAACTACCTGTATCAATTAATAATTTTAATTTAGGTTTTTTAATTTCAATAAAGGGCAGAGGGTTATTATGAAAATTGTTCATTTCTGTTATGTTGTTACTTCTCAAAGGCTGGTTTCTTGAAAATTTGGGTCCGACATTGACTGAAAATTTGGTTCGTCATTAAATGTGTCGTTATGATATTCGTCTATATATTGATATGGTTCGATATTATTATCATATTGATATAATTCTATATCATGCTCATCAGAATTATCATATTGATTAGTAAACAATTCTTCAACAGTATATTTGGGGTTAGTGTCTAAATTACTTTGGAAGTAATTTCTATTAGTATTTTGATTAGGAACAAAATTTCGTCTTAAATTCATACTAGGAATTCTTGAAGATGTAGACATTGGTTCTGGTTTTGGTTTTTGATTTTCTGGAATATGTTTTGGTTTGAAAACATTTTTCGGTGGACCGAATACTTGTTGGTTTGTAAAATATTTTGTATTTTGGGGTATTGATTGAATATTTATTGGTTGGCACGGCCAATTTGGTTTGTTTTGTGGGTAATTTGGCTGAAAATTATTTGGTCTGTAAACATTATTCGATTGATTATTTGGCTGGAAATTCGGTGTATTATTTGGAAAGTAATTGGGGTTGAAATTGTTTCTTAAAGGAATTTGGGTTTGAAGATGTTGGTTGCGATTAATGCCATTTGAATTATTTTTATTTATTGGATAATTATTCCTATCGTGTACATTACCATACATTTTCTCAAAATTTTCATATTCTGCTACGTATGCCATAGCATCTTCTAAAGAATCAGGTTTTCTTAAATGCATATTATTTTTCAAAATGCCATTGCATCCAGCAATAAAAGTGTTTAACGCGGTTTTATTGTAATGATTTATTTGACAAGCTTTATCTGTTGCAGATAATGCAATATTGTTACTTATTCTTTGTACAACACTACTTCTAAAAAGTTGTAGCCTACTACCAAAATTAATTAAATGTTCACCTTTAAGAGGTCTACTTCTAGTTAGCTCTTGGACAAGACAATCTAAATCACGTCTATCCGCAAAACATTGAATTAGGGCAGTTTTTAATTTATGCCATGAATCTAACTCTACTCTATTTCCTACCATAAATTGTGCTCTACCTTCTAATTTACCTTGTATGCACTCAAATATATGTGAATTTAATTCTTCATCATTATAAGGAACATAAGTATTGATTGGTTTTTCACATTTAAATATAAATTGACTTAAATAATCTACATTACCATCAAATGGTTTTAAATTATGAATCTTTGATTTAAAAAGATCCCAGTTTACTTGAGGTTGACTTGGAGGCATTTTATTTATATTTTCTTCTAACTTAGTATTAGTTAAAATTTCTGACAAAATATCAATTTCTGTATCTGTCATATAATATTTTTCTATAATCTAAACTTAAATATCTTTCCGAAACTTAGAAAGGAATGGAAAGGCAAGAATAGGAAATTTGGCACTTACGTTTCTGAAGAACTGGCTCGTAAAAATCCTAGTCTCCGACTCCCTGCAAGCTTGGTTGTCCACAGAAAGGGCACTGGTTCCACAAAAAGGGAAACTGTTTTTGTTTTTCACTATGTTCAAAGGATCGTCCGTACTTAAGGTATTAAAATACCAAAGTCACAAAAATGTCCAGAAATTCGACAGAAGCGGTTCCCGGTTTTCTATAACTTGCACGGATATCCTACTGACTGCGCCAATTTTATAACTTTTAAAAACTTTTCTATTTTTAAAAAATATTTATTTGAACAATAGTTAAACTTAACAGTATGAAAGCAACCTAGAGAGTAATTATACAATGCAAGAAACCTATATTTATATACTTTTCTTATCTATTGCTGACTCAGATAAAATAGGGAATTGCCAAGATGTAACTCTCATCGAGTTTTTTATTCGCACAGAGCATAAAATAAATTATAGGGAGAGAATGCCCGAGAATGCACGACCGATTTCTGATAATTTTAATAGAATACTACTAATTCCAAAGAAAACAGAAATTTTAAAGAATAAAAATGTTATAGTAAACACGATAAGCTCATCCGTTTCCTCTAAGATAGTAAAAGAAATGCATTTATGTCAAATTTATGTTATATTTAAAAAACCATCTTGATAATTTGATAAAAAATAGTGATAGATTTACGTACTTTATGCGAATAAAATTTTAAATTTAACATGTGGGATATTGGGGAAAATAATGATAAAATCTACTACTACTGCTCTAAAGATTATTAAACAATTACAAATATTTTATTCTAATATATTTTAACACTTACCATATTTTAAGTTCAAGTTTTCTAACAAACTTATTCTGCAAAAGTTCGTAATAAAATGCAAGCGAACTTTTTTCAAAGGTGTAGAAAGATAAGAATATGTTTACAATGCAATTCTGGAAAACAACCACTAACCAATAGGGTTTAATAAAAACATGTTACGTAGACAATAAATTTTCTATAAAATTTTTAACAGGTGTAAATGATAAGAAAATGTTTACAAAGAATACAGGTGACCAATGAAATTCTAAAAAAACAACCACTAACCAATAGGGTTTAATCAAGAAAATAAGTAGGAGTAAATTTTTCAGTATATATACAACTATTTTCTATAGGATTAATCAATCAAAAAATCAGAAAACTATTATCCACTTATGTAAGTATAGTTTTAGACTTTTTTTATAATTAATGTTATTTTTTATTCTTAGGTTTAATATAATTTTTCTTTATTTTCTTAAAACTTGATTCTATTTTATTTTTATACATTTATTATAATTTTTTAAATTTTATTTAGCTTAAATTTAATATTATTTTTTCTTTACAGTTTCTTTATTTCAAACAAAAAAAGAGACAGACCCCCAACGTACTTTGCTTACACGTTAAAAGTAAGTATAGTTTTAGACTTTTTTATAATTAATGTTATTTTTTTATTCTTAGGTTTAATATAATTTTTCCTTATTTTCTTAAAACTTGATTCTATTTATTTTTATTTTTTATACATTTAATATAATTTTTAAATTGTATTTAGCTTAAAATTAATATTATTTTTTTCTTTACAGTTTCTTTATTTCAAGCAAAAAAAAACCCCAACGTGCTCTGCTTACACGTTAAAAGTAAGTATAGTTTTTAATATAATTTTTATTTTTTAAAACATGACTGTTTTCTTATATTTTAATATTATTTTTCTTTGCAGTTTCTGAGAGCCTGTAACATCTTCGTCTCACTAGCAGCTATCAGGATCTGCGTCTTCCGTCCCATTCCTAAGAACATACGACATCTGCATCGAAGTGAGTATTATTTTATAAATATCATTTTATTTGTATGTGACTGTTAGAATGCTTCCTTCAGATTGTTTGGATACAGAACTTGTCGAATCATGGGCTCTTCATAGTTTCATCAATATAGAAGAAAGCAAACCTATTTGGAGCGATCTAAAATGTTATGAGTCAATGAATTTTCAATTTTGCATTGAATGTGGCAATCAAACTTTTTTTGATGCAAATATTTCATATATCTATTGTATAAACTGCAGAAAATTTACCATACATGTACTATAAATAGCTTTTTTATTATTTTTTCGTTCTATAACTTCTTATTAATTTTATATCATTCGAAATACTTTTCTTTATTCTTTAGCCGTTTTTTCTTTGTAATACGTCTCCTTTTAATCTATACCTTATTTATGTTGCTCTTTTTTTTTGGAAAACATTATGGACGTATTATGTTTCATAAAAAAATCAGTTAAGGTTAAAGTCTGTATTTTTTGTAGTCTTCCGCTTGCACCGCACAAGTATAATGCGCATATTATTAAAAAACATCTTTTTTGCTTTTTTTGTCAACATAAATTTAAATATATCAGAGCTTATTTTAACCATAAATGTAAAAAACCCCGTAGCATTCTTTAAAATTTATTAAAATGTGCAATATAAACGTATTAATTACAGATATAATGGATACTTATGCTGTATCAGATTTGGAGTTTGCACGTTTTAAAAGTTTTGAAATATGGCCTAAGAGTTTAAAACCTACCGGCTTAGAGCTAGTTAGGGCAGGGTTTTTGTATACAGGTATGGGTGATAAAGTTGTGTGTGCATTTTGTAAAGTTACTGTAAGAAACTGGTTGCCTAAAGATATACCTCTTGAAAAACATCTCGAGGGTTGTTTGTTTTTTAAACATCTTAAAAAGCTTCAAAACTTGTATACATGGCAAGCTCGATTTACCACTTTTCAAAAATGTAAGGAACGTGTTGACAGAATCGCTTTAGCTAAAGCAGGTTTTTACTACGACGATAGCAATAAACAGATGCGGTTTATTAGCTTCGTAAATGTTTTTAAATACTCTGTAAGAGTTGAAACTTTCAAGAAACAACCACAGCCTCACAGATGGACAAACGTTGAGTATCTCGCTCAGTCAGGGTTTTTCTATACAGGACCAGGCGAAAAGGAATTATTGCATTACACAATGTGTCATATTGCTTTTACCGAGCAAGATGAAAATTTTAATAATTCTAATAATTCTAACAAAACAGCCAGTATACCTGACGCGTTGGTTTGCAAAATATGTCTTGATAAAGAAATTCAAACAGTTTTTTTACCATGTGGGCATTTGGTCGCCTGTGTCGACTGTTCTTATTCTTTAAGATACTGTTGTATCTGCCGTAAAAGACTTGAAGCTATCACACGTATTTATACAGCTTAATTAATATTGCAGAATGTGCCCAGCCGATGGCCGTCGTACTGAAAGTAAAAGAGCCATCTATCGCAGAAAGTTCATTTGCCAAATTTGTGGAGAGTATGAATATTGTTTCAACCAGTTTATTACACATAACGTAGCAGGGTTTAAATGTAGAATTTGTAGAAAAATTATTAGAATGCTAAAAATGCATGTATAAGCGCTCTAATGGCTATAAGAACCTAAATGTTTTAAAGTATGTTAACGCTGTTTTTATTTTTAACCTTAGATATGAACAAATGTCGAGGAGAGTGTTTGTGCTTCCAGTGCAAATACGATGATGTCGATGTTGATGATAATGATGATAGAGAATACTATTATTCAGTGTATCGGGGAAATGGATGGGTGGAGGAGAGCGTCTACCAAGATGGTGAATGGGGTCGCACCATGCTTACAAGGATAAGAAGACCTAATAATCCAACTAATGGAACTAATAGCTCAAGTTCAACATCTACGTTTACGAGGGCTATTAGTTCTAATGGTACGACCGGTTCGACCGACCCCTGGACATCTGCTAGGGGTCAACCTGTGGGAAACCTCCCGCAGGTTGCCTCTTTTAAAAACCCCAATGAACCGCCAGGCCCTCCTCCACTAAAAAAATTCAAAAAAAAATATACGTCCTGAATAATAGTATTCATACTCTTGTTATTTTTTCGTGTTATAGAATTTTAGTTTTTTATATTAGGTATAGTTTTTAAATGTTTTGTTTTAGAATTTTAGTTTTTTTATATTTAATTATATTTTTTAGTTTTTTAATTGTTTTGTTTTTAAAATTTTAATATATATTTACGCACTCTATAACCTGTTTTTTTACTAATTCTTTAAAATTTTGCTTTCACTTTTTTATCCCCCCCATTATTGTGTTTAAACTTGATCGCTTAAAAGTTTGCTTTTTTTTAACCCATTATTCTCTTAAATCTTGATTACATTTACGAAGTTCTGTTTCCAATTCTTAGTACTAGTCTTTTTTTAACAAGAAAAAATTTCTATTACAGATGTCTTCTCTAAAATTTACTGGCATGCGTCACATTAAGAAATATAATACGTTTTTGAGAAGTTTTCAGCTCGAGTTGCCTGATAAAGTATCTGAAGATAATTTGCCAGCAATATTAGATAGGGGTGTGCAACAAGCCAAGCTTTTAGCAGGTTACGCTTATGGAGACAAGATTCGCTTAATTGCGCGAAATGAACATTTCAACGTCCCAATTTCGACTAAGACATCCACGGATAATGATTTTAATTCTTTATTAGAACTGGTAAGCAACATTTTAACTTCTGACAGTAACGTCTTTCTAACTGACACGGTTTTCGACATACATATCTATAAAATACCTAGGGGTAGTGGTCGAACAAAAATAATAAATATAGCAGAAAATCGTCGAACAAAAAGAAGCATTACACGTATTATATCCAACGATAATCTTTGTGCGGCTCGAGCTATGGTAACCGCTCTAACCTACGTTTCAAATGTAATAATGGGTGAAACATTTAGCCAAAGTCAAATTGCTAAAATAAGACAAGGTCGACCGACACAGAAGAGATTAGCTGCCAAGATTTGTACACTATTGGGCGGTAATTATACTAATGGCTTTACACTAGCAGATTTTAAAAAAGCAGAAGACTTGTTGAATGTTCAAATCAAAATTATATGTGCCGAAAATTTCAACGCACTAATTTACGAAGGAATGGTGAGAGATAAAACGATTCATTTATATAAAAACGGTGATCATTTTGACGTGATAAACAGTCTAACAGGTTTTTATGGTAAATCTTATTATTGCCATAAGTGTAACAGGGCTCACAACCACCCGACACATAAATGTAAAAGTGACCCTAAATGTACAATCTGCAAGAAATCCCAGCATGATGAGTCAACGAAAAACAAAATTTTATGTGAGGAATGCAACAGATTTTGCTACAACCAAACCTGTTTAGACAATCATAGGGAACAGTGCAATATTCTTAACAAATGTCGAACTTGTAAAAAGTTGTATAACCGAACCAAAGGTCATCGGTGCGGTTTGACATTTTGTAATAATTGTAAAGAATTTACAGAATCAAACCACCCTTGCTATATGATGATGAAACCTGCTAAAGGGGGCTTCTGTTCAGTTTCTTGTATTTGCAATAAGCAGAGTGAAGACATAAATATGGGGTGTAAAGCTACACGTAAAACTCCAATAATGTGCAAAGAACCATGCGTCTGTAACGGCCTAGGCACGTCAATTATTCAACGATGCTCATACAGCGAGAAGTATATTTTTTTCCGGAGACGGATATTTCGTCTCCGGATCATTCCGTCTCCGGACGCCCCGTCCCCAGCATTTCGTCCCCGGACATTACGTCTTCCTAATTTATCGTCTCCGGACATTTTGTCCCCGTTCAATAAGTTTAGTTGATTTATCGTGGTCGATACAACTTTACGGGTGCATATCGACTGTCGTCGCGGTCAACATGACCCTTTAGGATTAGCGCGGCCATCTTATCACTCAGTCCAACTGCCGTCCGAGGATTGGGCAAAATGGTTCCTTGAATTGGGTAATGGATTTTTAACGTGTTAAAATTCTTAAACCATCCCTAAATGCTCCAATGACCTGAGTTAAGTACTTAAGTACAATGGTTCCTTGAATTGGAGAAAGGGTTTTTAACAAGCTGGGGGCAATTTTATACGTATAAATATGGTTCAAAATAGAAATGCGACATTTCCAAGTGTGATCCGTACGTGTCAACCCCTAGTGTTTTATCTGTGCAATCTTACTAGTGCCAAAAAAAACAGTGTCATATCTACGAGAGGTGCTCGAAAATTGGTAGATTGGTAGATGGAATATGTACGAAAGAACTGTTAATGGGGAGCACAGAACAAATAATTTAATAGAAGCTTGGCATCGTGGGATTCAAAGTATAGTCGGGAGTCATTTCTTAAATATTTATAATTTCCTAAATTGTTTAAAAAAACAGCAATCTCTGCACCACATGGAATTTGTTTAAGAAGTTGGAGGATACTCTACGAGTAAATGTAATAAAAGGTATAGTGCAATAAATCAAAGGATAAAAATAATAGTTGACGTCTACGGTCAGAGAAATCTTATAGAATACCTCCGTGGGATTGCACATAATTTTGAGTTTTAAATTAAACTGATGGTAGGATACTTTGTAATCGTAATAAATGCCGTTTTTTAAGTTTCATTTTTATTATTTTTAATTGTACCCAAATGTACGATATCGGGGACGAAATGACCGGAAACGAAATGAGCGGGGGACGATTTTGCCAAGAACGGAATGTCCGGGGACGAAATATACGGAGACGAAACGCCAGGGACGAATTGCCCTACACCCATTTTTTTCGATTATGAAGCTATGCAAGATACAGGTATTCACATACCGAATTTAGTAATAGCTCACTATTATAATGGGGAGAAACACACTTATACAGATAATAAAGAATTCTGTAAATGGCTCATCTCAAATAAACATAAAGATTACACAGCTATTGCACATAACGCAAAATGCTACGATGCGATTTTTATATTACAATATTGTATAGAAAATACAATAAAACCCTACACAATCTATAATGGTTCGAAACTTATGCTGTTAGAAATTCAAGCAATTAATATGAAAATTATTGACAGCTCAAATTTTGTTGCTGGCCCTTTAGCTGCTTTTCCAAAAACATTTGATTTGAAGGAAATGAAAAAAGGATATTTCCCTCATTATTTTAATACTCCTAAAAATCAAGATTACGTTGGACCTTTACCAGCTATTGAATATTATAGCCCTAATACAATGAAACCAGAGCAAAGAGATGAATTTTTAAAATGGTATGATGATCATAAAGATGATGTCTTTGATTTTCGTAAAGAAATCCGAGCTTACTGTGACTCAGATGTTGATATTTTGCGAAGGGGATGTCTGGAATTTCGCAAAGAATTTCTGGATATTGCAAATATAGACCCTTTCCAGTATTTAACGATAGCCAGCGTTTGCATGGCTATTTACCGATCTAAATATATAAGCCCGAACACAGTAGCTGTCGTAAAAGAAGAACTAAGAGATACATACAGCAAACAATCAATAATGTGGCTTGAGCAGTTTGCTAATGTTCAGCATGCTTTGAATGGCGGAGAGGTTTCAATACTTGGAGGTAAAGTTGACGGTTTCGATAAAGATTCAAAAACAGTCTACCAGTAGGGGAGAGGGGGGTAAAATGGTCCCCGCAGGTTGAAATGATCCCTGTATTTAAAAGTTCGCCTTTCGTGCAAAATAAGTGTAATATTGGCAACATTGTACTAGACGAAGCGGCTAATAGGAGACAACGATCGTAAACACAATTTAGTTCGAATCCGACTAGTAATCAGTGAACTTGTGTTTTTTCCGTTCATGATATAAGGTAAGGTATTTGTTTTTTAGTGTGCTCTTTTTAAATGCTGTGAATGACTGATTTTTTTATTATCGTGTTTTGTTGAGGAAGAGTTGCTGAATTGATTTATGGTATCCATTTTCAATTAATATATGCAGCTAAATTTATAATTAACAAAACTTAATGCATATCACTTTGGGGTAAAACGATCCTCTAGTAGGGGGGTAAAATGATCCCGGGATCATTTTACCCCTTAGATTCTGCAAAAATGTTTTAAATCATAATTTTGATTTTTAAATTCGTTTTACGTCTCTTACAGAATGCCACGAACATATAAACGAGTAACCAATAGGCAAAATTGGGATGTTGAGCATATGAAAAATGCTATAGAAGAAGTTAAGCGAGGAATGCCTGTGAAAACCGCTGCGCGAATCTTCAATGTGCCAAGAATGTCGCTCAAGCGGCGTGTAATCGACAAAAATAAGGTAGCAAAGCTAGAGAAGAAGTCACTTGGCAGCCGCCACCCTGTATTTTCGCCAGAACAAGAGCAAGAACTAGTAAAGCACATCCTAGATTTTGAAAGTAGGATGTATGGACTGACCTTGCGTGATTTGCGACAATTGGCTTATCAGCTTGCTGAACAGAACAAACTCCCCCATAAGTTTTCACATGTCGAAAAAGCTGCCGGTAAAGATTGGTTGAACGGGTTTAGAAGAAGACATCCAGAGATTTCTTTGAGATGTCCTGAAGCGACCTCAGCTGCTAGAGCAAGAGCATTCAACAAACCGGTTGTGACAAAGTTCTTTAATCTGTTGAGGGAGATTTATACAAAAAATAATTATGCCCCTCACCAAATTTATAACGTAGACGAGACTTCGATTTCTACTGTTCCCGGGCGAAATTCGAGAATTTTAGCAAAAAAAGGTTCCAAACAAGTGGCGAGGGTAACATCAGCGGAGCGCGGAATTTCGACAACAGCGGTAGTTTGTGTATCAGCTGCGGGAAGTTTTGTCCCCCCAATGCTTATTTTCAGCAGGAAGCGAATGAAGGCCGAACTGACAGACGGAGCTCCTCCGGGTACCATTTTTGCTTGTAATGAAAGTGGTTGGATGCGTACAGAAGTTTTTAAGCAGTGGTTTGCTCATTTCGTATCTTTTGTGAAGCCAAGTGTTCATGAGCCCGTGTTGCTTATATTAGATGGACATTTATCGCACACAAGAAATCTCGATGTTATTGTAAGTGCCAGAGAAAACTTTGTAACCATCTTGTGTTTACCTCCCCACTGCACGCACAAGTTGCAGCCGTTGGACGTTGCTGTTATGGGTCCACTTAGTGTTTATTTAGACCAGGCATTAGAAAAATGGTTGAACCATCATCCTGGTAGAACCGTGACAGTGTTTCAAATCAGCCAAATATTTTGCGAGGGCTATTTAAAGGCTTGTATACCAACAAATGGAATAAACGGGTTCCGCAAAACTAGAATATTTCCATTTGACCCTGAGGTTTTTTCAGATGTCGACTTTTTAGCAGCTGAAGTAACCGATCAAATACCTAGTGGTCTTGATGAAGGTGAGGATATGGCTCCAGGATCCAGTTCATGTAACGTATCTGATTTATTGGCAGACGTAACCAACAAATCAGATAATGGTTCTAGCGAAACAAACGATCTATACAAGAATCCTGAACCTGGGCCCAGCTCAAAACGAGATGAACAAATGAATTCATCTTTTACAGTTACACCACAAGAATGTCAACCTTTTCCTAAAATTCAAGGCAAGAGGAACGCAACAAAGAGGAAATCTTGTGGAAGTGCAGTTTTAACCAGCACGCCATACAAAACTGCTCTTGAAGAGGATATCAGCAAGAAAGAAGTAAAAGGAAAGACAATTAAAACGAAAAACAGAAATGATAAGAAGACACTCAAGCAAAAGAAACCAAAACAACAAAAGAATATAAAAGAAAGTCTTTCCAATTCTTCGGATTCAGAAGACAACCAGGGAAATGCAACATGTCTCTACTGCTCCGAGGAATATTTTACTTCAATTGACGGATGGATTCAATGCAGAAAATGTTTCGAATGGGCTCACGAATTGTGTGCGGGAGTTGAAGAAGACGAAAATGAGTTCATTTGTGAACATTGCTCTGATGTTCCTTTTGCGTTAGCCAGAGTTCAGAGAAAAATTAGGTTTTAACGACTTTTTTCTTGATATTATATTCGCAAAGTATCATTATTAAGTTGTTTGTAGAAGGGATCGTTTTACCCCCAATATGCGGGTAAAATGATCCCTTTGCAATTTTTTTTATTTTGTGTTTTTTTTAAAAAGTGAATAAAGTTTTTTTTCAAAAAAGTGGTGTTTTGTTAAAATAAATTACTCTTTTAGGGGCTTATCATATTAAAATAAAATTTTAAAAATATTTTCCCATTTTTGGGTAGTTTTTTTCTTAGGGGGACCATTTTACCCCCCTCTCCCCTACCATGGGTGTTATTGGCACGGCTGTCCATCTTGTTACAAACCTGAAACTATGAACAAAGCTAGAAACGAAACCATGGATGATTTATATGAGAAGACTCTTCGACGATCCAAACAATTAAAAGATGCCGGATACAATTTGGTTGAAATATGGGAGTGTGCCTGGCTAAAATCACCAGATTATAAAAAAACTACCCATGTCAATTTTAACGAGCCTCTAAAACCGCGTGATGCATTCTTTGGTGGCCGAACAAATGCTATCAAACTGAAAGTTACGGGTAAGAAGTTGAATTACATAGATATCGTTTCTTTATATCCAACTGTACAGTATTATGACGATTTTCCAGTTGGCCATCCAGTAAAAATTTTAAAACCTCCTGTGTACAATCCATCATGGTTTGGACTAGTAAAATGTGAAATATTGCCTCCGACAAATTTATATCATCCTGTTTTACCTGTAAAAGCAGATAAATTACTGTTTCCTCTGTGTAATCAATGTGTAATCGATAGACCGACAAATTGTAATCATTCTAAAAAAGAGAGAGCACTTACAGGGGTCTGGACAACTCTCGAAATTAATAAAGCACTGGAAAAGGGTTATAAAATGATGCAAATTTACGAAGTTTGGCATTTTTCAGATTTGTTTAAAGAATATGTCAGGGATTTCATGAAAATTAAATTAGAGACTAGCCCACATGATTATAACAGTAACGAATTATATGCTAAAGCAATAAAAGAACAGATGGGCATAGACCTAGATACCTATACCTAAAATACAGCCAAATTCTGGGAAAAGAACCGTTGTTAAAATATGCTTAAATTCCTTATGGGGAAAGTTCGGTCAACGTATTAATTTAAAACAAACAGAATATATCATGGACGTGAAAAGATGGTACGAAATTTTGTTAGATGACACAATTGAAATAACAAGTACTGTTTTTTTTAACAACGACATTGTGCAAGTGTCGTATAATTGTAAAGACCAATTTGTTGAAGATTCGACGTCCACCAATATTTTTATTGCTCTGTTTACAACTTCCAATGCCCGTTTGAGATTATACAACATGCTTGACAAATTAGGGGAAGCTGTGGTATATTTTGACACTGACAGCGTTTGTTACATAGATGATGGCTTCAACACTGTAGAAACAGGTACTCTCCTAGGTGAATGGTCTAGCGAGTTAGCTAAAAATGATTACATTGTCGAATGGCAATCAACAGGTCCTAAAAGTTATTATTATCGAACAATGCATGGAAAAGAAGTAACTAAAATAAAGGGCTTCACTTTAAATTATGAAAACAGTCAGATATTACACCCAGAAGCTTTGCTTAACGTAATAGAAGGTTCTGTAGACAGTCTCACCTTAGAATATGATCAAATAGCTAGAGATAAGCAAACTGAAGATATTGTTACCAGAAAGAGGGTTACCAAAACTTTTAAAATGGATTATAAAAAAAGAAAAATTGCGGAGAACCCTGATACCACTATTATTGAAACACTACCCTTAGGTTATAAGTTTACTGAAACTAGTTCTTATTAAACTCTTGTAACGTGGTCGACTTTCTCATAAACCCTCTGACTTTACGATGGACTGGTCGTTGCTACGTAGTAAACACATTAAAAAATTTAATGCTTTTCAGTTCACTTTTAAAGTGGTAAATAAGCATAAATATGGAGGTAGTTTGGATACCCATAATTTACGACAGACTTTGAACAACGCTTTGGAAAAAATCAAGAAGTCGGCTAATTATAGAAATGGAGATCGAATTCGCATTATTGCATTAAACCAAAACTTCAACAGCCCTATATCAACTGAGACAACACCCACAGCTAATATGGATAATTTGTTGGAACTTATTGAGAACATTGTAACATCCAATCAACTGGTTTCTTTAGCTGACACAACTTTCGATATACAAATATTAAAAAAAAATTAAAAAACCTTTTGTTTTAATAATTTCAATAAATGGAATTTATTCTTATTGTGCTTTTTATTTTAATCACCCCATTATTATCACCTAGCTTGCGACATAATCATTTAAGAAAATTTTATTCGTGGACAGTTTTGAGTTTATGCTTTTGTGTAAGAAGTATTACAGAAAACCTTGGTAAACACAACTATTTTGGACAATTATTCTCATAATATGAATTTCTGCTAAAATACATTTGAATTTATATTCCTAAAACACTTACTAGTTTAAATTATTCGCAGTTTTTTTGGTAATATGAGCTTTTTTTTTGTTTAAATAAATATTAATGTATGGCTGTATTGTTTTAGAGATACACTACGTTGAAATAATACTAAAACCTTAGCATATCAACAGTTTTAAAAATACGTTTAATTCATTTACCTATTCTATTAATTTAAAAACACTTACCTGGGTCAACGACGAATCCAATGGTGAAAGGGGCGACGTCCACAAGGGGCTAGGCTGGCCAACTCCCCCATCCCCTTCCCCCCTCCAACGGAGCTTACCTACACATGCGCATAAATTTTACTAGGGTGTCAAGCGCGTCTTTTCTCTGAAAAATAGTGATTTTGGGGGTGCCAAGTGCTTATTATAACTACTGATGCGGAATATAAAGATACACTTCTTTACAGTCATGTTAGGTGGCTCAGCCGAGGAAGCTTCTTAGAACGATTTCTAAATCTTTTGCCTAAAATTATTGCATTTTTGGGCACACTGAAAGAGAAACATAAACAACTGGAATATCCAGTATAGTTGAAAAAATTAGCATTTTTGTCGGACTTTATGGGCCCATACAACTCGCTGTTTTACAATTGCAAGGAAAAGAAATAAATATTATAAAATTGTTCAGTTCGATAAATGCTTTTAAAGCAAGATTAAAACTTTTTGGCTCACAATTGAAAAGACAAAATTTCAAACGTTTTCCATATTTAGAAAAACATATTAAACTTACTATTGAAAGTAATATTAAAGTGGTTTGTTCCTCCATCGGAAAATTTAAATAAAGAATTTGAGAGACGATTTGCTGATTGCAATAATGTTTATCCGATTTTTGAATTTATTTCATTTCCTTTTGGAAAATTCGATATCGGGAATATTTGAACAAATATGTCTAATAATTATCAAATTAATTAATCAGATCTAGAGTTAGAAATTTTAACAATACAATGAGATATAATTTTAAATGCACGTGTAAATGAAAATAATTTTTGGAATTGATTATCAGAAAAAAATAACCATTATTGAGATCGGTAACAATGACAATATTTACATTTTTTGGTTCCACTTATCTATGTGAAGCAGCCTTTTCTCAAATGAAATACATCCCAATTTTGTAGTTCTGTTGCTGATGACAACTTAATGGGTTTAGAACATCTGGACGTCGCCGTTTCGGCGTGGCCATTTTGGCGTAACCATTTGGACGTCAGACCATTTCACCGCCGGCCGCTTTGGCGTAGGCCATTTCAGCGTCGGGAATACCATTTTTAGTATGTGCGTTTCAAGTACCTAACAGAATTATTATTATAATAGTGGTGTAATTAATACACTCCGCTTCACTTGAATAGGTAATATATGTTTTATAGAAAGAAAGGCCTATAACTTTAGTTTTAGCGGTCACAAAAAGTACCTGTTAGTTTTGTTTGAAAGGCCATTTAAATGTGAATTAATAACGTGAAGAAGAAGAATTTACTTTTGATCTTTGGTTCAAATCAAAATTTTCTACATTCTCATAGAAAAAACGGAATTTATTTTGCGTCATTTGAATAGGTAAATTAGTTTTACCATCCTTGTTATCAGAAATGTGAGTTAAAAAGGACAATATGTTTATTGTTAGGATTAATTTGAATATTAACCTTTAAATTTTAGCTGCTGTTGATTCAATATGGGACGTGCAACCGCATTAACTTTAGCCGAAAAAGCGATAATTGAAGCTTTCGCAAGCCAGGATCATTCCAGATATGGAATTGCACAAAAACTTGGCAGAAGCTGGAACTTTGTCTACAAGTTTTTGCGCGACCCAAAATTTTACGAGAAATATATGAAAGGAAGGCAAAAAAGGGCTACAACAGAAGCTGATAGAAGGTTGATTCTAAGAGTGGCGTCCAATTCAAGTGACAGTGCGAAGAAAATCCGAGCAAAAAGTGGTGTAAACGCTAGTGTTTCTACTGTGAGAAGAGTCCTGAATAGTTCATAATATTAAGTCCTTAAGAAACTCCAAAAGAAGCCACCACTCAATGAACAAAGAAAGGAGGCACGTTTGGATTTTTGTCAAGAGCACATGTCTTGGAAGAACGAATGGAAGAAAGTGGTGTCTTCTGATGAAAAGAAATTTAATTTTGATGGCCCTGATGGGTTCAACTATTATTTTCACGATTTAAGAAAAGAGGAACGTGTTTTGGCTCGCCATCGTAGCCGTGAAGGGGGTGTGATGGTCTGGGGTTCAATAAGTTATTATGGAACTATTGAACTCGAGTTTCAGACGGCAAAAATGACCTCAGCTTCCTACAAGCAGACTTTGGAAAGGGCTTTTCCGAAATTTACAGACATTTTTGGACCAATTTCTTGGACTTACCAACATGACAATGCACCAATACACATTGTAAGAATAGTTAAAAATTGGATTAGCGAACAAAATGTAAATTTGCTTCAGTGGCCTGCCTACTCACCGGACCTTATGCCTACTTACCGGACCTTAATCCAATGGAAAACGTTTGGGGTTGGCTATCTCGCAAAATTTATGAATCTGGTCGGCAATTCGAAGATAAAAATACCTTGATAGCCGCCATAAACGAAGCATGGAGTCAAGTATCCCTAAACTACTTAGAAAGTTTATACGACAGCATGCCAAATCGATTATTTGAAACAATAAAGAGTAAGGAAGGTAGTACTTATTACTAGACGTCTAAATTTACTTATTGCTTTCAAAAACCACCAATGATTTGACATATTTCGCGTTTTCAGGTTATATTACCTATTCTAATGAATCGAAATTTAAAGGATCTTTTTTAAGCTATTTCGAAAAAATGCAAATAAAAAGTAAACTATTCAGAGTACATTCTTCATTTTTACCGATTTAATTAACTATTACATATCCTTAAAAACAAAATCATAACCAACTTTTTCTGAGAACCATGAAAAAAGTTATACGTGATTTTGTTTTCTAAAAATGTATTACCTATTCAAGTGAAGCGGAGTGTATTTTATATTAACATTAGTGTAATAAAAGTAAAGATGTAGTTTAAGGGATTTACTGCCAAAACTCTTACTGCTAATCTGTAAATATTTTGACACCATTAGAGAAATCAGTTAGTGTTTATTGTTATGGTGTTACATAATCTTCTACGGTAAGTATCTAAATAACATTTAAGGGATTTACTGAATTTTGAGACCATTAAAACTATACCTGTGCTTAAGCTGAATCCAGCGATTAGAAAAATTAATTAGTATTAATTGTTATGGTAGTAGTTGTAATATGCACTTGGCACCACTAAAATTAATTTTTCAGTGAATAGACGCCCTTGACACCACCCTAGTAAAATTTATGTGCGGCGTTGGTGTGCTCCATTGGTGGGAAGGGTGTAGGGGGGCGGGGGGTTGGCCAGACTAGGCCCCTTGTACGACGTCGCCCCTCCACCTGTGGATTCGTCGTTGACCCAGGTACAGTAAACGCCAAATCTAAAGAACCGGCGCACAACCTCAAATTCGTTTACTTAAAAATCGCCCCGCCCTTTCACAATTTCAACCTTGCCCTTGCTTACGGTCAGCAGCGTACAGGTAGATCATTGTTTGTTTATTCAAAATATACACGACAGTCACGACACTGGTTTACAACTTTCTAGGTAAGCTACCAATTCTATTCTATTGTAGGCGTGCTGTTAGCATCATAAATGCGCGTCCTTGGTTCTTTAGATTTGGCGTTTACTGTAGGTGCTTTAAATTTATAGAATAGGTAAATGAATCAAACGTATTTTTAAAACTGATGATATGCTAAAATTCGGCGGGCGTAATTTCGGCCGGTAATCCCTTGGCCTACCTGCATAAATCAAGGGGTACCATTTATGACAGGGGTAATTTCGGCCGAGGGGTTGATGTTTACGATGAGATTAAAATATTGGTAATTACGCTTAATAGTTTCTGTAAAATATTAATTGTGTATTTATTTGGAAATACCTAATCCTGTGTACCTGTCGGAAATACCTTTAATTTACTTATCTCTTTATTCTAATAACTATGTTGTACCTACTTAAGATTATTCCTTTAAATGTATAAAATTCACAAATAACAGGTATAAAATTATTATAGCTAGTCAGTATTATAACTTATCTTGAAGCTACTAGTCGATAGAAAGCATAAAATATATTATTTGTATACGATGGCATCAGTTTCAGTAATTAAGAGTTCACGCGGTTGTGACTTCCTAGTTGTAGAAAAGTTTCAGTTTTGTAAACAGGACGTATTAAAAAGAGGTGAAGTACGTTGGAGGTGTATAAAGAAAAATTTAAGATGTTTAGCCAAACTGTACACTGTTGGTGCGGAATACACAGTTACTAGAAGTGAATTAATCCACAACCACGAGTCCGATGAAACTACGTTGGAGAGAAAAATAGTGACGAGTTCATGCAAGCGCAAAGCTGAGGAAGACATATCGGAGAAACCTTGAAAAATTATTAAAAGCGTTCTTTCAAATCATTTGCCAGAGAATTTGTCATCGATAGATGTCAGTCTAAAGCTGGCTTTCCATTTGTGCAACTGCGCATGCATAATAGCCGCATGCGTCGGTAGCACGATCGAGGCGTGAATACGCAAGGAGAGGAGAGAGGCATGCAGAAAATCAGTGCGCACGAGATCGTTGCAATTGTGCGCGTGTATTCCTATCTGAGAGCGGGAGACATTTGCATCTATCTGCCTCGTGGTTAGTTTTGAGGCCTGGTTTCAGGCATATGTTACGTGTTTTTGTAAAGAATGGAGTGGTCAAACAAAAAATGCATTGAGTTTGTCGAAGACTATCGCCAATTTACATGTCTTTGGAAAGCATCTGATACAAATTATAAAGACAGAATTAAAAGGGGTGACGCTCAACAATATTTGGTTGATAAATATAAATTAGGAAATAGAAAAGCAGTGAATAACAAAATAAAAAGTTTCCGGTCATACTTTCATCGGCTTCATGCTGAATACAAAAGAAAACGAAGTGGAGATGGAAGAGATGATGTACTATCAGAGCCGAGCTGGTTTCTTTATAAATATTTATTATTTATTCTGGATGGTAAGGAGAATCGGTGTGGCAAAGAAACGTTTACGACTCTACGAGAGACATCATCAGAACAAGAACACTTTCAGGAGGATGAGCCGAACGGGGTAAGTTTGTAGTAGAGCATTTCTTTTTATTATTTAAGTACTTAAGCGAAACTTTTTATGGCATTTTTTAAATATAAATTGTTGGTCAAAACGTCTGTTAAAAAACCTGTAGACGCTTTATAAAAAAAAACAGTAAATTATTATTGTGACTGAATCGGATATAATATATTTTAGATAATACAAATAATTGTTAACACTTTATTACAAGTATACGTCTTGCCAAGGTACAGAACCTTCATGAGACATAAAATGTTTCATAAAACCGTCTCTTATAGCTTTTGCTTCTCTTGCCTGCAATGTCTTTTCTCCATCTTTCTTGTACCAAATGTCCATCTACGTCAGAGTCAAGAGTACATGGAGGGCAATAAAGGTGACATGACTGAGAACTTTGTCGCAGAAAATTGTGGATGTAAACACATGCAAGAACCACTTCTTCAATGGTATCAGTCTTCAGTTCAATCGGTGTTCGAAAAATTCTAAAAACTGATCTGAGTAATCCAAAAGCATTTTCCACTATGCGCCGAGCTCGTGACAATCGATAATTAAACACTCTTTTAGAGGATCCTATCAACAAATCAGTTGCATACGGTTTTAGAATATGTTTTGTTAATGGAAATGCATCGTCTGCGACAAAGACGTATGGTAGAACAATATCAGTTCCTGGTAAATTTTTTTGCTCTGGTAAATTGAGTACACCATCTCTTATAGCTGTATACAAAGAGCTATCAAGAAAAACCCCTCCATCAGACATTCGTCCCGGCCGTCCCACATTTACGTATCGAAAACAATAATTGGCATCAACAAGTGCAAAGAGAACTATACTAAATGTTCCTTTGTAGTTGTAATAAGAACTTCCAGAATTTGGAGGGCATTGAATAATAACGTGTTTCCCGTCAAGGGCACCCAGACAATGTGGAAAATGCCACCTTTCTTGGAAATGTTGAGCAATTTTCAACCACTTTCCTTTTGAGGTAGGAAGCTGAAACAAAAAGTCCCATTTAAAAATTACTTGAATATTTGATACAATAGGAAAAGTTTAATATTAGCACAATAAAATTAAATTATTCTATTTACAGAGTGAACACGACGAGGACAGAGACAGTCATCGCGAAAGGGATTCTCAATCAGGACAAATCTTTGCATCGCCTCCAGCAACATCAGTAACCCGAAAAGCTGAAAATAATGATATTATTTCTAAACAAGGTCCGTCTAAAAAAAGTACCAAAAAATGTGAAGACACGCAGAATAAACCTGCAGAGGAAGCCGTCGTATTACTAAGAAACGTTACCCAAAATATAAAAAATAAAGATCAAATCTCCTCTTTTGCCGAATACGTTGAATCTAGAATCCGGAACTTGAAACACCCTCGCACACAGGCGATTGCACAAATGCGAATAAACTCGATTCTATTTGAAATCGAAATGGAAGAACTTCGGGAACAACCATCTATTCATATTTCTTCTAATCAGGTTCCTACAAGCAAGTCTTATCCTACTGTCAATTCCAATTTATATATGTCCAGTACGAATAGTTATGCTGCCCCTATAGAAGTTGTACGCACTGACACTGGCAAAGAGTATCAAACACTCTCACCTGGACCAAGCAGCGGCTCCACCATTAGCTCCATTTTCTCACCAAGTACTGAACAATCCCAACATAGCTCACTCAATGAGCAGAATACAGTGGTTGCTAGTGAGGAAAGTTTTCATATGAAAGATTTTTTGAATTTTCAAGCTCTATCACATTAGCAACCTTAATGTAGATTTATGTTTTATAAATGGAAATTACATATGAAATAAAAATATTTTACAATAATTACAATAAATTATAAAACAGTTAAAAAATGCATACTTATCTTACCTGTACATATTAAATAAATAAATAAATTTTATTTGCTCACACTTACAATAAATATGTTTATGGTTGTCAAAAGAGAAAAAAAAACTATAGAAAAATTTGATATCTCTAAATAGAATAAAACATAGAAATACAAAATATGTTTAAAGATTACATATTGTTTAACATTTTTTATGCACAGAAAAATACTAAGAACATAAATATCACATAAAAAAATATAATATGACATATACAATTACATGGTGCACGTTGTCTGTTATTAAAACAGAAAGAACAAAATAAAAAATTAAAAAAATTGAAAAGATAAAATTCACATGGAAAAGTCTTCTGGAGTGGTGTCAAAGAACTCTTGAGTAGAGTAATATGCTTTATGTATTAGAATATTCTTAATAACTAGACTAAAGTTTTTTGATGTCAATTGTCTTATATTAGTAGGCAGATGATTAAATAATTTAAAACATAAATAATTCAACGGTTGTTGCGTTCTGTTTAGCCTATGGAAAGGAATTTTTATTAAGTCTTTTGATCTTGTGTTATATTCATGGATATCTGAGTGATTTTCAAAATGGTTGTTTTTAACATATAACAAACAGTGGTAAATAAAAATGGATGGAACCGTCAGTAGATTGTACTTTATAAATATTGGTTTGCAATGTTGTCTACAATCAGCATTTTCTAAAATTCTTAAAACTCTTTTTTGTATTTTAAAAATTCTGTCCGAATCAGTAGAATTTCCCCATAACAAAATACAATAAGATATTAAACTATAAAAATTACTGTAATAAAAAGTCAATGATGTAGAAAAGTTAGTTAACTCCATAAGTTTTCTGATTTGAAATGCTACTTTGTTTAATTTTCCTGCTAATTCATTAACATGATCTTTCCAATTAAGGCATGGATCTAGAAAAACACCCAATAATTTAACTGTTTGACTATTTGGATCCGAAAACTTGATTTTTTGGGTTTTATTTACATTTACACAAAGAGAATTGGAATTACACCAAATTACGGTGTCCTGTATAGCATCTTCACTAAGATGTTCTGATTGTAATGATGTTTGTCCTACGTTTACTGCTGTCGCATCATCAGCATAAAATACTTTTAATTTAGCAGAAATACTAGATGGCAAGTCATTAACAAATATTATAAAAAATATTGGACCTAATATTGATCCTTGGGGTACTCCAACTGATACGGGCAGAGCTTCAGATATGTCTCCATTACTCAATATAACTTTCTGATATCGATTACTTAGATATGACTGTAGCAGGTTTAACGCTTCGCCTCTAATGCCATAAAATTGTAGCTTTTCTAAAAGGTGCTCATGATTCACACAGTCAAAAGCCTTTGTTAAGTCAATCATTGTTGCACAAGGATGTTGTTTTTCGTCTACAGCTTCTAAAACCTTTTCAACAATTTTTATTCTTGTAGAACTTTCACAACAGCTAGAGCTACATCTTTTATTATGCGAGAGATACTTGGGGTTGAAACTTTAAAAGTGTACATTAAACTCGTGAAGCTATCACCACTCGCTGCATATCTCAAAAATATTGCTAGCCTTGTCGCCTCTGGAATTGCTTCACGAAAATAGGTGTTTTTTTTACATATTAGTGGGCCAACCAACGTCAAAAGTAATTCAAAATCAGTAGGTGACATCCGAGTGAAATTTCTAAAAAGGGAACTTTGCGCCAGCCGTACTTCATCCACGATATTCAAAGTTTCTTCCCTTCTTCGAAGATACGGGTTTACCCAGTATGAATGCTTCTTTCGTTTTTTTCGCTGATTATTATCATTAACTATAATTAGTACTGCCGCTGCAATTGCAACAGCTTGTTCATCACTTACGTTCGCCATTATCTCTTGGTACACACACAAACCGCGACAATTAGACGCATAAATGGAAATACCGTACACGCAACACGCAAATTGCAAGCAATGTAGCACATCTACGCAAGCGTATATTGCATGCACAGGTGGATGTGTAGTTGCATGCGCAGTTGCACAAATGGAAAGGCGGCTTAATAAGAAGAAATTTGTACAACAGACAACAGCCGCCGTAAGCTCTTACCAGCCCTGCCTAAGGATATTCACGATATACATTCTGTACTCGATAGTTATGGACCGAAAACCACAACAGGTGAAATTTTTTTTGTTTATTAACAGCACAGCTGATAATATCATTGTTTTTTCTTGCCATACAAATATAATAAGTTTATGTAAAATGAAAGATTTTTACATGGATGGCACATTTTCTTGTTGTACAAAATATTTTTATCAGTTATTTACCATCCATGGACTGGAAAATGGGCATTATGTTCCTCTTTTGTATTGTCTGTTGCCCAATAAGACCAGTGACACATATATGAGATTTTTTCTGTTGGTAAAATCTAAAATTTTTGAACTTTATAATATTGTTTTTGAACCGAAGGAGGTATTTGTGGATTTTGAAATCGCAATTCATAACGCATTAAAAGTTGTCTTTCCCAAAACCAAACTAAATGGTTGTAGATTCCACTTGCACCAGGCGTGGTATAGGAAAATACAATCATTAGGGTTAACCCAAATGTATAAAGATAAAAACTGCGAGGAAAGCAAATGGCTTACTCATACTTTTGGGCTAACTTATTTAGACCCCTCTGAAGTTGAAGATTGTTTCATATTTGATCTCATGTCATACAAACCGGACCATAAACTTATAGATAAATACGCAGACTATTTATTAGAAAACTACATAGCGCCAGAATCTCATTTTCCACCAAATATATGGGCATATGAAAACCCATCAATTAAAAGAACCACAAATGCCTGCGAATCATTCCATTCGCACTTTAATTCTAGTTTTTATTCAAGTCACCCTTCTATATTTATTTTTATAAAAAAATTAAAAGATTGTCAGATCGATGCATATTTAAAAATAAAAAATTTAAATATTCCAGCAAAAATTAAAGACAAACAAGTAAAAAACAAACTAAAATTTATCGAAAACATGGTAAATATGCTTCGATCTGACAATATTTCTAGAATTAATTTCGTTAAATCTGTATCACATCAAAACGTTTTTTAAAAATTTATAGTTTACCTAAGTTATAGAAATAAGTTGATGTAATAATTTTATTGAAATAAAGAAATATTTTAATATAAAGCATTCTGTTATTTTATTTGATTTGCGGCCGAAAATACCTATGAGATAAGGAAGCAACTTAAAACCTCCGGCCGAATTTACCTACCGGCTTTAGTACCTGCCCTTTTTCCGGCCGAAATTACATCCGCCCCCCGGTATAAAGAACACCAATAACAAGAAAAAAACGTAAAAAAATTTATATATTTTTTATTTAACGTTTTGCTTTTGAATATAAGAGAATTCTGTAAGAATCAGAGGTAATTGTTCAAAGTGAGTAAAAAACGAATAGTGTTGCGTAGATACAAGTAAGTTGGTTTTTTCCATAGTTTTTGAAGTAAAACTTCTTTAGCGACACTAGGAGTAAAAAAGTTATTCTAACGGACCTGACGTCATTCTAATAACAGAAACCGGAAACAAAACCTAATACTGACACGATTTTGCATGGGCGCCGGCAGCAGGGTGCAAGAGGGTGCGCTTGCACCCCCCTGCTATGAAAGAAAATACCTGAA
This sequence comes from Altica lythri, assembly GCA_964028335.1. Taxonomy (NCBI): domain Eukaryota; kingdom Metazoa; phylum Arthropoda; class Insecta; order Coleoptera; family Chrysomelidae; genus Altica; species Altica lythri. The sequence continues at coordinate 23,568,303 of OZ034806.1, read as the reverse complement.
TTTACCAGAAAATTATATATTTTTTTAATTTTTTTATTAAATTATTGTTTGAATAAAAACTAAAGGCGTCGCGGTTGCTGTCCAAATCATTCTACATTCTATATATATATATATTAGATCATAATAGTGTGTAGATGCAGATGTACCCCCTGAAAATAATCCTGCGGCGCTCATGCGATTTTGCCTCCTATATTAAATAAAATTAAATCTGTAATTGTATGAATTGACAGCTGATCATCTTGTCAATCGAAATACATTTCTTTATATAAATAGTTTTTTGTGTATAAAGTGTTTGTATTAAATATGAATAAACAATGTGGATTTATTAATGAAGAAAGTGATGAAAAAATATTGATTGAAAATGAGTGAATAGGTAGGTACTCTATATGCATAAATTTTATTTTTGGTGTGTAATTACACTATTTATACCTAATTATTTATACCTATTATTTATACCTAGCTATTTTCGTTTTATAGACTTAAAGAGCTAAAAAGAAAAAAAATTGTGAACGTCAAAGGGGATATTATAAGCGCCAGAAAGATTTGAAGAAAAATGACAAAAATGAAAAACTGACGAGACAGCCACATTCAATATGATTTGATTAAGTAAGTTTATATACATACATACATATTATGATAGTAAATAATTGTTTATACGGAATCTTTACGTTGAGTAAAGAAGCATGTTGCACGTTTTTGTTCATAAAATAATAATATTCAAAATATTTTAACACTTTCTTATACTTATTTTAGGTTTGGTTAGGTAGCCATAAAGGCCATAAAACCACTAGTCAAGATCGCTGATCTTTTACCACCAATAACAGATCCTTCGTAGACGTGAAGGAAACAAACTTAACTCAGGATTTTAAATTTTATGGAATATGCTATAAAATGCTACAAAATGAAATGGTTATCTAACTATCGAAGGCTCTTGTGTTGTGATGTATTACAATAAGGTAGATACAGCTACAAAATCACACATTCTAAACGTAATGTGTGTATATTTTTAATATTGTTTACCTATTATTGAAGCAAAACTTCTTTAGGCACGACTAGGGGTAGATTCTAACGGAAGATTCTGATGGAAGTAACTGTATAATTTCAGCTATGGGAGGAGTTTAAATTTTCGAAATTTATTTATGAAATTTTCAAACGGTTTCAAATACATTAATGGTATTTATAGACTAAAATCTATGTTTCACATTTTAGTTATAATAAACCTATTATTTCATATATAAAAAAAATAATGATAACTTTCAAATTCCTATTTCTAATGAATAATATAAATATAACATCTCATTTTTTTTGTAAAGTATATAGGCAATAAATATGATTGAAATGTAATTAAATATTTATTTTCCGATACGTACGTCAACAAGTTTTACTTCAATCGCGCGTAAAGGTTACACGCACACTCTTTTTTTTATATTTATTTAAAAAAATGTAACTTTTTTATTTCTGATATGTTGATGTGTTGTTTGTAGAAAAAATGGATTTAGATTTAATTAACAAAAGTCTTCTTTTAGAAGAATTCAAACAAAAACCTATTCAAAAGTTGAAGGAATTGGCAATAAATATTCCTAACAAAATTTATTCAGTAAAAGTAGTCTCATCTTACTTTGGAGAGACAGTTTTAATTGAATTAGAAAAACTAGTATATTGTGTGGCAAGGGGTAAAACAAGACGATTTCTGACTAGGGCGAGAGTTGAATGTCTTTGCTTTTCATAACACATGCGTTAAAACAGCGAGTTTTGGTTTCTGTAGCCAGTTGCAGTAAGACTATTTCAGACAAATAACACAGTTATATCTTGACAACGATTTAACGACAGCTGTCAGACAATTATGATTTTATTCGCTTTTGTTTATAACAAATGCGATTTTGACAGACTTGAAATAAAGACATGAATAATAAATAAATGAATGTGCCGGGCAGAAATAACAATGTTTCTCCCCTAGGGCAGAAAAAACTGTCAGTTCTTACTGACAGTTGCATTGGTCTGAAATTGTCTTGTTTCGACTGAAAAAACAGGGATCATAACAAGCTGTTCCAATGCATGTGATATAAAAAAATTGTTTTTCTTCCACATCGAGTAACATCAGGGCCCGTATTCTTGACTGTCTGGGAGAGGAGTGTTCCCGGGAACGTTAAACGAGAGTCCTTGTTCACTTCACTCCCGGGAAAGGTATTACCGTATTCTTGAACGCACGGGAATGTCTTTGAAAGTGCACAGTGTTGCCGCACTTACAACTGTCATTTATGTAGCAAAATTACGGTTAAAAATTAATTTTTATTTTTCTGTGTAAAAATTTTTGAATATAAAACCTCGTAAAAATTAATGTTCTGTAAGTAAAAAAAAAGAGTTTATTTAACCTACTATTTTGGATGTAATTTTTAATTATCATAAATTAAAACAGTAATAATTTAATGTCGTATGTACTCTGTACTCTGTACATACCAGTGTGTCACTGCTTTTACTTTTCTTCCTTTTATTTATGTTTGGAAGGACCGACTTGGGAGACCTACTGAAATTAGTATTTAAAAATAACTAAAATTTCTCCTAAGCCTCACTTGAATATAATTGGTTATTTTAACGCATTTTAACGCAAAAAATATATAACTGGACCTCAGAGCCAAAGGGTATTAAGTCCACTTTTTTTCATTTTTAAGGTTATCAAGTCTTCTAATGAATTATTGTTTCCCTTTCAAATGACATAACGTATTAAGTCCATTTTTTGTTTTATAAACAAAATATTGTTCTAGAATCTGTATTAAGTCCAGAAGTACACAGTGCCATATAATATTAAAGGTTCTTAATACCCTTTGGCCTTCAAATATCGAATTTCCGTTGGATATTAAGTCCAAATGTAAGGTTAATTTGACGGACTTAATATCTTGTTTCTTTTGACAGTTGAAATATTAATAAGTATTAAGTCCATATTGTGTCCATTTCGGCTGTAAACATTGTATCAAACATTTGCCACCAAAATATTCTAAGATATTTTTTGTGTATTTAAAGACAAGTTTTTAAAATTATATTACCTAATGGAATCTAGATCACATAGAATAGTGACTAGAGCACGGCAACTAGCCATACACAGTGAAAATGGAAATTACGGGATAACAGAAAGTCTAACTTCAAATTCGTCCCTATTTTCCGGTAAGTACCGACTTTTTTGAACATCCTACATCTTCCTTAGCTTTAACATTTTATATCCTAAAATAATGTTGAGTTAAACTTCTAATATTGTAATAAACTTATTACAATGTCTGTACTTTTTGTTTAAGGCCAGACAAATGAATCTGATGTCGGTAAGGTATTAGACTCAAATAATGAACACCTCCAAATTATTCAGGAGAGTATTGCAACTCCCGGCTGCAGTACTTTTATTAACTATGTGCAAGAAATAGATGAAGACAAACATAATAATACGAAAATAAATTCCGACGGTTGCCCTCAAATTTTGGATACACCTCTTGAAGATATATCAGGTAATTTATTATTTAATACAGTTGATGTGCATGTTAATTGGATTCAGATAATCAAAAGATTCCAGATCCGCACAACGAGCCTAGATGGTAGAGGGTAGCCTGGAGGGACGCGTGGGTGCAAGCTTTTCTTACAGAGTACCTTACGCGGGTCCGGTAGCTGGTATGCTAGCAGGCGCGCACATACTTTACTCCTGTAAGAAACTACGAAGATAAAGTTTTACAGCCACAGGACCATTCAGGCTACCCTCTAACAACCTGGCTTATTGTGTGGATACCCTAAGACAGGAAAAAACTAATACGCTATTACTTTTACCATTACTTGCAATTATCTATGAGAAATTGTACGTTTATAATAGGACAGGTTGTTTTTTGGATCTGTATCGTCCCTGCCATCGATGGACATAATCACATCTGAATCAGAAGTGTTTCTAGAACTTCAGCCAACTGACGACCTTGAACCTATTAATAATGCAGAAAGCGTTAGAGTTCTAGCGACGGGCTCTATTAATACTGAGGTTTCTATAAATGATGCTGACAAAAAAGTTATTCTTGTACGTCTGCCTAAGACAAACGATGATATGAACGACCCTGACTATATTGCTACATCTGATGGTGGAGAAAGCAGTAGTGTGGAAAGAGAAGAGCAGGAAGAGAGAGCGGAGCAGGAAAAAGAAACTGAGAGCAGAAAAGGTAAAAAGAGAAAAATAAACCCACAAACTTGGAAAAAAAACATCCGAATTGATAAAAGGGCAGCTGGAGAAGAGTACATTTCTGTCGGAAATAAAGTTATGAGAAAGAGAGAAATGAAGGCCCCCTGTGATGATTGTAGGATGAAATGTACTCAAAGAATAACAGAAGATGAACGTAAAATAATTTATTCCCACTTTTGGAGTAGTCAGATGAAAATAGACCAAAAAAGACAGTTTATTTGTAGCGCCATTGAAGAAACCCCTATAGAACGGGTTCGAGTTAGAACAGGGAGGCGCATTGGTGAACGGCAAACATCACTAAAATATTTTTTTACTGTAAACGGTAGAAGAATCCCTGTATGTCGAACTTTCTTCCTTACCACTTTGAGCATATCACAAACGACAATACGTTTTGCACTTGAAAAAAGGCAGGCTAGTGGAGTCGTAACATCAGATCAAAGAGGTAAGCACGAACCATCTAACAAAATTGGGCCAGAAATCAGGAATCTCATCAGAGAGCACATCAAAAAATTTCCATGTATAGAATCACATTATTACCGAAACAAGTCTACAAAAAAATATTTGGGAAGTCACCTTAATATCACACGTATGTACCAACTGTTTTGCGAAGAATGTGAGAGCTCTCATATGCCTGAAGAAGATATTCCAAAAGAATGGATATATCGAGACATTTTTAATTCAGAGTTTAATTTAGCTTTCAAAGAACCTGAAAATGACACTTGCGATGCGTGTGACGAATATAAGATTAAACTTAAAGCAGTGACTGCAGATGAAGAACGAAATGAAATTCAAAAGGAATATGACGCCCATCTACTGGATGCAGACAATAGGTATAAAACAAAAAGACAGAATAAAGAGGAATGTGATGTCAATAGTGCCAAAGTGTTGATGGTGGATTTGCAGAAATGTTTGCCAACCCCACTTCTCAAAAATGCTCAGAGTTTCTATTCTTTAAAGCTCTGGACATTTAATTTTACAGTGTATGATTCATCCACAAAATCTGCATCTTGCTACATTTGGGACGAATCTCAAGCTGGGCGTGGGGGCAATGAAATAGGATCATGTCTTAGAAAATACATTTTAAGCCTTAATTGTGAGATCAAAAAAATTATAATTTGGAGTGACAATTGTCCTTCACAGAATAGAAACATACAAATTATAATGTGTTATCTTTCAACATTATTAGAAAAACCTTCATTAGAATGCATCGAGCATAAGTATCTATTGAGAGGCCATACCCACATGGAAGTGGATACAATACATGCTCGCATTGAAAAGCAGATGAAAGCTACACCTCAGTTTTCTATTGTAACACCTTGGGATTGGCAGCAACTAATGCGGCTGTGTGGTCCGAAAATAAATGTTGAAGGAATGGAAATCACCGACTTTAAAAATTTAAATAATTTGTATAGCAATAGTGATTCACCTTACCAGAATATCAAGAAAACGGAACATGGTCAACATTTTTTGATCTCAAAAGTGGTACACATGAAATTTTTGAAGGAAAACCCCGGTGTGCTTTATTTTAAAACTAATTTTGAACAAGAACACTTTGAGCGGATTGACTTTAACAAGAATGTTTCAAAAAGATTATCTCGTAGGCTGCAAGACTCAAATAGCATTAACGAGTTTGAATTAACACCTTTGAGAAACGTTCCAAAACCAATATCAACTAAAAAATACAACGATTTGCAAAAATTACTTAAATGGATTCCCAAACAATTTCATTCGTACTTTCAAGGGCTACAACATGCCAATTTAAAGGAAGACGACTGATGTGCTGTAGGTGTAGTCGCCATGTTTAAAAATAACAATTATTATTAATGTAACAACAATAAAATATTTAAAAAGTATGTTTTTTCTTTCCACACAAAATATTATGTCCTCTTTCGTTCTATTATTTTCAAAGCTAAATGGTACTAAGTCACAAAATCTAATGTTATGTCACAATATATTAAGTCCATCTTTAGAGCCAAATGATATTAAGTACATTATTTCACAAAATAATCGTAAAACACAAAAAATTCCTAATTACTTGTGTTTTTAGTTTATCAAGTTCATCATTTCTTGTGTAAAATTTACGCACTCTGTTACACTAGCGATTAAATGGAAAAAACATCTGCTATCCAAACTTTAAAATGGACCTCCTAAACATTTTATGAAACAGGACTTAATACCCTTTGGTTCTGAGGTCCAGATTAAATATTTCCCAAACGAGAAACAGATGAAAGAAATATTAGAATTTATAATTCTTAAAAATGATAACACACAAAAAATAAAATTTGAGGTTAGATGTTAAAAATAAACAACGGGAGTGGATTTTCTCGTGGGTGACGGTAGGGGAACGCAAGTATTCCCGGGAACGTTGACTTCACAGTCACAGATTCAAGAATACGACACATATCGTTTTAAGGCGAACCACGCCCCTTTCCCGAGTAAGTTCTCCTCCCAGAAATTCAAGAATACGGGCCCAGATCATGTAATTGATTTGGGAAGCGGTCAGTACTCTTTGGTGTTTACTGGCGAGAAAGATTCCGAAAATGGAAATCCAACAACCCTTTTTAAATTTATTAAAAATTAAGAAAAGTAAAAAGAGAGAGGTAATAAACTTATCAATTTTTAATAATACGCTTACTTTTGTATATTTAATTTACAGAAAGCAATCTTTCCATAACTAACAACACCACCATCACCACCACCTCCAATTGGAACGCAGTGCTCTATTGTTATAATAATAATAATTAAAAAAGGTAAGAGAGACAGAAAAACGTACATATTTTTAAAATAAAAACATCTATTGCAATAACGAAATCTGATAAATTGTTAAAATCTATTTGTAAATTAAGAACAATTTTGTTCGATCATTGTACAGTAAGAGATGAGCAAATTTTGTTAAAACGTTTAAAGAAAGATAAAAGAATTCTTGATAGAACTATTCTAAATAAGAATAGTAACTTATATACCTATAGGAACTATAAGAACACTACAATCCAACGTAGGACATTTAAAATAATTATGTAGCAGTTGAGAGTTGAGACGGTAATGCGCCCGTAGATATGCAACCCTACCTGCTTCACCCACGCTACCGATCCAGTTTCAGTTCACGCCAATAGAGGACGCTAGTTGCGTAGGGTGCGGACGACGTAACCGAAGTCCACGTAAAGTAAAGGGTGCGATACGCTATGTTAGCAAATAACAACACAAAAGTTTCAACTTTGCAGTGATTTGAGCAACATATACGAACAGTGTGAAAGAAAGAAGCAAGGAAAAAGCATTGGGACTGATGAAACCAGTCCCAGACAAGGTAAGTTGTAGTTTGATACCTTTAAAACTAAAATCTAAAGAAAATCTTAACACAAAACCAAGAAACACCAAACGGTGGTGTCGCATGATTGCGGTCACAAAAGCCGTAGGTGAGCAACTAAATAGTCACACTAACACTACTAATACTAACGATTTAGACAATAAAAATAACAACACAACTATGAAACCCATAGTTAATACGAATACCACAGACATTGAGATGACAGAAAACGAATACATTACACCAAAAATAACGGTTAAACAACCACAAAATAACACAATTAACGTAACTAAAACAACAAACAAATTCGTAATTCTTACGAACGACACAACTAACTTACCAACGACAAGTGGTACAATTACTAATAACATTAATAAAGACAACAAAATAACAAACCTATCTGGATCCCACCAATAATAGTGAAGGACAAAATAAATAATTATTCTGAGTTTACAACGGAAATAAGAAAAACACTTGGACACAATTTCTTTTTAATCAAATTTAACAGGAATAACATTAAAATTATTTTAAAAAACAAACTTATGACAAGCCTTGAAAAAGAGAAAATAAATGGGTACTCCTATACACCTAAGGAAAACAAGGAAAAGAAAATTGTTCCTAAAACAGCACCAGGTATGGATCTAGAGATGCTTAACGAAGATCTCAAAATACAAAAAGTTAATGTTACAAATATTGTAACTCTTAAAAGTAAGCATGAAAATGCACACTCTTGCCTAGTATCAGTGCCACAAAGCACTTAAAAATTTCCTGGGAAAAGTACACACGGAAAAATGACTACACCCAATGCCACCGATGTCAATTATTCGGACACGGTGAGATATACTGATTTTCTACACCCAAGTGTGTAAAATGTGCAGGTAGTGCAGGTACACACCATGCCAAAGAATGTAAGCTAATAAGGAGCGAAAATGGCAAAACTAAATGTACTAACTGTAATGGTGAACACACAGCCAGCCAGGAATTTTGATACCGCATTCGTCATTCTTTTGGCTTTGTCTGTGTCAGTTTCCTCACAGAGATACGACAAGTTGGAAGTACACTATTTTAGTGTACTCTCTACCTAGTTTGTCTCTTATAAGAACGCAATAAAACATTCGTCAACTTAGCCTTGTTTTGTCAGTTCTACGAAAACTAGCCAAGTTTCGAAATAGCAAAAGTGGCAGAAACGAATCAAACGGTTCTTCCTAGAAGAAGTCCGAGATTCGTCGAAAGAATGACTTCCGTCACGATGTCTGACGAGCAATTTGCAGAGATGATGACCCTTGCGGCTAGTGCTAAAGCAAGCAGCCCCTTAGGTAGCTTTAGTAAATTTACAGCCCGATTCAATGGAAGTCGATGCCCCAGCATGGTTGAAAGTTTTGTCACAACGGCAAATATCTTTAAAGAGATTAAAAAGATTCAGGATGTTGACACATTGAAGGAAGGGAGTTAAAAGCGATGCAAGAACCTGGTTAGAGACACTCAACTCATCAGAAAAGCATTTTCACCATGTAAACCAGCATATCAGGTTTAAAACAGAAATTCAGTACCTAGAGACAGAGTCAAAACGTTCGCAGACCTTCTTCAAAAGTGTTGACAATGTGAAGACCTGAGAAGAGAAGCTGAAGTACTGATCCCGACAGGAAACTAAATCTACCCAATTAAATAAGCGAAAACCTGTTCGTTGTAATTTCTGTCACATACGAGGCCATAGCGCAGATGAATGTATAATCCGTTCACTTCTTATTCCTATCTCAGTAGACTATGCATTTTATTTCTTGGATTGGCACTTTATTTTGTTGGGTTGGAACCTAAACTAAAAACGTCCTGTCCTACTGTCGAAATATTGACAGCTCATATTATCAAAGGTTAAAATTTTTAAACATAGAAATATTCAAAAAGCAATGCCAAAAAAAATCAGTATAGCAATACACAACGACATAATTAAATGTTATGGTATGTTTAAGAAACAAAGCAACAGCAGCGAAAGTGTATTTAAATCATTTGGCTCAGATCTTTAACGTAAGTGCCTACCATTTCGCTATTTCTTTTAAATGAATCCTAGTTTGTGACAGCTAACATAAAGTTATATATTTTGCATTAGATTAATTGAGAGAGGTATTTGTAATGATTTTATAAATATGTATCACTTTTAAAATAAAGTTTATATTATTAACATAAAACATAACCTTTTTGTGACAGATACCATAACAAATTATAAACAACGTTGTCAGATTTCACATTTCGAAATTAAACATTTTTGTAACTATAATTTAATTCAAAATTTTGTTATTTTTAAATCTCATATCTACCTTTGTGTAACTGAGGTATATTTTTTGAAACTAATTAATATGACATATATTCTAAATGCCTAATTTTTTTAGATTAGTGTTTGGAAAATACGGAGAAAGTCGCAGATTAAGGAAGTAAAACTGATACATTTGAGAAGGTTATTTTAAAAAAAGACTTACAGCGACAGATTTGGATCTACCATTCTAAAAATGAACATTTTACTTTAGACTGATGCTAAACAGAATTTTGATTTCAAGGGGGATGCACTACAATATACAAACTTATAAAATTAATGGGATACAAATTTAAAAATGTAAATGGACGACATATTTTATATGAACAACGACACGTTAAAATTAGTAACATCACTTACATTCGGAAATATAAACAACTAAACAGTCTTACTGAGACAGTTACATTCGTGTACCTAGATGAAACATGGATCTATCATAATGGTAGTTCAGTGCGTGAGTTGGTTTACGATTCTGACCTGAAAATTAATCCAGCTCGTGTAAAATCCGAAGGAAAGCGATTTACTATTTTACACGCAGGGACTGATACTAGATTTTTGGAAGGATGTGACTTGTTACTAGACGCTTCGAATAAAGACTTTGACTATCACAAAAGTATGAATGGTGACCTTTTTAAAAACTGGGTTGTTAATCAACTCATTCCTGCACTATCTGTATTTCAAGAAAAATGTGTGGTGATCATGGACAACGCGCCATACCATTCAGTTCAGCTTAACAAACCACCCACTTTTTTAGCGAAAAAAAGCGATGATGCAGGAATGGTTGATTAACAATAACATTAGGTTTGACACAAAAATGACAAAGAAACAACTGTACTCAATAATCTTACCTTATAACACTGACGAAAAGACATATGTACCTAGTGGATGAAATTTTAAAACAACGAGGACATGAAATACTTCGACTACCACCATACCATTGTTATTACAATCCAATAGAACTAGCATGGGGATGTACTAAGACGTATTATAACAAACATAACATGTACTTATCTTGACCGGGATAGAGTTAAAAAAACTTGCGCATTGACTAAATGTACACCAGACATGTGGCAAAATTTTTGTAGACATACAGACGAACTTATTTTGGCAGATTGGACTACTTACATGGGAAACTGCTCACATGACAATATTCTTCCTTTAATTATTTCATTGGAGGAATCAGATTCCGATGATTCCGATTTTGGATTTGATAGTGACTCTGATTTTTTCAGAGAAATAATGGAAGAGGATTGATTATACAAATACAACGACAACATTGACACGTTACATCTAAATCTGCATCTGTATTTGCTTTTATCGAATTCATTAAAATATTTTTTTCATTGTATCTGTTTGAAAGCTTGTCTAACAAATATTAATTTTTCTGAAAAATTTCAGTTATAAAAAACATTATCAAAACATCTGCATATTTTAGTCAAATGCGACACCACCTTGGGCGGACCAGGAAAATCAAATTTTTACTGGAGTATAGTTTCTTTAATTAACCCATTGGATGTGAAATTTTATTATCCTACAGCCACTAATACAATAATGTCACACTACGATGCCATTTGGATGTAAAATAACAGACTTTAAAAAAGATGGATATAGAATTTGAGTACTGTGTTTTTATGTTAAACTCAAAACTGATAAAATAATTTTTTTTTTCCACTGCTTGAAAAATTTAAAAGTTATATTATACATTTGTAAAAAGGATTTTTTTACTATTGCTTGATTAATTTAAAAGTTGTATTAAACGTTTCTAGTTAATATATGTATATGTGCTACATTTTGAATTTTACTTATATTATTTATTTGCAATAAAATGTAAATATAAAAGTATATTTTTCTACAAGCATGCGTAAAACAACACTGTCCCGCACGCATTTTAGTTCAGAAAATATCTCTTTCTCTTTTTTTATTCAAAGAATATGTCCTCCAATAACCTTTTGGCAAATTATTGTATTATTACTTTTATCTTGTTGTACTACATACAAATAGTAAAACAAAAAAATCAAGATTATTTTGCATAAAAATACGGATTTTTAAAATGTTTGTTCTTAAAAAAATCATAATTTATTAAAACACCTCTGTAAACCTTACTCAAAGCAACAACAAACTTTAACTGTCACGATTTAAAAATTTGTTACAGTTTAAAATAAAATTTAAAAAATGTATAAAGTATCTCTTTTATGCTTGTAGCAAAAAATATTGATCCTAACTCTTGCGGAAATCAACTTTCCCGCACTTAACTGCTAGCCCGAACTTCGCGTCGTTCGGGCATTGGCAGTTAGCGTGCGGGAAAGAATAACTTTCCGTACTTGTTAATATAATAACTATTTTCGTTCTAGATCAATAAAATAATATGATAATTGACTATAAACAGGGATCTGTTCTGTGCAAAGGAATGTGTTATTTTGAATATCAGTCAAAATTCATGTGAATTTAAATAGACCATTCTTGGATATTAATACTACTTGCAGCAAAAACTGACGTATCTACTTTAGTATTCAATTTAATATTAAATACATTGACTTATTTTCTGCAAGTTTTAAGTTTGGTTTGCAGATTTAATTACTTAAGATATTTGTAATGAATACACATATTTTTATTGAAAACGTGACAACATCGTACTTACAATTAAGAAAACCACAGAACAGTAAACTCAGACGTGTATTATACAGGGTGAATTTCATGTTACTAACAGAGTCTACTGAGATAGGAATAAAAAAAGGAACGGATTATAGAAAGCGCATAGCAAAACTCGCACCGAGAGCTAATACCAATCCACCGCTAACAAAACAAGAAACCAATGTACAGCTCACGATCTTCTGTTACGGCTGTGGTAAACCTGGCTACTTTAGGAGTAACTGTCCACAATGTTCGACAAAAACCACAGAGGTTACTACGCAAGCGGTACACTTTTACTCTGTTAGTGCCCTGGCAAATTTCTGCACACAAGTACCTACTATACCACTTAAGGTAAATGGAACACAAGGCCAAGCACATGTAGACACTGCAGCAAAAACCTCCGTTGCTGGACAGTCACTATATGAATTACTAAAAGAATCAAAAATCTGCGTATTTAAGACACAAAAGACGACTGTGACCTTAGCCATCTTCGTCAAAAGATATCCTTAGTACGAACGCTGAAGTTAAGCTCGGTGGTCGAAAATTGCAAATAGAATTTGTAACCCTTCCAGATACCGAAGATAATAGGACACTATTGGGTATAGACTTTCTAGAAAAAGCAGAAATAATCCTTAATCTCGCACAAAGATGTTGGACCTTTGCTGATAGCTCTAACAAGTACTATGACTTTCTTAAACTAGAAACAGGGCCTACTCCGGACTTAATACACACAAGGCCAGATAAAGAGAATATCAGGAATAATAAGCCAGCAGACCGGAACGCAGCCCGTGTTGAAGTAGAAAGTTCGCCATTTTTGAATTTATATGTATCACCTCTTTCCGATAACGAAATTTCAGACATACCAAGGCAGGCATCAGACGCCTCTGTATTATACTGCTGTCAGTACGGATCCCAGATGGAAGAGACCCAAACAACACAAGTTCGTCAAGCAGCCAAAAATAGATTTGTTTAGCTGCAACCTCGCTCTTCAACCTAACGAAGCTACTGACCTAAGTACAGATAAAAGACAACGTCTATAAATAATTTATTGGACAAATTTCAAGATGTGTTTCTGAAAGAAGGGTTGCCAACGCCCTATGCAAAACACAGAATAAACACCGCCGATCACCCTTCCATTGATAAGTGCACCATACAGTCTCAACTCGTCTCGCAAAGCCATTTTAAGAAAGAAACTAGATGACATGTTGGCACAGGGGATCATTGCAGAAAGTGAAACTCCTTGGGTTGCGCCCGTGGTCCTTGTTCCTAAGAAAAACGGGGATTTACGAGTATGCGTCGACTTTCGTCGGCTTATTAGGGTTACCATTCCAGACCGATACCCCCTTCCACGAATAGACGATTTACTCCATGCCGCCAAGAGTTGTCCTTATATGTCAAGTCTGGACCTTCAATCAGGTTACTGGCAAATCGAAATCCATGAGGAAGACAGAGACAAAACTGGTTTCATATCGCCATTTGGAGTATATCGTTTTAATAAAATGGCTTTTGGACTAAGAAACGCGCCATCCACATTTTAGCGATTAATGGATCGATTTACGGCCACCTTAAAGGAAGTGTCAGTCCTAACCTATTTAGACGATTTAATCATAAGGTCATTAACGTTCGATCAACACTTAAGAGACTTGGAATTAGTATTCGAACACCTTCGATATTACAAACTAAGAGTAAACCAACCTAAATTCTATTATTATTATTATTATTATACCATTTGTTATCCAAGGCTTTAGTTTTTTGTGTTCTCTTATTGATATTGTATAGGTGGTTGTACATTGATTTATTAAATTCGTTACTATCTCAGAGAATATATTGTAAGTCATATCAAAGTTTTTATTAGAGATAACTTTTGCCCAGTCAATAGTTGAAATTAGCTTTGAAAACTTATTATCATCAATTTTTTTATATTTTTGTATCGTGGTTTACTGTTTGACATTTTGTTTTCATTGCAATAAATCGAAAAATAAATGGGAAAGTGATCAGTTAAGTTATAAGTTATAACGGATGCAATACTTTTTAATTCAGCCACTGTTTACTTTTTCCTTACGAAAATATGGTCTAAGCATGATGCAGATGTTGGGTCACTCTTGTATATGTATTTATATGGGACTCAAATCCGTGGGAGAGCAACATTGGTATGTAGTTATTACTGGACGCATCTAAATCGTCCAAAATATCAAAGTTTAAGTCTCCGATTATTATATCAAAGTGCTTTCTATTCATATTGCATAAAAATTTATCTGAGTCTTCCACAAACATCTTATCATTTGTGGCTGGCGATCTGTAACAAGCCATAACGTTTAAGAAAATGTTATCGATATGCAATGTTAAGAGTGATAATATGACCTGAGATTGGTTAAGTTTAATGTGATTAATATTAAAGTTAAGATTTATACGTACAAACAGCAACACACCATTACACTGATTTAGCGAACTTTTATTAAAGATGGTATTAAATCCTAGTATCGTAAAATCAGAATTTGAATAAACGAATCTTGTTTTTCCAAGTATTATGATGACAATTTTATTTAGGTTGCAGGGTGTCAAAAATATTAAGAATTTTTAAAAGAACATAGTGATCTTATAGCTACAAGAGCAGATAAAGGTAATACTATTGTTATTATGAAAAAAAGTCAATACATTGATCTTTCAAATTTACTACTAAATGACACAACTTATTATAAGAAAATTCAAAGAAATCCTTTATCTACTTTTCAACAAAAAGCACAAGCTCTAATTAAAGACATAATCTATATTTTAATGATTCAGAAAAAAAGATCCTTAAAGGAATTTCATCAATTACACCTAAATATTACGGCTTACCTAAAATTCATAAAAGCACTTTAAGTTTAAGACCTATTATATCTTCTATTAATTCTCCTAATGGAAAAATAGCACAATGGGTAACCAACATCATGACTATGGGATACAACTCTGATAATGAATATTTCATCAAAGATTCTTTTCAATTTGTTGAAATAATAAAAACTTTTCAATTACCTTCAGATTATATACTCATAAGCCTTGATGTTGTATCTTTATTTAGTAATATTCCAATTGAATAAGTTAAAAATAGCATTGTTAAACATTGGCCTAATTTACAATCTAATTGCAAAACTCCACTAAATGCTTTTCTTGAAATGGTACAATTTATCAGTGATACTTGTTATTTTTCTTTTAATGATCAATTATATAAACAAATTTTTGGCACACCAATGGGTAGCACTGTATCCCCAATTTTTGCACAGTATGTAATGGATGATTTGTTAGATTTTTGTAGTCCTTTACTACCTTTCCAACTTCCTTTTTTAAAAAAAATACGTAGATGATATAATTTGTGCGGTACCAGAGAATGGTATTGATTCCATCCTTGAAATATTTAATAATTATAACCAACATATAAGTTTCACAGTAGAAAAAGAAATTGATAGATCAGTACCATTCCTTGATTGTAAAGTTATAAGAAATACTGACAATTCAATTATATTAGACTGGTATGTGAAACCAACTTACTCTGGCCGATATATGAATTTTAACTCTTATCATCCTTTCAAAATGAAAACTAATTTAATTCTTGGCTTAAAATCTCGAATGGAAAAATTTAATATGGCTATATCTATTGAGAAGACACAATCACTTACAGTTAACAAGGAACCTAAGAGATGTAAACTAGCAGCAAACAACCAAAGTATTGAACAAGTCATGAACTTTAAATACCTAGGAGTTAACATCACCAGCAGCAGAAATCTCCAGAAGGAAGTCAAAACACAGACCAACAGAGCAACAATGATACCTGGATACTTACGCGACATTATCTGGAGGAACAAACACATGAGCATAGAAACTAAGGTAAGAATATATAAAACCTGTGTAAGACCAGTGATGACATATGCGATCGAGACTAGAGCAGAAACAACCACAACCAAGAAGCTCCTAAGAACAACTGAAATGAGAACGCTGAGGTACATTGCAGGCTATACTCTAAGAGCGTTTTCACACGGAAGCAATATATCGCGCGCAATAAATTGCTTCCGTGCGCTATATATTGCGAATGACTTTCACACAAGAAAAAATTGCTACAATAAATGGTACGACAGAATATCCGCTGTTGCATTTTTCTCATTAGTTTTGAATCAAGATGGAGAGAAGACGTAGAATTTTATTACTGGCTCTTTTACATCAAAGAAAAAAGAAAAATCAAAATAGAGAATATTGGGTGCACCCTATTATACGCAAAAGATATATGGAGGGTGCATTTTACACACTTTTTGATCAATTGCGAGAACATGAAGAAAAGTTTTTTAACTACTTTAGGATGAGTACATCAACATTCGATTTTCTTTTACATTCTTTGACAGATTCAATACAAAAAGCTGACACCACTATGAGGCTATGTGTACCACCTAAAGAAATGCTTGCACTTACTTTAAGGTAAGTTAATATTTTATATAAATATGTACCTGATACCAACTTGAAGTTTAGCAAGTATCCACCAATTTCCAGTGTAGTTCCAATTTCAAAACATGTATTGAGCCTTTTGTGATTAAATTTTGTTCCTAGCTTATAGATTTATAGGTCAAAATAGTCTACTGTAAAAATTCGAAACAGAATACCAAAAGAAGAACCGATTTATTTGCATAATTTACAGTTTAGAACTTTGATATAAAAAGTTACAGATTCAGATATGAATTTTCATTCCTATTCGGTGGAGACTGTAAGTGATGATAAGTAGGGGTTTCATACGATGACCATGACGACGTAGAAGGAGTGTTTGACGAAGGTCCAGGCGGAATTGTTACACCCTGTCTTTTAATTTCTTGAATTAAAGCCATGACTCTCATCCGGAAATCAAATTTCTGTTCTTCATTAAATTTTTTAACGTAAGGTGTTATCGAGGCAAAAAAACCAGCATCCTCATCTATTTCGGTTGATGTTTGGGGTTGGGCAGTTTCTTTTAAGGCTTTTAAAATAGCTTTATCAGTTTCATTCATTGTCGACCTTTGAGATCGTTTTGAAGGGCGAGGAGTTGGTGTGGAATCTGGATTAAAGTCCACTACTTCTGTTACGACATCGACTTCAGTTTCTTCTTCGTCAACTAAACTTGACTCAGTATCATCTTTTGTGAGAATTTTCGTTAGAAATTGTAACTGGTCATAGTAAATATATTTTTTGCCTCGTTTATCTCCACTTTTTTTTTTAAGTGAAAGAGCAAACGCATCACGAATATGTTTCCATTTTTCTTGTACGGCTTTTCCTGCAAATAATGTATAAAATATATTAACAGTATGCAATAAGAAAACAATTAAATACTTGTGATTAACTATTCCATTTTTTGTCATTTCTAGATATCTAGCAAGTGGAAGTACTTTCACCGATTTGCACTACAGCTATCGATTGGGAATATCAACCATAAGCCAAATTGTGCAGACGGTTTGTCAGCAGATTTGGCAGAATTTAAAAACACAATATTTAGGACTACCCACACTGGAAAAATGGCAGGAAATAGCAGCAAATTTTCAAAGGACGTCACATTTTCCTAACTGTATCGGTGCAGTCGATGGAAAGCAAAAATTTCGTCACAGTGGCTCCATGAATCTCAATTATAAGCATTACTTCTCTATTGTTTTGATGGCAGTGGTAGATTCCGATTATAAGTTTGTTTATGTAGATATAGGGGCATATGGCAAAGATTGTGATTCCTCAATATTTCAAGAAACTGTATTTTATAGAAAACTTAAAAATGGATCACTCAATGTTCCCAATCCAGTTCCATTACAGCAAGGTACTAACTTACCTTTTGTGTTGGTTGGAGACGAAGCTTTTGCCTTAGATGCGAATTTGCTACGGCCATTTGGAGGACATAACCTTACTGTCACTCAGAAAATATTCAATTATAGGTTAACTAGAGCTCGGAGGTTTGTGGAATGTACGTTTGGCATACTTGCTAACAAATGGCGAATTCTGCACAGACCTCTAAACGTTTCTAAAGAACTTGCCAAAGATATAGTGAAAGCAGTTGTTGTTTTACATAATTTGGTTCGCGAAAAAGATGGTTTGCGACAAAGCGATCTATATTTCGATCCTCGCAACCACGGGCTCGAAAACATAGGGAGAGGTGCAAGCATTAGGAGTGGAAGATATGCAAATGATGTTAGAGATACATTTGCAAACTACTTTATGAGCCCGGAAGGATCTTTGCCTTGGCAAATGGAAAAAATATGAAAAAAATTTGTATACGTCTTTATAAGTTAGATATCTAATAAAAAATTTAAGTATTTTACCTGCATTAAATTTTTCTTTGTCTCCCAAGGTCTCGTAGTCGTCTATAATAAACCCGCAAACCTCTTGCCATGCATTATTCTTTTTCACGCGGTCCTTGTATTCGTCTGCAGTTTTATCCCATAAACAAGGCCTTTGTTCTATACTTTCAATAAGGTCCAAAGGATCATTGAGAAAATCATATTTCATTTTCTTAGCCATAATAAAACACAAACACTCTTTTATAACCTTAAAAACGTTTGACACCCACCACCTGGCAACAATGTTTAGAAAAGAATGAACAAATTTCAGCTATATATCGCGCTTCGTGTGAAAACATGCATGGACTTGTTTCTGTTTCTACTATCGTCGCTATAAAATTTGGCGCGATTTCCGTAGGGAATATTGCGTGTCAACGCGATATAGCGCTATTGCTACCATAAAAAATATCGCATCGCGTAGTTGTGAAGACGATTCATTTAAAAGCATGTATTTCACTTACAGAGCGATATTGCTGCAATATATTGCGCGCGATATATTGCTCCGTGTGAAAACGCTCTAAGGGACCGAGAAAGGAACGAGTCAATAAGAGAACAATGCAGAGTACAGGATATCGTAAGATGGTCTAGACAAAGACGTAGGGCAGCGTTTCTCAACCTTTCAACATTCGCGACCCAATTTTCAAAAATTATTATTACCGCTTCCCCTTTCCCTAACACAATAGCAATGTGTGTATGCAATAGTAATGTACCTTAAGTAAGTATTTTGACGCTAAACTTACAGTTCAACCTTAATTACAAATCCTGCAACTTACCGAGAATAAGTAAATTGATATATGGCAACGCCGATTAAAGCCTCTCTTCGAGAGAAGTTCCGAGTTATTCCGAACATTCTCGACCGTCTGCGCGAACGTGTATACACGCTGCACAGAGATAATATATAATATATTATATTGTCTCTGACGCTGCATCTCATCAATTCTGGTCAGTCTCAGTCGAGTCAGTCGTTCTTTCTGTGATAAATCTATTGTGAATGCGTATGTTGTAATTTGCGTCTTAATTGCAGGTCGTATTAAAATATATTATCCCCAGCAGTCAATTTAAATTTATACAAAATCATGGATAAATTTTTAAGTGGGCGTAAGCGAGCATTCGATACTAGTGAAGCATCAACAAGTGCACAGGCAAGAGTAGTTCCAAAAATAAAATCAAGGAAATATTCTCAAAATTACTTAGATTTTGGGTTCACATGCACTGAAGTCAATGAAGAAGAGAGGCCTTTGTGTATCATTTGTTCAAAAACTTTAGCAGCAGATAGCATGAAACCTAATTTTGGTAACGCATCATAGTGAGTACGTTAACAAACCCCGAGAATTCTTCGAGTTAAAATTAAAATCATACGAAAAGCAAAAATCATTTTTAAAAAAAACTTTGACTGTGAATGAAAAAGCTTTACTTGCCTCTTATAAAGTTTCATATCAAATAGCCAGATGTAAGAAGCCTCACACCATTGGCGAGGAGCTTATTTTGCCAGCTGCAATTGAAATTGTAGAAACCATGTTTGGAGATAATTTTGCCAAAAAATTGGAGTCCATACCTCTATTAAATGATACGGTGATATAGCTGAAGATGTAGAAGATGTAGAGCATCAGCTACTCGGGAAGTTGCGAGACAAGTTGTTTTCACTTCAGCTTGATGAGGCAACAGACGGCAATAAAGATGCTCATCTTATTGCCTACGTTCGATTTTGTGATGGCATATCAGTAGTAGAAGAACTCCTTTTTTGCAAACCTATAGAACTGAAAGCAACAGCTCTAGCATTATTTGCTATCTTAGATGATTATATAATCGAGGCAAATATAGAGTGGAAGAATTGCGTCGGAATATGTACCGATGGGGCTCGTTCAATGTCCGGAAGGTTTGAAAGTATACAAGCCCTTGTAAAACAAAAATCTCCACTGTGCATCTGGACACATTGCATGATCCACAGAGAAGCTCTGGCTTCAAAAGAAATGTCTCCTGGCCTAAATATTGTGCTAACTACGGTTGTAAAAGTAGTTAATAACATAAAAATGAGACCTTTGAAAACTAGAATCTTTTCTGCACTTTGTAAAGATATGGGTGCAGTACATTCAGCATTACTATTCTATTGCGAGGCAAGATGGTTATCACGTGGGAAATGTTTGCAACGTGTTTTTGAATTAAGACATGAAATCGCCATTTTTCTAGAAGAAGAAAACCGACCGGAAGCCGAAATGTTTCGAGATGGTTTGTTTCTGATGAAATTGAGCTACTTGGTCGACATATTCGAGAAACTAAATATCTTGAACCTTCAGCTCCAAGGAACAAATACACATATATTGGATACGAGTGATAAAGTTAACGCTTTTTGTAGAAAATGGGATTTGTGGAGCAGAAATTTAAAGCAAAAAAACCTGGAAATGTTTGCAAATGTCGATGAATGTATTCAAACTTACAAGGCTGAACAACAACACGTGGAAGTTGTTATCATAACCATTGAAAATCATTTAGCCATGCTGACAAAGAATTTAAAAAAATATTTTCTTGCCAACGACAAATTAATACTTAATTACGAGTGGGTTAGGAATCCGTTTCAAATTACTCCCGAAGGGCTCTCAACTGCCGAAAAAGAAATCTTCATAGACTTAACGGCAAACGCCGAAATCAAGAAACAGTTTGATAATAAATCCCTCTTTGAATTTTGGGCAGGCGTGAACGATGAGTTTCAAGCACTGAAAACCAGAGCGTTTCGTATACTATTGCCATTTTCAACATCCTACCTTTGCGAAACAGGATTTTCTGCGGTGGCTGCTTTGAAGACCAAATATAGATCGCAGCTAAATGTAGAAAAAGAGCTCAGAGTGTCTATTTCTAATATTAAACCTTGTTTCGACAAGCTTTGCTCGGCCAAGCAGGCCCAAGGGAGTCACTAGTAATTATTATTTTTTTTTTAGGATTAATATTATTAAACTTATTTTTAATTTAGTATTGATAATTTTGTGTGCAGTATTAATACAGTCCTGTTTATAAGTGTCTACTAAATCGGTGTTAATGTGTATTTTATTTTTGATTATGTCAGAGTTTTGTTTTCCTTTTCTTTTAGTAAATTAGTAAATTATTCAATGTTAGTGTTTTTTTCTGATATGCTCGCCCCCCCATTAATATTAACACGCCCCCCTAGGGAGGCGCGCCCCATAGGTTGAGAAACGATGACGTAGGGAGTGGAGAGACCACGTCAACAGAATGGATGACGAGAGGCTCACAAAAATTGCAATGTCTGAAAAACCCAACACATCGAGACCGCCCGGGAGACCTCCAAAACGATGGTATGAAAGCTGGACATCGTATTCCCAAGACCCAACAGGAGGGTAAACTGTAGAAAGGAACAGGACTTTGTCCTAAACTAAGATGAAGAAGTAGAAAACCAGGATATACCAGAATTGTTACCGACACGCCCGAAATGGAAGAAATTAAACAGCGTAAGCAAAATAAATCTTCCAGATCAAAAGAAAAAATTAAACGGGAGGCAGTTAAGAAAGCGACACGACAAGTTTTTGATAGTGACTCTGATGATGCATCAGAGGAAGTTTTAATAAATGATGACAGCGATTCTGATGTATTAACGGAAGAGATTGCCAATTTTGAAGAAGAAGAACAATTTATTTCAAGGTCCTACGGTATAGGTGATTATGTTTTCGTTCAATTTCCGAAAAAGAAGGGCTTGACAGATTATCTCAAAAGATTCAACCGAGAGCGAATTCAAAATTGAATTTTATAAGCGTATCATGAGCAGCAATAAATTCATTAAAGAATCTGAACAAATATATGATGTTAATGACAGCGATTTGGTTATGAAGCTACCTCAACCAGTTCCAATGACAGGTTCTGGAAGATTATCTGAGCAGTTATGGTTTTAAATTGACTTCAATAAGGATTTTAATATAAAGTGAAAAAATGTTTCTGTATTTTATTCTTTCGTAATAAACGTTAATAGATACGTAATATATTTTTTTAAAGTATATGGAATTTAATGCTTCAAGGTACAAGACCTCGCGTTCCAAGGTACACGAACATCTTGTACCCTGCAACAGGATGAACCCATTTTTTTAATGCTCAATATCCATAGGAATATTTTTGTTTCGTTAATGATGATAAGGCACAATATAAAAGAAACCTTTCTTGTTACTTTAAAGAAAAAAGAATTCAAAAATCTTAATTTATTTAGAATATAGGACGAAAATGTTAAAAAGTGTTCCGAGGTACAACAGTCTCCCCTACTTAAACATTGCAATGTTTAATTTCCTGTCAGATCCAGGACTTTTTTCTCTAATCATTACTTCAATTAATAATTGTTTCAATCGTTATATGTTATAGGACCACGAAAAAAGTGACAGATTCTACACAGAATGTATGTTGCATTTGCCAAGAAGGTGAAAATATTAATGCTGCAAGTACCTCAACTCAAGTCAAAGAAAAATTGACTGAAGTGATTCGGGGCCTGGCAACTTTGAAAACAATCGCTACAAATTTAAAAAACAATGAACTCGTTAGTTTCTTTAATGTGGAAAAAAAGTACTTGTTCATTCAAGTTGTCGGAAAAGGTTTACTGAGCGTAAAAGTGTTTCAGCTGAAATGAACAAAATTGAATTATGTAAAAAATTATCTCTTAGTCCACCTAAATTAAAGTTAAGAAGATCTTCAGATTCTTTTTTTAACTGGAATCGCAATTGTTTTATTTGCAGTCAATCATTATTGTGACAAAAGAAAGTTAAACAGCGTTAAAATATATCTGTTCTTACTTCTTTTCACACCAAGCATAAATTAATTGATGTCATAAAAAACAAAAGAGATGAGTTTTCTCGATCCCTTCTTTTGAGGATAAATTCTGTAAATGATTTAAGATCTGTAAATGCACGATACCATCGTTCTTGTTATGCAAACATTATGAAACAGGAGAATACACCAGAAAAAAAAAATGGTCCACGAATTGTGAACACCAATCATGCTATGGATGAAATAATAGATTACATAAATAATAATCCCGATTGTCAGTTTACTTTGAATAAGTTTGTGAAGGCTGTGACTGGTAATTCGCCTGCTCCTCAGACTATTAAACGTCGATTAGAGGAATATTATGGAGAAGATCTTGTTGTGTCAAATTATGAAGGACAATTTACTCTTTTTTGTTTTAAGAAGAAACATCATAATATTTTGAATGAATCTTTTGTACAGTCTCAATTGGATGCTGAGAATGAAAATATTAAAAAAATTAAGGAGGTTGCAAATATAATTTACAACGACATTTGTAATGAAATATTTACCAATGATCATTATCCTCCTGGTGATCAAATGTTTTCCAAACAGCAATTAACAGATGTAATTCCTCAATCATTAAAATTATTTATTGAGTGAAATTATATACAAGAGTTCAAAGAAACGTAATTTTGACAATAACCTTGATAAAAAAATAACATCAATTGCACATGCAATTATGTCTGATGTAAGACCACGCTCTTTTTTATCGCCTCTTCAAGTTGGATTGAGTGTAACATTACATAGAAAATTTGGTTCCAGAAAATTCATAGGCATATGCCATGCTTTAGGTTTTTGTGCATCTTATTATGAAGCACAGTTATATGAAGCCTCAGAACCTTATCAAGATTCTGCTGTGTTAAGTAATCATCCATTCGTCCAGTTTGTTTTTGGCAATGCAGATTTTAACAAAGCAACTTTGACAGGTGAAGGAACTTTCCATAACCTAGGAGGAATTAGTATTGTAACTACGGCAGCTTCGATACAACCACGCCAATCCTTGCCGAGATTAAAATCTATACCTTATGAAGAAGATATTGCTGAGATAGGAGAAATAAAAGTTGAAGCATATACGAAATGTGGTGGTGAAGGATTAAGAAAAATAATAGCTGAAGTACAAGAAGAACATATAGAATTGAAGCCTACTTTTACAACACATCTAAATACACTTTGGATGTTTATGAAGCATGTTGAATCTAATAATTATCTCGGATGGATTGCTTTTATGCAAACCCTGACCACTGGATTGGAGTATGAACAATCAAAAATCGTGTTCTTACCATTTATTATTTCAAATTTAAGTGACTATAATACGTTATTTACTGCTATGAGATTTGCTATTTTCAGAGCTAGATCTATTAGCATGAATGCTTGTGTAATCACTTTTGATCAGCCGCTGTATATGAAAGCGCAAGATATAGCTTCTGCTGTAAATTTGGCCGATGATCTGACAGTAATTATTAAATTGGGAGCATTTCATATGTTGCTATCTTTTTTGGGGTGTATTGGTAATATCATGGCAGGGAGTGGCTTGAAAGAAATACTTTCAACTGTATACGCAAATAAAACATGCAATCAAATACTATGAGGACATAATTATTCTAGAGCCGTGCGTGCTCATAGTTTAGAGCAGTTGGCACTGTCAAAAATTGTTTTTGAGGAGCTTAAAAGTGATGAAAAATTCGCTGCATTTCAAGAAGGCTTCAAAGATTCGTCATTATTTTATTCTTTTAATTACACTGACGTAAAAGATAATGAAATATTCAAGGAATTATTCAATTTCTTTGAAAATAAATTGCTCGAGCTTGAAGAAAGAGGAAACACATATCACCGAAAATTTCGCTTATAGAATAAAGTTCTTGGTAGTTGGCAAATAACATCATTGACTAACCTCCTTCTTCCTGGACGCTTTCCCGATTGTTAACCACTTCAGATTTTTTAATATATGCGTCGTTAATACTTTCATTATATATATTATCTGCTACTTTAACCGCAATAACCCAACATTCTTAAGTTTAGATATGAAAGAGCAGCGTAATGATGGCGACTATTTGTTAAAAATCTTTACCACTATTGTTTAGTCTATAATTATACAACGATGAATAAAGACATATTTTTCCAGTCTAATCAGAGTTCCATGGCTAAATATATGTTAAATAGGAAAATGGTAAGAACAAATATAAAATTGTTTTAACTGGTACAGATATTTTTTTTTCGAATGTAAAGTTGCGAGATCGGCTACAAATCGTCTATGTAGATGAAATTCCTAAACTAGCGCACCCCATCAGCATCTTAGAGCTGGCTCTTAGAACAGGCTTGCGAGCTCGGGAGCGTCAATTGGGATTTATACATGGTAGATTGGGTACAGCGCTTTTTGTCAAAAAGATTGAATTTCAGAACATTTGGGATAAAGTATTTAAATGCCGAAAATTTCCGCAAGCACAATATCCGCTAAAACGAATTCATCCTTCTGTAGTTGACACTGGATTATAGTAGCCTCATAGAAGGAGACAATATCTTGAAGAATCGAATTATTGTATACTTCAAATAAAAAATTTTAATTTATCTGTAATATATAGAATAATAATCAAAACGAGTGTTTATTTCAAATGATATACAGATAAGGGTGTTTATTGTATTTTCGCGGTAAAAGGTTCCAATGACATTTAGCCAAAATAATATTTGCGTAGAAAAATCAATAACAGGTTATGGGTTTTCTTGATAATCTGAGGTATAAATACAGCGTGAAGGTTAGTTTTTCCTCAAAAGTCTTTCGATCATTATAATTGTGCAACCATCAAAAATTGTGAAAAATTTCAACGTAAGTACTTTATTAAATTAATTGTTATTTTTGGATATTTATTCTTCATATTTACAATTTTAGATAAATTTTTTAGACGCTATTAACAGCGAATGTTTAAAACTTGTTGAAAATAAACCCAAACTTAAAGTCAGAGAATTGCAATTAAATAAACCTCATAAAATTCCGAAAGCAAAATTATCGAAACATCGAAAATTTGGAGACTCCATTTTTCTCGAGTTAGAAAACTATGTAACATTTCTCCCCAAAAGGGTTACAAGCTCTATTGAATCACATCTGGACAAAATAAATGCAGGCGAATATTGTATTGCCTTCACCGGACTACAGAAAATACCAGGACTGAATGAACCGAGGACTTTGTTTTCAATTATAGAAAAGGTTGGTACATTTTCTGTATAAATTTATGAGTACTCGCACCCGCATAATGAAATAGCTCGGAATATAATTAGTACCATTTGCTTCTGCTTTTTTGGCAGTGGATTCTAAGAACAGCCAAGATAGCGGCTTCGGCGCCAAATGAGATGGTCACGATGTCAAAATGGAAATATCGATAAATTATATTTTGTAAGTAGCTTCTGATTTAAATAATATGAATTAGTTTGAAGCGAATAGTGATGCTTTGGTATCAGTAACCAACAAAGCATTAAAATTATTAAGGGCGGTAATGATCATCATAGAGATAGGTGGGTTAAACATCTTCATAAAACTATTAGACTTTGTAATAGGGCTCTGCTAAAACAGTGTCATTCAATTGGAACTCAAAGAAATCTAATTACAAATATTGGACATTTAAAGCGGTGCCGTGCTTTAATCAAACGTTTAGGTAAAAGAAAATTAGGTCGAGGGCTAAAGGGTAATCGAAGTGATCGAGTAGTTTGGGAAAATGTAAATTCTGCTTTTAAAAGTAGACTTTTAACTGGAGTTGTAATAAATTTACGCCATACAAATTTAGATGAATTTTTCGCTGACTCATTCAAAATTCTTAAATTAAAAATTAACTTTCTTTTCAAAAAAAATCAGACAATGAAAGTGAACGTATCATTTGCAGGGGAATTTATAAAAAGATCTGATAAAGATGATGAAAGTAAAGTAAACTTAAAATATTTAACAACAAAAAATGAAATTATTGATAAAGGTACAGACCTAAAAATATGGTTTCAGAATCACGTTGTTGAAAAAATTATTACTAAACTTTCGGACTACCCCGAGAGGGGGTCGGGGTGGGCATTGAATAAAATTGTTTCATTAGAGATAAACTTCAATAAATTAGAGATTGGTTTGGGAGCTTTATCCTTTATTAAATTACCAACTGAAATAGCTAAAAGGCGTGCTTGTGTTAACATAAAAAAATCGGATGAAGCGTGCTTTTTCTGGGCCGTTACATCAGCTTTACACCCAAGTAATACTAATAATTATAGAATGACATCATATCCGCATTATTCTCATGTTTTCAATGTTGAAGGTTTAACTATACCCATGCCAATATCTGAGATTTCTAAATTTGAAAAATTAAACAATATTTCTATAAACTTGTACGGTTTGGAACTCGAAAAGACTAAAAAGATTTCATTATTTACTGTCGTATCTTTTCGATTAACTAACTGTAAACTAGAGCAACATGTAAATTTATTACTAATTCAAAATAAGTATTACCCTAAAATAAATGCTTTCGAATCTCTTCCAACAGATCTAGTTGATGATGATGATGGTGATAAAACGGTTTATCATTATGTGTGGATTAAAAATTTATCTAGATTAGTATCTGCACAAATAAGTAAATCTAATACAAAAAGAAAATATATCTGCGATAGATGCCTGAATTATTTCTATAATAAACAAAAACTATACGATCATGAGGAAATTTGTGAAAAAGTTAACAGTTGTAAAATTTCGTTTCCGAAATATGATTTAATCCAATTTAAAAATCATATATATACTCAAAGAGTTCCTTTCATAGTGTATGCTGACTTTGAATCTTTGCTAGCTAAATATTCTGATGGTTCTCAATCTAATACTATTAAATATCAATATCATAAAGCTTACAGCACAGGTTATTATTTTAAATCATTTTATAATAATTCTTTAACATACTACGCTAGTGATACGGGTGATAGCTGTATAACATGGTTTGCATCTCAAATGAAAAATATTGCTACTTTGGTTAATTCTGAAATTAAAAAGATAATTCCATTAAAAGAGTCGGTCAGTCTTGAAGATGCTGAATTTTGCTATATATGCCATTTGCATTTCGATGGATCTTTTCGCGGATTTAGTTGTCAAGTTTGTAACCTAAATTATCGAAAGCAATATATAATACCAGTAGTATTTCATAATTTGTCTGGTTATGATGCCCATTTTATGATTCGAGATTTATCGAAGCTAGGCCAAATCACCTTACTTCCTATTAATAAAGAAAGATTTATTGATTCGTTTCGCTTTTTGGGAGCATCTCTGGATGAATTAGTGAAACTCTACACCCGAATGATTTAACCAATTTAAAGCAGGAATTTAAAAATTTAAATGATGATCAGTTCAAATTATTAACTAAAAAAGGAGTTTACCCCTACGATTATGTTGATTCAATGGAAAAATTGAACGATCAAGAATTGCCAAGCAAAGAGAGCTTTTACAATAAACTATATGATAAATGTATCGATAATGAGCAGTATGCTCATGCACAAAAAATTTGGTCAAGTTTCAATATAAATACACTAATGGAGTATTCAAATATTTATATGAAAACAGATATATTATTATTAGCAGATTGTTTTGAACTATTTAAAGAAAAATGTTACGAATCTCATGGATTAGATCCAGCATGGTATTATACCATGCCTGGATATACCTGGGAAGCAATGTTAAAATTTACTCGTTGCAATTTAGAACTGCTTAAAGACATTGATCAAGTATTATTTATTGAAAAAGGAATTCGAGGAGGAATATCAGTATGCATCAAGCGTTACTCAGAAGCGATCAATAAATATATGATGGATTATAATCCCTCTGAAGCATCAAAATATTTGCTCTTTATGGAAAAGCTATGTCTGAACCTCTTCCTTACGGAGGCTTTAAATGGGTTGACACTAATATAGACATAAATACTATTCCAGACGATGGTGATATTGGTTACATTCTTGAGGTCGATTTGCAAAACCCTCAGAAATTACATGACTATCATAGAGATTTACCGTTTTGTGCAGAACATCACATTCCACCAAATTCAAAATATTAAAAACTTTTACCCACGTTATATGATAAAAAGGATTATTCACTCCATTACCGCGCTTTAAAACAAGCTGTAGCGCATGGATTAATTATTAAAAAAATTCATCGAGTATTAAAATTCAAGCAGTCAAGGTGGTTGAAACCCTATATTGATCTTAACAATCATTATAGAACTTCAGCTACAAACGATTTCGAAAAGAAACTTTATAAAGACATAAAAAATGCTGTATTCGGTAATACGATGGAAAACATCGAATAGTTAAATTGTTACGAAAATGGGATGGAAGATATGGTGCAAAAAAATTTATTGCTAGTCCGGCATTTCATAGCCGCAAAATTTTTGATAAAGATTTAATTGCAGTAGAACTAAAAAAATTTGAAATCGTGTTTAATAAACCTCTATATATTGGCATGAGTGTTTTAGACATCTCTAAAACAGAAATGTATGATTTTCATTATGGGTTTATGTTACCTTATATGGGTAAAAGTAGGTGTAACTGAGCTTACTCGGATACTGATGGTTATTGAAGTAAAACTTCTTTAGCGACACTAGGAGTAAAAAAGTTATTCTAACGGACGTGACGTCATTCTAATAACAGAAACCGGAAACAAAACCTAATACTGACACGATTTTGCATGGGCGCCGGCATCAGGTTGCAAGAGGGTGCGCTTGTTCCCCCTGCTATGAAAGAAAATACCTGAATTTACCAGAAAATTACATATTTTTTTAATTTTTTTATTAAATTATTGTTTGAATAAAAACTAAAGGCGTCGCGGTTGCTGTCCAAATCATTCTACATTCTATATATATATTAGATCATAATAGTGTGTAGATGCAGATGCACCCCCTGAAAATAATCCTAGCGGCGCTCATGCGATTTTGCCTCCTATATGAAATAAAATTAAATCTGTAATTGTATGAATTGACAGCTGATCATCTTGTCAATCGAAATACATTGTATAAATAGTTTTTTGTGTATAAAGTGTTTGTATTAAATATGAATAAACAATGTGGATTTATTAATGAAGAAAGTGATGAAAAAATATTGATTGAAAATGAGTGATAGGTAGGTACTCTATATGCATAAATTTTATTTTTGGTGTGTAATTACACTATTTATACCTAATTATTTATACCTATTATTTATACCTAGCTATTTTCGTTTTATAGACTTAAAGAGCTAAAAAGAAAAATAAATTGTGAACGTCAAAGGGGATATTATAAGCGCCAGAAAGATTTGAAGAAAAATGACAAAAATGAAAAAATGAAGAGACAGCCACATTCATTATGATTTGATTAAGTAAGTTTATATACATACATACATATTATGATAGTAAATAATTGTTTATACGGAATCTTTACGTTGAGTAAAGAAGCATGTTGCACGTTTTTGTTCATAAAATAATAATATTCAAAATATTTTAACACTTTCTTATACTTATTTTAGGTTTGGTTAGGTAGCCATAAAGGCCATAAAACCACTGGTCAAGATGGCTGACCTTTGACCACCAATAACAGATCCTTCGTAGACGTGAAGGAAACAAACTTAACTCAGGATTTTAAATTTTATGGAATATGCTATAAAATGCTACAAAATGAAATGGTTATCTAACTATCGAAGGCTCTTGTGTTGTGATGTATTACAATAAGGTAGATACAGCTACAAAATCACACATTCTAAACGTAATGTGTGTATATTTTTAATATTGTTTACCTATTATTGAAGCAAAACTTCTTTAGGCACGACTAGGGGTAGATTCTAACGGAAGATTCTGATGGAAGTAACTGTATAATTTCAGCTATGGGAGGAGTTTAAATTTCCGAAATTTATTTATGAAATTTTCAAACGGTTTCAAATACATTAATGGTATTTATAGACTAAAATCTATGTTTCACATTTTAGTTATCATAAACCTATTATTTCATATATAAAAAAAATAATGATAACTATTTCTAATGAATAATATAAATATAACATCTCATTTTTTTTGTAAAGTATATAGGCAATAAATATGATTGAATTGTAATTAAATATTTATTTTCCGATCCGTACGTCAACAAGTTTTACTTCAATCGCGCGTAAAGGTTACACGCACACTCTTTTTTTATTTATATGAACTTCTTTGTGATGATGCATAAAAGGACATAATTCTATCAGACATTGATAAATTTGATACAAGCGATTAGCCTTCTTTTGGAATATACATTGCATTTACATCCATTATCCATATCATTGAATCATAACCAATATATAAACGATGATTGGGAAATTGGGGGGCGGATGCTAGAAACAGAAAGTTTGGAACATTAACATCGCATAAATTTTTCGTTAGGATTTGCTTTTTAGCGTTTTTTACAGTTGTTGACGTTGCAGTAGTTGCAGTTTTAGCTGTAGTAGAAGTATTTTTTACAGTTGTTGACGTTGCAGCAATAGTTGTAGTTTTAGGTGTAGTAGTTGTTGATATATTCTGAGTAGTTTTGTAATCGTATAAATATGAGAGAGCACGTTTATCATCATTACTGATAAATGAATATAATTTTTCCTGATACCAAGGAAACATAATCGAATTACTATCATCACTATGTGCTAGACCGAGTGTGTGCCCAATTTCGTGTATTAATACCATAAGAAAACGCATGAGCTAGTACTTTTCCCGAACCATCAAAATTTAGCGCACATTTGCGATTTCTTTGGCAATTTGTTCTAAAATAATGCTCTTCATCTACAATCACTATGGTTATGTCAGGTTTTGGAAGAGGTACGCTAACAGCTTCAAATACGAAATGAGAGCCCTTTTGCCAGATATCGAAAGCTTTTTTAGCTATCGCCTAATGTTCAGCTGCACCTTGCGGAAAATGCCATCTTAAGCGAGTTTTGTTCCATTTGTTTTGGTCAGAAAAAATTGTAAAATCATTTTCACCAAAACTACATCTGGGTCTAAACATTAGTTTTTTTGTTTCATCATCCAAAGTGCCAGTTACGTCTGATTTATATTTTTCTTGAAATTGTATCACTACAGATTTCGAATTAGAAATATCAGTGCCTTTTGTATGTAAGTAACCGAACCGTTTCAAATATTCTAACGCATATTGTTCAGTTATATTTTCAAAACTAGCTTTTTCAGAACTAACTACAAGAATAGGAAGAAGTAGTAACCACCTCAACATAGAATAAATGAAAAACATGTGTACTATGAAGTATTTTATTTATAATCATGTAAAATTTTAGATTTATAATAATAGAGATATTCTCTTAAAGCGTTACTTAATAAACTATCTGAAACATCGCAAAATGCTTGCAATTTTCTTAGTAAATCACTATGGGACTCGCACTTAAATAAACATTAAAAGAGCGAGAAAAATCTAGAGATTTCAAAAAATTTATTCTAGGTACCGTCAAATGGGGTAAAGTGAACACTATGGGGTAAAATTAACTCTAACAGGCCGAACTCGTTGATCGACCTTCAACGTCACGGTAAAACAGTGCTGCCGCGCCGCGACTTTATACAAGTTTACACAAGTGCACGAGGCGAATATTTAGTCTAGTGGATGGCATGTTTGAGGCTGGTAGGTTCGCTATTGCAGTTTTGTTTCAGTTCGTGTTTGCGGTAAAATTGTTGTTGGTTGAAAAGATTGACGTGCAGTAAGGAAAGTATACACCACACGGTTTTTTGGCTATTTGAGGTAATTATATACTGTATGTAGATCACAATATTCAGTGCGAGTTTACAAACAAAAAATTACACTAATATTTTTTTGCGGAATTATAAAAAATATCAACTTTGTGGGGTAAAGTGGATCACAGAATTTTGAAAGAAATTAGACATTAGATTGGAATATGTTTTCTTATTTTTGTTATTGTTGTTTTCAGAAATATGCCAAGAGTATATAAGAAGAAAATTGGGCCAGCCGGCAAAAAAAATTACAATGAAATATTTCTAATAAGGGCAGCGGCGGCGGTCAACAAAAGCACATTAAATGTCCGGGAAGCTGCAGAACAATATGGCGTACCATACACAACCTTGTACAACCGGGTTGCGTATTTCCACAGTATACTATCGTGCAGAGCAGGCTGTTTTCTGTGGAATGCGGACGTTTTGCTCCCGCCGTTTTGCCCCCACCGTTTCGTTCCCGCCGTTTCGCCCCCGCCGTTTCGCCCCCGACGCCGTTTCGCCCCCGACCGTTTCGCTTCCAAAATAATATTTATTATAATTTTTAGTGCAATACCTATTGTGAACTTGTTTTTGGTGCAAAATTAATTTAAAATTTAAAGTTCAAACTGCAAATGGTTAAGTGACGCTATAATCTGGATAATATTTTAAATGTTTTAAGAAGGATCTTTCTAAGGATTTCTGATGATAAGTTTTTAAAATATTAAACTCTAATTTGGTTTAATTGAATTTAGGTAGGTAATAAGAATTGAACTTTCTAATGAATTCTGATAAGTAAATACTAAACACTAATTTGATTTTAATTGCGGTTGTAATCGGGGTAAATCTAAAAACGGTATAGGTACTTACTCTGATTGGTTTTAAATATATTACTATAATCCGGATAATAGGTTTCAGGTAATTTGGGTAAATATAAATACGTTCAAATCAACCCCAAAAATATCAGTGGTTACTTTAGTTTTCTTTAGTGAGTATTATAGTGCATTAAATAATATTAACAAGATGAGTTTCGTCTTTTCAAACCGAGGAGGAAGAAAATTTGTTGACGAAGAAAACTACATTTACGTTTTTTCAAAATACACGAGCGACAAAGAACATTCCATTTGGGTATGTGAAAAACGTAAAGAATGTAATGGTAGAGTTTGGACCATTGGAAACACTATTAACGTTGCAAAGATGGTTACCGGACATACACATGCAGCACAAGCAGGAAAACCAGAGGCAATTCGCGTTTTATCAAAAATGAAAGAACGAGCTCAAAATAATAGAGAGAATCCACAGCAGATAATGGCAACTGTGTTAGAAAATGTACATTATAATGTGTTAACACTACTTCCAAAAAAAGATTCTCTTAGAAAAGTCATCCAGAGGAAAAGAAAAGATGAAGGCATGCCCCCAATGCCTACAAAATTGGAAAACTTGATTACGCCGAAATAGAAGACAAAGGCGAGCTCCTCTTTTTCCTTTGGAAATGTGGAATGTGCATGACAGAACCTTAAATGATCGTCACAGAACAAATAACCACGTAGAAGGCTGGCACCGCGGTTTCCAAACCATTTGCGGTAATTTATTTCCCAATATTTTCCATTTTGTAAATAGTTTAAAAAAACAACAGTCCCTACATAGGTACGAAATTTCACAGTTGCTGTTAGGTGTTAGAGCAACAGGTAACAAAAAATATGCTCGAGTTTCTGCACGAATAAAGAATATTGTTCAAAGTTACGGCACCATAGATATAAGTAATTATTTGTTAGGCATTGCTCAAAATTTTGAATTTTAAAATTGTATGTAAGACATATTTAATAAATAATATTCTTAAAATTATCTTTTATTTTCGGTGAACAAATGTTCAGGGGGCCAAACGTCCAGGGGGCCAAACGTTCAGGGGGCCAAACGTCCCAGAGGCGAAACGGCGGGGGCTAAACGGTGGGGGCTAAACGGTGGGGGCGAAATGTCACAGAACCGTTTTCTGTACCGTAGTAGGCTATGCATTGTCTTTTAGCGCACGCAGCATTACAATCTGTACTGCGATGCAGACATCGCTCTGCTCTGAAAGCTAGTATATTATGTAATCGCCAACAACGTATTTGTATATTACAAACTCTACCCAATTACAGACTACAGAGCTGATCACGCAATTAATACGGCCCACGCCCAATACCCAATTACAAAAGATTTCCTGTCTTCGCAAGTGCAGCATGCAACAAGCGTTTAGTTTACTTTGCTGTGGAGTTTGTTGTTGACATTGTGTTAGCAATGGACTGTGAGAACAAAATGTTTCACATCTTAAAAAACTTTTGCCATGAAGATGATCAGCTTCTTGGCTGAAATTTTATAGATTCAAATAATCATAACGTGGTTTTAAGATCGAAAAACAGAAGTGATAAAACAGCTAGTGAGTTTTGTGATCAATTCATAAAATCATTCAGTGAAGCTACATTCACGAATTGGATTGTTCGATATACTTATCCCAACGCTCAAAAATTTGAGTTTAAAAAAGTGTTTAAGTGCCAACATAACGACTTTAATAAAGTAAAACAAAATAAACACAGCGATAGCCGTATACGAAATAAGAATTGCAATGCCACTATAATTATTTTATATAAGAAGACTAATCGAAATACTTTAAAAAACGACCCTCTTCTAAAGAAAGGGTTACCTAAATGTTGTTACAACGGTAAGTTTAAGATTTGTGTAAACATTGCAAAAACACTTAAATTTTTTGGTGACACAATATAGATAGATACCTATCTATCCATTATTTATTTTTTCTACTACCGGGCGTAAAACACATACTTTACACACGCTGCGGTTTTTACTTTTTTTTAACTTTTTTTTCACTAGTGCGTAAAGTAAAATATTTCAAAAACGGGACAAATTAACAAAATAGGTAATATTTTATTTTAAATTGTCATTTATATTATCTATCTAAGAGAAGTTAAATTATTATTGCTAATATTTAGTGTCTAACAAATTATTAACAGTTTTTTTTATATTTCTATCATAGTTTTCCTTAAATGTCATCAATTTAATTTAAAGTAAACAGATAGGCGTTTTGACATTTCTGCATAATAGGAATTTATTCCTGAGATAACTTGATAAACAAAAAATTAATTTAAAGATTGAGGTGGAGATATATACATTTTAATAAGTTTGAGAAAGATAGAAATAGCAGTTTATACCTAATATAAAATGTTACATAAGTAGTATATTAATTTCTACAGTTTATTCAGTATATTATAAAACCTAACTTTTGTAATTCTAGGCTTAGTGGACATTAGTTGACAAAATGTACGGTAGTAGAAAAAATATTCGCCATTTCTTCTTGCAGCTGCCAAAACTGGAGCCATACCATTAGCTTGCCTTTTTCACTCAGACCAAAGTGAGGCAAATTATACTTTGGTTTTTAACCTACTGCGGGAATCTTTAGGTGCTGAGGGTTTCAATGGACTTGGCTATCCAAAAATCATAATGACGGACCATTCTACAGCGGAGAGAAATGCATTACGGACGGTTTTTCCCGAATCTATTGTCCTTTTGTGCTCGTTTCATTTTTGTCAAGCGTTTTGGAGATGGTTGTGGCAGGCTGATCATATGATTGCTAAAGAACATCGCCCATTAATAATGAGAAAATTTCAAAAACTATTATATGCTATTACCAGAGAAGAATTGGAATCTGAGTATAATACCTTTATGTGTGACGAAATTATTTTGTTATATGAAAATTTAATAATCCACTTGAAGAAGCTATGGAATCGAAAAGAAGAATGGGCCCTGTGTTTCAGAAGTGCCTTGTCAACAATGGACAAAACACAAATAACTATGCTGAGGCATCTATAAGAATTTTTAAAGACCTTATTCTAGAACGTTGTAAGGCATTTAACAGTTGTGCTTTGGTCGAATTTGTCTGTAACGTATTTGAAAATTATCACAAAAGGCATTTATTGTCGTTTGCCAATTACAGCAAAAACAAAAACGAACTTATTCACAATAAATTGCGTTTAAAAGCAAAATATTTAAACGTTAAACAATATCAAGAAACTATTTACGGAGTTTGTTCGGAAAAATACAATCATTTAATTTACAACGTTGATACTGAGACGGCCACCTGTGATTGCCCAAATGGTCAAGGAGGAAGATTTTGTAAACATCTTTGTGCTGTGGAACTTTACTCTTCTTTCTCTTTATCGTCCGCTCCATCACTGTCAGTTGAAGACCGAAAGGAGTTGGCACGAATTGCTTTAGGTGAGGAAATACCAACGGATTTTTTTGAAGATATGATGGTGGTGCCTACCGATGAGTACCAAAAACAAGACATACCTTGTGTGATGGAGGCAAGCTATGCACAGGAATGGGAATCGCAAACAAATCTAAAAAATGTAGCTACTGATATTCAAGATCTCTGTATCGATGAACTTTCGCAGAATATTACAAGAATTTTAAAAGTAATTGAAGAAAATAAGTCAGTAGAAATGAGCAATGCCGTTAAAAAATTTAATCATAAAATAAGTAAACTAACGACCCCTTCGGATATAATAAGCTTTTTTCATAACATTAAAAGCGTTCAAAGACAGAGGAACATAAGAGTTCAACCAACCTCTATAAGCCGGAGGAAAGTTCGACCTGGGATGACTTCGGGTGCTAAATCGATACAAGCTGGAAGACCAGCAAATTCCTCCATTACAAAAAGGAGGCCTAACGTGAGATCGCTATCGAAAAATATTACAAAGAATAGGCCCAATGCTAAGTCTCATTAAGTAGGTACCTACTCGTCCACAGCAGTAAATATTTCCGTTTTTAATTTGATGCTTATTATTAAGTTTTGTAATATGACTTATTTTATTATAATATTTATTTCAATGTTTTTGATAATAAAAATGCGTTATGTTGTTTTATGTTTCGCAGTAATATTATTATTCTTATTCTTTTGTTTCAATGTTTATTATAATAAAAATGCGTTATGATTATGTTTCGTAATAATATTATTTTGTAACCTTTATTTCAATCTTTATTATAATAAAAATGCATTATGTTTATTTTCTTTTGTAATAATATTAAAAAATAAAAATAATAGTTTTTTAGTTTTTTATCAAAAACATCCGACAAAGTTTAGTTCAATCTACCCTCCATTTGAAAAAAAAATATTACGATATATTCATTATATTGTTCCATTTAGATTAAACACCAATTTTCTGAAATTCTCAGAATTCACCTTTTCTAGTGGTCAATCTGAAGGGCACAATAATACACCTATATAATTGGAATATATTTTTTTACCAATAGAGGTTTGATTAAAATAAACTTTAATGGACGTTTTTGATAAAAAAAAACTAAGTCTGCCTAAATCAATAGATTTTTTTATTCGAAACTTATATAGGTACCATTGAAGTTCATTTGCAATACCTTTCTGTAAAAAATATATGAATAATAATTGTGTCCTCAGGAATTGAAACAAAATATTCGAGATTAAAAGATTTCGATAAAAACATCCCTCAACTGCACAGAACTAACTCAACTGTTATAAAATAAGTGCTGCTAGTTTCAAGTAATTAGGTATCTACCTATAACGAATAATTTCACATTTCTGGAATCGAGTAGAGTTTGTAGTATACAAATGCGCCATTTGCGATTTCATAATATACTACGTTTCAGAGCAGAGAGATGTCTGCATCGCAGTACAGATTGTATGCAGCATGCGCTTAAAAAGGCGGACCAAATCCTACTACGGTACAGACAGCGGCCTGCTCTGTGTAGTAGTATACTATGGAAATACGCAACCGGGTTCATGGTAAGCATCCTTTAAAATATGGCAGACAGCCGGTTTTGCCGGAGGCTGAGGAAAAATTACTAGTTGATGGCTTACTTATTTGTGCAAACTGGGGGTTTCCATTAAAATTAACCGACATAAGATTAATTGTTCACCAATATCTAAATAATCTGGGGCGCCGAGAGAAAAGATTTACAGATAATTTACCGGGTTTGGATTGGTTTGGGGCATTTATGGCAAGAAACCCTAATCTAACAATAAAATTGGCTGAAAACACTAAAAGAGTTAGAGCATCCGTCGACTATGAGATGCTTAATAATTATTTTTCAGAGCTTCAAAAAACTATGGAAAATGTACCACCATGTAACGTCATAAATTATGATGAAAGCAATTTTGTCGATGACCCTTGCTCAGTAAGGGTTGTCGTAAAACGCGGGGTAAAACATGCACATAGGATAATAGATACGTCTAAAACAAGCACCAGCGTAATGTTTGCGATATCGGGAAGTGGAGCATTATTGCCCCCATACATAGTTTATAAAGCCAAACATCTTTACCCTGGGTGTTCAGAAGGCGGCTATCCAGGAAGCAGATACAGCAGAACCACCAGTGGATGGTTCGATTCTGCAATATTTGAAGATTGGTTCCTCAATATTCTTATCCCGCACACAAAAAATTTGGTTGGGCCTAAGGTGTTAATAGGCGATAATTTGAGTAGCCATCTAACTCTTAGCGTTATTCAAGCATGCGAATCCAATGACATTCGTTTTGTATTATTGCCCTCAAATTCCACCCACTTATTACAGCCACTTGATGTGGCCTATTTTCGGCCCCTGAAGGCTGCATGGCGAAATGTATTGGAGGCATGGAAGCAGAAAAACCGGGGGGTTATTCCAAAGACCGTGTTTTCACGGCTTTTAAAAGAGGCAATCGAGAAAGTTGGTGTGAATTCTGAAAAAAATTCGATTTCAGGATTTAAGGCGTGTGGAATAATTCCGTTTAACCCCAACGCTGTCCTTTGCAAAATTCCTAGAAATGTAGGCGGAAATGTCCCTATGGAAGATCCCATGGAAAAAGCCTGGTCCGATGCCCTTGTAAGTCACTTAGAGTCTTACAGAGCAGGACCCAAGGATGGTATCCAAAAACGCGGGAAAAAAATGGCGGTTCCTGCAGGTAAAAGCATCTTAGCCAGAGATATTATCAGATCCTTGGAAGACGAAACAGACGAAGACAACATCCTGGAAAATCCTGAAAGCCCATTGGAAGCAAACTCAGACTCTGACGGAGAAGAGGATAAAGAAAATAATGGTGATGTGAGTGAAATTGACCTACCGTGCTTTAATCGTGCGGAAAAAAATTTAGAAATCGGTGATTACGTAATAGTGAATTTTTTTACAAATAAACGTGACAGAATATTTGTTGGCAAAATAGAAAATTTGGTTGGAAAAAATGAGTTTGTCATAAATGCATTAAGAAAACAAAACGGCAAAAAAACATATTGTTGCTGACATAACAACTGTCAATAGGGAACAAATTGTACAAAAATTAACTTTCAGCAGTGTCAAACGTGGAAAACAATTATTTTTGAATGCGGATTTCTCTTCAGTAGAATAATTTTGTTGGGTTAATGTTTAATTTTGATTATTTATTTTTGTTTATTTTGAGTTAATTTTTTTAATTTAATTTATTTTATTTAAATCTTTTGTTTTTTACGTTTTAAAGTGTATTAGCCATTAACTTTTCTATTAAGACTAAAAAGTTTGTTTGGCTAGATTAAGAATAAAAATTTGTTTTGTATTTAATAAACAGTTTAAAACCCCTATAAAGTTTGTTTTATTTCTTTTTTACCAAATTGGTTTTGGAAAACTAATTTTTAAAACGATATTTAGTTATCCACTTTACCCCACACATTTTTAAAATGAATTTTACGTAAAAATTTACATGTTGTCCACTTTACCCCTATGCATGGGGTAAAGTGGATCAACATTTGACCGTTAATAGTTTAAAAATTATAAACAAAAAAAAGCTAAAATTTGGCAATATTAAAGGGAAGGTACTAAAGATTCTAAATATTAGTGCTCCAAAGATTTGTGTACGTCTTTACCGAAATATTTTTAAAAAACCTATAATTCATTTGCGTGAAGAATTTCCTCAACATCATTTTTGGATAAAATTAAATCACAATTGTGTTTTCTAACTAATACGTATTGAAGCCCATCAAGTACCATCCTAGTAATAAAGCAGTAATCCCCACACTTATCCCACACTTATCCCATTCAGAATTACTGAAGGAAATCCTGTTGTAAGGGGTGTGATGCAGAGACACTGTAACAGAAGGACAAAGTTTTCTAGCTGGACTTAAACCACAATC
Organism: Altica lythri; assembly: GCA_964028335.1. Lineage (NCBI taxonomy): Eukaryota > Metazoa > Arthropoda > Insecta > Coleoptera > Chrysomelidae > Altica > Altica lythri. The sequence continues at coordinate 23,526,901 of OZ034806.1, read as the reverse complement.
AATTTCAAATACTCCAATCGGGAATTTAGCTTCTAACTTTGCTTGCTCCTCATGCATGTTTAAAATATTATCTAATCTTGTTTCATAATCTTCAACATTAAAAAATGTTGAACCATAACCACTTTCTTGACTACACATGATGTCTGCAGAAAAGAATGCTGAAGTTTCTATATTTATATCAGGCTCAAAAATTGTTTTTCATACTTTTAAGAGTAGGAAACTTGTTTTTTCCTGAGAAAACTTGTTTTTTCCTGTGCCCGAACAGCAAAAACAGGAAATAGATAAAGTTGTTATCTGCTACTTTAACCACAATAAGAAGTTTAAATCATATCTATCTAGACTTGTTGAAGCTTGTTGGTCATATCTGATGATTCGTACTTCGTAACAATAAGTTTTATATAACATCAGCTTTATCAATCCAAGTTTTATGTTTGGAATCAAAACCGAGCTATTTAACATAGATTTTATTCCCTTTTCGTCTTAGTACTTTCTCCACTAAATAGACATCTGGAACTACAGTTTTCTGCAATTCATCTTAATAAAAAGCTCCTCTAATTGGTAGCCCTTGGATGTCCTCCAAAAGATATGTTACTGGATTGGTTATATTAACTTTTACAATTTTAAATACTTCAGTTGTCCAATTCGGTGTATAACCTTTTTCAAACACATGCTTCATCTTTGATATACGTACTATATCGCCAACTTTGAATTTTCCTTGTCCTGCGATTTTCACATGGCTATATGCATTACTTAGAATAATTTTTTCGTTGAATTTATTTACTTTTGAGGGTTTGTAACCCGTAGTTCGATGTTTAGTTTCATTGTATTCCTTAGTAATTACCGGTAAAATATTTATCCAACGGTAGGAGCCATGCAAACTAAATTATGTATACACATGTACTTTGAAATCTATGACAACCATAATCATTTTATACCCTTTATTCTGATCCAGGAACGAACGCATTTTAGCTAAGTCCATCTGCCACAAGTCACTTAACCCCTTAACAATGATACGTCGTCGGGGGTAGTTTTTTCGTGCATATCTGTGCAACTCCTTAACAAGTTGAATTTTTTGTTTTGATGGCGGCATGTTCATACCTATATTTTTTGCTTAATAGCTGCTAATTCTCTATTTATATTGGTTGCGATTGTAGACAATTGCACAAAATTATCGTTCAACAATGAGGTTTTGCTGATGATAATTTTTTCCAAACTGGTTTCTGTGTTTTTTAAATCACTGCGCAGAAACGTCTTTGCTCTAGATACTGTATCATCAACGTATTTCTTAGTTGCTAAGTCCCTGGCGGACTTTGGCGGATCTGTTGAGATTATTTTGTTAATTTCAGACGTTTTAACTGCCAATAAACCAATTTTGTTTTGTAAATTTGTATTTAGTGTTTCAATTTTATTTAGTTTATTCCCAAGAGGAGCTAATTCCGAATGAAGATCTTTATTTCATATATCGATTTGATCATTAAATATATTTTTAAAATTATTTTCAATTTGAGTTAATCCAGCAATATTACTAATAATGCTCCTGCGTACAGTTGATTTGCCCCCAAACTTATCGAGAGACATTCTGTAAATGAATGAATTGTTGGGTAGTAATTAGTATATAATATCAGCCTCTCGGAGTTCATTAATGTTGGCAACATCGTTGGAAGTATTTCCAGCTTCCTTGGAGGCAATCAAAAATTTTAAACGATCGCATAATTCGTTTACATCATCCCAATAAATATACTCTATCGGAGCATCATTGTAAGTTAACTTCATACCAATGCCTGATGTTTTACGTCGTAAAGCAATCAGAGGTTTTAAAACGCTCATGTACTTAAATCTCTGCGTTCCTTTGAGATGACCCCGAGCATTTCTATGAGGATTTGTTAATTCTGGTAAGGTTTTGTAATTCTGTAAATCAGTATTATTGTAATTCTGTGGCTCATCGTAGAATATTAACTCATACAAGCCCGGAGTACCTCTTATCTGTTTATCGCCCGTCGCGCGTCGTTATAAACCCATTTGTTTTATCAAAGTCAATATATTTCTGACCAAGAAGCCATTTGGAAGTTTGAGCATCATAAACAGGTCCATAAATTTTATCAACATTATCCGCTTTCGCCCAATAAGAAGTAATATACGGATGAAGCATTGGAGGATACTGATCTAAGTATTCCTGCATACCTTCAGCAGAAATGTCATCACCATCAATATCACGCTTAAATTCGGGCATTTGCTCGTAAAATACATCTTCTTCATTATTGTTGCTGCTCTCAGCAAGATTTTCAAGTTTTTGGAATTTAGGATTTTTTTCTTCATATGATTGATTAGGTTCTTCAAATTTTGATATCGGTTTCTCGTTTTTATTCAGTTCAATCGGTGAGCTTATGGTTTGATTAAAAACTTTTGTTGTTGGTTGCTCTTCTTCCATCAGTTTAGATGGTTGGTTTAATGTTTGATTAGAAACTTTAGAAGATTTCGCAATTTTCTCGAGAGGCTCAGATATCGGTTTACATAAATTATTCAAGGTGCTATCCTCATCCGTTCTATTTAGTTTAAGAGCTAAGTATTTTTCTCGAATTGCTCGTTTAAGCTCAGCAATTTTTCGCTTTCGAATAACATCTATGTCGCTGTACATCATGGTTGGAAGTAATCAACAGTGAACGGTATTCAAATTTTTATGTACGTATCAAATCCATAACGATATCTACCGCTGTTAAGATCACACTCTTTAACTATTACCAATGTACCATATTTGCCGTTGTTCCAACATTCGGAACATATCTTTTTAAAATAATCAAAAGCCATATCGGGAGACACATGTTCATCGAATACATGTTTAAGGTTTATTTCATCTTGTTTAAACAATACAATCATATTGCATTTTAGAATATGTTTGCGTAAGATATGCCGCGAGTTATAGCTACGCCACTGGCAGACCCATACAGTAAGAAGATGCAACATCCGCAACAGATACCAGAAGTTGCAAACTCAGCCTTTTCAAGTTATCTCAAACAGACTTTACATTTTATATTTCTATTCATTATAAATTCATTCTGACATAATCTATACAAAAGAAAAGACCTATTTTATATTATATTATATTTTATACTTGTAAAATAATAAAAATTATTTTTAAAAAGCCTTTTTCGAAAACACAACATTTAAGTGGCGCAGTCAGTAGGATTTTTCGTAGAAAATCCATCGTGGAAATTCGTGAGTTTTAACTCTTTAACGGAAAATCGTACCAAATAATTTCGAACAAGTTATTCGAACTTTTAAAAATTAAAAGGTGTTTCAAACTTTTGAACTATCCATTGTGTTGGTGATCTGAATTCTATCGAAGATATTCAATCGACGAAAAAGGAAAATAGATGTGGTAAGTGATATTTATTTTTATTCATGTCAGAATCCTCTTCTCCTATTGAATCCATTAGTGAAAACAATAACGACGAAGAGTTAGATATTTTAAGTTCTTTTGCAAATTTAAACGTTAGCGAAAATTTAAGTAATATTTATAATATTATAATTACACCTGAAAACAATTTAAATATGACTCAACCTAATACAACTCAACGAACACCCGTTCTTGATATTAAAAATTTAAGTATAATTCCTCAATTTAATGGAGATATAACAAAATTACATAGATTTATTGAAGCTAGTGAAACAATTTTATTTTAAATCATTATTGGAATAGAGATGAGGCAGGTTGTTTTCAAAACCATTTACTTCTGAATGGTATTTTAAGTAAATTAGATGGTAGGGCTGGAGAAATTATAGCCATATCAGGCCACAACGATTGGGCCAGAATAAAAAATACTTTAATACAGAATTTCGGGGATCAAAGAGACGAAAACTGTCTTAATCAAGATTTAGTAAATCTTATGCAAAAAGCAAACGAATCACCGTATCAATTTCATGAAAAGGTAATTCATTTGTTAAACACGATTTGTAATTATATAGATTTGCATCATGTTGGACAAGAACGTGAATATAAACGTGAATTTTTTACTAAACAAGCTTTAAAAACATTTTTAGCTGGTTTAAGAGAACCCTTAGGGCCTATAATTAGAGCTATGAGACCCCAATCTTTAGAACAAGCAGTACAATATATTAGAGAGGAAGATAATATTAAATATTATCAAAAAGGAAATAGTCATGCTAATGTCCATACAAGCCAACCAAAAAAATCAAATTTTAATTTTCAACAACCCCAAAGATCAAACTTTAACTTCCAACAACCCCAAAGATCAAACTTTAATTATCAACAACCCCAAAGACCAAATTTCAATTTCCAACAATCTCAAAGACCAAACTTTGATTTTCAACAATCTTATACTAACACACAACCCCAAAATAACTACCAATTTCAGAGAGGACCCATAAGTATGCAAAGATATCAACGTCCTCCAACTCAAAGATTTCCTACACATAACCAAGCCTTTGGAAAACTCCCTACAAACGTTTGGAAACCGAATAAAAATTCTGTTCAACCCAAACCTACACCTATGAGTGTTACGACAACACCACAATTTAGAGTTAATCATTCTCAAAATAATAACCAAAAACCTAATTTTACATCTGAAGAATTATTTAATACTGAACATGAAACCTATGAAGAACAAGAATTTTTCGACGATACAGAACAAGTTCTTGACGAACAAGATTATGAATACGACAATGACGATCAAAACCAAAATTTTCAGGAAACACAAAACCCCAACGAAAAGACATAATCGAAGTTAATATTTCAACTAATAAAAAAGAACTTCCATACATAGAAATTTCAAATCCGAAATTAAAACTATTAATCGACACAGGTTCCACCAAATCATTTTTAAACCCTAAATTAGCAAAACTTTATTATAAAAATAATATAAATTATGAACCATTTATTGTTTCCGGTGTTTTTCAATCCTCCAAGCATAACTTTTGTGCTGAAATTCCTGTCTTTTCTGAATTTAATCAAAATGATCGTATGAAATTTTACTTATTTGACTTTCATAAACAATTTGACGGACTTATTGGTCTTGACAATTTAAAAATACTTAAAGCCAGTTTAGACTTTAAGAAATCGAAATTAAATACTCCATATGCCAGTATATCGATTAAGTACCATGAATCAAACATTTCTTCAATATTCAAACAAAAAATAGACCCTTTGTCATGCGTTTTAACTAAAATTCCAGTTTCTCAAAATTCAGGCGATATTATAATTCCTAAACAAATTATTCAACATTGTGAAATACCCAGTACAATCTCTAAATCTTACAATGGATTTGCTTTTGTAGAAATTTATAATCGTACCAATGACGAAATTATTCTCACCCTGGACTCTAAAATTGAAACAATACCCCTTAATGATAATCAATACGAACTATATCATGCCGAAATATTACCTTTAGACAATGACAGAAAACCCGACATAGAACAATTAATTCGTACATCACACATGAACGACGAAGAAAAAAGTAACATCCTAAAAATTTGTAAAAAATATTCTAGTCTATTTCATAGTGATGGTCAACCCCTGACTTTCACAAATCAAGTAAAACATTCAATAAAAACTAAAGATGAGCTATACGTATACAGTAAATCGTATAGATATCCATTTATTCATAAACCAGAAGTGGAACAACAAATTAAATCAATGTTGGATCAACAAATTATTAGACCCAGTAATTCACCGTGGTCATCCCCTATTTGGGTTGTACCCAAGAAAGCAGATAGCTCTGGTAAGAAAAAGTGGAGAATTGTAGTAGACTACCGCAAGCTCAACGAAAAAACCATCGATGATCGTTACCCCTTGCCTAATATAACGGATATTCTAGACAAGCTAGGTAAATGTAACTATTTTAGTACCCTTGATCTAGCAAGCGGCTTTCATCAAATTGAGACGCACCCAGATGACATCCCTAAGACCGCATTTAATGTAGAAAATGGGCATTATGAATATGTTCGTATGCCTTTTGGTCTTAAAAACGCCCCTGCAACCTTTCAAAGGGTTATGGATGACGTTTTGCGAGGACTCCAAAATGTAATTTGTCTTGTATACCTCGACGACATAATAATTTTTTCGACTTCTCTTCAAGAACACATGGTAAATTTAGATAAAGTTTTTAAACGCTTAAAAGAAAGCAATTTTAAAATACAGTTAGATAAATGTGAATTTTTAAAAAAGGAAACCGCCTATTTAGGACACATTGTAACAAACGAAGGTGTAAAGCCTAACCCAGACAAAATTATTGCAATTAAAAATTATCCAATTCCAAAAACTACCCGCGAAATTAAAGGCTTTCTCGGTTTATTAGGCTATTACAGACGATTTATCAAAGACTTTGCACGTATTACAAAACCATTGACATTATGTTTGAAAAAAGACGCTAAAATTGAACATACTCCAGAATTCATTAAATGTTTTGAAAATTGTAAAGACCTTCTTACTAACGAACCGATATTACAATATCCGGACTTTACTAAAGACTTTATACTAACAACTGACGCTAGCAACGTAGCTATTGGTGGAGTACTTTCACAACTTTCCAATGGATGTGATAAGCCTGTTGCTTATACATCAAGAACTCTAAACCAATCCGAACAAAATTACAGCACGATAGAAAAAGAACTTCTCGCAATAGTGCATTGTACAAAATATTTTAGACCTTATTTATTTGGTAGAAAGTTCAAAATTATTACCGACCATAAACCTTTACAATGGCTTATGTCATTAAAGGAACCTAACTCACGTCTTGTGAGGTGGCGTCTAAAATTACAAGAATTTGACTATACCATCGAATATAAAAAAGGTAAACTTAATACCAATGCAGATGCACTATCTCGCATAGAAATTCACTGTAATGAATTTTTTGAACACATGAAGAAATTTAACGAAAGTTTTTCAAATAATGCAGACAGAAACAATATCGATATTGACACCGAATCTGTAGCCGTAAACGTTGATGAAAACGAGATCAACGAAAATATAATTGATGAGGATAATGGAAACGAAACCGTCATTAACGAGGATAATGGAAACGAAACCATCATTAACGAGGATAATGAAAATGAAAATAATGACGAAGGACATACTGTGCATTCTAGTGCCGAAGATCCAATATTAGGTATGCCAATTTCAGAAAAATCTTTAAATTCGTTCGATCATCAAGTAATAATAGATTTTGTTTTACATTCTGCAGTTAGACCTAAAATAGAATAGTTATTTATGAAACAGTTCGTGAAGTATGCTTTTTGCGCACGTACGCGATGTTTAGTGCACGAGCGAAGCGAGTGCTATATATCGCGTAAGTGCGCAAAAAGCACTTCACGCACAGTTTCATACAATATTTTATCTACGATAAACAAATAAAAAATAATTACAAATTCAAATTTGAAAATTTAAACTACAAAACCGTCAGAATAACTTTTGTTGAAATTTAATGCTCTCATAGCAACACCATGACAACGCGAATGCTAAAGATATTTGATTATATGAAGGTGTGTCAAAAACAGTGCGAAAAAGTAAATCCCATTTAAAATACATTGTTACTTCACGCACACTTTTAATCCTTCACGCACTGCTGTCTATAATGACAGTTTTCACGAACTAAAAATTGATACATAATATGAGGTAGAGTAGATAAAATATTTTCCCTAACAAAAAACGACTTCACGTACAAATTTCAAAAAACAATATTGCTGATGATACAATACGTATATTCAAAAACTATATTGATCCAAAATTCACACACGCCATATATTTCAAAAACGATACATTCCTCCCTCAAATACTCGAAATATTAAGAAAAACTTTTAAAAATTCAGCCTATAAACTAGTAAAATGTAACTTTTTACTAGAAGATGTAATCGATAGAGATCGACAACATGCACTGATAAGAAATTATCATGAAGGCAAAACAAACCACCGAGGCATACTAGAAACAGAGACCAGACTTAAACGTACATATTATTGGCCTAAAATGAAAAATGACTTGACAGAATTTATTAACCGTTGTGACATTTGTCAAATGAATAAATACGACCGTAATCCCCCAAATCAAAAATTAGCAATCACAGCTACCCCTTCAAAACCTTTTGAAATAATTTTTGCTGACACATTCGCCAGCCAAGGTCAAAAATACCTTACAATAATAGACACATTTTCAAAATATGGTCAGGCTTATCCCCTTTCAGGACTCTCAGGATTAGAAGTAGTTAAAGCTTTTATTACATTCATGACACATCATGGACTACCAACATTAGTAACCATGGACAATGGTACAGAACTAAAAAATTCCGTAGTTCAAGAATTTTTCGACATGCATAAAGTCAAAGTTCATTACGTTACAGTTAATAGTACTCAATCTAAAGGACCAATAGAGAGATTTCATTCCACACTCATAGAACATCTGCGAATAATCAGAGAAAAGAATAATGGCAAAATCGACATCTTAAACCAAATGCCTTATGCGATACTAGGTTACAACAACACTATACACTCTGTGACTAAACAAAAACCTATAGACATAATTAATGGCCATATTAACACCAAAGACCCATTCGACATTGACATTAATCAAAAATTAATAAATAATTATGTACAAGAACATCGCGACAAAACGAAAGAGATCTACAGAGAATTAAATAAAAAATTAATTGAACAAAAAGAAAAAACTATTAATTACCATAATAAAGACCGACAAGAACCACTTGAGTATGTAAAAGACTCCGACGCTTACAGGAAAAACACGACACTTGTAAGAAATAAACTTAATAGAAAATTCACTAAAGTTAACGTAATTGAAAACCAAACCTTAAAAATACAAACTCCTAATCGACTTTTACATAAACAATCCTTAAGACGACCCAAAAATAATACAAAACAATTTTTACAGGCACCTAACGACGATCCTGTTCCTGGTTGTTCGACTAGCCGATTTCCAGAAGATCAGTCTAACCAACCTTAAAAATAATCCTGGTATCCTTCCTTACAAATTAGGCACCGCCAAAGTAAAATCCAGTATACACACATTCCTACACTATATTGACTTAGAACCTATTAAAAATGAATTTGACATTATAAAAACATCCTATGAAAATGCTACTGACGCAATTCAACGAGGATTAAGTCATCCTTACTATACAGAACTTGAAAATTTCGATCGCGCTCTTCTTTTCCAAATTAAAATTACGGAACAAAAACTTCAGTCACTATTACCTGCTCATAGAACTAAAAGAGGACTCATAGATGGACTAGGAACCATAATTAAATGTATCACAGGAAATCTTGATTCCAACGATGCAAAACATTATGACCAAGTTTTGTCTGAGTTACAAAATAATCAAAAAGAAATAGTAGTAGCATTAAATAGACAAATTTCAATATCAAAAACCATTGTAGGAAATTTTAATCACACTGTATCCTTAATAAAAAGTAATCAGGAAGTAATAACTTCAGGATTAAATTCCATCCGAACAGATTTAAATATATTTATATTTGAATTTGAAGATTTTCTTGTAACCAGAAATATTTTAGACCAAATAAGTTTAAGCATAAATGCTCACGAACTTTTTTTTCCCCAACTTTAAAGGGTAGCGTGCAAATATGGCAACATGTGGATGCTTGAAAATCACTTTCTTGCTGTGGGGTCATGTTTATATCATATGGACATAAAAATACCGTTGAAACATCCTCAGCAAGCTGATTCATTTCATCAGCAAACCGCTGCATACAATCATATCCTCTATATGATCGATAGAAAGAGAGAGAATCATCGTATGAACATTTGAAGTAATAACCAACGGCTGCAGGGATGTGTTCTTGGTAAGCGGTCTTTTCCGCGCATGGCTTTAAAACACTTTCTAGATCAGCGTATACAGCAAAAGGGGCTTTTATTTTGTTTTTAAAATTCTTAAATTTGAGCATCTTTTTATTCTCTTCAGGCATCCTAATAGCAGTATCATTCTTTTTTATACAGTCTTCAACATGTTTAACAAGTTTACTGTCTGAACTAAAGTAATGTAAACATCTATCACAAAAATATTTTCTATGGTTCTTCTGACTTAGTTGGCTAGATAAAAGTCTAGAAAGATTTTTTATCCAGACGTAATGATATCTAGTTGGATTAGAATAGTCATCTTGAATAAGAAGTAAATTTACGTGCTTATCTTTCTTTGCAGATGTCAGGTATGTAGGAAGTGTCGTGAAATCCTTTTTATATTTCTTTAATATGTAGACATTTACAGAAATATTATTTTGCTTCTCAAAACTGGAGATTTGTTTTATAGTCATTGGAAACTGGATTCCTTTCAATTTTAATACCTCTGAATAATGTGGGTATTTATTTGCTCTTTGAGGATCTTTATTAACAGGATACAAAGCAGCCATCATTGCCCATGCAAAGCAGGCTTGGTCATCATTTTTAACATTAATGCAGGCTTCCTTTCTTTTAATTTGTGGTGGAAGTTCAATATATGATGATCCAAGTTGCGGTATAAATTTATTAATGTTTATACCCAAGTTAACAATTCGTTTCAAGGCCCACCCACTGTCACGCTCCTGGAATTCTTCGAGTTCTTTTAGAATAGGATCCGAAACTTTTTCGTCAAACCAGTTATCTATATTAGTTGTTTTGTATATAGCAGAGTTTGATGTGGTGAAATATTTATTTTCGTTTAAGATCTTCTCGCCCCTCGCTATTTCAAATTCACCACAAAACGCCATGTTAACTTTGACTGAATCATCTTTCTTGAGAGCGTTTTGAATTCTTCGTTTGAACAGCGCCTTACAGTGTAGCAGAAAGGCTACTGGATCTTTATGTTTAAGATTGGATATGACTCCTGTTCGGATTCTTGAAGTGAATGCAGAGGATGTATCATCCCAATGGACCCTATGTTTTGCAGTAGGTTTTGTTGATTGGAGACCAGCACCCTTTTTCTGTTGGAATTTAAATTGGGCTCGCATTGATTTTACTTCTCGAAGTTGTGCTTCTAAACGATGTCTTTCTCCAGAAGTCTTAGCATATCTTAGAGCATTATGAATTTTTCTTGTAGCTTTTGTACATTTTATAATACCTTCTCTAGCTCGTTGCTCATCATAATTCGAAGTTATTAACCCCAAAAGGGTTGCAACATATTTAATAAGTTTAACTAGCATATTAGCAAATAGGCGTCAAATATCCGACGAAATATCTGAAACAAAACAGTACTCTATAAAAATCTTCTTTATATATTTTTAATTATATCAACATAAAAAATATTATTCTTGGGGATCTTTTTTTTGCTGCTAAAAAAATAAATTAGTAAGTTTGAATATGGCCCTTGCTTATATTAATATACCAAATTTGTCAAGGGCCGTTGTTAAAATCGAAAAAATGCCTAACAAGAGCCGTCGTTAAAATCGAAAAAATGCCTAACAAGAGTTGACTCTTAAGTTTTATATACCCAGAGCAGGTAATGTTTTTAAACAAAATAAAAAAAATATTAAATTTAAATTAATAAAATTATATACCTCCACATAAACGTATGCAGTGTTTTTTAATGTATAAGAGCATATAGATATGAATCCTAAGACTGATTGATTAAGAATGATCCATAAAGAGCTTTATCTATACTTTTATGTGTTAGAAGGGTAAGTAAAAAGTGTGTAAACATTATAATATAAATAAGTATATTTAAAAAAATGAAATGAACAATAATTTAAACTTAGTATAAAACATACAATAATAAAGATACTGCGCATGTGTAACAAATTGTAAATGACAACTATATATCATACAAACTAATTTTAAACTTAGTATAAAACAAACAATAATTTAAACTCAGAATAAAACACATACTAATAAAGATACTGCGCATGTGTAACAAATTGTAAATGACAACTATATATCATACAAACTAATTTTAAACTTAGTATAAAACAAACAATAATTTAAACTCAGAATAAAACATATACTAATAAAGATACTGCGCATGTGCAAAAAAGACATTGTAATAACAACTATATAATATATCAATAACATGAGTAAAAATCGTACAACTAATAAAAGTATTATTACGCACATTCAGAAAACCAATAATGAACACTCGTTGGGGTGAAACTAGGTAGTATGATGCAATGGAAGAATAATTTCGGATATTTTAATCTAAGTAATATATACTCTTGATTTGCCCTCAAGACGAGTGCGGCAGATGCAACAATATTTTAGCGGTTGTGCACAATCTATGCATGAAGCTAAATGGCCACATGGCGAAAAAACTATTTGGATTTCTTTATCCAAACATATTTTACAAGCCATATTTACATTATGCGGCCTATTTTCCTTCTCTTCATCTTTATATATAACGGCTATATAACATTGAGAATAGTGCTGTATTTTCATATCACATCCTGTATAGAAGAACCCTTCTTTAGCGAGATGTTCCGCATTGGGCCACCTCGCAGGCTCTTTCATAAAAGAGGATAGCCGTACGTGATATTTGCTAACATCTTTAAAACTTATGAAGGTTAATACACCGTGGTCAGAGTAAAAACCTGCTTTAGCCAATTTTGCAGTTGAAGGCGTCTTACTTCTAAAAGATGCTAAACGTGCGCTATATGAGCACCTTCTTTGCAACTTGCTATGAACTCGAGCAAACTCGGTTATTGATGCAGCATGTCCGGACATATCTGTAATAAGCATCATGTCAGTTATTGTGCAGATTTTAATAGACCCATACATTTATGGTTACGGAATGAGGTAATATAGCGATATTTCTTATGACACAGACCACAATATAAATGATTAGTTTTTACATGTTTAGTGTAATGAATAGGAAGTATAGGGTGATTACAAAATTCGCAGACTAGAACTTTTTGGACTTTCTTTAAAATTAATAAATCCATAATGGCATCCTAACTGGTAGAAACAATCTTCAATATCACCATCTCCACTACCTACATCATGATAAGTAGTCATTAGAAATATGTAACGGATAAGAACAAGAAGCATACAATACAACGTAAATTTAGTATTGAACAGAAGCCTAATCATTCTAAAGCGATAAATCCTACATAAACTCTACGAATTTGTTAAAATTTACGTGATGCTATGGTTTGAGAACTTAATTAGTATATTCAAAAAAGAAGGATTTTTATCGATCTATCCTTTTTATAGATGATAAATATTACTTTTCCTCATCATGCTGCTCTAATCTCAGACATGAGACGCATATTCTTGGTATAGGCACAGCTGCTGTGTTGGAGTATGTTCCCTTAGTTATAATAAGTGAACCACATTTTATGCATTTTTGTATCCTATAGCATAGATTCATTTCTCGGTGCAACTTGCTGCGGGATAGTTGGGATGACCTGCGCGGGGAAGGCATTCTAAAGAGAAAGGATTAAATTAAAAAAATGATGCTGACAATGTATGGGTGGATATGAACAAAGGAGAAAAAACTTTTAAAAATAATATTAGTTTGTAAGGGTAGCGTCTGAATCGTAATCGCTATCCTGATCAACATAGTTAATAAGATTTAGATATCGGGAATATGCAAGATGAATGAAATCAGTTGATCTATCACAAATTTTACATATATCACTAAATTCTTCATATGAAAATCTCCAGGGATAGATGTTAGACATTTGATATAGATATGCTCCAAACTCATTTGGTCTAGCATGAACTGCAAGGTGAACCAACTGTTCACTATAATGAAGATGAAGGGGCGAAGGACTCATCTACAACAAAAAATTAACTAGATACCCCCCTAGCTGAAATGCTAATCATTAGTCAAATTGACGTAAGTGTGAGGGGAATATGAAAAAGTAGTATACAATTAAATTTAATTCTAAAGAAAAATTGCAAAATTTAAAATCATTAGAGCATACAATAAGAAAAAAAGATTCTAAACATATCATTCTCGCAATAAAGATGCATACAGAAAATCAGATAGCGACATTGTGTATTATATAGCAATCAATACTCACTCTCGCTGTGATGTGTTGATAAACTGGGGCTAAATCTGAAGCAGCGTCTCAATCGTATACAGGTACAAAGGATTCAAATCTGGAGCAGCGTCTCAATCGTATACAGGTACAAAGGATTCAAATCTGGAGCAGCGTCTCAATCGTGTACAGGTATAAAGGATTCAAATCTGGAGCAGCGTCTCAATCGTATACAGATACAAAGGATGCAAATCTGGAGCAGCGTCTCAATCGTATACAGATACAAAGGATGCAAATCTGGAGCAGCGTCTCAATCGTGTATAGGTAGAAAGGATTCAAATCTGAAGCAGCGTCTCAATCGTGTATAGGTAGAAAGGATGCAAATCGACGTAGATACTGCAACTATTAGGTAAACTATTAAAGAATTAGCTAAAAATATGATAATATATTATACTTACATATGGAAGATTATTTGTAGATCTATAAAGAATGGAAGATGGCTGCTGGTTAGAAAAGTATGGTTCAATTGTTATTACAAAAGACTTTGATTCACTATACGCTGTATATTCAATCTACAAAAAATAAATATTAAACTATTAAAAAATTTATTAAAAAATTTAAAAAACAAATAATCAATACAATGTATAATTAATAATATATACTTACATAATAGCTCTGGAGAACTCAACACTAACATATACTGAAGAATTTGGAATGATTTTATTAATTTATATGGCGGTATTTATATCAAAAATTTTTCAAGAAATTACGTAAATTGTTTTTTTGTTTAAACCATATTGGTTTTCAAACCGTATATTGGTTAGATATGCTTTGTAGCTATGATTGTTTTTCAAAAAAAATGTTATGAGGCTAACCGCAGTGGTCTACCTTATGGAAAAAAATATCATAGGTAGTAATAGGTATACATATTGATTTTTGCTGTCAACTTGGACAGACCTAATTTTTTTTGATTTTAACTAGTGATATGTGAGTACTTGTAAATTGTAAGTATATATTTTTTTAAATTTTATTTCTGCTTTTAATTTTATTAGAGTTTATATAAATATTTATTTATTTTGAAATCGTTTATTTCTTATAGAGGTTTACCTGATTTATTGGTTTTTGTTGTTAACTTGGACAGACCTAATTTTTGATTTTACTGGCGATTTGTGACCACTTGGAAATTGTAAGTATATATATTTTTTTTTAATTTTATTTCTGCTTTTAATTTTATTAGAGTTTATATAAATATTTATTTATTTTGAAATCGTTTATTTCTTATAGAGGCTTACCTGATTTATTGGTTTTTGTTGTTAACTTGGACAGACCTAATTTTTGATTTTACTGGCGATTTGTGACCACTTGGAAATTGTAAGTATATATTTCTTTTAAAAATTTTATTTCTGCTTTTAATTTTATTACAGTTCATATAAATATTTATTTATTTTGAAATCGTTTATTTCTTATGGAAAAAACGTCGTTTCAAAGAGGTAGTTTTCGTTATTTTATCGTAGCAAAATTTATGCACGTCACATTTCCAAAATGCGAAACGTCCAAACGTCAAGATAGCGTTAAAATTTGTCACAATAACGTATTAAAAAATTGATAAAAAATTTTTTCGATTTACATGTATTTCTTATGGAAAAACATTATTTCCAAGTGACAAAAAGTTACACTTTTCATCGTTTTTTTCGTTCCTAAATTTATAAACGTGAACTCATAAAAAAACGATAATTTTCGATTAAAAATGAACGTTTAACGCTTTGAAAAGCATCAGAAAAAAATTAAAATTTATATGTTTTTTTATTTTTTCTATCTATCTATCTATCAATAAACTATCTATCTATTACTCATTATTTTATTAAGTTTTAATTCCTTTAAATATTAAACGATTTTCCTTTAAATAACAAACGATTTCATTTCTATCAAAACATACTGCGGTTTTTTAATAAATGAAATAAAATATTAAACTCTATTAAAATTAAAAGTAAATATATCGTCTATTTTTATCAATATAACTTTTCTTATATTATACCTATATCGTTTATTATTAAAAATGATAGGAATATATAATTTTAGGCGGTGGATGTGTGTCCTATCATATATTCAATCCTTTCTGTTTAACGTAAAATATGTATCATTGTTTATAACTTTTTATTTATAATAAAACTCTATAAAGCATTTCTTTATTTAAAAAATGAGAATGTTGCCCTGATATTGGCATTTTTATATATGTACTCTCAGTTTAAACCTAAATATTAAATATTTAGACTCGTAAACCGAGATATACAACCTCAAGATTACAGAGTGTGTGGTCTATTCTTCTGAAACATTAAAAAAAGACCTTGCTATAACATTTTTCTTCAATATATTTTTTTTATGATTTTACCTTTAATTTTCCACACATATATAACCGAGGGTGCAGTTCTCATATATATATATAGAACCACCCCACGGTTCCCAATGCCCAGCAATTTGGAGGTCTCCTAGACGGGTACGGGGATGTCCCGTCTAGAATTATTATTGGCAGGCTCTAAAAATAATGATTGTTTTTACTTTTTTATTAGAACTCTATTTAAACCTACTTGCTCGAACCCCGCGACGTGGTTTCTCACGCGCCTTCTTATTATTTCATCTATAAAAAAATATAATGTTTTTAGAGTTAAGCCATATCTTTTTTTTGTGTAATCACTTACCCACATTCATCGCAAAAATAATATTATTTTTTTTAAAGCTTCTGTATGAAAATAAGATTCAGTATTAAATAAACCACAAACCTTCGATTCTGTAGCGGGTGTATGTATTTTTATACAATAAAAAATAATTTTTTAAATGAGCCAAATACTCATACCTACTAAAATTCATTATCAACTACCTCTGTTTTTTCTCAGATGTGTAAGTGTAAAGGAGAATGCCTCTGTTTCGAAAATGAGATGCTTGAGGAAGAATATCAAGCAAAATATGATGAAAAGGTCCTCCAAAATTGTAAATGTAGTGGGCGCTGCCTCTGTTTAGAGGATGAGCAGGATTTCAATTCAGAGGAGGAGGAGGAGGAAGAGATTCCAGGCAGCTGTAGGGGCGATAAAAAAATAGCACAATAAAGTATGTAGTCGCATTCAAATCATTGTTTGATTACTTTGATACTCACCTAAAATTATTTAATTTTTTATATCTACGCCAATGCATTATTCCTTGTTTTGCGGCTTTAGTAAAGGAGAATGCCTCTGTTTCGAAAATGAGATGCTTGAGGAAGAATATCAAGCAAAATATGATGAAAAGGTCCTCCAAAATTGTAAATGTAGTGGGCGCTGCCTCTGTTTAGAGGATGAGCAGGATTTCAATTCAGAGGAGGAGGAGGAGGAAGAGATTCCAGGCAGCTGTAGGGGCGATAAAAAAATAGCACAATACAATAAAGTATGTAGTCGCATTCAAATCATTGTTTGATTACTTTGATACTCACCTAAAATTATTTAATTTTTTATATCTACGCCAATGCATTATTCCTTGTTTTGCGGCTTTATGTCTTATCGCAATTAGACTGCTTGATGTAGAAATTTTTTACCTTTAGTCTATGCGTGAATTTTATTATAAAAACTATCATTTTTTTGTTCGTTCGAGATTAAAATCTATTCTTATAGTTCGTTAAATTCCCAGCCATTACTAATGTGTTGTTCAAGTTATATTCCATAGTTTGATTCTCTAATGTGTGTATCTATTTATTAGAGAGTTAGCTATGGGATGTTATCTTGAACCTTGATTCTTCCAATTTTGTGCTAAAGTGTTTAAAATTTTTTGCAACAAGCAGTTACTGTGATATGTGTTAAAGTTTGTGAATATAGGTATGTACCTCTTGATATTAATTATTGTTATATGTAAATAAAAACACAATTGTTTTCACGATATCCACGATTTATTACTTAGTAATATGTGACGCGTTTCACTACGATGTAGCTTTATCAAACACTGGTACTAAATGAACTAAAGAAAATTTGCAAAGTGTGAATATATAAATTTACGATAAATGTCATTAAATAGTAATTTGAGTGACAATACCCAGGTATAAAGGATGGGTAAAACCATTTTGAACCATTACACAGAAATCATATTAAAAAAGGTTGAGTAAAGGTGAATGATTTAAGTCTAGTTGGTCGTTTAATAAAATATTTGAATTTTTCCTTTTATTGATTTCTAAAGATTCTAATAGATTTAATTTAAAACTTTTATTTTCAACATGTAAAATTTCAAAATTTGGGTTGAAGGAATGGTTTTCTTCTAATAAATGTTTTGCATAGTTTGAATCATTTTTACATTTATCAAAACTACGTTTATGTTCTGAAATACGGGTTTTGAAATTTCTATAAGTTTTACCTATGTATGTTTTAGGGCAATTACCACAGTTAAGTTTGTAAACACCAGTACCAGTGTTTGATAAAGCTACATCGTAGTGAAACGCGTCACATATTACTAAGTAATAAATCGTGGATATCGTGAAAACAATTGTGTTTTTATTTACATATAGTTATGGATATCCATCAAGTAACAGCCAATTCAATCAAAATGTTTAAAGAAGCTGATAACAGTTTCCTGGCTCTTTGGTACTTCAAGTTACTCCTGAAGATTTCTAAGTGCACACAGAACTTATGGTTCTTAGGTAAGTGTCTTAACAACAACATCGTTCCCAAATATATAAAATTGAAAACCGACAACAAAAGCAGTTCGGCCTTAACTGGAATTCGTTTTGGAGAAAGAAAATGGTTAAAAGAAGATATGAAGATCCAATACCACAAACGTGATAATTTCAACATCTTTTTAAAGGTAATCCATACTGAATTATTACACAGGTTACACCCTATTGAATTTGATATCTTAGATTCTGAAACTAGATTTAAAACAAATTTATTAACTCATAAAAAATTTATCATTCAAAAAAACAAATTAAATAGATTATTAAAAATCTTACCTAATTCTAAACAGATAAATAACGGCAATTATTCTAACCACAGTTTTTTAACATGGCGTTAACCTTAATATTTCAGGGTAGATTTAATTGAATGTTTCTAGCCACTGTAATTCCAGGAAACGAAACGGCGAAAAATTTACCATCGCTTTCAACAATCAGCGTGCCTGCACTATTTTGATAAACATGCGAAATCTGATTTATTTCTTTCGGTAAATAATTTTTTAAATCTTCAGCTGTTGGAATTTTTCCGTCAACTAAATTGAATTTCCAGAGTAAGTTTCCTTTTATAATATACATATGATATGCTGAAAACTCTGGTGTATAAGCTAAAAACATAATATCAGGGACTTTCACATCGCACAAGTTTATAGATTTTTCCACAGGTGTAACTTTGGTAGGCTTTTTCGTAGACGTTGTTGTTGACTCCTTTGTACTTATAGTCGTTGTTGTTGACTTCTTTGTACTCATTGACGTTGTTGTCGACTTCTTTGTAGAAGGGGTTGTCGGGCGCGCTGGTTTCTTTGGTGCATACGGATTGTTTACATATTTTTCTTTAAGTCCATATAAAGCTGTCATACCTGCGATATCGTCGTGACCTAATCTACTAACATCTTCAGAATACCATGGGTACATAATTGCATGTTCATCACTAGAATGCCCCAGACCCAATGCATGACCCAGTTCATGTGTTAGTACCTTAAGGAAATTTGTTTTTTCGGGCTCTTCAGAAATGTTTTGTGCATAGCTCCAATCTTCTTCGATATCCATATGAACTTCAACGCATGACCCGTCTATAGCAGGAAAATATCCGTGTGCCAATATTCCACCAGGACCATCAAAAGTGTTTGGACAGGTACGAGATCCTTGACAGTCTTTACGAAAACTATGTTGACGCCTACTCATTTGTATTGTAATATCAGGTTTACCCTTATATGGAAACGGCACATGTCTAAATTTTAAAACTGATGCCTGAGCCCATATCTCGAATGCTATTTTAGCCATGTCTAATTGTTCACGATTTGCCAGTGGAAAATACCAATTTAATTCTGTTTTATTCCACCTTAACCCTACCGAATAATTTTCAGGTTCTGGACATCGCGATCTATGAATTAATCTTAAAGTTTCAATGTTAGGGGTACCGTCTACTGGTAAATTATATTTTTCCTGAAATTTAGCTAAAACTTCTGTGTAATCGGTAAGAGATTCATTTGTTGTGTATTTATATTTCAATAAAAAAATTTTAATTTCATCATCTTCAGCATCCTCCGCTGCTACAAAACACAATAACATAAAAAAGTAAACTACCCTCATAGCTGGCTACTAAGTGAATGATGTAATTTTCTCATTGCAAGCTACTTATATTTACCTATTAGATAAAATCGCAAAAAAGACTATAGTAGTACCTACTTTACGGACAGTTTATTGGCATATAAATTACATTCTACGAATGTGTTGTTATTTTCATGAATTTTATTATACTATTCTTTGGGTTTTATCAAATTTTAGAGTATTTTCAGAAAATTTTAATGCAAAAAAAATATATCAATCAATCATTTAAACTTTTTTTCTTTGAGTTTACCACAAACCTTACTTTTATGATTTTTTAATATAAATTCTACTACTTTATGTTTAATATATTATATCATAATTAATACTATTATTTGAGTTTTATGTAAAGCGTAATGTAATAATCTTTAACTAATTGGTTATAATTATTTTTATTATTTCTGAAATCAATACCGTAAAAATAATATAGATATTTCATTATTTAACAAAATTTTCACATGTATATTGGTTTTTTGCGGTTTACCTTGGCATTATACACATTTCTGTGGTTCTAGATATAAATACAATATTTTTTGTGGTTGTTATGTATTGAATGTATCTGCGGTTTTTATGTTTATCAATAAATCTTTCACATGTTTGATTTTTATACACTTCATTGTTATTGCAAATTGATCCGAGAACAATATATAACTTTTAAAATGCAACAAGAAAGATCGCGCCACCTTAATTTGGCCGCTGAAGGTGATGGGTTAGGAAATACTCCTAATCACAGAAACGTTTAAATTTGGCAACGTGAAGATGAACGGGTTCATAGAGCTGTGCAGGCTACAGAACTTTCGATGCGGCAGTTAAGACCATCGAGGCTGCATCATATTAAAAAAATGCGACAGCTGCAGATTGTTGCAGAAGGTGATGGTTTATAGACTTAATTTTTTTTATTCTATATCAAAAGCACTTTTTAAATAATTGGCTCTTTTTAGAGCCATAATATTATTATTATTATTATTTATAATGATTGATAAAAACTTGCACCTATATTATTTTATTTTTTTTCGATTTGCAAATTTGAAATGCAATTTGTAATTGAATGAAAATAACGTTAAAAAAGTAAACGTATAATCTCTAAGATAAATATTTGTTGATAAAAATGTTTATATGGAAACAAAGAATAATACCCATATTTTTGTTGTGATTTATTGCGTTTTCACTTAGAAAAAAATATAATAGGTAGAAAGCTATCAAGTTTCTAGGTTTGATATCTAAAAATAACCATTATTTAGTTTTATTGCAAAGTTTAGCTTCTAAAAAATGACTATTAGGTACTTGGGTTTCATTAAAGTATGGCACATACCTATAGGTAAATAAAATTTTTTACTTATAAATTAGATTCTACGAATGGGTTGTTATTTTCATGAATTTTATTAAACATACTTGCAGATAGTAATGAGATTACACAAATATTACGGCATCCCTAACTTTACGTCATACGACAATATACATACTGCTCCAGCATCCCTAACTTCACTCCATACATCCTTCTCACAGTTCCGATTCTATTTACCCCCGTCATCTTACTCCATACTGCTCCAGCATCCCTAACTTCACTCCATACATCCTTCTCACAGTTCCGATTCTATTTACCTCCGTCATCTTACTCCATACTGCTCCAGCATCCCTAACTTCACTCCATACATCCTTCTCACAGTTCCGATTCTATTTACCTCCGTCATCTTACTCGAGGCTGCCGCCTTTACATCTCCCATATCCCCATTTTGCATCCCCCCCCCCCATACTCCCCATGCATCATCCTACATCTCTATTGATCCATCTCCTGTTCCCCGCTTAGGTCACGTGGTGTACACGTAGCCAAAAGATACAAAAATGACCAGAATGGACCGTAGAATTTTCTTATGGAGATTTACATGAAAAAATGATCGATTTTGCGCTCGAACCGAGCCAAAAGATACAAAAATGACCAGAATGGACCTTAGATTTTCTTATGGAGATTTACATGTAAAAATGATCGATTTTGCGCTCGAACCGGCCTAGCCCCTTTACTTTTATAATAATTAATATTTGAGATTCAAGCGAGGATATTGTTTGTAATAGATTTAAATTTTGATGAAATAAGAAATTGTGAAATTTTAAAAGTATTTTAGGTTAGAATTATATAAATATTAGATTTTTGTTTGAAATTAAATGTAACAGAATTTTGAATGTAAAAATAATTGTATAAATCTAAATCAAGTGTTACAATTTGTAATTTTGTGACAATTTATCAAGTAGGGTATAATAGATAGATAGTAGTTGAAGCTTTGTTATAGAAGGCAATTGTTAGTTTTTGTTGATTTTGGAAGAAGTCTCTTGTTTTTTGTTCGTTAAAAGAGCGACATGTATTAAATTTGGTTCCTGTTAAAATTTGAGTTTTTTTATTGAAATTAGTAAGATAAAAGAGTTTAATTAATAGAAAATCGATACTAAAGTAAAGGAGAAGTGATTGAATACCCTGGTAAGCAGAGAAATTTATTTATAATTAGAAAATAGAATCTAAGAAGAGGCTAAAGTGAAGTAGTACAGTGTACGAGGAGATATTTGATTGAATTTGAAAGCAAATAGTAATGATAAAAGTTTTATAAGTATCAGAATTTATGTACCTGCCTAGCTGTTCCAATAATTAGCAGATGATCCAGAGTTTTGAACGAGTTTTATGGTTTTTATGGTTTTACGGTCCTGAAGTGGATACAATCCTTGGAGTGGAGCATATCTTCAAGATTAACGGTATCCAAATTTCATTTTTAACAATAAAGAACTTTTCTGTGTTTGATTTTTATATATTTAATGAACATTTATTTTCACTGTTTCACTGTGCACTATTTCCTTAGTTTATAAGATTATTTTACTTGTTTTTATTGATAATAGTTATGATATTTTCCATTCTCATTCAAATTGAATAAGTTGAGTTTTGAAAACAGTTATCTGTCCAACATTCTAAGTATATTATAGGTTAATATAATTCTTCTTTCCCGAAATCTCATCAGCATAACGTCAGTTAGTTCATTCGCATAAAAATTTTATATTTTACAAACAAGATTATATAATAATCTAAGTTAAATGTTGAATTCTGCCCATGAAGATAGAGTCATTGTCGGGAAATATAATATTAATTTACAATACTTAAAAACTTAAAACAATTTGCCTATATAAAACTTTTAATAAAATTTTAATATTTTCATAAAAAAATTATAAAGTTAAAGGCAAGGTTTATTTATGGCATATTAACTTATAATAAATATAATAGCAAGTTATATATGTTATAATATATTGTTATGATATCACTGTGTCTATTATGTAAATAAAATATCTTACTGTATAGTGTGACGACATAGACCAGTGACTATTATTTTTTTTATGGATATAAAGCGGTGAAATGCCATGGAGATTAGGAATTTTGAAATACGAAATGACGTTTTTATAATTTTTGTTGAAAGATTGAAGTGAATTAATTTGAATAATATCATAAAGATAATTAAATGTATTTAAAGTTAAAGTTAATATAAAGTATTGATTTAAATGAATATTTTAATTAAATTAAAATAATTCGAATATAAGAGAAGAACCCAACCCAAAATAAGCAGGAGCAGTTAAAATTCAATTAAAAATATAAGAAGCAACAGTAGCTACCATAACAATATATATACAGTGTGACCCCTGTAGAATCCTTATTTATTAACCGATTGAAATATTTTTTTTTCTATTTTTAAGTTAAAAAAAGTTTTACTCGAAGAATTTCGTTTTCAAGGCCTACTATGCCACTTTTTTGTTGTCAAAAATGAAGAATTTTTATCAGCGATTTTTTTTTAAAAAAATGACGACACCACTGGATTTAGAGTGGCTTTAAATAGCTCTGATTAAAATTTGATGAATAAATATTCATAAATAAAAAAGTTATGACAACCTAAAATTTGAAAACTCGTCAACCTAAGAGTTACTAAATAACGCACTGTATCAACATTTAGCCACACAAATTGTGATTCTTTTTATTAATTTAAACAATAAACCACTTTTTTACAAACTAAGTATCTTAGGCTTATAATTATTTTTGTTTATTATGTCACTAAAAATATTCGCAAGCGCTACGACAAATGTGTTCAACTAAATGCTGGATTGGTACAGGCCACCAGGATTTAAAATAAACAAAATCAATTATAAGACAATTATGGGGTCTCATTAGCCCTTTTACCTCAGGTCGGGTCTGCCTTAATTTCACCTTATTGAAACGTGAGGGGGAAAGCAGTTGTGCAGGTAATAACGCTGATTGTACGGTCTCATTAGCTAAAAGATCAGTGGTTCTTGTGCTGCTGTTTTCTTCCTCTCCTTTCAATCGACATAATATAAATCATGATTAATATATTATACAATTTTTCTTTATATGAATGTGATCCATCATATCATACTCTCATTATTAATGTCAAATTTTTTCTTAAGTTACTAAAATTAAAATAGTTCGTACTGTTATGTATATAGTCATTAGCAAACCTTTGATACATAATGTCAATGATGATTTATAATAAATAATGAACATACGTCTTTCATCTAATTAATAAAAATAATTTTGTAATACCACCGTTCAATTATATAAAAAACTAAATATTAACATGCAAGTACTGACTAGAGGTCTCATTAGCCTAAGGCCAGTTGATATGTTTGTATTCTTCTTTCTTTTTTACTTTCAATTTTTGACAATTCGCGGTTGGTACATGACATTGACATGAGTACCAGCGGTTTGCACATGGCGTTCAATTGTGTGATTTTTTAATTTTCAATTTCATCCTAAGTATATTCATTAGTTTTACTGAAATAATGTTTTAATAACGATTTTATATTAATGTGTCATCGTCTTGATATATGTATTTTTATCTTTTACATTGTGAAATTAACATCAATACGACCATTCTCATATAATGTAAGTAAGTTTGGAATTTGTATAATTCATATTTTTTTACAAATATAATTACTATTGTAGTTTCCCTGATGATGGGTATGTACATACCCGAAAGCTTGGATTAAATATTATAAAGAGTACACTCTCGTTATTGCTGTCACCCCAATATATTGAAAATTTTATTTCCTGACTAGTCAGCAAAGACTACCCTTCTTCTATATATATATATATATATATATATATATATATATATATATATATATATATATATATATATATATATATATATATATATATATATATACACATGCACAGCTATCTTTTTCGCCGCCACATGCGAAACAGGCACCCTTGGCCTCCGAGTGAAATATTATATATTTTGGTGTATATTGTTTACAGAAAGATTGCCCCTCATTGCTTTTCTCATTTTCCCCTGAGAGGGGTAAAAATCAGATTTTCACTATACTTTTAAATGTAAGATGCCTCCGACCACTAGTATGCTAATATACCTCCATTTGCACATAGGCTGCCATGTTGGTTGGTGAATTGACCTCCAGCAGGGTTGTCGGTTCTTTGGTACCCCAAACTTCTGACCTTGAGCTATTTTTAGAATATTTAAAGTATTATTCGAAAATGGTTAAGAGATTTATAGTTTTTCGGAGTTAGCTTAGTCGATGTGTTCTGCGGGGTTCGTGTGTATGTGTATAGGCTTTCGTTTCTACCTCCAGTTGTAGAATAAAAAAATGAATATATAAGTTATATTAAATTTAGCTTAAGAAACAATATAATAATTTTGTTCAAGCTCCCATCAAGATCTTCTGGACATATCAGCATCAAGATGTCCGTCCGCTGCGAGTTATTATGAGAATTTTGATAATCATTTGAATGACATGAATTTATTACATTAAACGTTTATTAATTGTAGTGTTTTTGAGCAACAGGATTTTGAAGAGTTTTTGTATTTCTTTGCTGAATAAATGTGTTTATTTACTGTTTGTACGTTGTAGTTTCAATGTAATTTTGACATTTTACTATTCAAATTTAGACAAACCTACCTTTAAATAATCTTCTTTCAAAACGTCATAGATGGCTTGACAACAAGCTGGAATTATTGTCGCAATTGTTGAAACGGGTAGTCTGAACAAATACATTAACGTATGATAGCTTTCACCTGATTGTGTAAAAATAAAAAAAGTATTTAATAACATTTTGTATCATGTATGAAACTTACCTCCTGCTAAAAACTTCAAAGTTACAGCTAGCCTCTTAGCAGCTGTTATTGCAGAACGCATTACTGTATCCTGTTTTTCTATTTTTGGCGTAACCTTTTGTAATAGAAGATTGAAATCCGCATCAGACATTCGAAGGAAATTTTTGTAATATTCTGGATCTTGCAACCTTAATTCGCATAGTAGTTGGGAAAACGCACCAAATTTGTTTCTTTTTGCAATCCACTCTTTCACCCAATACCTTCGCTTTGTCCTGTTTATGCGCTTTTTTTGAATACACTTAATAATAACTGCGGCCGCAAACCGACACCTTATTCTGCTCATCGTATTATTATAGTATTATTTTAACTGCCAAGTGTATTAACACACTGGTGTCTAATAAAATAATTCCATGTTGCGTGTGAACACATGCTAGAGAAGTGTAGCAACTTCAATCTACGGAACTGTCTAGGCCAGCTCTAGCCATTACTCTACATAAAAATTTTACACTGAGGTGTGAACACGTTGTAGAGTGCTCTAGACACAAGTGTCGACATTTTAGTGTCTCGTGTATACGTAGCATAAAACGTATTGCTCTCTAAGTTTACCTATACTTTATTAAAACAAGTTTGTGAACTTTTCATAAGATTGGTTCTGAAAGAGGATGACGTATTAAAAATTTTGGATTTAAAAGAGACATTAGAAGATATAAACAGATTTCGAGATCTTCTAAATTCACAGTGGACCACCGAGATCAGTAGCTTAGCGTTCAAAGACCTCAATGATAAACAATGGGAGAAACCTGCAATGTTACATTTAACTCGGGACATAACTAAATTCAAAGATTACGTTACCAATGTAGCAAATAAAGCAATGGTATGCCTAACACTTGATCCAATTGATAAGAAAGAAATGAAAAAATTGATTCACGCTTCTCTTATTTTAACAATATTATTTAACAGGAAAAGAATAGGTGATGTTAAGTTTACAAATAAAAGTACATATGTATCAAACCGTTTAACCAAGAGGAGTGTGACAGAAAAAACATTAACAAAATATTATAAGCTTATCGTGACAAATCGAAAATGTAGTAGACCCATAGCTATTTCATTCCCTCACACATTACAAACCTATATAGATTTCTTTGTTAAAATCCGTTAAGAACATCGTTTGGTATCTGAAAATACTCCATATTTTTTGATATCCTGGAACTTTACAGTGGACAAGAGAAGATGTTTTAATACAAAAATTTGCCAAGGAAGCTGATTTAGAATTTCCCAAACCAATGTCTTCAAACAAATTATGGACGCAAATTGCAACCGTAATGCAAATTAGTAACCTTAGTAAAGAAGAGAGTGAACAATTCGCTCACTTCATGAGACATACTGGAAAAACCCATAATAAATTTTAAAAGTAAGTTCCTCTCACAATAAAGTACGATATTTCATGAATCGGTGACAGAGAAAATTTCAAAATTTAACAGGAAGGAATTTTTGGTTACTACTCAAACAATTTTTAAAAAAATTAGAAACACAAAAATATCAAATGTCTGATAAAGTGTTGGATACCATGTATTTTCCCTTCTTTAAGTACTGTATTTCCTAGACCACCACAAGATGTGTATCAAACAAAATTTCAAAACTCCTATTGTTAATGAAAAAACAAGTGAATTTGCTGAAGATAATAAAGAGAAGGATTTCCCAGAGGCCAATCAAGCTGAATGTATGGCATTTCAAGAAGGTAAAAATTGTTAAAAGTGATCAGTAAATATGAATATTTTTGTAGAAGTAGAACATAAATGACCATACAGTATATTAAAACAACAAAATGCTGATATTTATCAAAATTAACTTACTGTAGAAAAAACTGAAGACGACCTTTATCTAAACAAAAAATATCAGGAAGAACATCCTGGACTTCTGAACAGGCACGTATAGTAAAACGTCATTTTAAGACCTACATAAGAGAAAAAATACACCTAAAATGGATGCATAGAATTAATTAGAAAATATTCCGAATACTTCATAACAACGACTTGTTTCGAGTAAAAAGCTTGGTGTATAATGTATATAGAGATAAGTGAACAACTATTGTTTCTTTGTTATTTTTTTAAACAGTTTATTTTAACAATAACCACAATTTATAAAAAGAACTTTTTATAGCAGAAAGTTTTTTTTGGTGATTTATAAGTCATATTACTATTATTAAATTATTTTAAATTATTACTAAGTGCAACTGGTCCCTTGGCAAATAGCACTTTACCGAGATAGATTACGGCATAGTCCACAGTACAGTCTAAAAAACATTCTAAATTAGTTTAACAGTTAACAGTTAAAATAATAATTACTGTTACATGTAGAACAAGAAAAAACAGAAAAACAAACTTCCCTCTCCCGTAATCGATCCCATTATGATAACATAACAGAACTGTCACCTGGACTCATATCCGACGCTTATTCGAATAGGCTTTTAATGACTTATTTTAACACTTTCAAAATGATAATACCTATACACAACTTATAACATATTTAATATCAAATCAGTATAAATTTCGAAATCTATTTATATGCCTAAACACACTTGAAACATGCATTGTCATCCAGTTCTTAGCTATCCTGAAAATTTCAGAGCTCTAGGTAGTCGGGAAATAGGTTTAAATTCGAATACAAAATTCCACGGAATGACAAAGAACACGGCGAAAATATAAAAACTTTCTAATAAATAGGTTTTATGATTTGTAATACGTTTATTAAAAGATGTTTTAGATATAAGCAATGAGACCAAAACCGTACGTTATATTTTAGTTAGGTACCCAGATTTGGTAAAAAACACAATTAGTTTTATTACTAAACGAAATTAGTCAATTTATTTTCAAATCTGAGCTTTATTTTTTAATACTTTTTATTAATTTTTTTTTTATTAAATAATTTTGCTTAATTATAAAAAAATAGTGTTTAAACACAAAGAAATATAAAGGTTGTTTTATTATATGTATTTACATAAAAGCTCAATTTTTAACACTTGATTTTTTTATGTAGTGACAATTTTCGGTAACCCTGCTCCGTAGTAAATAAACGATTTCAAAACATATTTTTCAGCTAATGTCCAAATGCTAGTTAATCTTCAAATCAGTTTGCTAATATCAATATTTGAGGTGTTTCATTATTTTATTATGTTTATTTGAGACCAAATTAATAAAATTGTTAAATAATTTATAACCTTTAATATCAACCTTTGCTAGCTAATGTCAAAATTAATAAGTATTCAGACAGGAGCCCTAACATATATATACTTATTATTTAATAAAAATTATCCAATAGGCCTCAATGCAGTATATCATCTAATTCGCTTCCATGAAACGTTGCCAAATTTCGGAGGCGTATTAAACTAAAAATGACTGGAGGTAAAATCGTAAAACCCACACCATAACGTGTGTAAGTGTATAAGATTAGAGTGCCATCTATAAAAAATTCTCTGAACTGATTTGTATAACTGTAGATGTGTACCTGAATAATTCACCTCCGACAAAAAATTTGAGAAAACGTATTTTAATACGTCACACGTCGAATAAACATATTATACACATCAATACGTTTTGGCCTCTGAAATTTCCAATTCGCCTCCGATTTTGGAGGCGTATTCGTTTAGCGCATATTGCGTTTTGGAGGTGTATAAGACAAAATGCATATATATATATATATATATATATATAAACAAAGTGCCAAGAAAACGCGTATTAATATAAACAAAAGGGGAAAATTATATATATTGTTAAAGATGATACATAACGTATCTAGTGCCATACTGTCAAAAGTAATAATTTCAGTTTTGAACTAAAATGGTGTCGGTTAGAAATTTCTAACACTTTAAAAGACACCTTGGATGCTGCAATATAAATAGATATAAATATCATTCAACCTATATCAGGGCAAAACCAAACTACAGACACGTGTTTCGCTCTCATTTTGAGCTCATCAGGTTATGTCTCTCAAGTCACTAATCAAGAGACATCCCTGCTATAAATTGAACGATATCTATAGATGTCAAATTGCGAAACTGATAAACAGACGCAAGTGGCTCCATCTTCACTCCAAAAATGGTACTTCAGTGGTAGCTTTGCATCTTGTATATAGCCTGTACTATATACCACAAAAGTGGCCTGAAACATGATTTGCTATTACTACTTACATAGTTTAGGTATTGTTAATTTGTGTTCTGTGTTATTTAATTTTTGAAGTAAAACTTTTTTAGGCGCGACTAGGGGTAACTCAGCAATTCTAACGGACGTGACGTCATATTCTCTGTAACGCAAAAATCATGATACAAAAAACCTAACACGATTCCGCCTACTATATTAAATAAAAGTTAAATCTGTAATTGTATATTATGGTAGGCAACATAATTTACATATTTTGCTGACCTGTCAAATTGACAGCTTGTCAACCAAAATACATTGTTGGTAAATGGTTTTACACCTTAAAATTGTGTATAAAGTGATTGTTTTAAATATGAATAAACAAAGTGTATTTATTAATGAAGAAAGTGATGAAAAAATATTAAATGAAAATGAGTGAGTACTCTATATGCATACATTTTATTTTCCTGTGAATCGTTTAAAAAATCAATGTTGAAATCACCACAAAGAATAAAAGATATAAAGTTATTTGTACAAAAAATTAATTCACTATAAAGTCTATCTATATATAAACGATTCAACGTTTATTTATATCTAGCAGGCTATCTTTTTATTTTTTCACGTTGGTATTGGTTTTTGTCATGTTGGCGTTTGAAAGTAACCAAGTCACTGCAAGTCACAAGCTGACAAGCTTGACAACAGATATCATAAATATAAAGGTTAAATGCATTAAAAAAATTAATATGCCGAAAAAAAAATGTGTAGAGACAAAAAAATGAATACAAAGATGATATTACATGTTTAGAAAAGACCACAAAGCTTCAGAAGAGGGATTTATATAAGATCTCTTAGGTTTTTAATGTAAGTAGTAATTGTGTTTGTATACAAGATTATTCCAATATTTTCATCAGCAAATAGTTCCAAACATTTTTAATTTCATTAATAGTTGTATATGAAGTTATTTGTTACATTAAATACACTTTTACATTCTTATTACATTCAAATTACTTATAATTTATTAAGCATACCTAACCTCACATTTCTTCTGTCAGTCATTATTTTACAATGTTGCCAGATTACACACTATAGTAAAAGTTAAAAATGTTTCAGAATAAAATATTTTCATCAATTTCTTTAATAACAATGATCCATAATGATAATTAAAATGTAATTTGATAGGACATGGACGAATTGATATTTAATTCATTAATCTATGACCAATCAAATATCATTTAAATTTTTATTTCATACATTTTTTAAATATTTCGTGTTTCTTTTTTAGGTTAGTGTTAAATATAAACGAA
The DNA here is from genome assembly GCA_964028335.1 of Altica lythri. Taxonomy (NCBI): domain Eukaryota; kingdom Metazoa; phylum Arthropoda; class Insecta; order Coleoptera; family Chrysomelidae; genus Altica; species Altica lythri. The sequence continues at coordinate 23,495,141 of OZ034806.1, read as the reverse complement.
GAATCTTAAAAAAAGATTTAGTTAATGGTAAAGAAGCGGCAAATAAAAGGAAGAAAGATAAAGTAGATACATTTAAGAACTTCATTTAAAAAAAATTGCAGCGGCAGATTTGGACGTACAATTATAAAAACGAATATTTTACTTCAGATAAACTTTTGACTGACGCAAAGCAAAACTGAGATTTAAACGGTAAACGAACTTATTTATACAAACTTAATGATATATAAACTTAAAAACGTGAACTGATGACAAATTTCGTGTACATAGACGTGGATATAAAAAAATGGTACTTCAACGCGTCGATGGAAACAGTAATCTGATTTAAAAAGTAATCCATTGCATGTGTAATCCGAAGAAAAGCGATTTACAATTATTTTACTCGCAGGAGCAAATGGTGGGTCAATAGAGGGATGTGATTTGTTATTAGACTCTTCAAGTACTGACATTGACTATCACAAAACTATAAATGGTGATATTGTCAAAAACTGGATTTTTAATTAACTTATTCCTGCTTTATTTAATTTTCCAGAGAAATATGTAGTAAACATGGATAATGCTTCATTTCATTCTGTACAACAAAACCTACAAGACCACCTACATTTTCAGCAACAAAATAGATATTACAGAGATAATTAAGGAGCAATAACATCGAATTTGATAAAAAATAAAAAAAAAGACAATTATACTTACACAATACAGAGGCAACGATAAGACATAATAATATGTAGTAGACGAAATAATAAACTAACATAGACATGATTTACTTCGATTACCTCTATTATGCATTTTTATATTCGGACAAAACTTGGACAGAAGCTTTAAGACAATGTACACCAGACAAGTAAAAAAAAATTGTAGACACAGAAGAAATTATTTTGACGGATTGGACTTATTACATGAAAAACTGTTCACTTGACAACTTTTTACCTTTGATACTGGAGGTGAATTGAAAATACATAACGAATACATGAACGTGACAATAGTTTTAACCAAATCTGTTACTCCTATTTTTGTTGTTTATATGTTTTTTTTTAATGTTGTATGTTTCATTTTTTTTACTTTGCTTATTTTACCATTAGTGTATCTGCTTTTCTGCTGAATTATTGCACTGTAGCTATTGAACACATATTAAACGGATTTCCATTTTTTGAAGCATAACATCTTCATTAATATTATCAAGTGGTTAGTCGAAACATGTTGTCCCTTGAAACGGTTTGACACTTCAAAAACCCCAAAAAGAAACTGGATAACATCAGAGATCAAACAAGCTAGTCAGGACTTAAAAAACCTACATTGGTTAAAAATAAATTTAAAAACTGATAATTCACAATCACTATATAGAGAGGCTAAGAAAAATTATCAAAAATTACTTACAAATGCTAAAATGCAAATGAATGAAGCTACTCTTCAAGACTCTACGAATACAAGCAAAACTGTTTGGAATCTTGTTAACCTGGAACTTAATAGGAAAAATAACAATAACAATCGAATTAATTTAACTATCGATGAAACGCCTCTGTCAGATCCCAAATCTGTAGCCGATGCCTTTGGCAATTATTTTTCCTCCATCAATGAAATAAGCCTAACAAACTACTACGGTGACAATAGACCCCAATTTTGCACTGTTTCAAGGATTTCAGAACCCACATTTTTCTTTTATCCTGTAAACAAATACGAGATAATCGATATTATCCGAAATTTAAAGAACAAAAATAGTACGGGTGTTGACTTCATATCATCAAAAATTCTAAAATGTATCGCGGATCAGGTGGCTGAGCATTTTGCTTATCTCATAAATTTATCAGTCTCTTCTGGTGTTTTTCCTTCTGTCTTAAAAATGGCCAAGGTCATCCCGGTTTTCAAAAAAAATGCCACTGATAATATAGCTAATTATCGGTCTATTTCTATATTGAGTGTGTTTTCTAAAGTATTTGAAAAGATTGCTTATAGTCGAATGTTAAATTATCTAACTAAATTTAAAATTATTACCAATTGCCAGCATGGGTTTAGGACCGGCAGGTCAACACAATCGGCTGCATGTAGTTTCACGGATTATGTTTACAAAAGTCTTGATGATGGTCTCCATGTTGCTGGTTTGTTTTTTGACCTTTCGAGAGCCTTTGACTCTCTAAAGTTTGAATTCATTGAAAAAAAGTTATATAATCTTGGTTTCAGGGGCATCTTTCTTGACTGGCTTTTTAGTTTTTTAAATGAAAGGTCAATGTTTGTCAGTATAAGAGAAAGTAATTCTAGAGTCTATCCGGTGGATTTAGGTGTTCCCCAGGGTTCTGTGCTGGGACCTCTCCTATTTTTGTTATTTATTAACGACCTTCCAGATTATATTGATGCTAGCATGCTAATATTGTTTGCTGATGACAGTTCCTTAGCTATCTCAGCACATACCCTGGAGGAATTAAATCATACCTGTCTCAGTTTAATTGAAGCATTCACCAATTGGTGTAATGCTAATGGATTAATGGTTAACTTGGATAAAACAGAATGTATATATTTCAGTACCACACAAAATCGCGATTTAACTTTGGATTATCAAGGCAAACAATTGAAATCAAAGAACTCTATAAAATTTCTAGGAGTTAACTTAGATAATAATTTAAAATGGAACTACCACATTGAAGCTGTTTGCAAAAAACTGAGTAAATCATATTTTGCCATTAGCAAAATAAAAAATATTATGCCTTTGTATGCTGTGATGACTGTATACTACAGCCTAGTGTACAGTCATCTTAATTATAACATTGTTCTATGGGGTAACGCTTCTAACTGGAAAAGAGTTTTCATCTCTCAAAAAAGAATTATTCGTCTGATTTACAATTTAAAACCACATGACTCATGCAAACCTGTTTTTCTGGATAATAAAATAATGACGGTTCCTTGCATTTATATTTATAACTCTCTTTTACATCTAAAAGATAAAGAACACCATTTGAGTAAGTTATCACACTATCATAAATATAATACAAGGCAAACGAACACTCTTACAATTCCCATTCATAAAACATCTAAATATGAATTATCCCCCACCTATCAAAGCATTAAACTTTTTAACCGTCTTCCTGATTGTCTTAAATCCTTGGACATAATAAGATTCAAAAAGGCCATTAAGCATGTGTTGACAAATAAAGGCTACTACAGTGTTGATGAATATTTCCAGGACAATAATTTGTTATCACAATAACAACTGTTTTTAACTGTTTTTAACTACTTTTGACAACTTTTAACTGTTTTAACTGTTTTTGTTATGGTCTGTATTTAAAAATATTTAATTGTGACTTTTATTTAATTGTGACTATTTTTTAATTGTTTTTTTTAATACCATTGTGGTAATCAGTAGGTACTTATTTTAAAAAATTTAAAAGAAACTTTTTCTCCTTTGTATTTCTTTGTAATACTGACTTGTCCAATACATTATTGTAATGTCTGAATGGATCAATAAAGATTATTATTATTATTATTATTATTATTATTATTAACATTTTGTGGGAATATTTATCTTTGTTCTACTTATCAAAATAGCTGAAACCAATTAGTATGTCATAATACCGCACTACCTGGAAAGCTACACGAAAATGAAGACTTTTTTGTAAATGTTTTTATTGTTTGCTTTCATTTAATTAAGTACTATTATTTTGTAAATGCATTCATTATATATAAATATATATTTTTAAATTGACGATTTTCGTTTTTTGTGAAAGTACTAATTTTTAATGATTTGATGGAGCTGAAATGGAGTACACAATCGTTATTTTATATATTTCACTAACACTATGATTTTATTGAGGACGTGACAACAGCGCATTTACAACTGAGAATAAGATTAAATATACAGGGCGAAATTCATCACCCTAACAAGGCATACTTTAATAAAAATAAGCTTTGAATGATGTATATAAATTTCCAGATGGGGATCTATAAATATTTAATATACAACAGGTGGTTTCAAGTATTTTAAAAGAGATACTACTGGAGATTTCAATATCTATTTCAAATGATAAATTAGTCAAAAAATCGTGTTTCTTAATTTCTATGGAAGATTTTGTCAAAATTAGTACACCGCCATGTGAATTATTAGTTCTATTGAAGTAACAGTAACAGAGTAATTATTAAATCGTATGTAGCCGATATTGTCATTATTGAACCATGTTTCGTATAGATATAATATGTCTGGTTCATATTGCTTTACGATTAGGTCTATTCTATTAGTTTTGTTAGAAATTGATTGACATTTAAAATACTGTAACGGGATAACCGTAAAGGAAGGGACCTTAATTTGAAAGATTGTTGTTGACAGTTGATTTTTAGAAGTTTGTAAAAAAATCAACTGACCATTTTAAATAATGTTTCTAGAAAATTCTAGAAACTTCTAAACACACTGACTAGATTAAATAATGTTTTATATAAGGGGATGCATGGGCAGTTAACGTCAGTTCAAGTTCAAGTATTCACAAGAGTTCATTGTATTGTCAAGTAGTTAGACGTTATCCAGCAGAGTTCAGTGTATCTTAACAATTTTGTAAATAAATTGTGTAAAAAGCCCCCATAAGTGTTTCAAATTGGTGTCAGGTGTGGGGTGAAGATACAAGAATGCCTGGAAAAAAGATAAATGAATTATTGGTGGCTGAGCTCAGAAGAGAGCTCGAAGAATTAGAGTTGGAAAATACTGGGACCAAATCTGTATTGTTGAATAGGCTCCGTGATTACTACCTAAATAATAATATGGACCCTGACGTTGTGGAGTTCGATGATCCGGTTCAAAAAGCAATTTCCCGATTGCAAGAGGATTTATCCACTCAGATAAACAGCCAGCGCGAAGATATTTCCCAGCTGTCGCAACGAATGACGAGCCAACAAGAAGAACAAACTCAACAACTTTCCCAGCTGCAAAAGGAGCTATCAGGACGAATGACGAGCCAGCAAGAGAAGCTATCCAGTCAGATGAAGAGCTAGCGCGAAGATATGTCCCAGCTGTCCCAACGAATGACGAGCCAACAAGAAGAACAAACTCAACAACTTTCCCGGCTGCACGAGGAGCTATCAGGACGAATGACGAGCCAGCAAGAGGAGCTATCCAGTCAGATGAAGAGCCAGCAAGAGGAGCTTTCCAGTCAGATGAAGAGCCAGCGCGAAGATATGTCCCAGCTGTCACAACGGATGTCTACCCTACCAGAAGAGTTATCCAGTTCCTTCTCCCAGCAAATATCGCATTTGCGCTCCGAAATGTACACTCTTCGTGACGAACAAAATCAGCAAGTGTCCAGCTTGCGAGACGAACAAAATCAGCAAGTGTCCAACTTGCGAGACGAGCAAAACCAGATCAACCAGCAAATGCAGTCCGAGATAAGGAAGCTTCAACAAGAACAGGAAGCTAGCCGCCGAAACCAATCCATCCACCACGGCGACGGAGATGCAAGAAGGATGGAAACCTGCCACGCAGACGTCGAACGACAAAGAAGCGAGGAGACGACCCATGTACGAACGACGATGAAACCCCCGACCTTCGACGGGAAGACTTCCTAGCCAAATTACCTGAAACAATTCGACGCAGCGGCCAGAGCTAATGCATGGTCATCCCAGGAGAAAGCATTGTCCCTAGCCGTAGCTCTGCGAGGCGAAGCTTTAGACGTCTTGCAATCATTGACACCGGATGAAGCTGACAACTTCGAGTTATTGGTGAATCGTCTAGAGATGCGTTATGGTCAAACTCATCTATAACCGGTGTACCGAATGCAGTTAAAGAGCCGAAAACAGAAAAATGGAGAAACTATCCAGGAATTTGAAGCAGATGTAGCAAGAATGGTACGACTTGCGTATTCAAATGCAGCGGAGGATTTCCTGGAGTGCCTAGCAGTCCAAACCTTCACCGATGGTCTTCGAGATGTCGAGTTGCAGCGCGCTGTATGGTTGGCGCGGCCGAAGACTCTTGTGGACGCCTTGACCATTGCCCTGGAGTTTGAGGCGGCGACGGAGGCCTCACGTGGAGTTGCTCGACTAAGGGAAATCACCGGTAACTACGACCATGCCGTTCATTCCGTTAGCGACGTTGAAGCGGTAGTAGAGAGATTAATGAAGTTATCTCCAAAAAAAAAGCGCCAAGTGAGATGCTGGAACTGCGGAGAACTAGGCCATATAAGAAATACTTGCCCCCAAAAAGAAAAATCTTCTGCAGCAGCAGGAAAACTAGAACGGGTCGACTCCTGGAGGGCGAAGTCGACCCCAAACATTCCCGAAGCCCCTCACACCATTAAATTGGCAACTCTGCGACATCACGTGGACAGCTTATATGTAGATGGCCTCATTGATGGGAAGAACTTTAGCATGCTGGTAGACACTGGAGCTACAAAAACTATCGTTCGACCATCCATCATTATGCGAAAGAAGATGTGGCCTACCAGTTAGAGACTGCGTACCGCTACCGGAGATTCTCCTAGAGTCTACGGTGAGATACAGGTGACGCTACAGTTTGGTTCAACCTCTCTTGTTCACTCAGTGCTGGTGGCTGACGTTGATAAAGATGTAGTTCTGGGCATGGATGTTATGCTCCACTGTGGTTTTCATTTGGACCTTCGCCAACGTATCCTTCGTACTGGTAATGAAGAAATATTCCTGCACCGAAAACAAGTTGACAATGCCTCGATTAAGCTAATCGATGATATCGAACTTCCGGCAAGCTGCGAATGTGTCGTCACAGCGCGGTTGGATGGACTGGAGCCAGATGGTGCCCCAGCCATGATAGAGCCGAAGAACCATGACCATGAATTGGGAAAAGGACTCCTTGTGGGTAAGACTCTTGTTAGATCCGCCAAAGAGGTACTACCCATCCGAGTTATCAACTTGAACGATCATCCAGTTCTTCTCCGAAAGGACACGGAAATGGGAAGTTTAGAACCGGTAATGGCCATAATTCACAAGATAAATGTTACGGAAACAGATGAGACCAACGAAATTGAACAATTAATGACAAAATTAGACCCCTCTTTGTCAAAATTAGAAAAGAAACAGGTAAGAGATCTACTTTACCGGTATAAACCAGAATTTGGTTCTAAAAGTAAACTGGGAAGAACTGATGTTGTACAACATAGAATTGACACTGGTGATGCACGTCCGATTCGACAGGTACCCCGAAGGATGCCTCAAGTTAAAAAGGAAGAAGCAGACAGAGCCCTTAAAGAAATGATTCAAAATGGCATAGTCGAACCATCCAGTAGTCCGTGGGCTTCTCCTGTGGTATTAGTGAGAAAGAAAGACGGATCAATGCGGTTTTGTGTCGACTATCGAAAGCTAAATGATGTCACTAAGAAGGACAGTTATCCTCTGCCAAGGATTGATGATGCCCTCGACGCTTTGGCGGGTTCTACTCTGTTTTCTACCTTGGACCTTAAAAGCGGATACTGGCAAGTTAAAATGAATCCTGCAGACAAAGAAAAGACTGCCTTTACCAGTGGATCAGGGTTATGGCAATTCACGGTCCTTCCATTTGGCCTCTGTAATGCTCCTGCGACGTTTGAACGACTAATGGAAAACATCCTGCGGGGTTTGTCATGGGAAACTTGTCTAGTTTATCTAGACGACATCATCATAATGGGTAAGACCTTTAAGGAACATTTATCTAACCTGAAAGAAGTTTTTAAAAGATTACAGAACGCTAATCTAACATTGAATGTTAAGAAATGCCACTTGTTCCAGAGATAGGTCAACTGTTTAGGACATAACGTAAGCAAGGATGGCGTTGCTGTTGACCCCGCTAAGATACAAGCCGTTCAGGAATGGCCAATCCCTATCGACAAACATCAGCTCCGGAGTTTCTTGGGTCTTTGTTCCTATTACCGACGATATGTCAAGAATTTTGGAGACATCGCCAAACCCTTGACACGTTTGACAGAACAAGATAAGTCCTTCTGTTGGGATCAGGAATGTCAAAAGGCGTTTGAAATATTGAAGAAACAGCTTACGTCAGCACCTGTTCTTGCTTATCCACTTCCTGATGGTAAGCTTATTCTGGACACCGACGCCAGCAATGTGGGAATTGGAGTCGTCTTGTCACAGCTACAAGACGGTAAGGAAAGAGTTGTTGGTTACTTCAGCAAAACTTTATCGAAAGCTGAAAAGAACTACTGTGTAACTCGGAGGGAACTGTTAGCAGTTGTAAAATCCGTCGAACACTTTTATAAATATCTGTATGGCAGAAAATTCCTGATCAGAACAGACCATGCTAGTTTAAAGTGGCTACTTAGCTTTAGGAACCCAGAAGGACAGATAGCAAGATGGCTCGAAAAACTGCAGGAATATAATGTTGAAATCGAGCACAGACCTGGAACCAGACATCGTATTGCTGATGCACTTTCCAGAAGACCATGTCGAACTGATTGCCCCCATTGTACCCGTATGGAGCAGAACGAGGAAAAACTTGCCTTAGTTAAGGTTGTGCCAGAAGAAGCCTCACTTAGCAGAATTGTCCAACGGAACTTATTGCATTAAATATAAAGGGAAAAAACAAATTGGAAAAACTAATCCTACCGATACATTTGAAATGGTTAAGGATCAATATTTGTAATTTTTTTTTCTTTTTACGTGTAAATATCAATTCCGATGAGATTGCTTCCTTGAGTGATGATATTGTAGACAAAATTCATAAAACAGAAAAGTTAATTTATTTAAAAAATTAAAAATTGTTACTATTAGAAGTAGAAAATTGGAAGATTTTGTCAAAATTAGTACACCGCCATGTGAATTATTAGGTCTATTGAAGTAACTGTAACAGAGTAATTATTAAATCGTATGTAGCCGATATTATCACTATTGGACCATGTTTCGTATAGATATAATATGTCTGGTTCATATTGCTTTAAGACTAGGGCTATTCTATTAGTTTTGATAGAAATTGATTGACTTTTAACATTTAAAATACGGAAGAAATTATTAGGTTTCTCATGATTTTCACACACACAGTTCTTTATGTTTCTACTGACTTCCTTGCAATACATTTTGCGATAGGTACGTGAAAACTATTGATTAGCTAACCTAATCTAACCGTTAATTTCTGTCAAAATTTTTTAAAACGTGGGAGTGAAATTAATAAATTTTAAATAAATTACAAAACAACATAGTTGTCACTTGATTAAAATGGCGGATTCTCAAGAATATTTTACTCTTTCATCAATAAATAATAATAATAAACGAAAAAATCAAAAACCTGTAGCTACTTGTTAATAAACATATTTTGAATTTGAATTTATTTTGTGATGATACGTACGTCAAATAAGTTTTACTTATTATACACCTATTATAAACAAGGCAAAGGGTTAAACAACAGTAGGGTTGTTTGGAAAAATATTGTTTCAATTTTCGATAGTAGAGTGCTTACGGGAATAATAATAAAAGTCATAAAGATTTAGAACATTTTTTTGTAGACGCATTGGAACTGTTTCAGAAAAAAATAAGGAGTAGCTTAAAGAAATTGACTATCCCCGAGATAATACATATGGAATACGCAGGTAAATAAGAAAGTTTTGGGTATGATGAAGGACGAGAACAACGGGCGGATTATGACTGATTATGTAGGATTGTGATCAAAATTATATACTATGAATGTGGCCATTTTAGAAGATGAGGTGCAAAAACTGAGGGTAAAATTAAAAAACGAAGTATATCATGATGATGAGATAGAAAAAAATGTTATGAATTATGGTGTAACCAAAAAAGCAAAGGGGGCAAAGATGTCGATAGTAAAAAACAGCATAACTTTTGATGATTACATTGACTTTCTAGAAACAGCTAAACAAAAGACTGCTGTACAAAACCTTACACGATCCAAACAGCTTCATATTTTTTTCTAAAACCACAGAAAATCCCTCTCAGCTCTGATGACGACAAAAGATATTGCCACGTATTTTAATGAATTTAAAACAAAATCAAATTTAGAAAAATAAAGAAATTTAACTAAAGGAAATACAACTCCAGCTGAGTTCGGTAGTGGTCTCCCTACTGGCAAATTAGTGCCCAGCTCAGCCGTAGAGGTAAGTAAACAAATATTAGTGAGTCGCGCCACCGATTTAGACGGTCAAAATCGGAAATCCCTGTTGTTCCAGGCACTACTTTACCCACTGGAGATAATTAAATAAATTTTGAATATTTACCGGTTCCAATTGAATTACATAATAACAGAAAACAACGATAGAGTGAGCTAAATAAAACTAAAATATCAACTAGACTCTTTCTTTCATGAACAATTTTCTAGAATACAGACTGTCAAGCCTCGTGCCTGACAACACAATTGATACTTATAAAAAAAAAATTATGCGAACAATAAAAAAAAAGTAAATTTATCAATAGGTGTGATCACACGCAATACAAAAAGCAAGAAGGATAAATTTTAACTAAAACTATAACCGACTTAAATCTAGTTAGCTTATCTGAAACGCTAGATACAGTTCCTCGTCGTCTTATCTGCTCCAACACTTAGGCCGGCGTCCAATTAAAGCCTGTTCCCAGAACCAATAGCTTACACCAATCTCAAAAAAAATAACTTAAGCTCGGCTAAGTATCAGGTCAGCATCAAATTTTAAACCAGTAACTAGGACTTATGCCTGTATCTAGGACTAATGCCTGTATCTAGGACCCTAAAATCGTAATATAAAATCAACGATAGCTTAAACAGATTTAAATGACTCCTTGAATTAGTTTGACTTAATTACTTTAATACAACTTGAACACATTAACTTAAATTTATACTGCAATGAAAGAACAAAGTGAATTTACATGAATAATACAACATTTAGCAAATGACTTCTCTGAATTTACATTTAATAGGCAAAACTAATGATTGAAATGTACTCAACGAAACTAAATTTGACTTGCTAGTCACAACAAAATTATAACAATAAATTAAATCAAAATTTAACATAAAATTAATTAATAATAGTAAAAAAAAATAATCGGAAAGGAGTCTAGTTTCACATTAATAAAACCTACATACAGCACAGAAATACATATGTAAAATAAAGATATTAACCAAGATTGCGATTAAATGGCGTTATTAATCTTATAAAAATAAAATTACGTGACTCACCTATCAAGATAGGATTATTCTACTTCGTTAAACTCGATACCCCAGCTGGTAGTTGGGTAAAAACAATTTCCTCGTTGCTAACTGCAATGTTGAGCAAATTCCGACCACGATTGCTGTCTAAGTGGTTTCAAAAATACCAGTCTCCCCTACTGTCTGTTTCATAAGGAACAAAAGGACCATAAAAATCGAAATAATTACATGGATAAAGAAGCGTGTACTCACCAACAGAAAATTTCACTAAAAATCCGGACACAAAGCCGTATTTTCCACCGAATTTACCAAAATCCAGAAAAAAATCTCCTCCTCAATATTCGATGGAAACAGATTAAGCTTAATTACGCAAATCCAACCTGAGTTGACCCCGATGTACAGGGATGCAAATTAAACTCTCAAAAATTTTCTCGTTAACACGCGTTCACTTCGAAAGCTTTAGGTGAAGAGAGAGAATCTTCCCCAATTATCAACCTTCACTTGATTTGACAACTTCAAAAGAAATAGATGGCCTCTACTACGATAGGGACAATAACCATAGCTTATTTAGCCAACAACTTACGAACAAACAGGGGTCATTCGATACGTTTAATCTTATTATTTAAATAGCTAACAACAAATATCCCATCATTACTTAGTTTCCCTATTTATTTTTGATTTTAATAATAAAGTTAAAAATATGACCGAACGCTGGCTGCGAAACCACAATATACAAGTTATCGACGAGAGGTTAGATCGGATGAACTACTGTCAGTGTTTTCAAACCATAACAAAAATAATACATGACTTACAAAACCAATTTTTGCAACAACTAGATATAATTTATGGCCGAAAATAATAAACAACGGTTGGAGATTAACTATTATCGGACTTAAATCAACCGGTTTTGCCTCGATAAATCCCACAATATTTACGAATTATAAGGTAAGAATTTAGCTGTTACTAAGGTAAATTTTAACCCGTGACAACATCCCCTCCCCTAAGAAAGGAGAAAATCTACCGAAGATTTTCGACGATAACTCAATAAGTGTTAAATAAGCCAACAGTCACGATGAAAGGGACAACAAGCCCAAACAATAGCTAACGACAACTTGCTGTAGCAGCCAAACAAATAAAACGCCATATTCGCATTCTTAACTCGTAAAGAATAACAGCTCACAACACAACACGACCAAAAGAAAGAAAAGCAACAAACAAACAAACAAAAGAAAAACACAGAAAGGTATCAACGATGGAGTTGATGAATTGGCTGGATTCAAGTAACGTAGCAAAAGGTAAAGAGGGTAACGAACACATGTTTCCCACTAAGTCGACCAAAATTCCTCGACAAATCCCGAATGGTGGTAGGAGAGATAAGGTAAGATGTTCGTAGGATTCTCTCCAGAGAATCTCCCTCGACTACCACTAAGGCTTTTCCCACCGGACACCCAAAACCAATGGTCCAGTCGGGAAAACAAAAAGGTTTGGCCTCCCAAAATCCACCAAACGTGAAAAATAGCACCACGGCCACACAAAATAGAGACCCAAACCATGAGGGTAATTAAAGTCGACGAAGCAAGCAACAACAAAGGTAAGATAAGGTAAGATAAAGGTAAGGGAAGTTAAGGCAAAAATAAGGAAATTACTTGAATCCAGAAGTGTTAAGGTTGGAGGACTTTTACCTCCCCGCCTGGAATATCCTCGGGTGGTGAGATTCTTCTACCCCCAGCCACAGGGTACAAAAGAGTCAACGATGGTTATGTTGAACAAAGGTCTGAATCCAAGCAACGAAAGATACCATAAGTGAACAATACCTAAGTTCCTACCAAATAGACTCCGAAAAATTCCTCTACAAATCCCACCATGTGGTTTTTCCACCGGACACTCAACAACCAATGGCCCGGTCGGAAAATCAAAGGTTTGGCCTCAAAATCCACACAAAACGTGAAAAATAGCACCACGGCCAAAAAAAAAGGCCCAAACCATGAGGGTAATTCAAAGCCAACGGAGCAGGAAAACGATGTAACAAAATATAGATAAGGTAAAGATAAGTTTACTAAGGTAGAACGAAACTTGAACCCAGAAAGTGGTTAGGTTGGGGGACTCTTACCCACTCCGCCTGGAGTATCCTCGGGTGGTGAAATTCTTACGCCTCCAGCCACAAGGCGTCAAAAAAAAACAAACATCAAAAAGATACAACAATAAAAGAGTAAAAGAACGTACAACAAAATTCAAAGACAAACAGGTTCTGAACTCGCAACGTGTGAGTTAAGTCCCAGCAAAGATAACTATATAAAATATCACAGTTGAGATACGGTAAATTACGATAAGCTAAAAGATACGATAAATCACAACAAACAAAATCCATCACAAAACACACAACGTAACGAATTCAACAATAAACGTATGAAAAGACTACTACAAAGCTTTCGACAAATAGAGAGCAAACTTTCGGTTCAGCACAAATTAGCAACGATATATAGTAAATAAAAACCAACTTAGGTTAGGTTAGGTTAGGTTTATGGTGAGTGGGTCTATAAGGCCCTCCACTGCGACTCGCAAGAGTCTATTGTGGCTCACACCTATTCAGATTTCACCAAACAAATTCAGCTTCTTAACAAAGCCGATTAGCTTATTTGGTGAATGATTTTTCAGGTCCGAGGGCGAGAGAGCATCCCTGCCAAACATCAGATACCTGATTCGAGCCGCGGCGGGGAAGGCACAAATTATATGCTCTGCTGTTTCATCATCTTCCAGACAAAGACGACAGGTCGGATCTTCCGACAGTCCAAGTTTTAGCATATGATGATTCAGATGACAGTGGCCTGTTAAAAGGCCTGTTAGACAGCGTAGGTCATGCCTGCTATAGTCTAACATTTGTTTGGAGACATTCTTCGAAGGATGTATGAAAGCCTTTGAATGAACCAATCCTGGTAAATTATGCCAGAAGTCTAATGCTCTTCTTGCCGTCCAGGTATTCAGTGTTTGTTTGGCAAAACTTATTGCGATGCCAATTGTAGGTTCTGGTCCGATGGAAACACGTGCGGCACCCTCCCTTGCAAGAGAGTCTGCCTTCTCGTTTCCTTCCATGCCAGAATGGCCAGGGATCCAGACCAGCAATACTTTATTGAGTTCTCCTATTGAGGAGAGTCTTTTTTGGCAGTCTAGTACCAATTTCGACGTTACACGGTTAGAGCTAAGTGCTTTCAAAGCCGCTTGGCTGTCCGAGAAAATTTTTATTGTTCTATGTATGAGATTGGCCTGCTCCAATCTCTCCACACATGAAACAATGGCGTAAATTTCCGCCTGAAATACGGTTGCATAGGATCCTAGAGCGGTTGAGATTTCTGTCCTAGGTCTGCGCCCGTATACACCTGCACCAGAGCCTGAGGGTGTTTTTGAACCGTCTGTATACCAACAGCTGTCTGCTCTCAATAGTTCATCCTTACGGAGAACCCATTCATCTCTATTTGGAATTAGGACGGTATAAGGCAGGTCGTAGTTTACTGTTGGAGGCATTATGTCAGAGGTCATTCCCAGAATACTGTGACTTTCAGTGTCCACTAGCATTCTGCTTCGTTCTGTATAAGCCTGATTTGTGCATTTAGAAATATGCGCAATTCTGTATGTTGTCCATCTAGCCTCTCTCTCCAAAAATATATGGAGAGGAGGTAGGTCCAGAAGGATTTCCATGGCTGCTGACGGTGTGGAGCTGAAAGCACCAGTAATTGCCAGGCAAGCCTGTCTCTGTAAACCAGAGAGTTTTGCTTGGGCCGTTCGCTGTAAAGCTTTTGGCCACCAGGCAATAGCTCCATATGTGATCATTGGTCTAACGATCATCACATATATCCAATAGATTTGTTTGGGTCCCATGCCCCAAGATTTACCACAGATCCTACGACATGTCCACAAGGATAGTCTGGCCTTATGGATAACTTTTTCCAAGTGAGCGTTCCAAGTAAGTTTCATATCTAGGATAATCCCCAAATATTTTACCTCCGCTGCAAATGGAATAACCTCACCATTGTAGGAAAGTAGTGGAAGATCCTCCAACTTTCTTTTCCTAGTGAAGGGAACTATTACAGTTTTACCAGGGTTAACAGACATCTGTTCCCTCTGACACCAACTGTGGACATCGTCCAACGTCTTTTGGAGGATATTATAAGCTACCCTTCCTGACTTGGTCCTTGCCAAAATGACAAGGTCGTCTGCATACGCTTGCAGTTCTACCCCTCTTCTTTCGAGAGCGCTAAGCAAGTTATCCATCAAGAGTGACCATAGTAGGGGAGATAGTACTCCGCCTTGTGGGCAGCCCCTGGAAACCTTAAAGCTAATGGTCTCGTCCTGAAGAGATGTAGTGGCTGTCCTATTAGTGAGCATGGCATATATCCAACCGGTAATGGTTGGTTTGATGCCCTTTTCAGTCAAAGCTGAACCAATGGAAGTCGGTAGTGCATTGTCAAATGCTCCTTCAATGTCAAGAAATATGGCCATCGCAATCTCCTTGTTGTTAAGGGATTGTGTGATTTTCTCAACAAGGTTGTGTAACGCTAAATCTGTTGATTTGCCAGTTTGATAAGCATATTGGTGGATGCTCAGGGGGGAATTATATAAAGCTACCCGCCTGATGTAGCAATCCAGTGCTTTTTCAAGTCCTTTAAGCAGGAAAGATGTTAGGCTAATTGGTCTGACCGATTTAGGGTGTGGGTCTGTGCGGCCCACTTTCGGTATATATACCACCCTAGCCGTCAACCAACTGGGTGGTATGTAATTCCACGCCAGACTAGCTCTGTACAGTTTAATGAGGATGGGTAAAAGTAATTCCAGTCCGTTTTGAAGCAGAGCTGGAAATATTCCATCCTCACCGGGAGATTTGAACGGCTGAAAAGATTTGATTGCCCATTCAACTGCCGGTGCTGTGATAACTTCCTTGGCGGCCTCCCAATCGATCTTTTTTGGCCGCCTTGCGCCCTCAAAGAGTGGAGGTCGATTGTTATCCAGAGTCAAACTTCCAGGAAAGTGATTTTTAATCAAAAGCTCTAACGTTTCTTTTCTAGAGGTCGTAAACGTGCCATCAGGTCGCTTCATCGACCCAATCTCAGCAATCGACTCTTTAGAGAGAATCTTGTGAATTCTAGTACTACGAGATATATCAGAAATACTCTCACAGAACTTTTTCCAAGACTCCCGCTTTGCCTTTCTGATTTCTTTATTATAACTTGTTAGAGTAGTTCTATAAAGCTCCCAGTTGCCTGACTCTTTAGCTCGATTAAATAGTCGTCGAACTTCTTTTCTTCGCTTTTCTAGGCATTTGCTCCACCAAGTAGAGTTGCGATTATCTCTTTTAGTCTTGAGTGGACAGTTTTCATGATAGGAGGAGATCACTGCTTCGCGAAGTTTTTCCGCTGCAGTATCTATCCCATCGCAACTGTTAATTGTGGTGAAACCGTCCTCAATATAAAGTTGAAGGGAATTTTTATATCCACTCCAATCAGTAGCTTTTGAGTCGCGATATTCCACTACTGGCCTCTGGCCTATTTCAATGTTGAATTGAATATGTCTATGATCTGAACACGAAGGTTCAGTAGATACAGCCCAATGCTGTATCTTATTGCTCAGAAAGTTTGAGCTGATAGTTAAATCTAACACCTCTGATCTGTTTCTAGTTACAAAGGTTGGTTCTGAGCCCTTATTAATAACAGATAGCCCTTCCCCTAGTATATAGTCAAAGAGTAACTCACCTCTGCGATTTATATTCGTGCTGCCCCACGATGTATGGTGTGAATTGGCGTCACAGCCCATGACTAACTGAAGTCTGTTCTTCTTGCTATAGTCGATTAATCGCCGTATAGCAAGAGGAGGTACAGTATCCACGTCTCCTGGGAAGTATGCAGAGCAGGCGACTATGTTTGTCATACCATTCTTCTCCGGTAAGTACATCTGGATGGCTACTACATCTGGAGTGCAAAAGCCTGTAAGCAAAAACCAACTTACTAAAAGTATTAAAATCCATACTCAATATAAATTATTTCGCGATTGCTGTGATCAAGAGTTAATATCGCCAGATTACAAATATTAAAAATACTGTTACTACCTAGCTCACTTTATATGTAGCATTTACAAAAAAAAAAAATACTACTACCGGGATTTTAAATTCATCCCAAACCAAATTACGCCCCAAATTACAAAATTGGCACAATTACAAAATCAGCCCCACGTTGGGCGCCAAAAATTTGCCACGTATTTTAATGAATTTAAAACAAAATCAAATTTAGAAAAATAAAGAAATTTAACTAAAGGAAATACAACTCCAGCTGAGTTCGGTAGTGGTCTCCCTACTGGCAAATTAGTGCCCAGCTCAGCCGTAGAGGTAAGTAAACAAATATTAGTGAGTCGCGCCACCGATTTAGACGATCAAAATCGGAAATCCCTGTTGTTCCAGGCACTACTTTACCCACTGGAGATAATTAAATAAATTTTGAATATTTAACGGTTCCAATTGAATTACACAATAAAAGAAAACAACGATAGAGTGAGCTAAATAAAACTAAAATATCAACTAGACTCTTCTTTAATGAACAATTTTCTAGAATACAGACTGTCAAGCCTCGTGCCTGACAACACAATTGATACTTATAAAAAAAAAATTATGCGAACAATAAAAAAAAAGTAAATTTATCAATAGGTGTGATCACACGCAATACAAAAAGCAAGAAGGATAAATTTTAACTAAAACTATAACCGACTTAAATCTAGTTAGCTTATCTGAAACGCTAGATACAGTTCCTCGTCGTCTTATCTGCTCCAACAGTTAGGCCGGCGTCCAATTAAAGCCTGTTCCCAGAACCAATAGCTTACACCAATCTCAAAAAAAATAACTCAAGCTCGGCTAAGTATCAGGTCAGCATCAAATTTTAAACCAGTAACTAGGACTTATGCCTGTATCTAGGACTAATGCCTGTATCTAGGACCCTAAAATCGTAATATAAAATCAACGATAGCTTAAACAGATTTAAATGACTCCTTGAATTAGTTTGACTTAATTACTTTAATACAACTTGAACACATTAACTTAAATTTATACTGCAATGAAAGAACAAAGTGAATTTACATGAATAATACAACATTTAGCAAATGACTTCTCTGAATTTACATTTAATAGGCAAAACTAATGATTGAAATGTACTCAACGAAACTAAATTTGACTTGCTAGTCACAACAAAATTATAACAATAAATTAAATCAAAATTTAACATAAAATTAATTAATAATAGTAAAAAAAAAATAATCGAAAAGGAGTCTAGTTTCACATTAATAAAACCTACATACAGCACAGAAATACATATGTAAAATAAAGATATTAACCAAGATTGCGATTAAATGGCGTTATTAATCTTATAAAAATAAAATTACGTGACTCATCTATCAAGATAGGATTATTCTACTTCGTTAAACTCGATACCCCAGCTGGTAGTTGGGTAAAAACAATTTCCTCGTTGCTAACTGCAATGTTGAGCAAATTCCGACCACGATTGCTGTCTAAGTGGTTTCAAAAATACCAGTCTCCCCTACTGTCTGTTTCATAAGGAACAAAAGGACCATAAAAATCGAAATAATTACATGGATAAAGAAGCGTGTACTCACCAACAGAAAATTTCACTAAATATCTGGACACAAAGCCGTATTTTCCACCGAATTTACCAAAATCCAGAAAAAAATCTCCTCCTCAATATTCGATGGAAACAGATTAAGCTTAATTACGCAAATCCAACCTGAGTTGACCCCGATGTACAGGGATGCAAATTAAACTCTCAAAAATTTTCTCGTTAACACGCGTTCACTTCGAAAGCTTTAGGTGAAGAGAGAGAATCTTCCCCAATTATCAACCTTCACTTGATTTGACAACTTCAAAAGAAATAGATGGCCTCTACTACGATAGGGACAATAACCATAGCTTATTTAGCCAACAACTTACGAACAAACAGGGGTCATTCGATACGTTTAATCTTATTATTTAAATAGCTAACAACAAATATCCCAACATTACTTAGTTTCCCTATTTATTGTTGATTTTAATAATAAAGTTAAAAATATGACCGAACGCTGGCTGCGAAACCAGAGAGGTTAGATCGGATGAACTACTGTCAGTGTTTTCAAACCATAACAAAAATAATACATGACTTACAAAACCAATTTTTGCAACAACTAGATATAATTTATGGCCGAAAATAATAAACAACGGTTGGAGATTAACTATTATCGGACTTAAATCAACCGGTTTTGCCTCGATAAATCCCACAATATTTACGAATTATAAGGTAAGAATTTAGCTGTTACTAAGGTAAATTTTAACCCGTGACAATATCTAGTGCCGGGGACCGATGAAACTTTACCTTGGGGTAATTACTCTATTAAGCCCAAAATGGACGTAGCAATGGATGTTGATTAATTATTTAAAAATTTATCAGTGTTCATTATTTTTTCTATCGCTTTTTGTTTAAAATCAGTACTGTTTTTGCAATTAAAGAATGGTTCAAGCAATGGTCTAAGATAGGACAGTTACTATTAAATCTAACCAACACAGTTTTTGCAATTATTGAATGGTTCAAGCAATGGTCTACGAAAGGACAGCAACCATTAAATCTAAGCAGTACAGTTTGTGCAATACCAACATAGAGCTCCAGCAACGGTCTGCGAAAGGACTAAGATATGAAGAGATTACCATTAAATCTATTTACTGTTTCTTTTTTTTTGTAAGAAATTATTATGAACCTAGCCATTTTTATATAACTATACCTTATGGTTAGGTATTTTTCATCTCTATCTTTATATCAGATATATTTATTTCCTTTTTATGGAGTTATTCTATTTAATTGTATTTTTCCAGTTTTTTTGACTCCAGATTTAGTTTTGCCTATTTATTTTATTGTTTTTTTTTTATTTTGTGAATATACAGTGTATTAGAATTGCTTTTTTATTATTTACTCGCCTATATTAAAAAATATTTTTTTTATATTTTATAACGATGATTTTAAACAAAGCTTCAATCAAAGATAATAGAATTAATGTTTAATTTAACCTAAGAGATTTTACTTCTCGCTATTACGTTTCTGTAATTAAATAAGTCGGTAAAGAAATAACGATTAATACTTAGTGATAAAGTACGAAATTAGAAATTATAAAAAAAATATTCATAAAAATGAATAAACAAAATTTGTTTATTCATTTTTATGAATATTTTGTTTGGGTATACTGCAAAAAGTGACCAAGTCAAGTTTTTAACAATTTTAAGTTAGTTAGTCTAAGTCATCCGTAATAAGTTGCCCAATGTCTGGTAAAATTGACCAAGTCGAAATTCAGAAACTAGATGTCGCCTCACGTATAACATAAAAATGTGCAAGTCATGTTAACCAAAGTATTTTCTGATAAAACTGATCAAGTTAACTTGGTCAATTTTCTAAAAATAAATAAATGCTAATGGCTACAGCAAAAATTGACCATTATGACTTGGTCATTTTTTCATGTCTTATGCATTGTTTGTTTACGTTTATTAGTCGTTCACGTGAAGAAAAGCAAATTGACTTAGTCGGTTTAAAATGACTTCCAGGGGAAAGGTTTTAGTACAATTGTGTTTAGATAAAACAAAAGCGGGTCTACAGGGAAATAACGATAAGGGTTAGTGTTAAGATTACCATATTATGCGAGGTTATGTTTTATTAGACTGTTTGATAAAATTTTAGTATAAAATGTATGTGGTAGGTAATAAAAATTTCAGTTTTTATTATTAGTTTTTTTTAGATATTTTGGATCCAGATTTTCAAAGTGAAAATTATAATTGCCCCTCTACGTCCTTCGTAAGCAGCGTCGTTAAAGGTAAAATCATTTTATATTACTTATGGCCAATTTTACCGTAAATTAAATCGTAGTTTAGAATTTAGGCTGTGTTTAATTTCCATTGAAATAATCTGCAAAATAAAAATGGGTTAAATTTTAAACGTCTGTTAAGTTTACCCTAGGTACAAGTGGCCATAAATTAACTTTTTGATGTCATTTTTGTTTTAATATGGCTGACTACTTTTTCCCTTGCAGGTGCTTCTGATCTTAATGAGCATAATTCCAGTGAGCTACAAAATGATCTTTCGGTACATTCGCGAGAGGAAAATATACACCAAAGCGATTTAGATTTTTCTGCGGGCAGCAGTGATGATTATGTTCCTAGCAGCGACGAAGACATGTTAGAAGGAGAATCGTCTTCTGAAAGTGACACACCGGTATTAAAACGTAGTTGTCGTTGGAAAAAAAGGGATCCTGCCAAATGGAAACGGAATATTGCAAAAAAAAAAATGTCATGCTTGCCTTACCAATCAAAAAAAGGAATTATGAAGCCAGCTAAAAAACCTAAATTAACTAACTGCAATACTTGCAAATATAAATGCTCGTTAAATTTTAATGATGAATTAAGGAGCAGGTTATGTTCACAATTTTGGACTCTAGATTACAAAAGACAAAAAGATTTTATTCTTTTTTATGTAATAAGCAAGGAACCTACTTGTCGAAGAGTTCGATCAGGAACAGGCGTTCAAAAGAATAGTAGCAGGTTTTACTATTTTTTAAAAGAAGGCACAAAAGTTCGACTCTGTAAGACGTTCTTTTTACGTACGTTGTGTATAAGCCATGGACCAGTCGACAAAGCATTTTTAGGAGCAAACGAGGTAGGCATATTTGTTACGGATGACAAACGTGGTAAAAAAGCGCCGGCTAATAAGACAAGACCAGAAATAGTTGCAGCAATAAGAGCTCATATACAAAGTTTTCCAACCATAGCCTCTCACTATTGTAGAGTATCAAGTAAACGAAAGTATTTAGATTCTAATTTATCCATAGCAAAGATGTATGCACTGTACGCTGAAGAATCTAAAAATGCGAAAAAATAATATGCATCTCAAATAACTTATAGGAGAATCTTTGGAACTGAGTTTAATTTTTCGTTTTTTAAGTCAAAGAAAGACCAGTGCCTGATATGTACCAACTACATGGAAACAAAATCCGCTGACCTAAAGGAAAAGTACGAGTCTCACATACAAAGACGGGATGAGGCGAATGCAGCAAAAAACTCAGATAAAGAACGCGCAACGAACAATGATCAATTTGTAAGGGTTACATTTGATCTACAAAGCGTTTTGCAAATACCGTTTCAGACGTCTCATTAATGTATTATAGCAGGAAACTTTGTGCCTACAACCTCACAATATATGAAGCGGCTAAAAAAAAGCCCACTGCTATGCATGGACTGAAATTAATGGACAGCAAGGTAGTTCAGAGATCGGAACATGTCTCCTGAACTTCATACAAAATTTTCCCCAAAATATAAACGAAATAAGTTTGTTTTCAGACACATGCAGTGGCCAAAACAGAAACCAGTTTATAGCGGCTCTATTTTTGTTTGCTGTACAAAATACTAACCTAAGTGTTATACAACACAATTTTCTAGAGTCTGGCCATTCCTACATGGAAGCGGACTCTATGCACAGTGCTATAGAAAATGCTAAAAAAAAGTACCAGTTTATACCATGCATGATTGGTTAAATATTTTTAGACTGGCTCGCTCCAATCGTGGGCGCAACAAAACAAGTGGTTCATACAATATCCATGAGTTAAAATACAATGAATTTTTTGACTTAAAGGCATTAGCTGCTTGTACTTTAAAAAATAGGTCTGTAGATGAAAATGGTAACCACGTAAATTGGCTTAAAATAAAATGCCTGCGATATTAAAAAAATATGCCCCAGTATATTTTATTTAAGTACAATTATAGCGACTTAGAGTTTATCAAACAAAACGTAGCTGGACGTACTCAACGAATGACAGCAGATAATTTGACTGTAAACGAAATACCCCGTTTGTACAGCAAAGAAATTCCTATTTCTAACTCAAAAAAGAAAGATCTATTAAAATTATGTAAAACGGGAGCAATTCCCTCCGAATTTCATCCGTGGTACCAATCGATACCGTCAGATAGCGGAAAACAAGATGTCGCTCCAGAGCCATCAGCATTGTCTGACTCAGATTCCGAGTAGTTTTTAAAAATAATAATAATATGTACCTACGTTACTTTTTTTACTTACTTCACTTTTTTAACAAAAATAAAAAGTTTGTTTCACTAAAAAAAAAGGTTTTTTTTGTGTTTTATTGCCTTGCGAAAATATTTTGTAATTGACCATCATTGCAAGTTGGATAATTTCTTGACTGAGCAAGTCAGTCCTTTTTTTGAAAATTGGCAAAGATATCAAAAATATAATATAGTATACTAATTCTTTAGGTTTTTATTGATATTGATATAAAACAAAAATTACTATTTTGCTTCAATAGTCAACTATACATTTCACCCAAAAAAAAACGAAAACTTAAAACTAACTTATTCAGAAACTATGGTGAATTGACTTGGTCAGTTTTCGCAGTATGTCCACGAAATGAAAAAAGCCTTAATTATGTAATATTTCATAATTTTAAAAAGTATCGCATCATCCAGAATAATAAAAAGTTTATTATTTTATTCTACGGTAATTTATATTTAAAAAAAAAAACTAGAAAAAAATTTACAATTTATTATAAAAGCAAAAGCAAAATAATTTTATCTACTCTACCTCATATTATGTATCAATTTTTAGTTCGTGAAAACTGTCATTATAGACAGCAGTGCGTAAAGGATTGAAAGTGTGCGTGAAGTAACAATGTATTTTAAATGGGATTTACTTTTTCGCACTGTTTTTGACACACCTTCATATAATCAAATATCCTTAGTATTCGCGTTGCCATGGTGTTGCTATGAGAGCATTAGATTTGTTAGTCTCTTGTAAATGAATTGAAAATAAATTAATTTCTTGTAATTATTTTTTATTTGATTATCGTAGATAAAATATTGTATGAAACTGTGCGTGAAATGCTTTTTGCGCACTTACGCGATATATAGCACTCGCTTCGCTTGTGCTCTAAACATCACGTGCGTGCGCAAAAAGCATACTTCACGAACTGTTTCATAAATAACTATTTTGAAACAGTTTTATGTTGGTAGTCACAGAATTCTTATCACAACAAAATATTCTTAAACTACAAAATCAAAGCGCGCGGCCTTGGGGCAAGTAGCCAGCCATCGTTTGAATCGAGGGATGAGTTAGATTGATAAAGATGCGCAGAAAAATTTAATTTAATTTAAATGACGCCCAACTGTGTGCCGGGTAACAGGACGGCAGTCCTGGTTTTTATATAAGGTAAGCTGGTCCAAAATTGACATGGAGGTAACATTGACAGAACTATTTTGAAATGATGTATTTGCATTGCTAAAGCCTTAAAAATCAATGTAGTCAACTGTAAAGCAAGTTGTAGTAATTTTAGACATTATCCGCATCGTGGCAACACAGTAAAATAATTTGAAGTATTTCTAAGATGATCAAAATTTCGGAACCAAATCTTCTTAATTTATGTGTTTTTTGGTGATCTTAATTTATAAAAAAAGGTAAATATATAGTACTTAATTACTTATAACGTGTTTTTATTCATAATTAACTTTTATGTTGTTATTTTCGATTTTTTTAAAAATTTCACAATAAGGTTATGTTTGACAGTGTCAATGTTGAACTTATGAATAAGATTATATGCGAAAAGGCGTCAAGGGCCATACGAAAAATAAAAGAATTAGCATACTGGCTAGGTGTATTGTTAAACGAGGCCAAGCTGTCAACGGTCTAGTCGAGGGAGTGGGTACTAAAATCATGTCCCGTGGTCTCGGCGGTCACGTGATATGAGCGGAGCTAAAAGAAACAAAATTGACCAGAATGATCGAACGAACCTTAGATTTTCTTATGGAGATTTACATGTAAAAAATGCCGATTTTCCGCTAGAACCAGTGCAGCCCTTTTACTCATACTGTCTATTGTAATGAAATTGATACGTGTAAAATTTCTTTTCCTCCGGTGCAATTTTTCGAGTTTAAGAATTTCAAATATAAGAAGATACTTCATTTCATAATCTATGCAGAATTTAAATCACTTCGTCAAAGCACTAAATGTACAAATTATCGTACACAAAAATTCAGCCATATCAAAAACATCGAGCTTTCAGTGCAGGTATGGAGGGTAGAAGTGCAGGCTACTATTTGCATTGTTCCTATGACAGCTCGCTGTCATTTTACAGATGCTATACAGGTTTAGACTGTATGACTTGGTTTGCGAATGAGATGGAAACCTTGGCTCAGTTTATTTCTTCTAAATTAACAACAGTGGTCCCAATGTCTGAAAAAGTGAGCTTGAAGAATGCAACCGATACCTGTCACATCTGTAATAAAAAAATATTGAATAATGACGTTCCTCGTGATCACGATCACCTGACTGGATTATTTCGTGGTTTCGCACCTGCAAAGTGTAATTTGAACTACAAGAACTCTTTTGTAGTTCCTATTGCGTTCCACAACTTGAGTGGATATGATACGCAATGTATCATTAGAGATTTGTCTAAGAAATTTTCTATTTCTCTATTACCACAAAACAAAGAAAAATATATTAGCTTTACTGTATCGGATAACAATACGAGGGTTCATTTTTGCTTTACAGATACATTCCGATTTATGGGCAGTTTATTGGATAGTTTAGTGGCCACTCTACGACCAGAAAATTTTACAATACTTCGAAAAGAATTTGCTGGTTTAAATGAGGGGCAGTTTGATCTATTAATCAGAAAAGGTGTGTTTTTTATGATTATTTGGACAAAATTGAAAGGATAGAAGAAACTAACCTACCCGAAAAGGATAAATTTTACAACAAGCTAAATGATGAGCATATATCCGATATCGATTACCAACATGCCCAATTGATATGGACTAAGTTTAAAATGAGGAATATCTGGGATTACATTAACCTGTATATGAAACTGTTATTCTGCTCTTAACTGCAGTTTTCGAGTTACCTGCCATATAACATACGGTTTAGATCCAGGGCACTATTATACAATCCCTAGTTACACGTGGGATGCAATGCTTAAGCATATAGATTGTAAACTGGAAACAATTCAAGATATTGATCATTTACTGTTTTTTAAACGGGGCATACAAGGAGGTATATCCCAGTGTTGTAATCGTCTGGGAAAAGCAAACAACAAGTATATCCTTAATTACAATCCAACGAGACCAAACAAATATTTAATGTATTTTGATGTCAACTACTTATATGGTTGTGCTATGTCTCAGGCTCTTCCGTACGGAGGATTCCAAAGGACTGATATAAACATCGATGTTACTTAAATATCAGATGATACTCCAGAGGGTTATGTTCTTGAGGTAGACTTGGACCTTCATCGAAACATGCAATTTTGCACCTTCCGGTTCTAAGCTTCCCAAATTAATGACTACTTTGTACAATAAGACACATTGCGTTCTGCATTATCGAAATTTAAAACAAACGCTTTCTCACGGTCCGATACATACGAAAATTCACAAAGTTTTAAAATTTAGCCAGAAATGTTGGTTAAAAAGTATCGTCAAACTTGTAAATAAGTGGGAAGGTCGTGTAGGCGCTACAAATTTCATTGCTTCTCCCAAGTTTCACAGTAGGGTCATTTTTGATAAAGATTTAATGGCAGTGGAGTTGAATAAAACAAAAATAATCTTTAATAAACCACTATATGTGGTAATGTCTATATTAGATATATCCATGGCTTTCACTACAACTACATGCTACATAAATTCAAGCTTGATGATTGTAAGTTAAATTTCACCGATACCGATCCTTTGATGTATGAACTCGTCTGTGATGACGTTTACGAAGATGTAATTAAAGCAGCTATTAATAAATTTGATACAAGTGATTATCCAAAAGATAATTCCTGGAACATTCCGTTAGTTAATAAAAAGGTACCAACCCTAATGAAAGACGAGAACAATTCCTTGGTAATGACTCATTTTGTGGGATTACGCTCAAAACAATATGAGGGAGTGAAAGAGACTAAAAAACGCTAAAGGTGATAAAACCAATGTTGTTAAAAAAAGAATAAAATTTGATGATTACCTTGATTGTTTGAAAATTTTTTTAACACTTTTGGTAACTCAACGTTGCATACAGTCTAAAAAACATGAAGTATACACTGTTAAACAAACAAATATTGCTCTTAACGTTGATGATTCAAAACGGGTTTTGTTACCGCATACTTTTGATACTTTACCCTGGGGTCACTACAAGGTATGAATCTTATTACTGTTTTCTATTTGCAGGTAAAAACGTAGATAAAGGAAAAAGAAAAAACGTAGAGTTACGAGGGTCTAGACGAGGGATTCGGCTGAGCTAGTAGAAATCTTATCTCTTTAGATATAGAAACTTATAGATAGCATTGTTATAATTGAAATTCAGAATAATTGTTGTAATCCTTTAGCGAAAGCTTTATTGTAATTTAAAATAAATTTTTAAAAACGGCTTTTCGGTTTCAATAAACATAAGTTTTTAAGTGTATATGATAACTCTTTGTTCAGATTGTAATTTACATTTTTGTTTTTGCGATAAATCAATTAATTACTTTAATCAGTTAGATATTAATTTTAAAAGAAAGTTAAATATACTACAAAAGTTAATAAATAAACAAATTAAAAAACCTAAAAAAAGATTAAACAAATATGTATTAAAAAAGTTTGTATTCAAATTAATATCAAGTGTATTTTATTTTATGTATTGGTGAATGTACTTTATGGTCATCAACAGATTACACATTAAAATCTTTTGAAGCTTTATCTACACTTTGTGAAATTTCTACAGGTAATCGG
Source organism: Altica lythri (assembly GCA_964028335.1). Taxonomy (NCBI): domain Eukaryota; kingdom Metazoa; phylum Arthropoda; class Insecta; order Coleoptera; family Chrysomelidae; genus Altica; species Altica lythri. Next base: position 23,467,287 of record OZ034806.1, on the reverse strand, counting down.
TTACGTTATTCTTATTAAGTTGCCTTTCTAGTCGAAAACGTAAACTATTCAAAAAATTATTTCGATGTGAATGGGAGATGGGCCAACAGTTACCATACTGAGTGGATGGATGCAAATAATTGGAACTGTTTTAATATTTTAACATTAAACTTATACTAAATTTACACATTCAGTCTTACTGAATGGGACGGGCGTTATGAAACACAATCATATATATAGCTAAACCTGAATTTAAGAATTGCATAATATTTGATGAAATGTTGAAATGAAAAAACTAAAAATTTATTTAAATAAACCTATTAACGTTGGTCAATCAATCTTAGAACTCGCAAAGACAACAATTTATAGCTTTCAATAAAAATATTATTACACACGGTATGGAGACTACTACTCTACTTGTTACACCGATACAGACGCATTTCTTCTAGAACTGCAATGCAATGATGTTTATACCAAATTTATTAAAAGCTATACAGACAAATTAGACACCTCAGACTATAAACCAAACAATGCGTACGGTCTTTCACTCTTTAATAAAAATGTCATCGGTCTAATGAAAGATAAATGCAACGGTAAACTATTAACAGAATGAGTGGGGTTACGTTCAAAAATGTGCTCGTATTTAACAGAGGGTAATAACTGCATTAAAAAATCAAAAGGGTTAAAAAGAATGTTGCAAAGAAAATTACGTTCGATGACTATATCGAGTGTCTAGAAACATGTAGAAGTAAGACCACTTTACAGAATTTTATACGAACAAAAGAAAATTGTTCTCAGCGCTAATGATAAAAGTTTACGAATTAGTGATACCGCAGTTTAAATTAGGAAACTACAACAAGAAAAAATCAACTGCAACTATTTATTTAATTATAGCAATTGTAAGTTTTCTTTGTAAATATGAGTAACATTAGCAAAATAACAAGGGCATTTGTATTCTAACAAGAAATCTGATGAAACGGTACAACGTTGTGCCTACACACAAAACTATATATTTTTTGACTATAAAGCCTTGCAAAATACTGGGGTGCATATACCAAATCTTGTAATTGCTCACGATTTTAACGGGAATAAATTTACCTTTAAAGATAACAAAGACTTTTGCAGTTGGCTGATTTCCGAAAAACATAGCGAATACACATGTTTTGCTCACAATATTAAAGGTTACGACAGGTATTTTATTCTGAAATATTGCATAGAATCATAGAAAACACTTTAAAGCCCTACACAATATATAACGGTACAAAACTTATGCTATTAGAAGTACCCTCTATTGAATTAAAAATCATAGATAGTTCCAATTTTATCATCGGTCCTCAGGCTGACTTCCCTAAAGCATTTGGCTTAACAGAGCTGAAGAAAGGGTACTTTTCCCACTATTTTAAAAAAAAATTATAAAGAATTAGGTCTTTATACATTTAGTCCGGGCAAACTAACTTTGAGCACGGAAAAATTAATACCTGGACTAGCCCAACGGGAAATGGTTAAGGGTGTTACTAAAACGAGCTTTGAAAAATCCATTTACGATGATTTTTCACCGGAGAATTTTTGTCTGAAAAAGGGGTTCTTTTTTTTTTGAAAAAGTTCAAACTCAAATATTTTTTATTATTTTGTTTTGAAATTTTTTTTAGTTATTTATAATATTATAAAGGTATCTTTTTACTAAGTTTCATATTAATTCATTTATTTTTACAAAAATTAAAAATGAAAAACAAAAATTTGGCTATTATTTGGAAAATTTGCAAATTTCTCGATAATTTGGAGGTTATGTCAAAAAGTACACTTAACAAAAATTGAAGATCTTTTTATTACCTACAACTTTGCTGTTGAACATTTTTGTCTCCGACATCAAATTTTCTCAGAAAACGCGTCCAAACTATTGCCCGCAGATTTTTTTCACTTAACCTCCCCCCCCCCCCCCTAAGTTAGTCCCCATTGGCCGTGGGTTCATTTATTTTTTTTTATGTTAGTAACCCCCTTAACCATTTCCAGTTGGGCTAGTCCAGGTATTAATTTTTCCGAATTTCGATTAAAATTATGTTAGTTTGCCCCGACTAATTATTTTATGAAATTTTAGTAAGTTTTTCTTAACTGCAAATTTGAATTTGGATTAGATTACCGTCTTGAGTGATGATGTGTAAATAACAAAAAACAAATGTCGCTGAGGTCGTACAGTAAAACATTCTCGTACATTTAGAATGTTAAGAGAAAAGAGGGTTGAGAGGATATTCCAACAACTTGTGTTCCACCTTTTGACTTTGGGAAAAGCTATACCAAACTTGAGAAGAATTTTAGGAAATTGTAAAACTTACGTTAGTAATAGATTAAAAGTATTTAATAAAGTATCATCCGAAAATAAGAAAGTTACAGTTTTGTAATAAAATTATAACAGATTGTCTCATACTGAGGATGCTGCGGTTTTATGCATCTTAAAACCAGGAAGAAACAGTGATAAAATCCTAAATTTTGTGAACTAAAGCTGAATCATATTAAAATGCATTAGATTTTTCTTCATTTTAAAACAAAAAGGAAACAGATTTTTGCGGCAGATTTTTCTAATATAAAGGGGAGTAACGGGTAACCACGAACAGCAGACAATGGCGAACACCTCTTTTAAAGTCGTACCCACCTCTATTTTCTTCCTTTGAATGCGCAGTGTGACGTTTTACTGCTATAGAATCGAGTCAGTTCAATCGCGGTAACCGTTGTAAGCCATTATAAAAAGTTAGAGCGGTGTGTTAGTTTACCAGCTTTGTAATATTATTTTTTAGTGTTACATATTAAGGTAAGTTGACGATACAAGATACAAGCTACTTTTTAGCAAACTTTTTATACAGTTATGATTATTGCCTTATTTCTTACATCTTAGCATTCATTATTGTTAAATCCTTTTGTTTTTTGTAATACATGTGACGTAGAATAATTTACGAAATGTTTTCGGGTAATCACGAACAGGTCTGTTCGGCATTAACCGACTCTGTTTGGAATTACCCGACATGCATTTTAATGTGAAAGAAAACTAACACTTTTATTTCTATTAAATATCCATCATTTTAAAATCTAATGCAGGCATTTTACATTTACAGGATGCCTGATAAACGAATTAGAACTACTGAAAAATGTTCATGGACAGAAGAAAACATGATAACAGCTGTTCAAAATGGCAATGGACTAAGAGTTTCTGCCCGGCGCTTCAATATTCCTGTAACAACGCTCCAAGAAAGGGCAAAAAAAGGATATTAATACCAAGCAAGGATGGAAAAACGTACAGTTTTCACCACCGAACAAGAACAGGAAATTGCTGAACATGTATTGCGTCTAGCGAATATGTTCTACGGCCTTTCACCTATTCAAGTAAGACTTGCCGTTTTTTTCTATGCTGAAAAGTTGGGCATACCTCACAATTTCAACCGTGATAAGAAAGAAGCAGATAAAGATTGGTTGTACGGATTTATGAAAAGACATCCAAGACTTAGCTTTCGAAAACCTGAGGCCACCAGTTTAAATAGAATACAAGACTTCAACAAAAACGAAGGTTTTTTGAAAATCTAACGACTTTGATGGAAAAATTTAAGTTTTCCCCAACGCGTTTTTTCAACGTGGATGAAACTAGAATTACCACGGTTAACAGACCTAATCGAACTATTGGTCCAAAAGGGGAAAAACAGATTGGAGCTGCAACTAGTGGAGAGAGAGGAAAAAATATTACAGTGTGTTTCTGCATGAGTGCGGCGGGCTCGTTTACTTCACCGATGTTCATTTTCCCAAAAATAAGGATGACATCTGCATTGGAACGAAATGGTCCACCAGCCTCCATCTACACTTGTACAAAAAGCGGTTGGATGACGGAAGAAGTGTTCGTCATTTGGTTAAAACATTTTGCTGAAGTAAACAATGCCAAACAAGAAAATCCGACTTTGCTTATCCTAGACAATCACACGAGTCACATATGATTGCCTACCTTCGAGTTTTGCAAGAAAAATGGAATTCATTTGCTTTCAATACCTCCACACACCTCTCATCGTATCCAGCCTCTGGACTTGACATTCTTTTCTTCCCTTAAGAAAGCTTACGACACTGAGTGTGACTTGTTTCTCAAATCTAATCCATATGAAAAGATAACAATGACTCATGTTAATCCCATTTTTACTAAGGCCTATATTAAAGTTGCAACAGCAGAAAAAGCCATAACAGCATTTGAAAGGGCTGGGATTTTTCCTCTTGATCCTGGTGTATTCAGTGAAGAAGATTTCTTCAAAAGTACCAGTGACCAGCCACAACAAACCACTAATGAAAACAGTTCTGGACCCAACAACACCTTAGTTCAAACCTGTTCAGAACCTCAACCTGGCTGTTCAAAGGATCCCGACAGAAATATCGATCAGAATGGTTTTATGGAAACCGAGGAAAATGACCAAAATAACTTTTCGTTTGAGACAGTTGCACCTTTACCAAAGAAGAAGACGAAACAAAAACAAAATATACGGCGCAAAAAACAAAGATCTGAAATCCTTACATCAACCCCTTGAAATCAATGTTGGAAGAAAAACAAAGAAAACGCATTGCTAAGGAGGCAGGTCTAAAAAAACAAGGAAACAAAAAAGCTATTACCCACAAAAAACCGACTGTCAGAAAAGTTTTCGATTCATCAAGCGAAGAAGAAGAAGGTGTAGATTACAGAAATATTTGTGACGACGACGAATTAGATGACATGGATCCACAAAACTTGGACTCTGATCAAAATGAGGGAGAAAATTGTTTAGTTTGTGGAGAATACGGAAAAAGCGAGGTTTGGTATAGGTATGTTGCCTGTGGGGGTTGGGAACACAAACTTTGTAGCGGGGTGGAGAGGCCTACAGGTTACATGTGTAATTTTTGCTCATTATCTTGATTTTTTTTTGCGTTTTGTTTTGTTATGAGATTTTTTTAACTTTGTTCGGGATTACCCACCAGCTAATCGTCATTACCCGCCACGTTCGAGTAATCCCGGAATTGCAATATGTAACTTTGAAATTTTTTTGTATTTTTTTAAACAAAATCACCAAATTTGCTGGAATTTATAGTCCTAATACTCTTTCTTTTCATCTCGGCCAAGTTACATAATCCTAAGTATAATAGTTTCCGTGTTATTAATTTTTTTGCTTAAGTGTTCGCCAATACCCTGCGTTCCCCAATGTTGTATCGTAGTTATAAATATTCTTACAAACAATGTGTTAATTATAAATTGTTTACAAAAGAAACGTTTTTTAAAAATAATAAAAATACTTTATTTAATTGAAATATAAAATGATCTTTAATTCCTGGAATTAAAAAGCTACGTATTAAATTATGGTCATATAACTCTTCTCTCCTTAAGAACCAAAAATATCGGAGATATTTTTGGGTGGTCCGCTTGTAGACTGATGTTGGTCCATTTTCTTAATTTTTCCTTCCCTACAGCTTTTCTTGTTTTTCCTCTTTTGGTGACGAATGGTGAAAATCAATATAATCATCAGAATGGCACCTGCGATCAATATTCCAGAAAGAGTGGCAATCGTAGGTGTTTGATTATACGTTATCTCTTTGATAGGCGTTAATTGTTTTGCAATTTTGTTAATTTCATATAGTTCTTCAAAATCAATTTTAGTAATGTTAGTAGCTTGATATGTTTGTTGAACTTCTGGAAACATATCATCGTTAAATTTTGGTAATATTAATGGTTTCCCTTGTTGTTGAATACTCGGGTTGTTAATAAACTTTAATTCATTGATTGATATTTCGCACCCTCTTGGAATTCTCAGTAGCGTCGGGGACGAAATTTCTAGAAGTTGATCAGTTTTGCACTTTGATAGAACTTTCTCATGTTTGGATGGTATTACGAGTATTTCATTTACAGTTATTTGCTCTATTATTGATTCTTGAATATTTACTTTGTTGATATAGCAGTTTTTTGGGATGTGGCCATCAAGAATTTGTACTGTACATGTATCTTTTTTTAGAAGGGTTTCTTGGCAGTAATATACATCTTCCAGTGTGGGACATTCTTCTTTTTGTGGTTGCGAATTGGTTTCTTCTCGTGCCAGATATGGATAAGTAGGTGTAAATAATTTATGGTTTTGTATAATGGGATAAACGTGATAAAATTCTAGGGAATTTGGTTTAAGGATTGGAACATGTACGGCAAATATTAACTTAGATTTTGAGAATGTTACTTGAGTTCCTAAGAATAGGTAGTACGTTAAAATATTATTAAATTTATGTATTTGTTTTTCTCCATAAATTTTATTTAAGTGACTAAACATCTCTGAGATTTCTTGGCTAGATAAAATTGAGCTATGAAGTGAATTTGATTTTGAAAAAACAATTGAATTTTCTATGTCATTTATAAACGCGATTAAATTTTGACAATCAAGATTTATTTGACTTATTGTTCCTTGGAAGGTAATATAACTACTTAGATCATTTATTTGTTTTTGCATTGCATCTTGGAATCTTTCTAGATTAATTTGTAATTTGTTTTGATTTTGCCATAGTGCCATTAAAGATTTATTGTAATGATTAATTAATTTTGAATATAATGTGGTTTGCAAGTTTACTTCATGAATTATTTCTTTTTGGTTTTGTTGTAAGATATTAATTGCATTATCATATCGATTACCATCGTCGGAATCGAGATTTCCAAATAACCATTTATTGACTTTACCAAGTCCATTTATGATTCCACGTTTTGTTCTTATATGAGGGTAAATATTTTCTAATCTTCTTTCGAGTGTTGAAATTAATACCTCTGTTCTCTCGATCATATTTTCAGCTAGACCGTGATAAGAAATTGGGTTAGATGCATTGACCATGATAATATGATTTTTTACTATTGAAAAATGATATTTTAGTATTTCAATTTGTTTAACTACTTCTCTTAAATCTAAATAATGAATAAAGGTATGTTTAGTATATATAAGTTTGCATGTTCCTAGGTGAATTGGAAGCAAAAGGTTTTCCAGTGGTGTAACATGAACATCTTCACTGTTACATTCTATTCCTTTAAATTGATAAACCAGGTATACTAGGATCGTCAATATCTTCATTGTCCTTTTGTACCTGCAAAATATTACTATTATTTCTCGGTTTCCTAACTATATTTTTATGATAGATTCCTTTATCGGTTTCTATCAGGAAAGTATCGTCTTTAATTACCTCGGCTTTTTTAAACTTTGGTAATTTTTTGTCTCTAAATTTTGTTTGAATGTAGACATTCTTTTGATCGGAGTAATCGGGAGGATCAGATCTTTGTGTATTTTCTTTTTCGATTACTCTTTTCATTTACTTCATTATTCCTTTCTTGAATCTTTTCATATATTTCTTTTGAGGCTTGTTTGTGGTTTTGAACGTATTCCGATAATATTAAGTGATCATTTAAATCAAATGAATCGGGGATATTAATATGTCCTTTAATTATCTCGAAAGGGGTGTATTTAGTTACAGAATGAATGGAGTTATTGTAAGTAAGAACTGCATATTTAATTAATTGGTTGGGTGTAAGATCTTTGTTACTTTCTCTGAGACATCTGAAATGTTCAATTAATGTGGAGTGAAACCTTTCGACCGGAGAGTTCGAATTACTATTTTTTGCAGTGGTATAATGTAGCTCTATTTTATGGAGTTTGCAGAAATCTTCTAAGTCTTGATTTTTGAATTCAGTTCCTTGATCGGTAGTTATCTTATATGGTAATCCATAATGGGTTATATAGGTTAATAAAGCTTCTACCACTGATACACCGTTAATGCAAGGTGTAGGATATGCTTGTCCATAACGAGAAAATGAATCGATTATGGTTAAATAGGGATTATTGGAAATTCTAAATACGTCCATATGGATGTGATCAAAACGTTTTGCCGCAGTAGGTGTTAGGTTGAATTTTATTATTGGTGGGTTTCTATCGTATTTGTTTTTTAGACACACTTCACAATTATTTATGTATTGTTCGATGTCTTCTGTCATGTTAGGCCAGTAGTATCGAGAACCTAAAGAAGTTTTGATTTCATTAATTCCACGATGACCTTTTTTGTGAATATGGTAGTATTCTAAAAGTTCTCTCTGTCTTTCACTGTTTACGACGTCATCTAATATTTAAGTACATTGTATTAATTTAAATGCGGAATTTTTGAAAAACTTTTGTAAAGTTGTTGAAAATATTTCTGCTAATAATGTTTTTCTAAAAAATATTGCGTAAGTTCGTTTTGGATCTAAGAATTCTTTTGCAAATTCTATAATACTTTGTTCAAGGTTTCGTTGTTGTAAGACGATCAGCATTTTGTTATTGTCGAACATTTTTTCCTTTTTTATTTTATTGTTGTCAACTTCGTCATATCTTATTAAAATCTGATTTTTATATAAATTCAGTGCTTTATCTGTGATAGGGATACCAAGAATAGGATTTTCTTGCGATGAATGCACTGTTTCCAAGTCAGTATTATTTTCTTGAGATTTATCATCTGGCGGTTTAATTTGAATATTCGACAAAATTTTTATTTTCTGGTTATCTCCTAGTATTCTTTCTACTTCATTTCCTGGAAGGTCTGGCAGGTTGAATATGTTATCTATTTCTCGTTTAATTATATCGTCTATGTCGTCAACATTTACATCGAGTGATACTGTTTCCAATGCATTTAAATCAAAATTTGGATTTATTCTTGATAATGCATCTGCTGCTTGATTGTTTTTTCCTTTTTGGTATTTAATTTTATAATCAAACTCTTCAAGTTTAAGTCGCCATCTCACTAAACGGGAGTTTGGCTCGTTCAATGAAAAAACCCATTGAAGTGGTTTATGATCCGATAAAATTAAAAATTCTCGTCCGAAAATATATGGCCTGTAGTATTTGCATGCTCAAACTATTGCGAGTAGTTCTTTTTCAATAGTTGAATAATTTATTTCTGCCGAATTAAGGGTTCTTGATGCATACGAGATGGGATGTCCACCGATTGCATATTTAGATGCATCTGTCATTATTTCAAATTTTTTATTGAAATCTGGGTATGCTAAAATTGGTTCAGATGTAAGTAAATTTTGGCAAGTATGAAAACAGTCAACAAATTCTCTAGTATGCTCTACTTTTTGATCTTTCTTTAAACAGACTGTCACTGGTTTCGTGATCTTAGCGAAATTTTTAATAAATTTTCGGTAATAGCCCAGTAATCCTAAAAATAATTTTATTTGTTTTTGGGTGCCTGGAATAGGAAAATTCTTTATTGCTTCATTTTTTTTTTGGATTTGGTTTTATTCCTTGAGGTGTTACCACGTATCCTAAGAATTCGACCTCTTTGCGCAAGAACTCGCATTTATCAAGTTGAATTTTCAAACAGGCATCTCGCAATTTCAAAAAGACTAATTTTAAATTTTGTAGGTGTTCTTGTAAACTTGTACTAAATATGATAATATCGTCCATGTAGACCATACAAATTTTGTTTTGAAGATCTTTGAGGACCTCATCCACCACTCTTTGGAAGGTGGAAGGAGAATTTCGGAGTCCAAACGGAAGACGAAGAAATTCGTAGGGTCCGTTGTCCACGGTAAATGCTGTTTTTTCGACAGAGCATTCACTCATTTCGATCTGGTGAAATCCGCTCGCTAAATCGAGGGTACTAAAATATTGGGCTCTTCCCAATTTATCTAGGATGTCGTTGATGTTAGGTATTGGGTATCTGTCACAAGTTGTTTTCTCATTAAGTTTTCTATAATCAATAACCAGACGCCATTTCTGTTGTCCTGATGCGTCCATCTTTTTGCTTACTATCCATATGGGTGAACTCCAGGGAGAAGATGAAGGGCGTATTATTCCTTTTTCTAACATTTCGTTGATTTGTCGCTGTACTTCCTCTTTGTGTATATATGGATATCTGTACGACTTCACATGGATGGGGTTATCATCAGTAGTTTTGATCACGTGCTTAACTTTGGATGTAAAAGTCAAGGGTTCGCCAGGTTTTAAAAATACATCAGAAAATTTTTGACACAATTTAAGAATACCTTCTTTTTCCTCTTTATTCATGTGGTCTGTCCGAATAAGGTTTGCCAAATTTACTATACTTTTTTCACTTGTCGCAGATTTCTTGTCAGTATTAGTGTAGTTAAAATTATGAATTTCATATAATTCATGTAAAAATGGTGTTACACGTATTGGTCTATTTAATGTAATTGCTACACTTTCATCGGTTTCATTAATTATTTCCATAACAGCATAGCCATTCCGGGCTATGATTAATGTTTCAGGTATGTAGACTTTTCCCAATTGTGTTTCGTCTACAATAACTTCACCATTTAATATATTTACAGGAATAGCTTTTAAAAGTCTCTCTGATGGAGCTAACGAAAATTTAAATTTTATATCTTGTGGTTTCCTAAATTTTATAGGAATTTCTACAAAGTTATTGATTAGTCTATGATTTGTAAGATCTATATTTAATTCCATATTTATTAAATCGTCTACGCCTATTATTCCATCGAAAAAATCGTGAAAGTCATATAAGATGAAATTAATATTACCGTAACATCTGAATTCTGGGAATACTGGTATCTATGCTTGATACTTGATCCGCTGGCTTACAAGAGAGGTTTTAATATCTACGGTATTCTGATAAATACATTGTGAATAAAATTTTTCAGCAATTATTGGTTTAAGAATTGATTTAGTGCTACCTGTATCTATTAAAAGTTTTAATTTTGGTTATTGAATTTCAATATACCTACGGTAACGGATTTGTATTCGAAATGTTTATCTCGATTACGTTTGATTTTCTTTGAAGGCAGGTGTTTGAAAATTTTCCTCTTCAACATTGTCATTTTCTAATTGGTTTTCAGTACTTTCATGTGCGTAGTTTTGAAAGTAAGATTCCTCATTATCATAATTGATTTCATTTTCGTTAAACGTGCTATCATTTTGGTTGTCATAATCCTCTTCTGCAAAGCTATTTGCGTATAATTCCTCACTAATATAATTAGGTTTTTGGTAAAGTAGAAGTGAATTATATATTTTATATAAAAATTTTATATAAAAATAAAGAAAAATATAAAAGTATTAAAAATGATTAGATTACATTATTAAATTCCTGGAATTAAAAAGCTACGTATTAAATTATGGTCATATAACTTGTAATTCAAAGGAAATTTAAGTTAAGTAAGTGTTTTATTATTACTGTAATTAAAACGTGTTTGTCATAAAAGGTACGAGCGTACGCCACCACCACTGTCTTCTCCGTAAGTAAAATAATTTAAAACTGTTAGATTTAAAACCTATTTTTTTTTTTTTTTTAGTGACGATGAAGATGTTCTGGAACTAATAGGACCACCGTAACTTTACATTCTGGACTACCTTAGTCCAATAACGCTTTTTCCTCTCCTCACCCATCCTTAATTCCTACCCTTCTACCCTAGTAGACAAAAAAGCCAGGTTTCTCGTCCCGTCCATCGTTATGTTCAACTTGAACAACTAAGAGGCTTTTTCTTTACTTTGTTAAAGTGTTGTGTAACTAGAAAGTTGTTATTACCATTGAATAATTGAATAGAAAATAGAGCATTAGTGCACAAAGGAGTAAAAATTGTAGAAGACACACTATTCTCAAAGTACCCTTCATCTTTAAAACTTACATCTTCACTATCGTCCTCATTAAACACTTAAAACACTTACCCGTCAATAGAGAACTGTAATTGTAATAAATCCTCGGCACCGCAGTTACTACCTAAACACACTTCCATTATCATTGTTCCATATACATGTGTAAGTTCTGGAACAACTGAACTTGTTTCTGTTTTTGAGTCACCAGTTCTTCATATGAGGCATAGAGGTCTTTTTGTAGCGAGGTAGTTACACTTGATCTAGGATAAATTCCAGGAGAGCCAGTGTCTGAATCATTGTCCGGTATATTGGAAGAAAAAGATGAGCTTCGTGTAATCTGATTCGATGCACATAGTATATTCACAACCCTTTTTTACCTTTTTGTATGAGATGTCGATGTGGTGTCTGTCGCCGTTTGGGCTAGCAGGGGTTGTTGGTGGGAACTACGTTCTTTCCTTATCCCTTAGTGATATACTTAATTTACAACTATTTATCTATTAATTGTTTATTTGAATAGTTTTTTTAACAATGCCTAATACATTTCTTATCTGTTAGCCTTTATAAAATAACTTTGCGGTTAAATAACATCTGTTTTTTTCTACACAAAGATATAAATTTCAATTTTCCGTCAGAAAATTTAGTTGTTTTAAAGCCGTGTTTTTTTTTTGTTCAAATTAAAATTTTATTTTTAATTTGTTACCATAAATAAATAAATTTGGTTGAATTCGTACAAGAGCTTGACTTTGTGTTAATCACGTTTTCGTTAAATAATTTCGTGTTCAGTGGTGAAATTTGGTTGGGGCCTAACCACGGCATTGGTTTCAGTTAGAATTTCACATAGACGCAGACGGTCAGATATTTTATATCGAAAACCTATACATAAACGAATATATAACCGAAGAAATATTTGTAGAACTGGTTATGTGCACGTTGTTTTCACGCCTGATGTCAGCAATGATTTAATGGTTTTCTAATTGGTCGTTTTAAAGGTTCCACGATAATATGTGTATTTTTATAAACATTTATTATTATTTTCACTGTAAAAAAATGAGCTTTTACGAGATGACTGTGGTCCAACAGGACATTTAAATTTAAAATTGTTCTGGGTAGAAAGACAAATTAATATGAATGCTATTTATGGTTTTACCTAAAAAACTTTATGATTTACATCTTCAACTGATTTTTAAGCCATGTTAACCAGACTTCCTTTAAACTGAGATATAATTGTGTGTAGTGGATTTACTCTTGGATTTTTCCTTTATCTTTACTTATTTTTATGCATTCAGGATCTTTTTCTTTGTTAGCTTTTAGCAACAACGATAGCACGGAAAGACAGGAGTTATCATTGTTAACTATTGTTATACTATGTTTTGTGTGTTCTACTTTATCCTTCAGCTCGTAATCTAGATTTTTTCAGAATAATCTTCTCTTTATGTAACTATGTTCGCATGTTCTAAAGTCTTTTGTAAAACAATTAATTTATAATTATAATTAATAAATAAATAAATTTATAATTATAATTAATAAATTAAAGCAGCTTAAAGTGTTAATACGTAGTATTTAAAGGATGTAAAAATGTATTGTTACGTTACATTGATTAAAAATCCATTTCTAATATAAAAGATTCTTTACAGCTCGATTTTTTATTGCTGTACCATTCATTTGAAACATATCAATTTTTACTGATAACGTTGCTTCATCTAACAAATATGGTTCTCCGATAACACCAAAAATCATTTTCACATACCTAGAATCCTGGTATAATAGCCTTAAGTTAAATATTTTTCACATCTTTGTTTTTTTACCTGTAAAGATACATACTGTGTTTTGAATGTAAAACAAATCGTTTGATGTTTTTTTTGGTGACTCATTACTTAATACGACGTTTTAAAAACTTACATCAGCTGTTAATGAGATGTTCATTCCTGATACTTATTACTAACAGTTATTTCTAATAACATAAATTTTGAGCCGTTAATCATTTGTCTCTACCTTCTAGATTTTCTAGATGTCTTTGGCCGTAACAAACCATACAATACTTTTTGTTATTCATTAGTTTGTTGTTCTCAACAACAATCTTTGACTATATATAAAGATATTTATTGTCTTAGCTCTCTCTCTCTCTCTCTCTCTCTCTCTCTCTCTTAAACTACACATATTAAATTATTTTTAATAACTGGTAGTTAACTAATTTTTCAAAAATGCTTTTTAACGTGTAAATATACATACTAAGTTTTGCTCATAAAACCATTTCCAGTTCTAGGTCTGCGGTGGTGGCAACCTGGTAACAAAGGGAGCCATAGGGAAGCCAAGAGAGCCATAGGAGTAAAGGGGCTAGGCCGGTTCAAACAAAAAATCTATGATTTTTAGACAGGTAGGTCAAATGAAAATCTAAGGTCCATTCTGGTCATTAAAAAAAAATACCCAACGGCTGCTGGAATGTGTTCTTGGTATGCGCTCTTTTCCCCGCATGGTTTTAGACCACTCTCTAGATCAGCGAAGCGAGGTTTTATTTTGTTTTGAAATTTTTTGAATGTGAGCATCTTTTTACCTTCTTCAGGCATCCTGATGGATGTATCATTCTTTTTAATACAATCTTTGGCATGTTTGGCAAGTTTACTCTCAGAACTAAAGTAATGTAAATATCTATCACAAAAATATTTTCTATTTTTCTAATGACTTAGTTGGCTAGATAAAAGTCAACATAGGTTCTTAATCCGAACGTAATGGTATTTAGTTGCAGAATAATAGTTATCCTGGATAAGCAATTAATTTACATGTTTATCTTTCTTTGCAGATGTCAGGTATGTAGGACTAGAAAGTGTCATGAAATTCTTTTTATATTTCTTTAATATGTATACATTTACAGAAATACTATTTTGTATTTCAGAGTTTCGAATCTGCTTGATAGTCATAGGAAATTGGATTCCTTTTAATTTAAATACCTCTGAATAATGTGGATACTGAATAATTCTTTGAGGATTTTTATTAACAGGATACAAAGCTGATGTAACTGCCAATGCAAATTAGGGCTTGGTCGTCATTTTTAACATTTTTAATGCAGGCTTTTTTTCTTTTAATTTGAGGTGGTAGTTCAATATATGATAAGCCAAGTTGTGGTATAAATTTATTAATGTTTATACCCAAGTTGACTATCCGTTTCAAGGCCCACCCACTGTCACGCTCCTGGATTTCTTCGAGTTCTTTTAGAATAGGATCCGAAACTTTTTCATCAAACCAGTTATAGTTTTGTATATAGCAGAGTTTGATACGGTGGAAGATTTTATTTTCGTTTAAGATCTTTTTGCCCCTTGCTATTTCAAATTCTCCAAAAAACATGTTAACTTTAACTGAATCATCTTTCTTAAGAGCGCTTTAGATAGATAGATAGATAGATAACATGCTTTATTGACTAAGAATTTGCATATAATACGCAAATGTTAATCGTATTGTAAAAGCCTAAGTTGTTCCTTAACCCATCAACGGCTAGTGTTACGTTTATGTAACGGCCGCACCTAACTCTATTTTTATGGTTCTGTCCCAACTTTAGCGGTAAACAAGATTTTAGGTTATGGTAATCAGTTGTCAGATAGTCATACAATCGGTGACAGTAAGAGATTTTTTGATTTTACTTTTAATTTCTGTTTTATAAAGTGTTCAAGTTGAATATATAGTATGAGTGATCAGATAATGGACTTTCGGTTAGAGTAAGTACTCACAGATTTTTGTTTTTATGATAACATTCATGGTAGTAGTAAATAATACTAAAAGAATGTTTGAAATTTATAACCGAATAGTAAACTTCTAGTTAACTGGCACGGTTTTGTTATTCTGTTGATTTTTTTTCACCGTTACGTTATCGTAACGCTAGCCAGTGGCGGGGGCAAAATATTAAAAAATATTATTTTTATTCTAGGCGCGGTTTTACTCTTGAAGAGGCGTTGAATGTGGTTTATGAGAATGATATTGATGTTAGAGATATTTTTATAGAACCTCCAGACTCAAATGTCCTCACAGATGAGGACTCTGGTGAAGAGGATGATGGCGGCATGATCGACAATCTCAACAGGCAACAACTCTCAGCTCATGTTGAAGTGAGAATTCATAATGGAGAGGAAAATAATCAAATTGAAGCTGCAGATCAAATTGAAGCTGCAGCTAGTGCCACACAAAAGATTGCGGAGCGACCAGGTAAAATCAAAATAAGTTGGATTGACGGAGACCTAATTCCATCTCCAAGAGAATTTCCAAAACAATCAAATATATTTTCTAATGTCCATTTGTCGCCTGTTAAAATGTTTGAAAATTTTATTGACGACCAAATTGTTGAATTTCTTGTCGACCAATCAAATAAATATGCATTATTTTTGAATGAAACCTATCCAAAAATAACATGTGATGAAATGAAATGTTGCCTAGCTATTCTTATTTTATCAGGCTATGCTGAACTACCCGGTAGAGATTTCTATTGGGATGTCAACGATGATATGAGAAATCATATGGTGAGCCAAGCTATGCGAAGGGATAGATTTCGACAAATAATAAAATATTTACACTGCGCAGATAATACAAAACCTGATCAATCAGATAAACTATGGAAACTCAGAACTTTTATGGATATGGTTAAGCAAAAATTTCTGGAAAACTGGATCCCCGAGGAACACCTAGACTTTGATGAGTCAATGATAAAATATTTTGGACGCCATTCCTGTAAACAGTTCATTCGCGGGAAACCCATTAGGTTCGGATACAAGATGTGGTGTCTAAATACACCATCAGGTTATTTAGTTAACTTTGACTTATATCAAGGAAAAAATCCAAAAGGGCAGGGCACTTTCGAAAAGGAATTTGGAATAAACATTGCACCAATGATAGTCATGATTCACGAGTTTCCGGAAGCTATGAGAAAATTGCCATTTAAATTTTATTTCGACAATTTGTTTACTGGTTTCAATGTTTTATATTATTTGAAGCAGAATGGATATGATGGTACGGGAACAATTCGAGAAAACCGTATACCTAAGTGTTGTCCATTGGCGAAAAATAAAGTTTTTCAGAAGCAAAGCAATAGAGGCGATTACTGCTCTGTCATTGATAAAGACGATGGTATTATTGTTGCAAAATGGGTGGATAATAATGTCGTCGCTGTAGCTTCCACGTGTCATGGTACAAATCCAACTACAATCGTAAAACGATTTTCTCGAGTGGAAAAGAAGAAGAAGATCTATGTCAGTCGTCCATCACTTATAACGGAATATAATCGTTTTATGGGTGGTACTGATTTGATGGATAAGAATACTGCCAGATATAGAATAAGTATTAGGCGCAAAAAGTGGTGGTGGGCAATTTTCACTTGGTTATTGGATGTTTCAGTGGTGAATGCATGGAACATTTATAGACAGCACGAAAATATTCCACAGTTGGTATTTAGAAGGCAGATAGTGCAAACATATCTTACTAAATATTCAGTTCCGCCGAAGGGAGCAGGAAGGCCCGCAACATCACGGTCCAGTATAAGTCTGAACAGGGTATCAGATGATTTGAGGTATGATGGTCTCAACCACTTGCTTGTGCCGAATGATGGAAGGAAAAGAAGAAGATGCGCCGGTGAGGGCTGTAGCTCCAGTGTAATAACAAAATGCCGAAAGTGTGATGTAGGCTTATGTATAGAATGTAACGAAATTTTCCACACTAACTAATTTTATGTCACATTACGCTAGCGTTACGTTAAGGTAACGGTAATTTTTTCTCAAAATATACAATTTTTTTCAAAAGTATCTTTTTGTTTTTGTTAAATATCTACTTATAGTTGCACAATAAATACCGTTTCGTGATAAAACTCAAGAAAGCAAATTTCGCCGTTAAAGGGTTAACCTTCCGGTAGTCGCGCAACTGTCTGTGAGACCGGGCCATCCCACTTTAGGTTGTAAATATTGATATAGAACCCATATTTGGTCGAGCCGCCTAGTACCTTCGTCTATCATTATTATTAACCTCCAGTCGTCGTTTGGCTATTGTTGTGTGATAGAGTATCGAACTATAGCGATTTCAGGTGTCTCAGACCGGTGCGACCAATGTCAGATAGAAAATTGTAAAAAGGTAAATTTTTAGTTATTTGTGTTTTTTAATTACTGTTTAAAAAAATGTTAAATTTTAGCCATGGCGGATTATGAAAAAGGGCAAGCATATTTGCAAAAACTTTTGGATGAAATAGGACTAGGTGATAGTGATGGTGAAGAAATTGTTTTTGAAGATGAATCCGATGAAGAGGAATCGGGCAGTGAGGAACTTGTCAATCAAGAAAGTGATTCTGAAAACGAAATTTCAGATACAGAAGAAACTATTGAGCATAAAACCTCCCCACTTTTCTATATAGGTATTTTAAAATATAAAAAAAAAATTGACGGATCGACATTTACTGATTTGTTTAGGTAAGAATGGTACCACGCATTGGAAAAAACTTCCTCCGCGACCAAGAACTATTAGAACAAGACAGGATAACATAATAATTTGCTTACCAGGGCCAACACAGGCTACAAAAAATTTAAAGACTGCTGAGGAGATCTGGAATTATTTCTTCGATGAAACGATAGTTGGAATCATTGTTGAAAATACAAATAAATACATATTATCTATCCAAGAAAATTTTTCAAGAGACAGAGATGCTAGTCAAACGGACACCATTGAAATCCGGGCTTTTATAGGACTATTATATTTATGTGGCCTTGGTCACTTCAACCGCTCAAATGCAGAGGATCTTTGGAGAAGAGATGGATATGGCATAGAAATGTTTCACCTTACAATGAGTTTACAAAGGTTCCGATTTCTTTTACGTTGTGTACGTTTTGATGACAAAGAAACACGCTCAGATCGTATAAAACTTGATAAACTAGCTCCCATTCGTTCAACGTTCGATCAATATATAAAAAATTGTCGAAATGGTTACAACCATTCAGCGTATATCACCATTGATGAGATGCTTCCAGCATTTAGAGGGAAATGTTCTTTTCGCCAGTACATTCCCTCAAAACCAAACAAATATGGACTGAAGATCTTAGCAGTTTGTGACGCAAAAGTCTTTTATACTTCAAATATGGAAATCTACGTGGGATCCCAACCAGAAGGGCCATATAAACTTTCAAATAAAACTTATGATTTGGTTTTGAGAATGTGTAGACATCTTGCTGGTTCACATATTAACCTGACAATGTCTTCGAGTGGTGTATACGTGCAATAGTGCAAATTTTGTCTAGCGTGTCGGAATATACCGATTTAAAGCATTGCACTCATGAATTTTACGAGGGTTACACATAGTGTTAGTTATAAGCCAAGCTAGTTTCGCTAGAAAAGTTGGTATAGCGGGAGTAAAGAATCCATACAAAGCCCTAACGGAAAAAGAAATATTAGAAAAGATAGAAAAGATACATCGGGGAGAATTAGACGATGATGACACGTATCAAAGTGACAGCAGTGGAAGTGAAATCGAGGATGAGCTAGAAGTTGAAGAATCTGAATCTGATGACAGTTCTGATGGGCCAGGACGCAGCAAGAAAATGTGCATGTCACAAAAAAGAAAATTAGAGGAAAGCCTCAAGAGAAAAAAAGAATTGGTTGAGGTAGACAACATAGCGAGTGAAAATTATTTCACACAACATAATCCATCGATATCTCAATCAGGTCTGAGAAGAAAAAATGATGATCGGTGGACAACGGACAAATTCATCGCTAAGAACTCCTCAGAGGAATATAATTCATATACTACCAGGTCCGAAAAATGAGGCAAAAAATGTATTAACTCCTAAGGACTGATTCAATATATTTATCACAGATGAAATGCTTGAATTTGTACTTGCTCATACAAATACTGAAATCAATGAGAAATCTACTAGATATAAGGAATTTAAGGCAACTGTGTCTGAAACAAACTTATCTGAGCTCAAAGCACTCATAGGCCTGATTTACTTTGCAGCTGCAATGAAAAACAATTACTTACCAACGTCTGAATTGTTTGACGAAAAACTTTGCGGGCCCAACTATAAAGCAGCCATGAGCGAAGCAAGATTCAAGTACCTGATAAACTGTCTCAGATTTAATGATAAGACTACCAGAAACATTCGAAAAGAACATGACTCATTTGCTGCCATTCGTGAAATATGGGACCTATTCATACGAAATTGTAATCAACTTTACAAACCGGGCTCATATTTGACAATTGATAAGCAGCTCCTTGGATTTTGTGGACGTTGTCCATTTAGAATGTATATACCCAACAAACCGTCAAAGTACGGATTGAAGATTGTTATGATATGTGATGTAGCAACAAAATACATGGTGGATGCAGCACCCTATTTAGGAAAATCCACTGAAACGAATGGCCTTCCACTAGGAGAGTATTTTGTTAAAACTTTGACCCGAAGTGTTCAAAATACAAATCGCAATATAACAATGGATAACTGGTTTACTTCTGTAAAGTTGGCGGATGATTTGCTGCAGGATCCATATAAACTCACAATGGTCGGTACTATTCGGTCAAACAAGAGAGAAATACCACTAGAAATGTTAGCAATACGCAACCGAGCGGTTGATAACTACAAGTTCTGTTTCGATAATGAAAAAACTCTTGTCTTCTATAAAGCTAAAACGAATAAAAATGTATTTCTTTTATCCACCATGCACCAAAATAGTAATATAAACCCATCATCTGGAAAACCTGAAATAATAGAAACATACAACGGTGCAAAAGGAGCCGTAGACATATGTGCATATCAAGAAAGACAAAACGTTGGCCACTTTGTATTTTTTATGGCATGCTAAATATGGCTGGTATTAATGCCTACATTTTATATTGCAATAATACAATCAAATCCAATCAAAAGCCAATGAACAGAACGGCCTTCTTGATGGAATTACATAAATCTTTAGTGCAACCCTGGCTTGAGCAACGATCACAAATCAAAACTTTACCTTCAGCAGTTCGTGAGAATATCAATAAAATTCTGCCCTCACCACTTCAAGAAGTTCAAATGACACCTGAACTTTCTAAGAGACGTATGTGCTCTATATGTCCTACCAAAAAAGGACGCATGACTACTCATTTTCGCGACCGTTGCCGAAAACCTTTTTGTCCAGAACACCGTGCTAATTTTTGCAAAAAATGTATTCCATAAGATCAAAATATTTTTTTACTTTGTATTTTTTATTAGTTAATAAAGCGGATAAGTAGTTATAATAAGCACTTGGCACCCCCAAAATCACTATTTTTCAGAGAAAAGACGCGCTTGACACCCTAGTAAAATTTATGCGCATGTGTAGGTAAGCTCCGTTGGAGGGGGGAAGGGGATGGGGGAGTTGGCCAGCCTAGCCCCTTGTGGACGTCGCCCCTTCCACCATTGGATTCGTCGTTGACCCAGGTAAGTGTTTTTAAATTAATAGAATAGGTAAATGAATTAAACGTATTTTTAAAACTGTTGATATGCTAAGGTTTTAGTATTATTTCAACGTAGTGTATCTCTAAAACAATACAGCCATACATTAATATTTACTTTAAACAAAAAAAAAAGCTCATATTACCAAAAAACTGCGAATAATTTAAACTAGTAAGTGTTTTAGGAATATAAATTCAAATGTATTTTAGCAGAAATTCATATTATGAGAATAATTGTCCAAAATAGTTGTGTTTACCAAGGTTTTCTGTAATACTTCTTACACAAAAGCATAAACTCAAAACTGTCCACGAATAAAATTTTCTTAAATGATTATGTCGCAAGCTAGGTGATAATAATGGGGTGATTAAAATAAAAAGCACAATAAGAATAAATTCCATTTATTGAAATTATTAAAACAAAAGGTTTTTTAATTTTTTTTTAATATTTGTATATCGAAAGTTGTGTCAGCTAAAGAAACCAGTTGATTGGATGTTACAATGTTCTCAATAAGTTCCAACAAATTATCCATATTAGCTGTGGGTGTTGTCTCAGTTGATATAGGGCTGTTGAAGTTTTGGTTTAATGCAATAATGCGAATTCGATCTCCATTTCTATAATTAGCCGACTTCTTGATTTTTTCCAAAGCGTTGTTCAAAGTCTGTCGTAAATTATGGGTATCCAAACTACCTCCATATTTATGCTTATTTACCACTTTAAAAGTGAACTGGTAAGCATTAAATTTTTTAATGTGTTTACTACGTAGCAACGACCAGTCCATCGTAAAGTCAGAGGGTGTATGAGAAAGTCGACCACGTTACAAGAGTTTAATAAGAACTAGTTTCAGTAAACTTATAACCTAAGGGTAGTGTTTCAATAATAGTGGTATCAGGGTTCTCCGCATTTTTTCTTTTTTTATAATCCATTTTAAAAGTTTTGGTAACCCTCTCTCTGGTAACAATATCTTTAGTTTGCTTATCTCTAGCTATTTGATCATATTCTAAGGTGAGACTGTCTACAGAACCTTCTATTACGTTAAGCAAAGCTTCTGGGTGTAATATCTGACTGTTTTCATAATTTAAAGTGAAGCCCTTTATTTTAGTTACTTCTTTTCCATGCATTGTTCGATAATAATAACTTTTAGGATCTGTTGATTGCCATTCGACAATGTAATCATTTTTAGCTAACTCGCTAGACCATTCACCTAGGAGAGTACCTGTTTCTACAGTGTTGAAGCCATCATCTATGTAACAAACGCTGTCAGTGTCAAAATATACCACAGCTTCCCCTAATTTGTCAAGCATGTTGTATAATCTCAAACGGGCGTTGGAAGTTGTAAACAGAGCAATAAAAATATTGGTAGACGTCGAATCTTCAACAAATTGGTCTTTACAATTATACGACACTTGCACAATGTCGTTGTTAAAAAAACAGTAGTCGTTATTTCAATTGTGTCATCTAACAAAATTTCGTACCATCTTTTCACGTCCATGATATATTCTGTTTGTTTTAAATTAATACGTTGTCCGAACTTTCCCCATAAGGAATTTAAGCATATTTTAACAACGGTTCTTTTCCCAGAATTTGGCTGTATTTTAGGTATATCTAGGTCTATGCCCATCTGTTCTTTTATTGCTTTAGCATATAATTCGTTACTGCTATAATCATGTGGGCTAGTCTCTAATTTAATTTTTATGAAATCCCTGACATATTCTTTAAACAAATCTGAAGATTTTTGCTCAAAATGCCAAACTTCGTAAATTTGCATCATTTTATAATCCTTTTCCAGTGCTTTATTAATTTCGAGAGTTGTCCAGGCCCCTGTAAGTGCTCTCTCTTTTTCAGAATGATTACAATTTGTCGGTCTACCGATTACACATTGGTTACACAGAGGAAACAGTAATTTATCTGCTTTTACAGGTAAAACAGGATGATATAAATTTGTCGGAGGCAATATTTCACATTTTACTAGTCCAAACCATGATTGATTGTACACAGGAGGTTTTAAAATTTTTACTGGATGGCCAACTGGAAAATCGTCATAATACTGTACAGTTGGATATAAAGAAACGATATCTATGTAATTCAACTTCTTACCCGTAACTTTCAGTTTGATAGCATTTGTTCGGCCACCAAAGAATGCACCACGCGGTTTTAGAGGCTCGTTAAAATTGACATGGTAGCTTTTTTATAATCTGGTGATTTTAGCCAGGCACACTCACATATTTCAACCAAATTGTATCCGGCATCTTTTAATTGTTTGGATCGTCGAAGAGTCTTCTCATATAAATCATCCATGGTTTCGTTTCTAGCTTTGTTCATAGTTTCAGGTTTGTAACAAGATGGACAGCCGTGCCAATAACACCCATGGTACTGGTAGACTGTTTTTGAATCTTTATCGAAACCGTCAACTTTACCTCCAAGTATTGAAACCTCTCCGCCATTCAAAGCATGCTGAACATTAGCAAACTGCTCAAGCCACATTATTGATTGTTTGCTGTATGAATCTCTTAGTTCTTCTTTTACGACAGCTATTGTGTTCGGGCTTATATATTTAGATCGGTAAATAGCCATGCAAACGCTGGCTATCGTTAAATACTGGAAAGGGTCTATATTTGCAATATCCAGAAATTCTTTGCGAAATTCCAGACATCCCCTTCGCAAAATATCAACATCTGAGTCACAGTAAGCTCGGATTTCTTTAAGAAAATCAAAGGCATCATCTTTATGATCATCATACCATTTTAAAAATTCATCTCTTTGCTCTGGTTTCATTGTATTAGGGCTATAATATTCAATAGCTGGTAAAGGTCCAACGTAATCTTGATTTTTAGGAGTATTAAAATAATGAGGGAAATATCCTTTTTTCATTTCCTTCAAATCAAATGTTTTTGGAAAAGCAGCTAAAGGGCCAGCAACAAAATTTGAGCTGTCAATAATTTTCATATTAATTGCTTGAATTTCTAACAGCATAAGTTTCGAACCATTATAGATTGTGTAGGGTTTTATTGTATTTTCTATACAATATTGTAATATAAAAATCGCATCGTAGCATTTTGCGTTATGTGCAATAGCTGTGTAATCTTTATGTTTATTTGAGATGAGCCATTTGCAGAATTCTTTATTATCTGTAAAAGTGTGTTTCTCCCCATTATAATAGTGAGCTATTACTAAATTCGGTATGTGAATACCTGTATCTTGCATAGCTTCATAATCGAAAAAAATATACTTCTCGCTGTATGAGCATCGTTGAATAATTGACGTGCCTAGGCCGTTACAGACGCATGGTTCTTTGCACATTATTGGAGTTTTACGTGTAGCTTTACACCCCATATTTATGTCTTCACTCTGCTTATTGCAAATACAAGAAACTGAACAGAAGCCCCCTTTAGCAGGTTTCATCATCATATAGCAAGGGTGGTTT
This sequence comes from Altica lythri, assembly GCA_964028335.1. Lineage (NCBI taxonomy): Eukaryota > Metazoa > Arthropoda > Insecta > Coleoptera > Chrysomelidae > Altica > Altica lythri. Next base: position 23,442,853 of record OZ034806.1, on the reverse strand, counting down.
GATTCTGTAAATTCTTTACAATTATTACAAAATGTCAAACCGCACCGATGACCTTTGGTTCGGTTATACAACTTTTTACAATTTCGACATTTGTTAAGAATATGGCACTGTTCCCTATGATTGTCTAAACAGGTTTGGTTGTAGCAAAATCTGTTGCATTCCTCACATAAAATTTTGTTTTTCGTTGACTCATCATGCTGGGATTTCTTGCAGATTGTACATTTAGGGTCACTTTTACATTTATGTGTCGGGCGGTTAAGAGCCCTGTTACACTTATGGCAATAATAAGATTTACCATAAAAACCTGTTAGACTGTTTATCACGTCAAAATGATCACCGTTTTTATATAAATGAATCGTTTTATCTCTCACCATTCCTTCGTAAATTAGTGCGTTGAAATTTTCGGCACATATAATTTTGATTTGAACAGTCAACAAGTCTTCTGCTTTTTTAAAATCTGCTAGTGTAAAGCCATTAGTATAATTACCGCCCAATAGTGTACAAATCTTGGCAGCTAATCTCTTCTGTGTCGGTCGACCTTGTCTTATTTTAGCAATTTGACTTTGGCTAAATGTTTCACCCATTATTACATTTGAAACGTAGATTAGAGCGGTTACCATAGCTCGAGCCGCACAAAGATTATCGTTGGATATAATGCGTGTAATGCTTCTTTTTGTTCGACGATTTTCTGCTATATTTATTATTTTTGTTCGACCACTACCCCTAGGTATTTTATAGATATGTATGTCGAAAACCGTGTCAGTTAGAAAGACGTTACTGTCAGAAGTTAAAATGTTGCTTACCAGTTCTAATAAAGAATTAAAATCATTATCCGTGGATGTCTTAGTCGAAATTGGGACGTTGAAATGTTCATTTCGCGCAATTAAGCGAATCTTGTCTCCATAAGCGTAACCTGCTAAAAGCTTGGCTTGTTGCAAACCCCTATCTAATATTGCTGGCAAATTATCTTCAGATACTTTATCAGGCAACTCGAGCTGAAAACTTCTCAAAAACGTATTATATTTCTTAATGTGACGCATGCCAGTAAATTTTAGAGAAGACATCTGTAATAGAAATTTTTTCTTGTTAAAAAAGACTAGTACTAAGAATTGGAAACAGAACTTCGTAAATGTAATCAAGATTTAAGAGAATAATGGGTTAAAAAAAGCAAACTTTTAAGCGATCAAGTTTAAACACAATAATGGGGGGATAAAAAAGTGAAAGCAAAATTTTAAAGAATTAGTAAAAAACAGGTTATAGAGTGCGTAAACATATATTAAAATTTTAAAAAAAAAACAATTAAAAAACTAAAAAATATAATTAAATATAAAAAAACTAAAATTCTAAAACAAAACATTTAAAAACTAAAAACTATACCTAATATAAAAAAATAAAATTCTAAAACAAAACATTTAAAAACTATACCTAATATAAAAAAATAAAATTCTATAACACGAAAAAATAACAAGAGTATGAATACTATTATTCAGGACGTATATTTTTTTTGAATTTTTTTAGTGGAGGAGGGCCTAGCGGTTCATTGGGGTTTTTAAAAGAGGCAACCTGCGGGAGGTTTCCCACAGGTTGACCCCTAGCAGATGTCCAGGGGTCGGTCGAACCGGTCGTACCATTAGAACTAATAGCCCTCGTAAACGTGGATGTTGAACTTGAGCTATTAGTTCCATTCGTTGGATTATTAGGTCGTCTTATCCTTGTAAGCATGGTGCGACCCCATTCACCATCTTGGTAGACGCTCTCCTCCACCCATCCATTTCCCCGATACACTGAATAATAGTATTCTCTATGATCATTATCATCAACATCGACATCATCGTATTTGCACTGGAAGCACAAACACTCTCCTCGACATTTGTTCATATCTAAGGTTAAAAATAAAAACAGCGTTAACATACTTTAAAACATTTAGGTTCTTATAGCCATTATAGCGCCTATACATGCATTTTTAGCATTCTAATAATTTTTCTACAAATTCTACATTTAAACCCTGCTACGTTATGTGTAATAAACTGGTTGAAACAATATTCATACTCTCCACAAATTTGGCAAATGAACTTTCTGCGATAGATGGCTCTTTTACTTTCAGTACGACGGCCATCAGCTGGGCACATTCTGCAATATTAATTAAGCTGTATAAATACGTGTGATAGCTTCAAGTCTTTTACGGCAGATACAACAGTATCTTAAAGAATGAGAACAGTCGACACAGGCGACCAAATGCCCACATGGTAAAAAAACTGTTTGAATTTCTTTATCAAGACATATTTTGCAAACCAACGCGTCGGGTATACTGGCTGTTTTGTTAGAATTATTAGAATTATTAAAATTTTCATCTTGCTCGGTAAAAGCAATATGACACATTGTGTAATGCAATAATTCCTTTTCGCCTGGTCCTGTATAGAAAAACCCTGACTGAGCGAGATACTCAACGTTTGTCCATGTGTGAGGCTGTGGTTGTTTCTTGAAAGTTTCAACTTTTACAGAGTATTTAAAAACATTTACGAAGCTAATAAACCGCATCTGTTTATTGCTATCGTCGTAGTAAAAACCTGCTTTAGCTAAAGCGACTCTGTCAACACGTTCCTTACATTTTTGAAAAGTGGTAAATCGAGCTTGCCATGTATACAAATTTTGAAGCTTTTTAAGATGTTTAAAAAACAAACAACCCTCGAGATGTTTTTCAAGAGGTATATCTTTAGGCAACCAGTTTCTTACAGTAACTTTACAAAATGCACACACAACTTTATCACCCATACCTGTATACAAAAACCCTGCCCTAACTAGCTCTAAGCCGGTAGGTTTTAAACTCTTAGGCCATATTTCAAAACTTTTAAAACGTGCAAACTCCAAATCTGATACAGCATAAGTATCCATTATATCTGTAATTAATACGTTTATATTGCACATTTTAATAAATTTTAAAGAATGCTACGGGGTTTTTTACATTTATGGTTAAAATAAGCTCTGATATATTTAAATTTATGTTGACAAAAAAAGCAAAAAAGATGTTTTTTAATAATATGCGCATTATACTTGGGCGGTGCAAGCGGAAGACTACAAAAAATACAGACTTTAACATTAACTGATTTTTTTATGAAACATAATACGTCCATAATGTTTTCCAAAAAAAGAGCAACATAAATAAGGTATAGATTAAAAGGAGACGTATTACAAAGAAAAAACGGCTAAAGAATAAAGAAAAGTATTTCGAATGATAGAAAAATTAATAAGAAGTTATAGAACGAAAAAAATAATAAGAAGCTAGATTAAAAGGAGACGTATTACAAAGAAAAAAACGGCTAAAGAATAAAGAAAAGTATTTCGAATGATAGAAAAATTAATAAGAAGTTATAGAACGAAAAAATAATAAAAAAGCTATTTATAGTACATGTATGGTAAATTTTCTGCAGTTTATACAATAGATATATGAAATATTTGCATCAAAAAAAGTTTGATTGCCACATTCAATGCAAAATTGAAAATTCATTGACTCATAACATTTTAGATCGCTCCAAATAGGTTTGCTTTCTTCTATATTGATGAAACTATGAAGAGCCCATGATTCGACAAGTTCTGTATCCAAACAATCTGAAGGAAGCATTCTAACAGTCACATACAAATAAAATGATATTTATAAACTAATACTCACTTCGATGCAGATGTCGTATGTTCTTAGGAATGGTACGGAAGACGCAGATCCTGATGGCTGCTAGTGAGACGAAGATGTTACAGGCTCTCAGAAACTGCAAAGAAAAATAATATTAAAATATAAGAAAACAGGCATGTTTTAAAAAATAAAAATTATATTAAAAACTATACTTACTTTTAACGTGTAAGCAGAGCACGTTGGGGGTTTTTTTGCTTGAAATAAAGAAACTGTAAAGAAAAAAATAATATTAATTTTAAGCTAAATAAAATTTAAAAATTATATTAAATGTATAAAAATAAAAATAAATAGAATCAAGTTTTAAGAAAATAAGGAAAAATTATATTAAACCTAAGAATAAAAAAATAACATTAATTCTAAAAAAAGTCTAAAACTATACTTACATAAGTGGATAATAGTTTTCTGATTTTTTGATTGATTAATCCTATAGAAAATAGCTGTATATATACTGAAAAATTTACTCCTACTTATTTTCTTGATTAAACCCTATTGGTTAGTGGTTGTTTTCCAGAATTGCATTGTAAACATATTCTTATCTTTGTACACCTTTGAAAAAAGTTCGCTTGCATTCTATTACGAACTTTTGGAAAATTAAGTTTGTTAGAAAACTTGAACTTGAAATATGGTAAGTGTTAAAATATATTAGAATAAAAATATTTTTAATTGTTTAATAATCTTTAGAGCAGTAGTAGTACATTTTATCATTATTTTCCCCAATATCTCACATGTTAAATTTAAAATTTTATTCGCATAAAGTAGGTAAATCTATTACTATTTTTTATCAAATTATCAAGATGGTTTTTAAATGTAACATAAATTTGACATAAATGCATTTCTTTTACTATCTTAGAGGAAACGGATGAGCTTATCGTGTTTACTATAACATTTTTATTCTTTAAAATTTCTGTTTTCTTTGGAATTAGCAGTATTCTATTAAAATTATCAGAAATCGGTCGTGCATTCTCGCGCATTCTCTCCCTATATTTATTTTATGCTCTGTGCGAATAAAAAAACTCGATGAGTTCAAAGTTTCTATGTGCTTAATACACCCCATGAGTGAGTAAACCTCGACTTTTAAAAGTTTCTTTTAATACTCCACTCGCATCCCGCAAAGTATTACGTAATAAGAAGAAACTCCTCACTAGTACCAATTTTGCTAGAATCAATATCCAAGACGATAAAACACCTAAGCAAACTGCATATCTTAATGATCTTCGAAAAGAACTCAAAAGAAGACAGGAAGAAGGTGAAGATAACATAACAATCAAATACAAAAACGGCATACCTACTATCATCAACACCCAGAATCCAAAAAACGATCATTAATAGAAGTAAAATTCTGTTATACAAACATAGCCTCCCTTACAGCTAAATTAAATGATTTCCATCTTTTTGTAAACCAGGTTGAAACAGACTGTATAATGCTTACTGAAACCTGGCTCTCAAGTATCAAAGCTGATTCCATTACCAAACTAGATCAATATACATTATATAGAGCTGATAGAGCAAATGACCGCACTGGTGGTGGTGTTTGTATTTATTTAAAAAGATCGCTTACTAAAATGTTCCACGTCTCAAAGCTAAACGTTGAAATACCTGGCATAGACATACTTTTGCTTCAACTAACAAATTCTAAATTTTCCCTAAATTTGTCCTGCATTTATCGACCTGGAGACTGCCTTCCTCAAGCTGATCAACTCCTTGCAAATTTTCTCTCTGAAAAAAGTGTCAAATCTGAAAACTTGATCATCACAGGTGACTTTAACTTTCCAACTATTAACTGGAATTCTCTCACTTACTCCGATCTTCAAAATTCCGCATCTCTGTTTGGAAATATGATTATCGAATCCAATTTACAACAACTAGTTACGAAACCTACCAGATTTAGAACCAATCAGCTGCCTAGTTTACTCGACCTGGTTTTAACTAACGAAAGTAATCTTATATCAGATCTTGACAACACATCACCCATTGGCAAATCGGACCATGCTGTCGTACAGTTCAACGTTCAATTTGTCTCTGAAAAACCGTGTAAGAATGATCTGATTATTCAAAGAACTGTGGACTATAATAAGCTTAATGAACTCTTAGCCAATCTATCTTGGGAAAATCATCTTAATAGCGGAGATGTTAACGACATGTGGCACAACTTTCAGACAACAATCAATGAACTTACAGAGATATGCACTTCTACTCGCCTTCTACGTTCAAATAGATGCAAACCATATATAGATGGTGACATCATACAAAAGGCCAAAGTAAAACGCAATCTGTGGCGTAAATTTACACTAACTGGTAACCCCGATGACTTCCAGCAACACAGAGATTTTTCTAATCGCCTCTCTATGGAAATAAGGAACAAAAGAACCAACTACGAAAACTCTTTGCTGTTCAAGGGAAATAAATCCGTTTATAAATATACAAGATCCCAGATGTCAATGAAAGTAACAACACCGATACTTAGGCGACAAGACGGACTACTAAGTTCAAGTGAAAAGGAGACAGCAAACATATTGGGCCAAACGTTTCAGACATCCTTCGTTAACGAACCACCTGGTATACTACCAACCCTCACTACTTCGAGATTAAATATATCCATAAACCCTACAGAATTCTCTCCTTCAAAAATTTTAAATGTGCTAAAAAACCTCCCCAACAACAAGTCTCCAGGGGCTGACTCCATAACCTCAAAATTATTAAAAAATTGTGCTTCTTATCTTACTGAACCCTTATCTGTCATCATGCATTGTTCCTTCCAATCAGGTAAACTCCCTGATAATTGGCTTTCAGCATTGGTTACCCCAATTTTTAAAAAGGGTGACAAGTTGAATCCCAACAATTACCGGCCAATTAGCCTTGTCTCAATTTGTGCCAAAGTAATGGAGCGAATCATATCTAATGACCTTATAGATTTTATCTTATATAATAACATAGTACCGTCAACACAGCATGGTTTTCTGCCTGGAAGGTCTGCTCAAACCAATTTAATAAGCTGTTTAAACTCTTGGACCAATTCTTTAGACGACAATCAACCAGTCGATGTCATTTACCTTGATTTTTCCAAGGCATTTGACCGAGTTCCAAAAAACAGGCTTCTTCTGAAACTAGATAATCTCGGAATTAGAGGACAGTTGTTATCATGGATCGAAGCTTTTCTTACCAATAGACATTTCTCTGTACGTGTGGGTAAATCAACTTCTGAAAACTTTGCAGTTTTGTCCGGTGTCCCGCAAGGTTCTGTCCTTGGACCAATCCTGTACCTGATTTATACTTCTGATTTTCCCTCTACCTTATTATCTCAGCACGCTATTTATGCCGATGACTCTAAATTTTTTGGAAACCCACTTACGCAATACAATATATTATGTTCTGACTTACTTAAAATCAGCGAGTGGTGCTCTCAATGGTTAATTCCTTTAAACCCTGAAAAATGCACTGTCTTACATATTGGCAAATCAAATCCCTACTATCAGTATAGTTTAAATGACATAGTTTTAAAATCCGTTAACAGTCAGATTGATTTGGGAATAACTATCAACAACAGATTGGACTGGTCAGAACATATATCCAACATCTCTAAAAAAGCCAACTCTGTATCATATCTCTTTCGAAAATCTTTTCAATCACCCAATCCTAAACTTCTTGGTCAGATATATAAAACATTTGTTAGGCCGCTACTAGAGTACAACACAATATGCTGGTCTCCACACTATATCAGAGATATCAAGACACTCGAGAATGTACAAAGACGCTTTACAAAATGGTGTCCACAGCTGTCCAACCTCCCTTATGAAGAAAGATTGTCTGTTCTCGCATTTCCATCACTAGAGGACAGAAGAAAAAGAGGGGACCTTATACAGTGCTACAGAATTTTGAACAACAAGTTTTCCATCGACATGAGAAACATGTTTCAGCTCAATAGTGACCCAAGGTTAAGAGGTCATGGCTTGAAGCTATCTAGGGAACGATTTTCCACAACCATAACTTTACGAACAGAATATTCGACCAGTGGAATTCGCTCCCTGCTGATGTTGTGTCTGCTCCATCTATCAACATTTTTAAAAATAGGCTAGACGCACACCTAAATTCTATAAGACACTAACTTTTCTGTTATGTATATTGTTTTAGTTTGTTTTTTACTTTGAAGTTTCAACACCTATTGTAAATTTTTATTTTTATTTTTTCATTTATTGTTTTCCATTTTGAATTTTTATACTACCTGGGCATAATAGGCTTTGCCTCTGCCCTTACTTATGTTTAATAATAATAATAATATTTTAATCATAATATTTTTTATTTATTTTTACTAATATTTTCAAAGTTATTTGATACTTTTGATTCGTAAAATGTTTTAAGTTTCCTGATATGTTCCTGTATTTTTTAAATATTTTCAAAATTTTATGATTATTTTTTTAAACATATTCATCGTAATTTTGAATATTTTTTGATTTTCCTTTCCTTAGTAATTATTGTGAATTTTCACATTATTTTTAATCATACTGATTTTTTTATTTTTTTATTAATCTAAGTTCTCTCGTGATATTTTTGCTGTATTTTTAAAATATTTTCAAATTTTTTAATAATAGGGATTCCTAATTATTTTAAATTTATTATTATTTTTTAAACATATTCAGCGTAGTTTTGAATATTTTTTTGATTTTCCTTACTTTAGTAATTTTTATTCGTAATTATTGTAAATTTTCACATTATTTTTAATCATACTGATTTTTTATTTTTTTTTATTAATCTAAGTTCTCTCGTGTAATTTTTGCTGTATTTTCAATTTTTTTAATAATTTCGATTCCTAATTATTTTAAATTTATTATTATTTTTAAACATATTGAGCGTAGTTTTGAATATTTTTTTGATTTTCCTTACTTTAGTAATTTTTATTCGTAATTATTGTAAATTTTCACATTATTTTTAATCATACTGATTTTTTATTTTTTTTTTTATTAATCTAAGTTCTCTCGTGTAATTTTTGCTGTATTTTCAAATTTTTTAATAATTTCGATTCCTAATTATTTTAAATTTATTATTATTTTTAAACATATTGAGCGTAGTTTTAAATATTTTTTTTGATTTTGCTTACTTTAGTAATTTTATAATGGTAATTATTGTGAATTTTCACATTATTATTAATCATACTGATTTTTTATTTTTTTTATTAATCTAAGTTTTCTAGTGATATTTTTGCTGTATTTTTAAAATATTTTCAAATTTTTAATAATTTCGATTCCTAATTATTTTAAATTTATTATTATTTTTAAACATATTGAGCGGAGTTTTAAATATTTTTTGATTTTCCTTACTTTAGTAATTTTATAATGGTAATTATTGTGAATTTTAACATTATTATTAAGCATACTGATTTTTTTAAATAATTTCGATTCTTAAATATTTTCAAAATTTTTATCATTATTTTTAATCATACCGATTTTTTATTTTTTTATTAATCTAAGTTCTCTCGTGATATTTTTGCTGTATTTTTAAAATATTTTCAAATTTTTAATAATTTCGATTCCTAATTATTTTAAATTTATTATTATTTTTAAACATATTGAGCGGAGTTTTAAATATTTTCAAAATTTTATGATTATTTTTTTAAACATATTCATCGTAGTTTTGAATATTTTTTGATTTTCCTTTCCTTAGTAATTATTGTGAATTTTCACATTATTTTTAATCATACTGATTTTTTTATTTTTTTATTAATCTAAGTTCTCTCGTGATATTTTTGCTCTATTTTTAAAATATTTTCAAATTTTTAATAATTTCGATTCTTAATTATTTTAAATTTATTATTATTATTTTTTAAACATATTGAGCGGAGTTTTAAATATTTTTTGATTTTCCTCACCTTACTAATTTTTTATTCGTAATTATTGTGAATTTTAACATTATTTTTGATCATACTGATTTTTTATTATTTTTATTAATCTAAGTTCTCTCGTGATATTTTTTGCTGTATTTTTTAAAATATTTTCAAATTTTTAATAATTTCGATTCCTAATTATTTTAAATTTATTATTATTTTTAAACATATTGAACGGAGTTTTAAATATTTTTTTGATTTTGCTTACTTTAGTAATTTTATAATGGTAATTATTGTGAATTTTCACATTATTATTAATCATACTGATTTTTTATTTTTTTTATTAATCTAAGTTCTCTAGTAATATTTTTGCTGTATTTTTAAAATATTTTCAAATTTTTAATAATTTCGATTCTTAAATATTTTCAAAATTTTTATCATTATTTTTTAATCATTCTGATTTTTAATTTTTATTATTCTAAGTTTTCTCGTGATATTTTTCTGTATTTGTTAAATATTTTTTCAGATTTTCAATTATTTTTATTTGTAGTTATTCTTAATTTTAATACATCTACTATCAATCAAAGCTACATTTTTTAAACCATAACAAATTTTATTTTTTATCGCTTCAATTTTATCAAAAATTTAGCTATAATTCTTACGTAAATCTTATCGGTTTTTTTTTACATAAATTTAACGTTTTTTAAAGTGTCAAAAAACGCTTGTTTTTTCATAAAATGACGCATTAAAATTTTAATACGTGTAAGCGTCGTTTTTTAACCCTTAAAAACGCGTTTTATCGCTTCAATTTTCATCAAAAATTTAGTTATATTCCTTACATATTTTTTACATGTAATCTTATGGGTTTTTTACGTTATTTTTTTATTTTCTGAACGTTTTTTTTATTCGTAATTATAATAATTATTATTGTTCTAATATATAAGTTGTATTTTTTGAGAATATTTTTTAATTAATTTGATTTGTTATTATTCTATTTTTTTTTGCTAACTATTTATATCAAGGAATTTTTTGTTATTATTTTAAGTTTTTAAACAAATTTTCGAATATTTTCATATAGGTAAGAAAGGGACCTTGCTATGCTTTTCAGCAGTTTGTGGTTTTCTTTATCTATTTTCTTATTTGTTATTGCGGTCTTTTACCTTATCACGGTTTTTTTACTTATCATATACCTTGTTGACTTGGTTTTCTTTCACATGTAAATATTTGCAATCGTTATTTTATATTTTGATCAATATTTTCAAGAAAATAAAATTTAGTTAGTTCGCGGTCAGTCAACGGCTTGAACGGCTTTAAATTTTTTGCTTAGAAATTGTAAAAATTATTGAAAGTTTTAATGATTTTTTGGTTTTGTGTTTCCATCTACAAAAAAACAGTTTTCTTTGTGGTATGTAATTTTTCTTTCTTAAATATTTTTCATTATTTTCTCAAATGTAGAGGTTTTTTCTAGTTATTTAGGTTTTGTAAATAATACAACAGTTTATTTGTACATTTTTTATTTTTATACATAACATTTAACGATTTTTTTTGACAACAATTTATTCATAATACATAATGAGTTTTGACAACATTGTTTTAAGTTGAGTTAGTAAATTGTTATTTGGACAAGGAACGCCAAACATATCCCAGTTGAATTTTCCTGCTTCAATAACCCTTCTCTGAAATTCGTTGTATTTGTAATACACATCTTCTTTCAAGAAATATAGGTTGCCATCTGTATACCGAAAAACTGTGTTTATATTATCTGGAACCCCTGGAAATTCTTCGTTAATGTTGCCTCTTCTTCTTATTTGCTCATCCATATCATCGAACAGGATAAACGATGTTTGATTAAACAGAACATAACTTTGTCCTGTATATGTTTGAAACATGGCATTAACCTTAATATTATTTGGCAGATTTAACAGGATGTTTCTAGTTATAAATATTCCTGGAAACGTAACAGCAAACAATTTACCCTCGCTTTCAACAATCAGCGTGCCTGCACTATTTTGATAAACATGTGAAATCTGTTTTATTTCTTTTGGTAAATAATTTTTTAAATCTTCAGCTGTTGCTATTTTTGGCGTATCTAAATTAAATTTCCAGAGTAAGTTTCCTTTTATAATATACATATGATATGCTGAAAACTCTGGTGTATAAGCTAAAAACATAATATCTGGTACTTTCACATCACACAAGTTTATAGATTTTTTCTACGGATGTAACTTTGATTGTGATAGGCTTTTTCGTAGACGTTGTTGTTGTTGTTGTTGGCTTCTTTGTACTTATAGTCGTTGTTGTTGACTTCTTTGTAGTCGTAGATGGGGTTGTAAGACGCGTTGGTTTCGTTGGTGCATACGGATTGTATACATATTTTTGTTTAAGTCCGTATAGAGCTGTCATACCTGCGATATCGTCGTGACCTAATTTACTAACATCTTCAGAATACCATGGGTACATAATTGCACGTTCATCACTAGAATGCCCCAGGCCCAGCGCATGACCCAGCTCATGTGTAAGTACCTTAAGGAAATTTGTTTTTTCGGGCTCTTCAGCCATGTTTTGTGCATAGCTCCAATTTTCTTCAATATCCATATGAACTTCAACGCATGACCCGTCTATAGCAGGTAAATACCCGTGTGCCAATATTCCTCCAGGACCATCAAAAGTGTTTGGACAGGTACGAGATCCTTGACAGTCTTTACGAAAATTATGTTGACGCCTACTCATTTGTATTGTAATATCTGGTTTACCCTTATATGGATATGGCACATGTCTAAATTTTAAAACTGATGCCTGAGCCCACATATCGAATGCTATTTTAGCCATGTCTAATTGTTCACGAGTTGCCAGTGGAAAATACCAATTTAATTCTGTTTTATTCCACCTTGTCCCTACCGAATAATTTTCGGGTTCTGGACATCGCGATCTATGAATTAATCTTAAAGTTTCATTGTTAGGGGTACCATCTACTGGTAAATTATATTTTTCCTGAAATTTAGCTAAAGCTTCTGTGTAATCGGTAAGAGATTCATTTGTTGTGTATTTATATTTCAATAAAAAAAATTTAATTTCATCATCTTCAGCATCCTCCGCTGCTACAAAACACAATAACATAAAAAAGTAAACCGTCGGCATAAACATCTTGTGTATGACTGATCATTATTTTCTTATTTGCGTGTATTTATAGGATTGTTAAACCAAATTGTATTGGTCTAATTTCTCATAACCACTTTTTTTTAATGCTTAGGTTTTTTTAAATAAGTCTAAGAGTGGGTATTGTATTTTTGTAACTAATATCCCTCATGGATTTATTTAAAAAACTGGCAAAAACACATCTGGGCTAATATCGTCGTACGTTTAAAGCTTAGATCCTTTTTTAACAAACCTAGGGGTCGGCGTTGTATTTTTTAACCAATACCGGCCTTGTAGGTTTGTTACTAAAATCTTAGAAAATACTACTTAGTTGACCAAAATTTCTCATAATATAAACTTATCTTGGCTTATAAAGCTTTGTACATATTTTTTTTAGAGAAAATCGCTTTTGGTTTTTGTGTCAAGATCACCGGGTGCTATTAGTTGACAAATAGCATTCGAGTTTTTGGCAAAAAAAACCTTAGTTAAATAACACAACTAAATTGGACAAATATTTTCATAATATTACGCTGATGTTTTTTTAAGTGAATCTGTAGGGACAGATTGTTTTTTTTACCAATCCGTCGCATAGATTCCTTACTGAAACCTTAGCAGAAACCGCTGAATTAGTAAACTTTTCTGGTAATATGAGCTTTTTTTTTGTTTCGTAATACGCCAAAACTTTGTACATAATTTACAGGTAAACGCTTTGGTTCTTTTATTCTTTCTCCATAGCTGTATCGTTTTTTTTAGAGATACACTACGTTGAAATAATACTAAAACCTTAGCATATCAACAGTTTTAAAAATACGTTTAATTCATTTACCTATTCTATTAATTTAAAAACACTTACCTGGGTCAACGACGAATCCAATGGTGGAAGGGGCGACGTCCACAAGGGGCTAGGCTGGCCAACTCCCCCATCCCCTTCCCCCCTCCAACGGAGCTTACCTACACATGCGCATAAATTTTACTAGGGTGTCAAGCGCGTCTTTTCTCTGAAAAATAGTGATTTTGGGGGCGCCAAGTGCTTATTATAACTACTCGGATACTTAATTATGACACTGAGTTTTAACATTTGAATATCCTAAGATTTAAAAAAATAATTATTTAAGTTGTAAGTCGTAAAATTTACGAATGTTATTCTTAACATGTAGGGGAAAGTCGGCTATATTGTACCACCGTTAAATCGTACCACTTTCAAATTTCCTACATAATAACTAATTACGTCAAATCTGGCAGCACTCAACTAAGCTTCAGTGCCACCCCCGATTAATCAGCCGACTGCAAATGACATCAGCAGGAAAGTTCGTTCGTGAGCAAAAAGAATATTTTTTTTGTATTATGTGATGTAAATTGTCGTGTTGATTTATAAGGTTACAACTTGTACTAAAGGTAAGCTAAAATTATACGATCTACATTATTTGATCACAAATCTAAGTCCAATTATTCTTTTTTTTGGTTGGTGTGTCTTAGTTTTGAGGTTATCTTGTCAAAATTTTTTTTTCTTAAATTATCGTGTTCACTAAATCGTACTATTTGCAGTCCAGTAAATCGTACTGGTACGATTTACCGAACTAAAAGTTGACGATTTAACGAACACAACTTAGTCGCCTTGTCTTAAATAGAATATGAGTCGTTGAAAATTAATGAATTTTTTTTTATTACTTTAGATGACAGATCGTGTCATTTTTGATCTGGATATTGAAAATAAGCTAGCTCAACACATTCTAGAACTAGAAAGACACATGTTTGGTCTTACGATAAACAATATTCGCTGTCTTGTATATGAAATTGCGGAAATTCACAAAATCCCGAACAATTTTAACAAAGAGAAGCGTATGGCTGGTAAAGGATGGCTCTATAAATTTATGAAAAGACACTCAGAGCTTAGTGTTAGACAACCAGAGAACACATCGCTAAATAGAATAAAAGGATTTAACAAAGAACATGTTTTTAATTTTTTTGATTTGTTAGAAAAGATTATTGATAAAAATAATATAGCACCCTCTAACATATTTAATATGGATGAAAGTGGGTTTTCCACAGTTCAAAAAAAAGCTCAAAAAATTGTTGGATTAAAGGGGAAAAAGCAAATCGGTGCGGCCACTAGTGGAGAACTTTGTGCCACCAATGCTTATATTTAAAAGAATGAGACAAAATCCTCAACTGGCAGATGGCGCTCCTTTTGGCAGTATCGCTACTGTGTCTGAAAGTGGTTACATCAATACAGCTCTTTTTGTCGAATGGTTAAAGCACTTTATAACAAATGTAAAGGCCTCACAGGAAAACAAAGTTCTTCTTCTTCTCGATGGCCATACAACGCATTCGAAAAATCTCGAAGCGTTGTATTTAGCGAAAGCTCAGGGAATAATTATGTTACAACTTCCAGGCCATACTAATCGACTCCAACCTCTCGACGTTTCTTTTTTCAAACCGCTTACTTATTATATCCAAAGTACAGAAAAATGGTTAAGGACAAATCCTGGGCGACAAGTAACGCAATATCAAGATGCTAAATTGTTTGGTGAAGCTTATGAAAGGGCAGCAGTAATTAGCAATATTGTAAATGGGTTCAAAGCAAGTGGAATTTGGCCAATTAATAGACGCATTTTTCCTGAACATATGTTTGAGGCAGCTGATAATTTACTAAAATCTATTACATTAAATTCTAGCAATGAAAGTGTATCAGGGTTGCAAAATTCGGAAAAATAGATGAAACAAAACCAAAAAAGAAATCTGTTGTACAAAAAGAAAATGAACCTTTTATTTCTACTGTACCTGAAATACATCTACAACCATCTATATCTAAAGCAAATACACAATTGGACACTATTATATCTATAACAGAAACAGTAAAATTTTTGTCACCATTACCTGAAAATACATTAAAAAGGAAGACCACTATTCAAAAAGCTGCAGAAATCACATCAAGTCCATATAAAAATCAACTTGAAGAAAAGACAGCAAAGCAGAAGAAAAATAATGTCAAAAAAGAAAAAATTTGTAAACCCAAGGAAAACCAAAGAAGAGCCAAAGAAAATAAGGTTTTACAGACGACCAAAAAAAGAAACAAAAATCGTAAAAGAAAGCGATCATCTTCCACAACCACCAGCGACGAAAGCAATGATAAAATTATTCTAGAATCAGATAACGATGTCGATACTGATTCTGATCTTGAAAATATATGTGGAAAATGCAATCGTTCTTATTACGATAAAAAGGGTCCAAAGGTAGAATGGATCCAATGTATTCGCTGCCATAGGTGGTGTGTAAACTTTTGCAATGAATTTCGTGGACTGTAAAGCTTTATATTATCATTCAATTCAATACACACTTGTTGAAAACTAATTTTAATAAAAATGTAATTTTACTTGACAAATTGTTGGCATTAAACATCTATGCCCAACTACTTAATAATCTTTTTTTTTTAATACAAAAACATGTTGCCATGTTACAACTATACCTATAAGATATTAGTTACAACTATATAAGATGAACTAACTACAAAGAAATTAATGAATTAACAGGTGGGTTCATGAGACATGTACCTCTAAATCCTGACATTTGTGATGGTTGTCTTCTATAACGTTATTGTAAGTGATCTGAGACATTTCATTTTATTGATTTTTTGAAAATTTTAATTAGTTAATGTCAAATGTTGGGATCTCAAACTCTAATCATTAAGATATACCTATTGTTTGTTAATTAGCATATTAAATAACTGTTAGTTAAAGATATTCGTTCTATTTTCAAAGTTTAATATCAAAGATAAATATGTTTATAACCATTTACCCTTGTTTACATGTAAACATGATTTTGTTCTATTGATTTAATATTTTAGTAATAATAATTTTCTTATTAACTATAAAATGTTCATTTGAGTGTCTTAAATAAATAATTACTTGAAATTTTTTTGTAATTTAATTCGACGGTACGATTTAAACACCTATGGTACGATTTAAATACTAGTGGTACGATTAAAAAAACTGTTTGGCTAAATCGTACTGGTGGCAGCCCTGCAAAAAAAGTAGTTTTATAGATTGTTAGGGAATAGGAATAAAATTGATTTTGTTGTAGGTGGTAGCTAAGCTCTTAAACTTTCCTTAACATATATAATTATTTTTGTAAATCCCATTACTAACTAAGTATTTGATTTAAAGTGAAAAGTGGTACGATATAACCGACTTTCCCCTACTTTGAAAAGGTTACCTCTCTAGGGTTAACGAGCCTCTAAAACCGCGTGATGCATTTTTTGTTGGCCGACAAATGCTATAAAACCGTTGCTAAAACATGCCTAAATTCTTTATGGGGAAAGTTCGGTCAACGTGACCCGAATAGAATAAGCCATAGTCACAACACAAGACACAAACTCAATGCGTTTCAAGTACCAAAACCAGAAAAAACCGCAGCAGTGAAATGTCATACATACATTGCACCAAAGTTATACAATTTACTAGACACGAATCTGAAAGAAATAAATACCTTTTTAATGTTTAAGAGTAAAAGTAAAGAATGGTTATTAAATGTACGAAGAGAAAACTTGCACCAATTCGTCGATAAGAGAAATATTTATTTTATAACCAAACTGTAGATCCATATTAAATGTATGATGGGTTAATTTCAGTAACTGTGCCATCGAATTTTATTTTATTTGCTGTAACTGTTTATGTGCTTAAGAGTTTATGTGAAAGTATATTTGTTTATGTAATTATCCTAATATATGGAGCCTAAAATATTAGTATAATAATGTATGTAACTTATACTGAAAAGAAAACCATAAGTGTGAGTGACATTATGTTCAAATCTGAGATTTTTTTAAATGTATTCTTACACAATTGTTTTCATTCCTTAATTAACTGCAAACAAAAACCATGAAGGGATATTATTGATATGGCGTGGGTTCCGCCAGACAGAATTTACCCCTTCCACTACACCCTCGACTTGCACCAGGGTGCCAATTCAGGTCGGTCGGTAAGTTAGGGATCTTCACCTTTCACCTTAGCCAAGACGCAAACCTTTGAGACGTCATAACCAACTCTGTTGCCAACTTTAGCCGTTTTTAAATAATAAACTTTTAATAATATTTTTAAAAAAAATTTTCTTGAACCGTAAAAATTTATTACATTTATAAGTTATCAGAAGGTATATTTTCAAAGTTTGTTCGTTATATCACTAGGCAATAGAGTCGAAAAACATATAAACCGCATTCGATGATAAGCGTTTATATAAAAAATTTTGCTTTTACTTTTTATAATAAATTTTCTATACTTTTTAACGTAATTAAGAAGGGCACGTGACAAAGAAAATTGGAAAGTTCGAAAACAGGTAAACGTCTTAGGGTATCAACGAGTTCCTCCCCGGCATATCGCCGGGATTCGGTGAATTTGTTGAGTGTAAAGCAGGTAGTTACAAACTAGGGATTCAAGAAATTATTGGGATTTCCCTAATGTGTATAGTATAACTAGACCCACTTGGATAGGAATTATTTTTACGATTTTACCAGGGGAAACTCAAAAGAACGTCATTATATGAACGAACCTAGTAAAATATCTATTTAATGTTGCTTTTAACTTCCCGATTTACACCTGTACGCCGATGAAGAGAATTCTTGAAAATTCGAAAAGAGCGTTGACAACGCCTATTCAAGTGGTTTTGGATAAACTATACCAATTCGTATTATTGGCATTAATACGTTTATAATTATCTATGTGCAGTAAGGTAAGTACTTGTAATCTATACTCTTTACATTTCTTATTTGGTGTTAATCATGGATATGTCAAAAATGTACAGTGAAAAAGGGACGGTACTGCGAGTAGTGAATAGTGAAAAGTTTTGCAAAGCGAGAACCCTGATGAATGGGCAAATACGATGACGCAGTGTAAAGCAAAGGTGTACGGCAAAAATATATACAGACAGTAAGTACAAAAAAAGTAATGTGGAAATTGTACAAGTCCAATTGTTCTTATATAATTTTAAAATTTTTAATTTGGATTTGAATTAAATATGAATATTTTTATTTTATATTTTGATACTGTTCCTTATTGCAAATTTTATTTTAAAGGTGAAGACAAAATCGTGAGTACTGATTTGTCTCACAACCACAACCTCACCGATCCAACTTCCTTGGTTCATCAACGAGTTAGCAACGGTCTAAAGAGAAAGGCGAAAGAGGACATATGTGAAAAACCTGCCAAACTGATTCATCAAGAATTACAAGTTACTGATACACAAGGCATCACTTTAAATATTCAAAGCATAAATAATATAAAACGGAATATGTATGTTGCAAGACGGTCCACTTTACCACCTTTGCCCAATAGTTTAAATGAAACACACAAAGCATTAAATTCAATTTAGATTAAAACTATTAAAAGTGATAATTTTTTATTAATTAATGACTTAAGTACAAACATAGTAATTTTTTCTTGTTATTATAATTTAAGGTTTTTATGTTCAGTTGACACCGTTTACATGGATGGCACTTTTCAATATTGCCCAAAACACTTTTACCAATTATTTTCGATTCATGGGTATAAAAATGGGCAATATGTACCCTTTGTATTTACATTATTGCCAAATAAACAAGTACAAACTACTGGTGATATGTTTAAATTGGTAATTGAAAAGTGTTTAGAGTATAATTTAGTTTTTTCCCTTAAAGTCATTATTGTAGATTTTGAGAAATCAATACATATTGCAATAGAGCAATATTTTCCTACCACCAAAGTTCACGGATGTTGATTTCATTTGAAGCAGGCATGGTTTCGGAAAATTCAAAAGCTAAATTTAACTCAAGATTTTAAGATTTGTCAATCCGAAATAGGAAAATGGCTGAAATATGTATTCGCTTTACCATATCTACCACCGAATGAAATTGGCGATTGTTTTGTAGAATTAATGGAAATAATTCCCAACAATCCAAATTTGACAAAGTTCGCCGATTATTTAGTTGATTTTTATATCGAAGATAATTGTGCATTTCATCCTGAAATATGGGCTTCACTTTCCGCATCAATGTCACGCACAACAAATGCTTATAAAAGGTTTCACAGCCATTTTAAAAACAGCAATTACATGAGCCATCCGTCGATATTTGTTTTTGTAAACGTTTTATTAACATTTCAAACATTTACCTATAGTAAAATCCAATCGGCTAATACCCAAAACAATAAATTAAGACCCTGCATCAAAAAACGCCAAGAATTTTTAGAGGGGCGAATTGAAAATTACAAAAACCATTCTTTAAGTCGATTAAATTTTATTAAAAGTATTTGTCACCAAATTTTACCTGTTTAGGTTAATCTCTAAGGTTGTTTAGTTATAATGTTAGATAAGTTTGTATAATATAATTAATTTTTAAAATGTAATATTATTAAACGTGTGTCTATTTGTTTTTTAATTTAATGTATGTGTACAGTTTTTTCAATAATAAAATAAAATAAGTGAGTATTTCATTTTCATTTCATTTCTTTAAAAAAAAATTGCCACAATGTTTACAATCTAACTACTGTGACAAGTGATAAATTGTAATCAGCCGGGGAGGAACTCGTTTATGCCCATTGGTACAGATTTGGTAATTCCAATAATCCCTTTAATCACTGGTTCGTAGCTACCTGCCTCAAACTCAACGAATTTCTGACCGCCGGCGCCGGCCGGGAGGAACTCGTCGCCACCCCATAAGAACATACTAAAAACGCTTAACTCAATAGGTTACTGCGAACTTTGTAGATTCGTCTAAAGGCGGCCACTCACGTTCCGGTCTACCTGTCAGGTATACCTGTTCAGGCCGCCTGTACAGGCAAACCGGAAGGTGTATGTGCTAAAACCGGCAGGTATCGTTACCTGGACAGGCGACCTGACAACATTTGAAAATTTATATTTTTTACCTGCAGGTAAATCCCACCTACAGGTAAACCTCTCCATGTATGTAGGCTCGCGCGTTCAGGTCTCAGTTATTCAATCCATTTTCAAGCGATACGTCGGGTTGTAACACGTGTATTTGTTCGTTTTAAATGGCGTCTCGCAAACGTACTGCAATTATGGAAGAATTTATTGAGATATATAAATCCGAGCCATGTCTTTGGCTTGTCAAGAGCAAAGACTATCACGACAGGAACAAAAGAACAGCTGCTTATGAGAAACTGACTGCCAAACTTAAAGAGGTAGAACCAAACTCTACAAAAGATGACGTATTAAAAAAAATTAATAGTCTGCGTAGTAACGTCCGAAAAGAGACGTAAGGACGTAAGGCACATCAAAGCAGTCCATAGCAGTGTGTATCAGAACGTAGCAGTGGACAATTGAGCATCATAGCAGTCCGTAGCAGTGTGTAGCAGTGGATGATAGGGCATCATAACAGTCCGTAGCAATGTGTAGCAGAGCGTAGCAGTGGATAATAGAGCATAATAGCGGTGCGTGGCAGTGTGTAGCACAGAGCGTCCGGGCAGCAAAAAGATACATAGAATAACAGAGGTTACCAGGAACGTACCTAACAAAGGTATAAATCAAAAAGTCAAAGTCGAGAATTCATTTTGTTAACATCATGCCTTCAAGCAGAGCGGTTCAAATAAACAAATTCGCAGCGATTGTGAGAGAAAAGTACAAACCTCTCAAAAGAATGCAAGCTGATGAAAAAAAGAACTACTAGAACCAACGTTTAAACCAATAACAACACCTCTTAAAGAAATAGCCAAATATGTGAATGAAAAAGTCCCTAAAACAGAACTCAACGAAAATGACTCACTGTCCAATCAATCAACAGATGCCAATGACGAGGAACATACTCAAACATCGTATGACGATCACATCATTAATCTTGAAATAGTTATTTATGAAACAGTTCGTGAAGTATGCTTTTTGCGCACGCACGCGATGTTTAGAGCACGAGCGAAGCGAGTGCTATATATCGCGTAAGTGCGCAAAAAGCACTTCACGCACAGTTTCATACAATATTTTATCTACGATAATCAAATAAAAAATAATTACAAGAAAGCAATTTATTTTCAATTCATTTACAAGATACTAACAAAACTAATGCTCTCATAGCAACACCATGGCAACGCGAATGCTAAGGATATTTGATTATATGAAGGTGTGTCAAAAACTGTGCGAAAAAGTAAATCCCATTTAAAATACATTGTTACTTCACGCACACTTTCAATCCTTCACGCTCTGCTGTCTATAATGACAGTTTTCACGAACTAAAAATTGATAAATAATATGAGGTAGAGTAGATAAAATATATTTAAGATTTAGGAAATACAGACCAAATATACGGACCAAAGTTTAATTTATTTAGGGAGCATCAATACCAATAACTGATCGGTGGCGCATCGAAACTATATCGTAAGTAAAAAAAAAGGTTTTTGTAAACTAATAATGCTTTTTAGCACCCGGAGAAAATGTAAGTAGGTACCTATTATGAAAATGTTATGTAAAGATACCTATTAATTTTATATAAAAAATTAATTTTTATAGGAATGTAGAGAACATGCCACACGGGGAGCGGATGGTGGTGGGCACCACTGTAATAAAAAAGGGTAAATGTTTTGTCATGTTTAGTAATATTCTAAAATCAAATATTTTCAGATAATCGAAAATTGGTACTGCGTCGGAAGAGGGCTGTACCAATTTTCCAAGAAATGTTTGCCCGGACAAGGTAAATATTTACTAAATAAACTTTTTTTATGTTAAATGTATGTTTTTTATTTAGGGAACATCAATACCAATAACTGATCGGTGGCGCATCGAAACTATATCGTAAGTAAAAAAAAAAGGTTTTTTTAAACTAATAAAGCTTTTTAGCACCCGGAGAAAATGTAAGTAGGTCTATTATGAAAATGTTATGTAAAGATACCTATTAATTTGATAGAAAAAACTAGCGGCCGCCCGCGACTTCATCCGCGTGGACTTTAGTTTTTTGCCACCGAGTTTCATACAAACTTGCAACCCCTATTTTAAATCCTTAGGGATGGAATTTAAAAAAGCTATTTCTTAGTACACCACTACATAATAAAACAAATTTATTCTTGAATTTTCAAGACTCTACGCGTCTATCGACAGTATCATGTCGGCCAGCAGCAGCGTGCTACCGTCTCACCGCTCCACACAACCCGCTCAGTAAAGCGCGAGTGGTATTAGACTATTATTATTTTAAAACTTTAAAAACTTGCATGCTATATGCATGCAAAATCTCAGCCCGATCGGTTTGAAATTGACAAAGTTTCATACAAACTTTCATCCCTATTTTATCCCTTAGGGGTGAAGTTTATCAAAATCCTTTCTTACGGGATGCCTAAGTCATAGTAGCTATATGCATGCAAAATCTCAGCCTGATCGGTTTAAAACTGACACAGTTTCATACTAACTTTCATCCCCTATTTTATCCCCTTATGGGCGGAATTTATCAAAATCCTTTCTTAAGGGATGCCTACGTCAAAGCAGCTACATTCATGCAAAATCTTAGCCCGATCGGTTTAAAATTGACAAAGTTTCATACAAACTTTCATTCCCTTTTTTATCCCCTTAGGGATGGAATTAATTAAAATCGTTTCTTAGGGGATGTCTACGGCATAGTAGCTATATGCATGCAAAATCTCAGCCTGATCGGTTTAAAATTGACAAAGTTTCTTACAAACTTTTATCCCCTATTTTATCACCCTTAGGGGTGAAATTAATCAAAATTCTTTTTTAGGGGATGCCTACGTTATAGTAGCTATATGCATGCAAAATCTCAGTCTGATCGGTTTAAAATTGACAAAGTTTCATATAAGCTTTCATCCCCTATTTTATCCCCTTAGGGGTGGAATTGATCAAAATCCTTTCTTAGGGGATGCCTACGTTATAGTAGCTATATGCATGCAAAATCTTAGCCCGATCGGTTCAAAATTGACAAAATTTCATCAAAAATTTCAACCCCTATTTTATCCCCTTAGGGGTGGAGTTAATCAAAATCCTTTCTTAGGGGATGCCTTCGTCATAGTAACTATATGCATGCAAAGTTTTAGCTCGAATGGTTTAAAATTGACAAAGTTTCATACAAACTTTCATCCCCTATTTTATGCCCTTGGGGGTGGAATTTATCAAAATCCTTTCTTAGCGGATGCCTACGTCATAACATCTACCTGCATGCCAAATTTTAGCCCCAGCCGTCCAGCGGTTTGAGCTGTGCGTTGACAGATCATACAAATTTTCATCCCCTATTTTATCCCGTTGGGGGTGGAATTAATTAAAATCCTTTCTTAGCGAATGCCTACGTTATAACATCTACCTGCACGCCAAATTTCAGCCCCATCCGTCCAGCGGTTTAGGCTCTGCGTTGATAGATCACTATATCAGTCAGTCAGTCAGTCACCTTTGAGTTTTATATATATAGATTAATTTTTATAGGAATGTAGAAAACATGCAACACGGGGAGCGGATGGTGGTGGGCACCACTGTAATAAAAAAGGGTAAATGTTTTGTCATGTTTAGTAATAATATTCTAAAATCAAATATTATCAGATAATCGAAAATTGGTACTGCGTCGGAACAGGGCGGTACCAATTTTCCGTGAAATGTTTGCCCGGACAAGGTAAATATTTACTAAATAAACTTTTTTATGTTAAATGTATGTTTTTTAGTCAGGGAACATCAATACCAATAACTGATCGGTGGCGCGTCGAAACTAAATCGTAAGTAAAAAAAAGGTTTTTTCAACTCATACAAGTTTTTTAGCACCCGGAGAAAATGTAAGTAGGTACCTATTATGAAAATGTTATGTAAAGATACCTATTAATTTTATAGAAAAAATTAATTTTTATAGGAATGTAGAAAACATGCAATACGGGGAGCAGATGGTGGTGGGCACCACTGTAATAAAAAAGGGTAAATGTTTTGTCATGTTTAGTAATAATATTCTAAAATCAAATATTTTCAGATAATCGAAAATTGGTACTGCGTCGGAACAGGGCGGTATCAATTTTCCGTGAAATGTTTGCCCGGACAAGGTAAATATTTACTAAATAAACTTTTTTTATGTTATATGTATGAGTAAAGGGGCTGCAAGAGTTCGGGACCAAAATCGATCATTTTTACATGTAAATCTCCATAAGAAAATCTAAGGTCCATTCTGGTCATTTTTGTCTCTTTTTGGCTACGGCCACAGACCTAACCGGGGAACCGGAGATGGACCAATAGAGATGTAGGAGGATGCATGGGGAGTATGGGGGATGCAAAATTGGGGGTATGGAGGATGTAAAATGGGGGATCCAAAAATTGGGGGGTATGGGGAGTATGGGGGATGCAAAATGGGGATATGGGGGATGTAAAACGCGGCAGTATGGAGTAAGATGACGAGGGTAAATAGAAACGGAACTGTGAGAAGGATGTATGGAGTGAAGTTAGGGATGCTGGAGCAGTATGTATTGTCGTATGACGTAAAGTTAGGGATGCTGTAATATTTCTGTAATCTCATTACTATCTGCAGGCTGAAAAGAAAAGTGTATATGAGTAGGGCTATTAAAACAATAAAATATTTAAAAACATATATTAAACAGTTAAGAAAAAAATGTATAAGTACAAATTAATTTTGTTAATCTCAACGTTCTTCAACTAATGGGTTAATCGACATCCATTGCTTCATCCATTATAGAGTAATGTCCCCAGGGCAAAGTATCGTAGGTACCTGGTACTAGATATCTTTTGTCATCATCAGAGCTGAGAGCAATTTTCTGTTGTTCTAGAGAAAAAACATGATGCTGCTTGGACCGTATTAGGTGCTGTATAGCAGTCTTCGCTTTAGCTGTTTCTAAACATTCAATGTAATCATCAAAAGTAATTTTTGTCTTTACGACGGAGGATTTAACACCCTTAGCCTTTTTTGTAACACCATAATTTGATAAAATTTGCTCAATCTCATCATCGTCATATTCCTCAGCTTTTAATTTCTTTTTCAAGTTTTGCAACTCAGCCTCTGTAGTAGAAACTTTTATGCTGTACAATTTGGACCGCAACCCCACAAAATCTGTCATAATACGTCCATTATTCTCATCCTTCATCATACCCAAAACTTTCTTATTCACCTGCGGTATTCCATATATATTATCTCTAGGATAGTCTGATGTATCAAAGTATTGGTGGCAATCGTTTTTCATAATAGTGTATGGATCTTTTCTCAGTATTTCGACTGCTAAAGAGTCCGTATCGGTATAGAAAGCGGCGCAGTCTTCCCCAAATGTCTTAAGCAGATAATCGTAATGAAAGCTGTATATAGTGGTTTTCGCCAGGTCCTGGATTGATTGACCAACATATATTGGCTTATTTAGATAAATTTGAAGTTTATACATCTCTACTGCAACCAAATTTTCGTCAAATATCATACTGTTCTTAAATTCAGGTTTGGATATGTAAAATTGAGCACCATATCGACCTTCCCATTCGGTTAAAAGTTTCACATCAACCCTTTTTCGTACATTTTCCATAGTTTTGCCAAACACAGCATTGTTCATTAACTTGAACAAATTCTTCTCAAAATCATTTTTGGCAGCTGTTCGAAGAGTTGTGTTTAGATCGATGTAAGACTTTAACCATGGGCTTTGCTTAAAGTTCAATACTGTATGTATTTTCGTTACCTTTAACCCATGTGCTATATCTTGTTTAAGAGCTTGATAATGAATAACATATTTTTCTTTATTATTTAGTGTAGCAACCATTTTAGTTAGTTCTTTAGTTTTAGTTGGCGGTTTCATGGTTTTAGGATTGATATGTTCTGGACAGAAAGGAATATCTTTATGTCTATCGTGTAAATCATGTGGATACTCCAAGTCCACTTCCAGCATGTAACCATCGTCATTATCATTAGCAATCGTAGTAACATCAATATTTGTATCTGTCCATTCAAATCCGCCATATGGTAAATACTGAGACATCGCCCATCCATATTGATTGTTTACATCGAAATACATCAAATAGCTTTCAGGCTTTTTTGGATCGTAGTTAGGCATATATTTATTGTTTGCATGGACTCTTCGTTTAGAGCAAACTTGACTAAGACCTCCTCGAATACCTCGCTCAACAAACAAAAACATATCAGGATCAGTCAGCAACTCCAATTCTTGTCTAGTATACTTTAACATTGCATCCCAAGTAAATCCAGGTAGCGTAAAATAGTGGGCTGGATCTAGTTCATATGTTTTAATACAGCTTATTCTAAACTGTTCAAAAACATCTGCTAGAAACAATATGTCAGTTTTCATGTACAAGTCGACATAATCTCCTAAAGTAGTACAGTTAAACATAGACCAAACTTTATGAGCCCTTCTATATAGACGTTTGGGGCAAGGCTTATCTTCTAATTTATTATAAAAAGCATCTTGAGGTCGTAGACAGGATTCATTAAAACGATCAAAACTATCAATGTAATCATATGACATTACTCCTTTCTTCGTTAATAAATTAAATTGTTCTTCTGTAGCATTATGAAACTGAGATTTAAGATTTGGAAATTCTGTTAAATACGATGTTAACTTATCTAGAGAAGATGCCATAAATCGGAAACTGTCTATAAATCTAAAGTTTATCCGGGATTCATCAACATGCTTGGTAAAAGAAAAGTATTTTTCTTTAGTAACAGGCGGCAAATCTATAGAGCCAGTCATGCGGGTTGCGATATCTTTTATTACAAAAGATGCATCATAACCACTCAAATTGTGAAATATAACGGGGATTGTATGAGTGTCTTGATAATTAACATTGCATTCATTATGTGCAGCCCCGCGATAATTATTTTCAGATATTAAGTGAAAATGATCACGGACTTTTTTCCCCAACTTTAAAGGGTAGCGTGCAAATATGGCAACATGTGGATGCTTGAAAATCGCTCTCTTGCTGTGGCGTCATGTTTATATCATATGAACATAAAAATACCGTTGAAACATCCTCAGCAAGCTGATTCATTTCATCAGCAAACCACTGCATACAATCATATCCTCTATATGATCGATAGAAAGAGAGAGAATCATCATATGAACATTTAAAGTAATAACCAACGGCTGCAGGGATGTGTTCTTGGTAAGCGGTCTTTTCCGCGCATGGCTTTAAAACACTTTCTAGATCAGCGTATACAGCGAAAGGGGCTTTTATTTTGTTTTTAAAATTCTTAAATTTTATCATATTTTTGCCCTCCTCAGGCATCCTGATGGCTGTGTCATTCTTTTTAATACAGTCATCAATGTGTTTAACTAGCTTATCTTCCGAACGGAAGTAGTGTAAACATCTATCACAAAAATACTTTCGAC
Source organism: Altica lythri (assembly GCA_964028335.1). Lineage (NCBI taxonomy): Eukaryota > Metazoa > Arthropoda > Insecta > Coleoptera > Chrysomelidae > Altica > Altica lythri. Next base: position 23,414,940 of record OZ034806.1, on the reverse strand, counting down.
CATTTTCTTGACTAAGTTGGCTAGATAAAAGTCTAGAAAGATTTTTTATCCACACATAATGATATCTTGTTGGATTAGAATAGTCATCTTGAATAAGAAGCAAGTTTACATGTTTATCTTTCTTTGCAGATGTTAGATATGTGGGAAGCGTCGTGAAATCCTTTTTATATTTCCTCAAAACATAAACGTTGACTGAAACATTATTTTGCTTCTCAAAACTGGGGATTTGTTTTATAGTCATTGGAAACTGGATTCCTTTAAATTTTAATACCTCTGAATAATGTGGGTGTTTATTTGTTCTTTGAGGATGGTTCGCAGCTGGATACAAAGCTGATGTAACAGCCCATGCAAAGCAGGCTTGATCATCATTTTTAACATTAATGCAGGCTTCCTTTTTTTTTAATTTGTGGTGGTAGTTCAATATATTGTAACGGGATAACCGTAAAGGAAGGGACCTTAATTTGAAAGATTGTTGTTGACAGTTGATTTTTAGAAGTTTGTAAAAAAATCAACTGACCATTTTAAATATTGTTTCTAGAAAATTCTAGAAACTTCTAAACACACTGACTAGATTAAATAATGTTGTATATAAGGGGATGCATGGGCAGTTAACGTCAGTTCAAGTTCAAGTATTCACAAGAGTTCATTGTATTGTCAAGTAGTTAGACGTTATCCAGCAGAGTTCAGTGTATCTTAACAATTTTGTAAATAAATTGTGTAAAAAGCCCCCATAAGTGTTTCAAATTGGTGTCAGGTGTGGGGTGAAGATACAAGAATGCCTGGAAAAAAGATAAATGAACTATTGGTGGCTGAGCTCAGAAGAGAGCTTGAAGAAGTAGAGTTGGAAACTACTGGGAGCAAATCCGTATTGTTGAGAAGGCTCCGTGAATACTACGTAAATAATGATTTGGACCCTGACGCTGTGGAGTTCGAAGACCCGGTTCAAAAAGCAATTTCCCGACTACAAGAAGAACAAACTCAACAACTGTCCCAGCTGTCGCAACGAATGACGAGCCAACAAGACGAACAATCACAACAATCACAAAATTTGATGTGGTGAAATATTTATTTTCATTTAAGATCCTATCAGCCCTACCTATTTCAAATTCCCCACAAAACGCCATGTTAACTTTGACTGAATCGTCTTTCTTGAGAGCGTTTTGAATTCTTCGTTTGAACAGAGCTTTACAGTCTAGCAGAAAGGCTACTGGATCTTTATGATTAAGATTGGATATGACTCCTGTTCGAATTCTTGAATTAAATGCAGAGAAAATATCATCCCAATGGACCCTATGTTTTGCAGTAGGTTTTGTTGATTGAAGACCTGTACCCTTTTTCTGTTGGGCCTTTAATTGCGCTCGCAACGATTTTACTTCTCGAAGTTGGGCTTCTAAACGATGTCTTTCCCCAGAAGTCTTAGCATATCTTAGAGCATTATGAATTTTTTTGTAGCTTTTGTACATTCTTTAACTCCTTCTCTAGCTCGCTGATCATCATAATTCGAGGTTATTAACCCCAAAATGGTTGCAATGTATTTGATGAGTTCAACCAGCATGTTAGCAAATAGACGTTAAACATCCGATGAAATATCTAAAACAAAACAGTAGGTACTCTATAAAAATCTTCTTTGTATATTTTTAATAATATCAACATAAAAAATATTATTCTTGGGGATCTTTTTGCGGCTAAAAAAATAAAAAAAATAAATTAGTAAGTTTGAATATGGCCCTTGCTTTTATTAATATACCAAATTTGTCAAGGGCCGTTGTTAAAATCGAAAAAATGCCTAACAAGAGTTGACTCTTAAGTTTTATATACAAAGATCGGGTGATGTTTTTAAACAAAATAAAAAAATATTAAATTTAAATTAATAAAATTATAGATATACCTTCACATAAACGTATGCACTGTTTTTAATGTATAAGAGCATATAGGTATGAATCCTAAGACTGATTGATTAAGAATGATCCATAAAGAGCTTTATCTGTACTTTTATGTGTTAGAAGGGTAAGTAAAAAGTGTGTAAAGATTATAATATAAATAAGTATATTTCAAAAAAAAAATGAAATGAACAATAATTTAAACTTAGTATAAAACATACAATAATAAAGATACTGCGCATGTGTAAAAAATTGTAAATGACAACTATATATTATACAAACTAATTTTAAACTTAGTATAAAACAAACAATAATTTAAACTCAGAATAAAACATATACTAATAAAGATACTGCGCATGTGCAAAAAAAAGACATTGTAATAACAACTATATATCAATAACAAGAATAAAATCGTACAAACTACAAAAGTATTATTACGCACATTCCGAAAACCAATAATGAACGCTCGTTGGGGTGAAACTAGGTAGTATGATGCATTGGAAGAATAATTTCGGATATTTTAATCTAAGTAATATATACTCTTGATTTGCCCTCAAGACGAGTGCGGCAGATGCAACAATATTTTAGCGGTTCCTTCTCTTCATCTTTATATATAACGGCTATATAACATTGAGAATAGTGCTGTATTTTCATATCACATCCTGTATAGAAGAACCCTTCTTTAGCGAGATGTTCCGCATTGGGCCACCTCGCAGGCTCTTTCATAAAAGAGGATAGCCGTACGTGATATTTGCTAACATCTTTAAAACTTATGAAGGTTAATACGCCGTGGTCAGAGTAAAAACCTGCTTTAGCCAATTTTGCGGTTGAAGGCGTCTTACTTCTAAAAGATGCTAAACGTGCGCTATATGAGCACATTCTTTGCAACTTGCTATGTTCTTCCAGGAACAAACAACTATCTGTATGTTTCTCCATAGGTGTATCAGTAGGCATCCAGTTTTTAACAACTACCTGACAAAATGCACATATAACACAGTCCCCAACCCCTGTATACATAAACCCAGCTCTGGCCAGGTCGTGTCCGGTTTGTTTCATTGCTTCAGGCCCCATCTTAAAAGTTTTAACTCGAGCAAACTCGGTTATTGATGCAACATGTCCAGACATATCTGTAATAATCATCATGTCAGTTATTGTGCAGATTTTAATAGAACCATACATTTATGGTTACGGAATGAGGTAATATAGCGATATTTCTTATGACACAGACCACAATATAAATGATTAGTTTTTACATGTTTAGTATAATGAATAGGAAGTATAGGGTGATTACAAAATTCGCAGATTAGAACTTTTTGGACTTTCTTTAAAATTAATAAATCCATAATGGCATCCTAACTGGTAGAAACAATCTTCAATATCACCATCTCCACTACCTACATCATCATAAGTAGCCATTAGAAATATGTAATGGATAAGAACAAGAAGCATACAATACAACGTAAATTTAGTACTGAACAGAAGCCTAATCATTCTAAAGCGATAAATCCTACATAAACTCTACGAATTTGTTAAAATTTACGTGATGCTATGGTTTGAGAACTTAATTAGTATATTCAAAAAGAAGGATTTTTATCGATCTATCTTTTTTTTATAGATGATAAATATTACTTTTCCTCATCATGCTGCTCTAATCTGAAACACGAGACGCATATTCTTGGTATAGGCACAGCTGCTGTGTTGGAGTATGTTCCCTTAGTAATAAGTGAACCACATTTTATGCATTTTTGTATCCTATAGCATAGATTCATTTCTCGGTGCAACTTGCTGCGGGATATTTGGGATGACCTGTGCGGGGTAGGCATTATAAAGAGAAAGGATTAAATTAAAAAAAAAAAAAAATGATTCTGACAATGTATGGGTGGATATGAACAAAGGAGAAAAACTTTTAAAAATAATATTAGTTTGTAACGGTAGCGTCTGAATCGTAATCGCTATCCTGATCGGCATAGTTAATAAGATTTAGAATATGCAACATGAATGAAATCAGTTGATCTATCACAAATTTTACATATATCACTAAATTCTTCATACGAAAATCTCCAGGGATAGATGTTAGACATTTGATATAGATATGCTCCAAACTCATATGGTCTAGCATGAACTGCAAGGTGAACCAACTGTTCACTATAATGAAGATGAAGGGGCGAAGGACTCATCTACAACAAAAAATTAACTAGATAACCCCTAGCTGAAATGCTAATCATTAGTCAAATTGGCGTAAGTGTGAGGCAGATATGAAGAAGTAGTGTACAATTAAATTTAATATAATAAAAAACAGGAAGAGAAATTTATATTTTTTTAGAAAAGTTCAATGAGGACTCATAGAAAGTTTACATCCCGCATTCTAAAGAAAATTGCAAATTTAAAATCATTAGAGCATACAATAAGAAAAAAAGATTCTAAACATATCATTCTCGCAATAAAGAAGCATCCAGAAAATCAGATAGTAACATTGTGTATTATATAGCAATCAATACTCACTCTCGCTGCAATGTGTTAATAAAACTGGAGGGCTAAATCTGGAGCAACGTCTCAATCGTGTACAGGTACAAAGGATTCAAATCTGGAGCAGCGTCTCAATCGTATACAGGTACAAAGGATGCAAATCTGGAGCAACGTCTCAATCGTGTACAGGTACAAAGGATTCAAATCGACGTAGATACTGCAACTATTAGGTAAACTATTAAGAATTAGCTAAAAAATAAGATAATATATTATACTTACATATGGAAGATTATTTGTAGATCTATAAAGAAGGAAGATGGCTGCTGGTTAGAAAAGTATGGTTCAATTGTTATTACAAAAGACTTGGATTCACTATACGCTGTATATTCAATCTACAAGAAACAAAAAAATATTAGAAAAACTTACAAAAATTAAATATTAAACTATTAAAAATTTATTAAAAAATTTTAAAAATAAATAATCAATACAATGTATAATTAATAATATATACTTACATAATAGCTCTGGAAAACTCAACACCAACATATACTGAAGAATTTGGAATGATTTTATTAATTTACACGGCGGTATTTATATTGAAAATTTTTCAAGAAAATTACGTAGATTGTTTTTTTGTTTAAACCATATTGGTTTTCAAACCGTATATTGGTTAAATATACTATGTACCTATGATTGTTTTTCAAAAAATTGTTATGAGGCTAACCGCAGAGGTCTACCTTATAGAAAAAAAATATCACCTGTAGTAATAGGTATACATATTGATTTTTGCTGTCAACTTGAGCAGACCTGATTTTTTTTTATTTTACTAGTGATTTGTGACCACTTGGAAATTGTAAGTATATATATTTTTTTAAATTTTATTTCTGCTTTTAATTTTATTAGAGTTTATATGAATATTTATTTATTTTGAAATCGTTTATTTCTTAAAGAGGTCTACGTTATAGAAAAAATATTACCTGATTTATTGGTTTTTGCTGTTAACTTGGACAGAATTGATTTTTTGATTTTACTGGCGATTTGTGACCACTTGGAAATTGTAAGTATATTTTTTAAATTTTATTTCTGCTTTTAATTTGATTAGAGTTTATATGATTATTTATTTATTTTGAAATCGTTTATTTCTTATGGAAAAACGTCGTTTCAAAGAGGCAGTTTTCGTTATTTTATCGAGGTAAAATTTATGCACGTCACATTCCCAAAATGCGAAACGTCCAAACGTCAAGTTAGCGTTAAAATTTGTCGCAATAACGTATTAAAAAATTGGTAAAAAGAAATTTACGATTTACATGTATTTCTTATGGAAAAACGTCGTTTCAAAGTGGCAAAAATGGGTTAGTTTTCACTATTTTATCGTTCCTAAATTTATAAGCGTGAACTCATTAAAAAAACGATAATTTTTACCTCTATAAAGTTAGCACTACCACTTGCGAAATAAAAGATGGCATTATGTGATTAATTTGTCGCTTTTTTGTCGTGATTTTGTCGTGCAAACAAAAAATTTGTCGCGTTTTTGTTTTTTTTTAAATCGATGGTAGTGCTAACTTGATATTAAGTTAGCACTACCACCTCTTGAAAACGATCTTCCAATGATCGGACAAATGTCTTATATAGTGCATAATTTGTCGCTTTTTTGTCGTGATTTTGTCGTGCAAAAATAAAATTTGTCGCGAAATTTTTTTGCCTTAAATCGATGATAGTGCTAACATAGCATCAAGTTAGCACTACCAACCATCTTCTAATATTCCGATAAAAATCTCGGTTAGTGCATAATTTGTCGCTTTTTTGTCGTGATTTTGTCGTGCAAAAATAAAATTTGTCGCGAAATTTTTTTGCCTTAAATCGATGATAGTGCTAACATAGCATCAATTTAGCACTACCAACCATCTTCTGATATTCAGATAAAAATCTCGGCTAGTGCATAATTTGTCGCTTTTTTGTCGTGATTTTGTCGTGCAAAAATAAAATTTTGTCGCAAAATTTTTATGTTATTTTAATGATAGCGCCAACTTAATATCAAGTTAGCACTACACCTTTTTTTGAAAACGGTCTTTCAATGATCGGACGAGTTACGCATCTAGTGCATAATTTGTCGCTTTTTGTCGTGATTTTATTGGCAATTGGTCTTGTTACAAATTTTAATTGCCGGTATAAAGCGCTTTAGCTCCACGCGTAAGCGCGGATTAACCTGTCATTTAAGATGACTCGGAAGACATTATCTATTTATCCTCTTTCCCAATAGATGGTTTCCGTTTAACGCGTCTCTCCCGCAGTACAGTAGGTCTGTTCCAACAGAACAAAAAACCGTTCTAGAACCGTTACAAAACAACTCAGTACATCAAAGGTATCATAATTTCGTTTACTGCGCAGTTCCCAGACGGTTCTAGAATGGTTCTTTGGTCTGTTGGAACAAATCTATCAGGTTCCGAGTCGTCATAATAACAGACGTTTAAATTCTTCCCGGGAGAATAGAGTCAGTGGTGCCAATGCATTAACTACAAGTGGTACTCAAACAATATCCATCATTGTCGCGAACTCAGTAGCGCTCAGCCACAACGTACCAATATCAAACCTTTCTGAATGAGGTTAAAGCAAAATAAATTCTCATATGGTTAAAAATTATACTCTAATCTGTAGCTCGCTGGTCTGGTGCTGACTTCGGGCGCGGTCGTGTAGTATCTCTGGCAGCGCTCGGGTCTGGTTCCACTCGCGAGATCGACGAGATTTAAACGTCTGCTGATAATCGGATTTTTTTAGAAGTAACTTCAGAAGTGGGAAATAGAAATATGAGTGCAAAAATATTCCATAGGAAATGGACTCGAGTAAATGCCGACTATCGCGACTTTTTCTCATGTGGAATCATGTGTTCCCTCTTGTGTGAATCTGTGGTGAATTTTTCTTGTTTGCGAAACAGAAAAAAGTTTTAATAAAAGTGTTTGTGATTAAAGAAAGATCCTAGTGTTTTCAACTAAATTTGAAGGAATTTCACAAGACTCGAGTTTCCACGAGAGGTTGGTCTTAATTCGTTTTGTCAGTGTTACTAGGCCCAAAGTGTTAGTATTACCCACATGAGTCTCGTCAAAAACAACGTTCACAGTCCCATCAGTTTCAAAAGCCGCGGTGATTTTTGCTGGGCAATAAGCATTTATTTTTACGCTGCCAGATATTTTCATATGTCTAACTTTTGCGCAAGATTTGAACATTCCGTCTCGAAAACATTTGTATGTCATTTTTTTTTCATTTTAGTGTCTGTCGCAAAACAGCCTCTACTACACACGAATCTAACTGTTTCACTCCGTTCCAGTTTTCTCTTCCACTCGTTAAATTCAAAGTCCGTTTTAAATGTCAAAGTCGATTTTTTTTTCACGTCATGGTTGTCCACATAATGGCATAACATGTCACTTCGCATATTGGATGAAAAATCACAAATCGCACAATTCACATTTTTCACAGTCTCACCATTTTTATGCACGCGTTTTATGTGATTACTTAATTGATCTTTTTTTGGACTTGAATAAGCACATAATTCGCATTGGAATTTCGTATCAATATTATGAATACTCCGAATATGGCGCAAAAGACTTGCTACAAACACTACAAGAATTATCCATTTTAAAAAAATTTATTTGTATTCTGGAACCAGCGAGATCACTTCAGTCCGAAAGTACAAAAAACACTGAACAAATTTCCACAAAACTTTTGAATCTCGCGCGCGGAACCAGACCCAAACGCCGCCGGGATACCCGACGGCGCCCGAAGTCGGCACCAGACCAGCGAGCTACAGATGAGAGTGAAAATTATTACTGTGAAAAAATGACTACCCGGGATCAGGAAACGAGAGGACGACCTGGTTTAGTTAGCCAGAAAGAGTATGAAGAAGTGATCCTCAAATATAAAGCAGATATCGTAGAACAAAATGTGATTGTTTCTGCTAAAAACGATGTTTGGGCGAAAATCGCGTCAGAATTTGGAAACAAAGTGAAACCAACTTCCCTGCACTCAATAACAGTATCGAATAGGTACAATTTGTTGGACAAGGTTCTTGGTCGGAAGGTAAGAAAATTTTCTTTTAAAATATAAATACTTCTTAATTTCAAATATTCATAAAAATCCGCAAAGTTGACGCGAATATCGTTACATTTAATTGTAATAAAAAATGAAGTCAAATATAACTTGATGCTATGTTAGCACTATCATCGATTTAAGGCAAAAAAATTTCGCGACAAATTTTATTTTTGCACGACAAAATCACGACAAAAAAGCGACAAATTATGCACTAACCGAGATTTTTATCAGAATATCAGAAGATGGTTGGTAGTGCTAACTTGATGCTATGTTAGCACTATCATCGATTTAAGGCAAAAAAATTCGCGACAAATTTTATTTTTGCACGACAAAATCACGACAAAAAAGCGACAAATTATGCACTATATAAGACATTTGTCCGATCATTGGAAGATCGTTTTCAAGAGGTGGTAGTGCTAACTTAATATCAAGTTAGCACTACCATCGATTTAAAAAAAAACAAAAACGCGACAAATTTTTTGTTTGCACGACAAAATCACGACAAAAAAGCGACAAATTAATCACATAATGCCATCTTTTATTTCGCAAGTGGTAGTGCTAACTTTATAGAGGTATAATTTTTGATTAAAAATGGACGTTTAACGCTTTAAAAAGCATCAGAAAAAATTAAAATTTATGTTTTTTTGTTTTTTTTTCTATTTATCTATCTATCTATCTATCTATCTATCTATCTATCTATCTATCTATCTATCTATCTATCTATCTATCTATCTATCTATCTATCTATCTATCTATCTATCTATCTATCTATCTATCTATCTATCTATCTATCTATCTATCTATCTATCTATCTATCTATCTATCTATCTATCTATCTATCTATCTATCTATCTATCTATCTATCTATCTATCTATCTATCTATCTATCTATCTATCTATCTATCTATCTATCTATCTATCTATCTATCTATCTATCTATCTATCTATCTATCTATCAATAAACTATCTATCTATTACTCATTATTTTATTAAGTTTTAATTCCTTTAAATATCAAACGATTTTCCTTTAAATATCAAACGATTTTCCTTTAAATAACAAACGATTTCATTTCTATCAATATAAGTCGCAGTTTTTTATTAACTGATATAAAAATATTTAAACTCTATTAAGATTAAAAGTAAATATATCACCTATTTTTTCCTAATTTAACTTTACATATTATAATCCGCCTAGAAATGATAAGAATAAAAGTTGGCGTATGCGCGTCTTATCATATATTCAATCCTTTCTGTTTAACGTAAAAATATGTGTCATTGTTTATCACTTTTTATTTATAATAAAACTCTATAAAGCATTTCTTTACTTAAAAATGAGAATGTTGCCCTGATATAGGCATTTTTATATATGGACTCTCAGTTTTAAACCTAAATATTGAATATTTAGGCTCGTAAACCGAGCTATACAACCTCAAGATTACAGAGTGTGTGGTCTATTCTTCTGAAACATAAAAAAAGACCTTGCTATAACATTTTTCTTCATTATATTTTTTTTTATGATTTTACCTTAAATTTTCCACACATATATAACCGAGGGTGCAGTTCTCATATATATATAGAACCACCCCACGGTTCCCAATGCCCAGCAGTTTGGAGGTCTCCTAGACGGGTACGGGGATGTCCCGTCTAAAATTATTATTGGAAGACTCTAAAAATAACGATTGTTTTAGTTTTTTTATTAGAACTCTATTTAAACTTACTTACTCAATCCCCGCGACGTGGTTTCTCACGCGCCTTCTTATTATTTCATCTATAAAAAAATATAATGTTTTTAGAGTTAAGCCATATCTTTTTTTGTGTGATCACTTACCTACATTCATCGCAAAAATAATATTATTTTTTTTTAAAGCTTCTGTATGAAATAAGCTTCAGTATTAAATAAACCACAAACCTTCGATCCTGTAGCGGGTGTATGTATTTTTATACAATAAAAAATAATTTTTTAAATGAGTCAAATACTCATACCTACTAAAATTCATTATCAACTACCTCTGTTTTTTTCTCAGATGTGTAAGTGCAAAGGAGAATGCCTCTGTTTCGAAAATGAGTTGCTTGAAGCTGAATATCAAGCGAAGATTGATAAGAAGGTGTTAGAGAATTGTAAATGTAAAGGAGAATGTCTCTGTTTAGAGGATGAGAGGAATTTCTATTCCGAGGAGGAGGAGGAGGAAGAGATTCCAGGCAACTGATACTCATAAAAAGAAATAGCACAATAAAGTAGACACATTCAAATCATTGTTTGATTACTTTGATACTCACCTAAAATTATTAATTTTTTATATCTACGCCAATGCATTATTCCTTGTTTTGCGGTTTAATGTCTTATCGCAATTAGACTGCTTGTTGTAGAAATTTTTACCTTTAGTCTATGCGAGAATTTTATTATAAAAACTTTCATTTTTTTTTCGTTCGAGATTAAAAGCATCACCCTTGCACTCTAAATCTATTTTTATAGTTCGTTAAATTCTTAGCCATTACTAATATGTTGTTCACGTTATATTCCATAGTTTGATTCTCTAATGTGTGTATGTATTTATTAGAGGGTTAGCTATGGGATGTTATCTTGAGCCTTGATTCTTCCAATTTTGTGCTAAAGTGTTTAAACTTTTTTGCAACAAGCAGTTCTGTGATATGTGTTAACGTTTGTGAATATAGGAATGTACCTCTTGATATTAATTGTTTTTTAGATTGATAAAGTTTTTAATAATCTTACTATTTCAAAGTTTCCAGAATTTGCCATTTATTTTTATATATTTGGGAAGAATGTGCTATAATTTTTTCATATATTTCAGTAATTTTCCCACGTAAGTGGGTCTTCGATAAAGTTTTTTAATAATCTTACTATTTCAAAGTTTCCAGAATTTGCCATTTATTTTTATATATTTGAATATGTATTACCTTAAATTATTATTTGGGAAGAATGTGCTATAATTTTTTCATATATTTCAGTAATTTTCACACGTAAGTGGGTCTTCGATAAAGTTTTTTAATAATCTTACTATTTCAAAGATTCCAGAATTTGCCATTTATTTTTATATATTTGAATATGTATTACCTTAAATTATTATTTGAGAGAATGTGCTATAGTTTTTTAATAATCTTACTATTTCAAAGTTTCCAGAATTTGCCATTTATTTTTATATATTTGAATATGTATTACCTTAAATTATTATTTGGGAAGAATGTGCTATAATTTTTTCATATATTTCAGTAATTTTCTCACGTAAGTGGGTCTTCTATAAAGTTTTTTAATAATCTTACTATTTCAAAGTTTCCAGAATTTTCCATTTATTTTTATATATTTGAATATGTATTGTCTTAAATTATTATTTGAGAGGGTGTGTTATAATTTTCATATATTTTTTCAAATATTTTTATAGAAATTTCAATAATTTTCTTCACGTTGGCCTTGTTTTTGTTATCGATTTTATTTTTTTTTGTGGTTTACTTGAATATTATAAGCAATTCTGTGGGTTTATGTTTATCTTGCCGATGTGTTATTGTTTGTGGTTTCTACACCTATTTTTCAATAGTTGGTTTATTTATTAAAAAACTACAACTTCTAATTATGGCCGAATTTTAATACAAGGTATTTTTTTTTTGCTGCTGACTATTTCTTTTGAGGTGTATTATAGAACTTATGTTTAGATATATGCGACCATTTATTTTCGTTTTAATTATTTCTATAAATAATACACAGAAGCCTTTTATATATTTTTATTGATAATATGATATTAGTTTTGACAACAGTGTTTTAAGTTGAGTTAGTAAAATGGTATTAGGGCAAGGTACATTAAACATATTCCAATTAAATTTTCCTGCTTCAATAACTTTTCTATAAAATTCATTGTATTTGTAATAGATGTCTTCCTTCAAGAAATAAAGGTTTCCATCTGAATACCTAAAAACTGAGTTTATATTATCAGGAACCCCTGGAAATTCTTCTGTAATGCTACCTCTCCTCTTTATTTACTCATCCACATCATCGAACAGGATAAACGATGTTTTATTAAACAACACATAGCTTTGGCCTGTATACGACTGAAACATGGCGTTAACCTTAATATTTCGGGGTAGATTTAATTGAATGTCTCTAGCCACTGTAATTCCAGGAAATGAAACGGCGAAAAATTTACCTTCGCTTTCTGCGATTAACGATCCTGCACTATTTTGGTAAACATGCGAAATCTGATTTATTTCTTTTGGTAAATAATTTTTTAAATCTTCGGCTGTTGGAATTTTCCCGTCACCTAAATTAAATTTCCAGAGTAAGTTTCCTTTTATTATATACATATGATAAGCTGAAAACTCTGGTGTATAAGCTAAAAACATAATATCTGGTACTTTCACATCGCACAAGTTTATAGATTTTTCTACAGGTGTAACTTTGGTAGGCTTTTTCGTATACGTTGTTGTTGTTGGTTTCTTTGTACTTATAGTCGTTGTTGTTGACTTCTTTGTAGATGGGGTTGTCAGGCGCGCTGGTTTCTTTGGTGCATACCGATTGTATACATATTTTCGTTTAAGTCCATATAGAGCTGTCAAACCTGCGATATCGTCGTCACCTAATTTACTAACATCTTCAGAATACCATGGGTACATAATTGCACGTTCATCACTAGAATGCCCCAGACCCAATGCATGACCCAGTTTATGTGTAAGTACCTTAAGAAAATTTGTTTTTTCGGGCTCTTCAGACATGTTCCGTGCATAGCTCCAATTTTCTTCTATATCCATATGTACCTCAACACATGACTCATCTATAGCAGGAGAATACCCATGTGCCAATATTCCTCCAGGACCATCAAAAGTGTTTGGACAGGTACGAGATCCTTGGCAGTCTTTACGAAAATTATGTTTCCGCTTACTCATTTGTATTGTAATATCAGGTTTACCCTTATATGGATATGACACATATCTAAAATTTAAAACTGAAGCCTGAGCCCATATATCGAATGCTATTTTAGCCATGTCTAATTGTTCACGAGTTGCCAGTGGAAAATACCAATTTAATTCTGTTTTATTCCACCTTGTCCCTACCGAATAATTTTCAGGTTCTGGACATCGCGATCTATGTATTAATTGTAAAGTTTCATTGTTAGGTGTTCCATCTACTGGTAAATTATATTTTTCCTGAAATTTAGCTAAAGCTTCTGTGCAATCGGTAAGAGATTCATTTGTTGTGTATTTATATTTCAATAAAAAAATTTTAATTTCAGCTTCTGCATCTATTCTATGCATTAAAATTAAAGTTTCAAAATTAGGCTTTCCATCGGCCGATAAATTATATTTTTCCTGAAATTTAGCTAAAACTTCTGTATGATCGGTAAGAGATTCATTTGTTGTGTATTTATATTTCAATAAAAAAATTTTAATTTCATCATCTTCAGCATCCTCCGCTGCTACAAACCACAATAACATAAAAAAGTATACCGCCCTCATAACTGACTACTAAGTGAATGATGTAATTTTTCTTTGTAAGCTACTTATATATTTACCTATTAGATAAAAAATCGCAAAAAACGTCTATAGTAGTACCTACTTTACGAACAGTTTATTAGCTTATAAATTAGATTCTACGAATGTGTTGTTATTTTCATGAATTTTATTAAACATACTATTCTTTGGTTTTTATCAAATTTTAGAGTATTTTCAGAAAATTTTAATGCAAAAAAAATAATATATATCAATCAACCTTCGTATTTTACTATAAATTAATTATTTGGCTTTATTACGATCATTTAAACTTTTTCTTTGAGTTTACCACAAACTTTACTTTTATGATTTTTTAATATAAATTCTACTACTTTATGTTTAATATATTATATCATAATTAATACTTTTATTTGAGTTTTTTATGTAAAGCGTAATGTAATAATCTTTATACAACGCCTGCTCTGGAAGTTGACTTTTCGAGCGCAGTATGTCATCTCCGAAGTACACAATAGTCGCATACTTGACTATATGTATTTCATAAACGCACATGTTTGGTTATGACCACATAACTACACGGATTCCGCCTAAACTAACTGTCGTTTTTATTTGACTAGAGAGACTACTCGATCAGTCCTAACCCTTTTTAATTTATGTCACAACTGTCACAACGCAACTGTATTAAACGCAAAAAGAAAGTGTAGGTAATTAAAAAAAGTGTACTATTTAAAATAATGGTCGATTTAACAAGATGTTTAACTCCACCTGAACTAGTTGAATCAGCTAAAAATGCAACAACAAATTTATTGCCAGATGTGTCAAAAGAAAAAATTATTTGTTATATTCCTCTTAAATTCTACTTCCAGAGCAGTAGTTGTATAAAGTATTGATCCTAACACTTGCGGAAATTAACTTTCCCGCGCACTTAAACTGCTTGCCCGAACTCCGCTTCGCGTCGTTCGGGCATCTGCAGTTCGCGTGCGGGAAAGTATAACTTTCCGCACTTGTTAGGATAATAACTATTAACTAATTGGTTATAATTATTTTTATTATTTCTGAAATCAATACCGTAAAAATAATATAGATATTTCATTATTTAACAAAATTTTCACAGGTATATTGTTTTTTTGCGGTTTACCTTGGCATTATACACATTTCTGTGGTTCTAGATATACAGGGTGTTTCTAAATTGATGCGAAATATTTCACAGCGTAATTTTTCAGCAAAAATTAAGGGGGGTCTTTCATATAAATTTTTGTTTAAAATCGCTCTCCCTCCAAGTTACAGCCCCTTAAAGTTGGGTGAAAAAAATGGTTTTTATTTAATATCTCCACTATGGAAGAATTTAGAAGAATGAAATTTGGCAGATATTTGATGCTGATAAAATGGCATTTTTTGAAAATTTTTTAAACCCTGCAATGTTTATACAAGGGGGTGAAAAAATCAACCCTTATCATATTTTGCCTCAGAACTTTTAAATGCGTCCACTTTTTTCTACTTAAGAAATTGAATTAAGAAGAGGGACTTAAACTGCAACTTTTTTATGTCTTGACTATTTCTCGTAAAATTGTTAGTTTGATCACAAAAAAATAAAATAGGATACCTACAATTCATGTCTTTTCCACATAATTTCAGAAGCGTTATTGTGTGTTAAAAACAGAGTAGGCCGGTGTCAAATAAATGATGTTTTTATGACAAATAGTTTTTTGTCCTGGTTTTCTTCATGTTATTTGCTAAACGTTGAAAGATTAAAATAACTTAAGTAAATAAAATGGTAAACTATACAAATGCCGAAATGGCAGATATGCATTTTGTATATGGCCGTGCTAATGGAAATGGATTAAAAGCTCGGAGGCTTTACGCTGAATTATATCCGGAACGAACATTACCCCATCATAGCATATTTGCACGTATTTATCAACGTCTTCAACAAGAAGGAAAATTTTTAAGAAGTACTGTTGATTGTGGACGTTCTCGAGAGGTAAGAACTGTAGCAACAGAGGAGGCTGCTCTTAATTTAATAGAAGAATCGCCCGAAACAAGTACAAGAAAAATTGCCCAACAATTAAATGTGTCTAATTCCACGGTATTTAGAATTTTAAAAGAGCAGTTGTTGTATCCCTACCATATTCAACGTGTTCAAGCGCTCTTACCTCGAGATTTTCTACCTCGTTTAAATTTTTGTCAATGGATGCTTCAAATGATCACAGAAGTTCCGCAGTTCTTATCTCGTATTTTGTTTACTGACGAGGCTAACTTTTCACGAGAATCTATACGAAATTTCCATAATAATCACATATGGGCCGAAAATAACCCACACGAAAAATTATTGAATCTAATCTTCAACACCAATTTTCATTAAACGTGTGGCTTGGTGTCATTGATGATTATTTAATTGGACCATATTTTCTACCAATAAGATTAAATGGAAACGACTACGGCCATTTCCTCGAAGAAGTATTGCCCACTCTTCTTGAAGATGTTCCTATACAAATTAGGCAAGAATTATGGTTCATGCATGATGGCGCTCCAGCCCATTTTAGTATTAACGCTCGCCGGTACTTAGACGAAGTTTATGCAAATCGTTGGATAGGACGAGCCGGTCCCCAGAATTGGCCTGCCCGCTCTCCAGAATTGAATCCGTTGGATTTTTGCATTTGGAGTTTTCTTAAAACGCTAGTATATTCAACTCCCGTTGAAGATATCAATGATTTAAGGAATCGTATTTTCGCATCCTGTGATATTATTAGAAATACCCTGTAATGTTAATGGTCGCCAGTTGTAGCCAAAACAATCCCTTTGAGAAAAAGATATAGATAAATCTAAAGATAAAGATAAATCTCAAAGAAATTGCTTCAACTACGTTGGGCGCCAAATTGTAACGTACAAATCCAATTTTTGTACGTTAACTTACCCTTGCTAGCTCCAGGGATCGTGGCTTCTTTCTGGTTCTTTTCTAACTCCCCCCAAACAAATAATTAAGGGCGCCAAAATACAAACAAGCAAATAAAAGTAGATAAATCAGTTTTAAATTGTTTATATTTCAGTAATCGGTATGATAAAAAATGTTATTATGTTATTTATAGTGAAAACTAATTTCTTATCTTTTATTTTTTTCTTTCTTCTGTTGTCGTAGTAGATGGAAATTCCAGGTTTTCTCGGGTTGACGATTTCCGATGGCAAGATGTTTTCTTAAGAATGGATTTGATTAATTTCTCCTGGCTACAGGCCTTGGTGACGGACTCAAAAAAGGAAAAATGGCGGCACGTGAAAAATTCTTTTTAACCATTACTTATTTCCAAAAAATGGTTCGAATTTTAATAGTCCTATCCTTGGACCCTTCAAAATTTGGCAATGGCCCTATGAATAAAAATTCAGACCGTCAGAATTCCATCTCAATAAACCTTAATTTCGATTACAATCATCCAAGTTTCTCCAAGTTCGAGAAAAGAAAAAAGTTTAACACTTTATCTGTTTACATATTTTTATCACAATAAAACTGATTTAAACAATGATTGTAATCGAAATAAATTAAAAGTTAGAATAATAAAATTATTATAATCAACAAATTACATTCACCAAGTTTTTGACTATTACTAAAAAATTTTTAACAATTTAATTTTTACTCACCAAATGAAGGGAGAAGAAATAAGAGTAGAACTGTAGGCTTTGAAGCACAAAAGTAAAAGAATTGAAAATACCAACAATTCTATCCGAGTGGACCAAAAGATCCCCGCTTATACGGAAATCAGGACTGCGTCGACTCCACAGAATCGTCGCGAAATCGAAAAAGTCAAACCGACGTAGGCCAGGCCAAAAATATCGTAGTAAAATAGACGAGACATTAATGAAATAAAATATTCTTAGGCCAGGCCAAACAAATAACGATGTAATCGTTACACCACGGTAACCTGACGGAAAAAAAAAAGAATTGGAAATTCTTTTTTTTTTTTTTTTTATTAAAAGTTGAACTATTAAAATCCAAAAACATTAAAAAAGTGAATAATCAAAAACTGGTGACTCGGTAAAGAAAAATAAACAACATTTAACATTAAAGGTAACCACAAGTGTTTGTGTAATACTAACAAAACATTCTCGAAAAAAAATTCAAAAACACGAAACCTTACTAATAAGTCACAATCGGTAAAAATAAATTAATAACTGTCCTATTTAAGGTCGTTTAAGAAAACAACAATAACGAGATGTAACGAAAGAAACAAGAGATTAATGTTCACAAAGTAGAGAGATACAAGGCAAAAAGTCTATCTCCAAAAGTAAAATAACTTATCATAGCAACGAAGACAAAGATAAGACTGACGTCAACAGGAATCATTGAATACAAAAGAAAAATTACTCAACTTGAGTAATAAAAATAAGCCCAAAAGCCAAGGAAATATTCAATCAAGGAGATAAATTGAAACCAAATATCAGTTGAACGAAAATGTGACTAAACACTAAAAGATAAATCAACTAACATTCGGATCCAAAAATAGTTGACAAGTCTTATCGCTAAGCAAACAAGAGACATAAAAAAGATAAAAGGAAATTGCTATCATAAAAAGACAAGAAATAACTGGAGATATGAAAAAGATAAACGAAAATATTTATCATTCAAAATGACAACAAACAACGGAATAATGTGAACATCAAAAAAAATAGGACAGTTAATAAAGGTAAAAATGACGAAATCGATCGGATCAGAAAACGAATACTCAAACGCTAAGAACACTGAAAGGCAATAATTAATAAGTAAAGTAGGGAAAAAAAATTGAAAAAGGAACAAACTAAGAATTCAAAAATACAAAATTTTTTCTACTAACGTGGTGGTGCGGCACAGCGGAACAGCGACAGCCTGTACTCGCAAATAAATGCTATCCCTAAGGTACAGTACTGACCTGAACTCACCAACCCTTATAAAAAAAATTTTTTTAAATTCAAAAAAATACTAAATGACAATTGAAGTTAATTTTAAAAAGATGAAATGAATTTTGAAAAAGTTTTCGAATTAAAAAAGCTAAGAAACAGAAATTGCAAAGTTAAAAAAAAAAACTACTGCCTTCAGTGAAGTGACTCCAGTGTAAAGGAATCCAACAAAAAATTCAAACAAAGTTAAGAATTCAAACATATCGAGAAAAGATATAAGACGATAACTTAATATTTTTCACAAACAAGAAACTACAAAAAATTACAAACAACGAAACATAAGAAAAATCACAAACTTTTTATCAAAATGTCCAAGGTATGTGAGAAAACAGTCCTAGATATTAAAGGTATTTCTGTACTTGGTGTATCACAAAATCAATGCAGAAAAAAAATTGAAAGAATGGTATGTGGAAAACAAAAACCCCGAGTAGGTACACAAATTCATGGAAAGTCTATATGTTTCCCAAAGATAAGCCCTAACGGCCGAAAAAGAAACCAATATAGACCATAATCCCACAACACAATAAGATAAGATACGGTAAATTTCTATTGTGTCCCATCCATCGGAACACCAATAGAAGCGATAAGAAGCAGTTACTACCAACTGCTCCACGATAAAGAGGTCTCACAGACCCCTACAAGATACTAAGGTCTCACAGACCTTACACGGTAATAATGTGGTCTTCCAGACCACACCAAAAATATGCCCACGGCAAACAACGATAAGTACCCACACTCAAGATATAACTAAAAATTTCCTAAAAACCATCTTCCAAATCCTAACTGAAAGAAATGAGATAAAAAGAGAGAAAAAAAGAAAAACCAAAATACAGAAATGAAAGGAATTCAAAAAAAAAATTGACTGAACTATCACAATCCCAAAATGAAGTCATAAAAAAAAAGACAAAAGCTAAGATAGCAACGAAAAAAGAAAGGACATAATGATAACACGACACAAACACTTCAAAATCTGCTAGAAGCCGCCATCAGCTAAGAAATACCGCCATAAGATAAGAAAGAAACTCTCTAACACTAAATTCCATATTTAGAAATAATAATCTAAAATGCTGAGAAAATATCTCAAGAGACAATCTGTATAGAAAAATCATTAAACGGAAATGCAACATAATTGTAAGGTAAAACTATTTAGTAAAGATAACAATATTCTTCGACAAATAAAACTCGATAAGTTAAAAATTTAAACTCGAAGTATACCCAACAATAGCGGTTAGCCTTGAAACTATCGATAATGAATTTCAACAAAATAAAATAAAGATAAAAAGTTAAGTGTTAGTAAAGCAATTAATAAAATATTTGCATGTTTGTATTTAAATTTGATGGGAAAAAATTTAAAATTACTTAAATTAATGAAATTGCTAGAAGAAGCTTCAAAAAAAACCAGAAACTTAGTTGGGCGCCAAATTGTAATGTTAATGGTCGCCAGTTGTAGCCAAAACAATCCCTTTGAGAAAAAGATATAGATAAATCTAAAGATAAAGATAAATCTCAAAGAAATTGCTTCAACTACGTTGGGCGCCAAATTGTAACGTACAAATCCAATTTTTGTACGTTAACTTACCCTTGCTAGCTCCAGGGATCGTGGCTTCTTTCTGGTTCTTTTCTAACTCCCCCCAAACAAATAATTAAGGGCGCCAAAATACAAACAAGCAAATAAAAGTAGATAAATCAGTTTTAAATTGTTTATATTTCAGTAATCGGTATGATAAAAAATGTTATTATGTTATTTATAGTAAAAACTAATTTCTTATCTTTTATTTTTTTCTTTCTTCTGTTGTCGTAGTAGATGGAAATTCCAGGTTTTCTCGGGTTGACGATTTCCGATGGCAAGATGTTTTCTTAAGAATGGATTTGATTAATTTCTCCTGGCTACAGGCCTTGGTGACGGACTCAAAAAAGGAAAAATGGCGGCACGTGAAAAATTCTTTTTAACCATTACTTATTTCCAAAAAATGGTTCGAATTTTAATAGTCCTATCCTTGGACCCTTCAAAATTTGGCAATGGCCCTATGAATAAAAATTCAGACCGTCAGAATTCCATCTCAATAAACCTTAATTTCGATTACAATCATCCAAGTTTCTCCAAGTTCGAGAAAAGAAAAAAGTTTAACACTTTATCTGTTTACATATTTTTATCACAATAAAACTGATTTAAACAATGATTGTAATCGAAATAAATTAAAAGTTAGAATAATAAAATTATTATAATCAACAAATTACATTCACCAAGTTTTTGACTATTACTAAAAAATTTTTAACAATTTAATTTTTACTCACCAAATGAAGGGAGAAGAAATAAGAGTAGAACTGTAGGCTTTGAAGCACAAAAGTAAAAGAATTGAAAATACCAACAATTCTATCCGAGTGGACCAAAAGATCCCCGCTTATACGGAAATCAGGACTGCGTCGACTCCACAGAATCGTCGCGAAATCGAAAAAGTCAAACCGACGTAGGCCAGGCCAAAAATATCGTAGTAAAATAGACGAGACATTAATGAAATAAAATATTCTTAGGCCAGGCCAAACAAATAACGATGTAATCGTTACAACCCCCGGATTATTTCAAAGAATACGGAATTCAATGAGACGAAGAGTAGATGCGTGCATTTTATCTGAGGGACGTCATTTTCAACATTTATTATGAATTTTTCTTAATAATATTTTATTACATTGTTATTTAGTTTATTTTTGGGGTTTCTTAATTGTAATTAGTAGTACAATAATATTTATTGTTCAATTTGTTATTGTAATATTTCCCAATTTAAAACATGGCTTTTTTCAAATTAAATAAAAATACCATTTTTTTAATGACGTTTTATTTTGTTGTTGTGTAAAATGTTAAGTATTAAAGAAAGTCTTCAAAAAACCGGAAAAATAAAACTGTTTGTCATTATGATATCATTTAATACTGGCATACTTTATTTTTTTTAACAAATGATAACCCCTCTGGATGAATGTGCAAAAGGAATGAGTAATATTTTATTTTTTTTATGGTCAAACAAACAACTTACCTAATGGCAAATAGTCAAAACGTAAAAAAGTTGCAGTTTAAGTCCGCCTTCTTAAATCAATTTTTTAACTAGGAAAATCTGAGGCAAAATATTATAAGGGATGATTTTTTCACCCCTCGTATAAACATTGCGGAGCTACAAAAACCGTCAAAAAATGTAATTTTATTAGCATTAATTATCTGCCAATTACGACATTATTTGACACCGGCCTATTCTGTTTTTAACAAACGTTAATAACGTTTTTAAAAACGCGTCTGGATTTATGTGAAAAAGGAATAAGTACTATCGAATTGTAACCTATTTTATTTTTTTGTGATCAAACTAACAATTTTACGAGAAATAGTCAGGACATAAAAAAGTTGCAGTTTAAGTCCCTCTTCTTAAGTCAATTTCTTAAGTAGGAAAAAGTGGACGCATTTAAAAGTTCTGAGGCAAAATATCATAAGGGTTGATTTTTTCACCCCCTTGTATAAACATTGCAGGGTTACAAAAATTGTCAAAACATGCCATTTTATTAGCATCAATTATCTGCCAAATTTCATTCTTCTAAATTCTTCCATAGTGGAGATATTAAATAAAAACAATTTTTTTACCCCAACTTTAAGGGGCTGTAACTTGGAGGGAGAGCGATTTTGAACAAAAATTTATATAAAAGACCCCACTTAATTTTTGCTGAAATATCACCCTGTAAAATATTTCGCATCAATTTAGAAACACCCTGTATATACAATATTTTTTTTGGTTGTTATGTATTGAGTGTATCTGCGGTTTTTATGCTTTTCAATAAATCTTTCACATGTTTGATTTTTATACACTTCATTGTTATTGCAAATTGATCCGAGAACAATATATAACTTTAAAAATGCAACAAGAAAGATCGCGCCACCTTAATTTGGCCGCTGAAGGTGATGGGTTAGGAAATACTCCTAATCACAGAAACGTTTCAATTTGGCAACGTGAAGATGAACGGGTTCATAGAGCTGTGCAGGCTACAGAACTTTCGATGCAGCAGTTAAGACCATCGAGGCTACGTCATATTAAAAAAATACGACAGCTGCAGATTGCTGCAGAAGGTGATGGTTTACAGACTTAATTTTTTATTCTATATCAAAAGCACTTTTTAAATAATTGGCTCTTTTTAGGGCCATAATATTATTATTATTTATAATGATTGATAAAAACTTACACCTATATTATTTTATTTTTTTCGATTTGCAAATTTGAAATGCAATTTGTAATTGAATGAAAATAGCGTTGAAAAAAGTAAACGTATAATATCTAAGATAAATATTTGCTAAAATGATTTGTTGATAAAAAAATGTTTATACGGAAACAAAGAATAATACCTATATTTTTGTTGTGATTTATTGCGTTTTCGCTTAGAAAAAAATATAATAGGTAGAAAGCTAATAAGTTTCTAGGTTTGATATCTAAAAATAACTATTATTTAGTTTTATTGCAAAGTTTGGCTTCTAAAAAATGTCTATTAGGTACTTGGGTTTGATTAAAGTATGGTACATACCTATAGGTACATAAAATTTTTTTTACTTATAAATTAGATTCTACGAATGTGTTGCTATTTTCAGGAATTTTATTAAACATACTTGCAGATAGTAATGAGATTACAGAAATATTACAGCATCCCTAACTTTACGTCATACGACAATACATACTGCTCCAGCATCCCTAACTTCACTCCATACATCCTTCTTACAGTTCCGATTCTATTTACCCTCGTCATCTTACTCCATACTGCCGCCTTTTACACCCCCCCCCCATATCCCCATTTTGCATCCCCCGTACTCCCCATACCCCCCAATTTTTGCATCCCCCATTTTACATCCTCCATACCCCCAATTTTGCATCCCCCATGCTCCCCATGCATCCTCCTACATCTCTATTGGTCCATCTCCGGTTCCCCGGTTAGGTCTGTGGCCGTAGCCAAAAAGAGACAAAAATGACCAGAATGGACCTTAGATTTTCTTATGGAGATTTACATGTAAAAATGATCGATTTTGGTCCCGAACTCTTGCAGCCCCTTTACTTGTATGTTTTTTAGTCAGGGAACATCAATACCAATAACTGATCGGTGGCGCGTCGAAACTATATCGTAAGTAAAAAAAAGGTTTTTTCAACTCATACAAGTTTTTTAGCTTTGATTCAGAACCTGGCCTTGTGTCGACCAAGGGTTTTTAGTGTTAATTTTAGCCAGATTAGGTTGTCTCTGTTGTTTTCTAATGCAGGTAGTCTAAAGCAGGCAAGTATGCTTCTCACGTAAACACATACACCATGGTGCCGTTTAAAGTTGTGGTAAACTTGGTAACCTGGAAATTTAAGATGATTTAGGCTATTTTTCCCAGAAACTTGTGTTTCGGTAAGTGCAAGAACTTGAGTTTCTATAGAGTAAATAGTGATGGATTGCGTTAATGTTGGCATTCAACCCTCAGATGTTAGTGAATGTTAATATGCAGTCTGTTTTGCGTTTTGGTTTCTGGGTAAGATTGGCTGAATTAGAGGTTAGTCTACTAATGGACTGATCGATAGCTAAGTTATTTCCATCATTTGAAATTTAACTTTTTCTGCAGCTTTTTGGTGTAACATAACATTAATGTATTTTTATTTTTCAGAAACATAATACGTTTCGTATTTCTCCTACTTGTGATACAAACGATTGTCTGCCAAAAAAAGTTGACTAATAGCTCATCCTGATTAAACTAAAAAAAATCTCTAGTGAACCACACTTGAATAAAGTTGAAGCCTTAAAATGGTTTTATAGGGCTATTGGCGAAGTTTTCCCCTAAAAAAAGCTAACGCACCACGGTAATACCTCTTAGCTGGTGTGTAAATGTACCGACATACTAATCTAAAATCCATACTTAAAATTACTATATTCAACTAAAATAATAAAAATTAAACTATTCATCTGTATTTAAGCAGTTTTCTTCTTACCCTGTTTTCCAGGTTGATATGAATTTTTTCAGGTGACGCCTGTATCGAATTTCAAATGGATAGAGATGGAGATTGCAGTTATGCACAGTACATGTCTGAAGAGCTCGAAAAAATAAATTTCCTTTCAGTACTTATACATGAGCTGGGTCATGCTTTAGGTTTGGGGCATTCTACGATAAACGTGCACTTATGTACCCATGGTATTCGGAAGATGTTAGTAGATTAGGTGATGATGATATTGCAGGTATTACATCTCTATATGGACTTAAACATAGATATACATACAACCCGCATGCATCAAAGAAACCAACGGGACTAAAAACCCCATCTACGACTATAAAAAAGTCAACAACAACGTCTACGAATACAAAGACGTTAACAACAACGTCAACGAAAAAGCCTAACACAACCAAAGTTACATCCGTAGAAAAATCTATAAACTTGTGCGATGTGAAAGTACCTGAAATTTCGTTTTTAGCTTATACACCAGAGTTTACAGCATATCATATGTATATAATAAAAGGAAATTTACTCTGGAAATTAAATTTAGTTGACGGAAAAATTCCAAAAGCTAAAGATTTAAAAAAATATTTACCAAAAGAAATAAAACAGATTTCATATGTTTATCAAAACATTGCAGGATCGTTAATCGCAGAAAGCGAGGGAAAATTTTTCGCCGTTTCGTTTCCTGGAATATCACTGGCTATAAACATTCAATTAAATCTACCCCAAAATATTAAGGTTAACGCTAGGTTTCAGGCGTATACAGGTCAAAGCTATGTTTTGTTTAAACAAACATCTTTTGTACTTTTCGGTGATATGGATGAGCAACTAAAAAGAAGAAGTAACATTAAAGAAGAATTTTCTGGGGTTCCTGATAAGTTTTTTGGTATTTAGATGGAAATCTTTATTTCTTGAAAGAAGATGTCTATTACAATTACAATGATTTTTATAGAAAAGTTATTGAAGCAGGAAAATTTAAATGGAATATGTTTAATGAACCAATTTACTTACTTAACTTAAAACAATGTTGTCAAAACTAATATCATATTATCAATAAAAAATATAAAGGAATTCTGAGTATTATTTAAAGATATCCTTAAAGTAAAAATGAATGATACCTAAACTTAACGATCGTCTTACGGCTAGTTAACGGTAACCCTAAATTATTGAATATTACATCAATCTCGTAAAACAACTGATAAATAGTTTTTAATAAGTTCTTTATATTTATGGATTTTGAAATAAAAGTCATTAACTTTTACAAAATTTTATGGTAGAATTATGGCTCTAAATACTTTTAAAATGTACAACATTTTTGGTAAATTCTGGATTTTTTTAAAAAACTTGTACATATTTTACATATTAATCTAATACGATGGAGCCCCCCGACTAGGGTTGCCAACCATACTTTATAATAACGTATTTTACTTTATTTTTGGTAATTATACTTTATTCTTTTACATTCAAATAAAGTATGCAAAAAAACTTTATTTTCAATCTTTAATATGATGCGTAAAACAAAATACTCATTATGGGTACTTAACGATTTATAATTACTGAACGAATGGTTAGATGTCAGTTGTGAATGTAACAGCACAGGTAACATTTTGACATTTGTCACAGAACTCACAGATGTCACTTAATTCACTCACTACCGACGAAATTGTACAAAATTCGCCCGTTGGTTTTGTTTATAGTTAAAGTAAAGTAAATATTAATGCTGAAAATGACGAGTAATTCTGATAGCAACACACCAGTGACTCCTAAAAAAAGCTAAAATAACCAAAGTATTACAAGAGTACAAACCTGCGTGGGAAAAACAATACAACTGGATAAAAAGTGATCTTCAAAATAAAAGTAATGCAAAATACCTGCGGCGTGAATTTTACAATCAGTTCAGCTGGTATTGGACAGGTATAAAAATTTATTAATCTGTACAAATATTGTTAAAGCTACGTTGGTTTTCTTTTCGCATAGTAAGTTTATTTGCATTTTTTAACTTACCTAACCTAATTCATTAGGGTTTTTTTAAAGTTTTAAAAACAGTTATAGTTTTGCATGTTTGAAATTTAGTTTGTATTGACAATTTAGACATTATATTTTAAGCATGGGAAATTAATGTCAATGTTTTAATGGTATTTTGAAAATAATGTTATTACTTGTTATTATAATAATATAATATAATATATAGATGTCGTAGGCATATTTGAAAACCAGGCTTTTTATAAAATGCCTAGGCTTTTTCAAAATGACTTGGCATATTGTAAAACCATTATATTTCTACAATCTGACTACAATTTTAAGGCATATTATAAAACGCCGATGAGATTTTAGTCATATTGAAAAAATTAAAATATTTTACAATTCACCTAGTTTGAGTTAGGCGTTTCGTAATACACCTCTGCCTTGCTTCGGCTTATTCAAAAACTGTTACGGCGGATACAATGTTACAAGAGGCTGGCGATATTGTCGAAAGGAGGGAGAGAAATAATTATTACATAGAATTAGATAAATTCTATGCAGGTGAGTACAAATGATACAAATCTTGGAATTTAACGTAGAAATAGGTAGCCATAACCTCCAAAAATAAGAACGCGGTAAATACCATGTTTCGGACGGCGTTGCCAGATCTTTAAATTTATTGGTGAAAGCAAAGAATACACCAGGTGTATTCTGTGGTGGTGAAGGTTTTCTCAGATTTCTGTATCGATAATATATGCTTTTTTATTGCAGAACAAGAAAAAAGTATTAAGAAACCATGGAATTCGGCGAAAATAGAGGAAGTATGCAATATTTTAATACTCGCAAGGCAAAATAGAGAGCAGGGTAATAGAAGATCAAATAAACAGCACTATTTCTCAAGAATTTATGAGATATTGGATATTGGTGGAGTGAAAAAAGTCGTAAAGAAAAGGTCTTGTAATGAAGATGAACTCACTTTTATTGTGCCTTATGAAGAATTTTTTGAGAAGTTGAAAGACGTTCACGTGAGTACAGGTCATGGAGGTCGTGATAAAATGATAAAAGCTCTTAAGCCAAAATATGCAATACCTCGACCAGCAGTCGAAGTTTTTGTGAAATTGTGTAGAACTTGTGATACAAAAAAACAGCTACCAAAACAAGGAGTTGTCGTCAAGCCCATACTTTCCAAAAGTTGGAATCACAGAGGGCAAGTAGACCTAATTGATTTACAATCAACTCCAGATGGCGACTATAAATGGTTGCTGAACTTCCAGGATCACCTGACTAAATTTGTTCATTTGAGACCGTTAAAATCAAAGTGTGCATCAGATGTTTCATCAGAACTTTTGAAAATATTTTTAGAATTTGGTGCCCCCAGCATCTTACAGAGTGATAATGGAAGAGAGTTTGTCAACGTCATTATCAAGGATTTAGTCTCAAAATGGCACTCTTGTAAAATAATCAATGGGCGTCCCCGTCATCCACAAAGCCAAGGAAGCGTCAAAAGATCTAATCAGGATGTTGAAAATATGTTAAGAGCTTGGATGAGTGACAATGATTCAACTAGTTGGTCAATCGGCTGTTATTTTGTGCAAGCAGAAGAATGCATCTTACCATCGAATAATTAGGCGCACCCCTTATAAAGCATTATACGGCATAGATTTTCAAGTTGGGCTGTTTTCTTCTAATTTGCCCAATGACGTTGTAAAAGAAATAAACACTAAGGAAGAGTTAGAGAATATGATTTCAGAATGTTCCCAAAATGTTGAAGAGGCAAATCATATCGAGATAGAAGAAACTCCACAGTCGACCGATTCAACTTCTAAAATTACAAATGATGACATTCAAATAATGAACATTGACGATATCCCAATAATACTAAATTACGAACAAGATTCTGTTGTAAATGATACAGAGTTTCTAGAAATAGCTGATAATATGTTTCTAGAAGAAGCCGATAATCTGCCAGCAGTCTTAAATCTTTATTGCTTAAAATGTAAGATGAAAAATCCCTTTAAACAGACTGTTGCTGATGGACAAAAATGGATGTGTAATTTGTGCCTCAATCAAGAAAAAATAATAACAGAAAGAATAGACAGTGCTATCGGACAGAAACGTGCCGCCGAAAAAATGCTTGAAACCTCAAACAAGAGGTTGCAACCATTGAAAATCGGACGAAACGTTATAATTGAGGTTTCAAAAGTAGACAGGGGACCTCTAGATCCTAAAAATATAATTGGATCAATTTTGGATTTTAAAAATGGAGTGTATCAAATTGGTACGAAGTACGGTCTGTTAAATCGATGGTTCTCCAGAGATGAGATCAGTGGAATAGAGAGTAACGAACGAATTGAAGTTCCAAGTGAAAAAACTATTTCTTTAAGAGAAGCAATGGGAATGTTTTCCAAGTTTGGGAAGCAAGGTTTTAAAAAATGTATGTGCAAACCCAACAAAAACCAATGTAGAATAAATAAGTGCTTTTGTTTCAAGGCCCACATGAAGTGTACAAGCAAATGTCACTTTAGTGGCTCCTGCGGGAATAAATAATCACTATCTGGCGTTGATCCTTCAGTTTTATAAGTTCCTTAATACATTTTTAGTTTATGTCTAAGTTATATTGTAACAGCAATAAAAGAGTTATGTTAATAATTACTATTATTATTATTTTACTGGCGAATAGTCACTGAGTATGTGTACCCTACCTATTTTTAAATAAGCCAAAGCAAGGCATAGGCGTATTACGAAACGCCTAACTTAAACTAGGTGAATTATAAAATATTTTAATTTTTTCAATATGCCTAAATTCTCATCGGCGTTTTATAATATGCCTTAAAATTGTAGTCAGATTGTAGAAATATAATGGTTTTACAATATGCCAAGCCATTTTGAAAAAGCCTAGGCGTTTTATAAAAAGCCTGGTTTTCATATACGCCTACGACATATATATTATATTAATCGTCTGAATTCTCAAATGTTTATATTCTTATTCACATAATTATTTTTGGATAAAATTATATTAATAAATATTTTAATATTTGTCATTCAATTCAAGACTAAGAAATTCCTGATTTAGTATTGTTTTGAAAATGGTGATGGTTTAATATGGTGGTGGTGTTAGTTTTTGTTACAGATTAAGCAACATCAAAATACTTAAAAGCATAAGATGAAAATTGAAATGAAGAAAACATCTGGTGCAGATGAAAATTGAAATGAAGAAAACATCTGGTGCATTACAAAATTTTCTTACATCAAATACTAAATCAAGATGTCAAGGATCGAGTGATGATGAGAATATTACAGCAGCGGAATTAGCATTGACTTTTCACACTGTGAAGCATAATTAATCATATAATAGCATGGATCACCTAAATAAATTAAATAAAATTATATTCGTAGATTCCAAAATATCTAGTAAAATACGCTTTGCAAGAAATAAAATGGAAGCTATAGTGACAGAAGTATTAGGTCCGTATTCTGTCGAAAGCATAATTAATGATTTAAATAATGATGTATTTTTCTGTCTCCAGACAGATGCAATAAAAAGAATATTAAATTTTTCGATAAATAAAGGTATCCAAAATAAACTGATATATTTTTACGAAAATTCTAATGAATGGCATGTTAGAAGCCATTAAGAAGTCTATGGATTCCAACAACCTGTTATTTAAACAAGTATCAGGTCTCAGTGCAGACAATTGCAATGCTAATTTTGGCATTCATCACTCATTGTATACAAATATTAAAAAAAAGTACCAAACCTAATAAAAGGCAACTGTCAAGCACATATTGTCCATAATACAGTGAAATATGCTATGGGCTACTTGATTTGTGACATAGAAAATATTGTTTTAAAAACATACAGCTATTCGAGTCCCACTGGATGTGACATTTTTTCAATTTCTCCTTAATGTCAGTTTAATAATTTCTTGTTTGTTTAATTTCTAAATTTCAAAAATACGTTGAGAGTTATCTCAAAAATAATAGTTTACTAAAAATCAATGGTTCCGGTCTCCTAACCGAATAAAAATATAAGACAGGGCACAAATAAAGTGACTTAGAGTTTGAAGTATCAATTGTCGATTTGACAAAACTTCTCTCTCATTAACGTCATGTAACATGTGCTTAAGGAGGAAGTGAGTGAATGTCATATCTGATGGGATTTAAATTCATTATAACGTTTCGCTTCCTAACCACTTGATCATCCAATAGCTTAAGTGGTTAAAGCGTGCCTGCGTATAAGGCAGTGATGGTGGGTTCGAGTCCCACTGGATGTGACATTTTTTCAATTTCTCCTTAATGTCAGTTTAATAATTTCTTGTTTGTTTAATTTCTAAATTTCAAAAATACGTTGAGAGTTATCTCAAAAATAATAGTTTACTAAAAATCAATGGTTCCGGTCTCCTAACCGAATAAAAATATAAGACAGGGCACAAATAAAGTGACTTAGAGTTTGAAGTATCAATTGTCGATTTGACAAAACTTCTCTCTCATTAACGTCATGTAACATGTGCTTAAGGAGGAAGTGAGTGAATGTCATATCTGATGGGATTTAAATTCATTATAACGTTTCGCTTCCTAACCACTTGATCATCCAATAGCTTAAGTGGTTAAAGCGTGCCTGCGTATAAGGCAGTGATGGTGGGTTCGAGTCCCACTGGATGTGACATTTTTTCAATTTCTCCTTAATGTCAGTTTAATAATTTCTTGTTTGTTTAATTTCTAAATTTCAAAAAGAACATAACTTTGTCCTGTATATGTTTGAAACATGGCATTAACCTTAATATTATTTGGCAGATTTAACTTGATGTTTCTAGTTATAAATATTCCTGGAAACGTAACAGCAAAAAATTTACCCTCGCTTTCAACAATCAGCGTGCCTGCATTGCTTTGATAAACATGTGAAATCTGTTTTATTTCTTTTGGTAAATAATTTTTTAAATCTTCAGCTGTTGCTATTTTTGGCGTATCTAAATTAAATTTCCAGAGTAAGTTTCCTTTTATAATATACATATGATAAGCTGAAAACTCTGGTGTATAAGCTAAAAACATAATATCAGGTACTTTCACATCACACAAGTTTATAGATTTTTCTACGGATGTAATTTTGATTGTGATAGGCTTTTTCGTAGACGTTGTTGTTGTTGGCTTCTTTGTACTTATAGTCGTTGTTGTTGACTTCTTTGTAGTCGTAGATGGGGTTGTAAGACGCGTTGGTTTCTTTGGTGCATACGGATTGTTTACATATTTTTGTTTAAGTCTATATAGAGCTGTCATACCTGCGATATCGTCGTGACCTAGTCTACTAACATCTTCAGAGTACCATGGGTACATAATTGCGCGTTCATCACTAGAATGCCCCAGGCCCAGCGCATGACCCAGCTCATGTGTAAGTACCTTAAGAAAATTTGTTTTTTCGGGCTCTTCAGACATGTTTCGTGTATAGCTCCAATTTACTTCTAAATCCATATGAACTTCAACACATGACCCGTCTATAGCAGGAAAATACCCGTTTGCCAATATTCCTCCAGGACCATTAAAAGTGTTTGGACAGGTACGAGATCCTTGGCAGTCTTTACGAAAATTATGGTGCCGCTTACTCATTTGTATTGTAATATCAGGTTTACCCTTATAAGGATATGGTACATGTCTAAATTTTAAAACTGAAGCCTGAGCCCATATATCGAATGCTATTTTAGCCATGTCTAATTGTTCACGAGTTGCCAGTGGAAAATACCAATTTAATTCTGTTTTATTCCACCTTGTCCCTACCGAATAATTTTCAGGTTCTGGACATCGCGATCTACGTATTAATTGTAAAGTTTCATTGTTAGGTGCTCCATCTACTGGTAAATTATATTTTTCCTGAAATTTAGCTAAAGCTTCTGCGTAATCGGTAAGAGATTCATTTGTTGTGTATTTATATTTCAATAAAAAAATTTTAATTTCATCATCTTCAGCATCCTCCGCTGCTACAAAACACAATAACATAAAAAAGTTAACCACCCTCATAGCTGACTATTAAGTGAATGATGTATTTTTTCTTTGTAAGCTACTTATATATATTTGCCTATTAGATAAAAACCACACAAAAGTCTATAGTCCAAAGTTCAGATTATTTAGCTTTACCCCAAATAATATTTGTAAAATAAAAAATTGCATTTTACACTTTTTAAAATAAAAAACGTCCTGTATATAAAAAAATCTAAAATATCATGTTTAACCCATAGATATATCTATACCCGTTAGAGAAATTTATCAAGCAGGAAACGCGAGTTCCGCCTTATCAGCGTGGAAATAAATTTTTGCATTTCATATTTCATTATCTACGAAATATCATTTCATAAATGTTCTGTGTTCTGTCTAGTTCTCTAATTAAAGTGTTTTGCAAATAAATAAAAACCAGGTTAGTTTTAAATATTTAATAAAATCTTAGCAATTAGCAATTCTGTATATGTAGGTCTTAAAATTTTTTACGTTTTTTGCGATTAAGTTTAAGAAATTAAAAGAAATATGTTCATATTTACGTAGCGTTTCAGGTTTTAATACTTATTATATTATGTTCTGTTATTTTTAGATATATTTTAAAAAAGAGGAAACTGGTAAATGAAATCACTGTGTATGAAAGTGGTATATCAATTTGAGGTTTAGAAGAAAAGCTGAAAAATTCTCATCAACGTAGGAAGACTGATTAAATACAGGTAAAAAGTTTTAATTTTTTTATTATTTTAGTTGTATATAGTAGTTTTAAGTAGGGAATTTAGTTTGTCGGTACATTTCCACACCACCTAAGAGGTATTACCATGGCGCGTTAGCTTTTTTTAGTGGAAAGCTTCGCCAATAGCCCTATAAAACCACTTTAAGGCTCCAATTATCATTGGCTACCTCAAAAGCATTAGACATCAATCTTATAAGATATCTTTTGGTGACCCGTCAGGTATCTTTTGGTGACCTTTATCGGTATCTTTTGTTGACCATATAGGGTATCTTTTATTGATCTTATAAGATATTTTTAAGCACATTTTTTTTTGGTTTCGAAACAACATCTTTTGGTGACCATTACGTTTGTATCTTTTTGTGGTTGTTCAAAACATCTTTTTTTTATTCTTTATATTTAAATATGGAGTGTGGTTGAGTAGGCATTTTTAGTTTATCGGGATGAGCTTTTAGTTAATTTTTTTGATCAAGGCTCTTATGTTTCCATAAGCTACCTCAAAATACTACATACTCTTAAAACTAAAATTTCAAGGCTCTTATGTCTCCATAAGCTTCCTCGAAAAATCTTTTTTTTTTTGCTGTTTTTGTGATTAATGAGGCATTTTTAAGATTTGAATATCAAATTTCGTATCTTTAAGCTGCAAATAAGCATTGGAACTGGCCACGTTTTCAATTTGTTCTAACAACTTTTCCATAGAGGTATCTGCAGTAGTGGGTGTCGAAATAGGGTGGTTAAAATTGTCATTTAATGCCACAATGCGTATTCTGTCACCCTTTTTGTAACCAATTTGCTTTTTTATATCGTTAAGAGCAGACTCTAATTTATTTTTTAAAGACTCCTGATTTAGACCCCCTCCTACATAGTTTTCGCAACATATTTGGAAAGTGCACTGGTGAGCATTAAATTTTTTAATTTTCCGCTGATTTATAATATTTACAGACCACATCTTGACACGTCTGTACTTCACGAGTGTTTAACTGTGAATGAAGAGTTTTTAGTTTGTAAACTAGGTATGTCTAAGACGCCTTGAAGCCTAGAGGTTGGGTATCCATAAACTCATCATTACACACAATCTTCCTTTTTTTGTAATCCATTTTAAATGTTTTAGTAGTTCTTTTTTTGGTAACGATATCTTTGGTATGAGTGTCTCGGCCGATTTGATCATACTGTAAAATAACTTTTTTTGTAGGGTCTTCAATAATATCCTTTATAATTTGGGCATTTAGTGCCTGACTGTTCTCGTAATTTAATGTGAAACCCTTGATTTTAGTAACCTCTTTACCCTTGGCTGTTTTCTAATAATAACTTTTTGGACCAGTTGCCAGCCATTCTACAATATAATCATCAGGTAACTCGTCACTCCATTCGCCCAGCAAATCACCTGTTTCGACAGTGTTTAGGCCATCGTCTATATAGACAATTGAGTCAGTATCGAAATACGCTACAGCCTCTCCTAATCTGTCAATCATCTCATACAGTCTTAGACGAGCGTTACTGGTCGTAAACAATGCCACAAAAATATTTGTAGATGTAGGGTCTTCAACAAAAACATCTATATAGTCGTAACTCACTTGGGCTATATAATCATTAATAAATATGACATTTGTAATATTGATTTTATCATTCATCAGAATTTCGTACCATCTTTTGAGGTCCGTAACATACTCTGTCTGTTTCATGTTCATTCTTTGCCCAAACTTACCCCATAGGCTACTCAGGCATATTTTAGCGACAGCTCTTTTGCCAGGATTTGGGGAGATTTTTTCTAAATCTAACTCTATGCCCATTTGCTCTTTTACAACCCGAGCGTATTCTTCATTAGATTCATACGTATGTGGGCTAGTTTCTTATTTTATCTTCATAAAATCTTCGACGTAACCCTTAAACAAATCCGTTGACGTCTTTTCGAAATGCCATACCTCATAAATGTCTGAAATTTTGTACCCCTTTTCTAGGGCTTTGTTTATTTCTAGGGTTGTCCACGTGCCGGTCAACATTCTTTCTGATTCAGTATGTTTGCACTCTTTAGGCCTATCCATTACACACTGGTTGCATAAAGGAAACATTAATTTGTTAGTCTTGACAGGCAGGACGGGGTGATATAAATTAGTAGGAGGCAGTATTTGGCAATGTATCAGACCAAACCATGTGGGGTCGTATGATTCAGGTGCATGTATTTTAACAGGGTGGCCAACCGGGTAGCGGTCATAATATTGTACACTTGGATAAAGTGATACAATGTCTATGTACTTCAACTTCTTACCCGTAACTTTTAATTTTATGGCATTTGTTCGACCACCAAAGAATGCATCACGCGGTTTTAGAGGCTCCACGATCTGAGGTTCTGGCCTTTGTTTACATTCTTTTGATTTAACCCATTCACATTCCCATATTTCTACCAGCTGATAGCCGGCTTCTTTTATCTGAGCACTTCTTCGCAATGTTTTTTCATGCAAGTCACCCATTGTCTCATTGTTAACATGGTTAACAGTGTCCGCCTTAAAGCACTCTGGGTGACCGTGCCAGAAACAACCGTGGTACTGATACACAGTATTCGACTCTTTATCGAAACCGTCTACTTTAGCTCCACAGATTGTGACTTCACCTCCGTTAAGAGCGTGTTGAACGCCAGAAAATTGACTAAGCCACTTGATTGATCCTTTACTGTACGTATCTTTCAGATCCTCTTTCACAACGGCAACGGTGTTTGGCTGTAAATATTTTGATCGATAAACAGCCATACATACACTAGCAATAGTCAGATATTGAAAAGGATCAATATTAGCTATTTCCAAAAATTCCCTACGAAATTCCAGACATCCCCTTCGCAAAATATCCACATCTGAATCACAGTAATCATGTAGATCCCTTTGTAAATCAAACTCGTTGTTTTTATGTGCCTCATACCATTTTAAAAATTCTTCTCTTTGCTTTGGTTTCATTGTGTTGGGCCCATAGTACTTTGCATCTGGTAAACAGCCTTTATAATCTTGGTTTTCAGGCGTATTGAAAAAGTGTGGAAAATACCCTTTTTTAGGCCAAAGGTTTTGGGGAAATTTGCCAGAGGACCACTCACGAAATTAGAGCTGTCGATTATTTTCAATTTAATAGAAGGTATTTCCAGCAACATCAGTTTTGAGCCATTGTATATTGTGTAGGGCTTTATCGTATTTGCCACACAGTGTTTCAAAATAAAATAGCTGTCATAACCTTTACTATTATGTGCCACCGCTGTATAACCGCGATGTTTTTCAGATATTAGCCATGTGCAAAACTCTTCGTTATTTTTAAAAACAAATTTATTACCGTCAAAATCGTGGGCAATTATCAAGTTTGGAATGTGTATACCGGTGTCTTGCATGGCTTCATAGTCAGAAAATATATAGTTTTCTGTGTAGGTGCAACGGTGTATCGTTTCATCAGATCATTACAGTTTCTGCACATTGTGTAACCACACTGGTATTTCTGGTCCCTGTTACAAAGCTTGTTACAGGCCTTGCATTTAAATACGTTTTTGCAAGCTTCTGTATGATGAAGTAGGCAGGCATCGTTAAAGCAAAATCTATTACAACTCTCGCAGAGAATTTTACTTTTCGTCGATAAGACGTGTTCAGGTTGTTTGCAGATAGTGCACAAGAGTGCTTTCTTACACTTATGTACCCTTTGGTGAGGTGTATTGCATTTCTCACAGTAAAATTTTGTACCGTACAAACCCTTTAAGCTATTAATCACGTCGAAGTGGTTACCATTTTTATATAAATATAATTTAACAGGCTTATCAACACCCTCGTAGATAAGAGTGTTGAAATTTTCTGCACAGATAATTTTTATTTGCACATCCAACAGCACCTCGGCCTTCTTAAAGTCATCCAACGTGAAACCGTCGACATAGCACCCTCCCAACAGACTGCAAAGCTTTTCGGCTAAAACAGCCTGCAATTTTCGACCCTTTCGTATAAAGGTCACATCATTTTTCGATAGTTTACGTCCCAAAATCTCTGTTGTGACGTATGTAAGAGCAGTTACAATGGCTCTTGCTCCACAAAGCGTATCACTGTTTTTAATCAGGGTAATGCTTTTTTTGGTGCGACGGTCCTCTGACAAATTTATCATTCTATGGCGACCGCTACCCCTAGGCATCTTAAAAATTTCGATATCGAATTTTGTGTTAGTCAAAAGAACAGTATCGTTAGATGTTAATATATTTTCTATCTGTTGCAATAAGTTGTCCATATTGGCATCTGTGGTCATTTTCGTCGATATAGGATGATGGAAATTGTGATTTCGTGCAATTATGCGAATTTTATCACCCTTTTCGTAGCCAACCTTCTTCTTTGCATCAGTCAATGCAGTTTCCAACAGATTTTTTAAATTCTCATGGTCGTTGTTAAGAGAACCACCTGTATACTGATCACAAACGAGCTGAAAACTATGTAGGTACGCACAAAAAGTAGTTATGAACCTACGAGCTAAAACCTTTAATGACCAATAATTGTTCATTTTAAAAAATTATCAACAAACTGTAAAAATAAATGAACACAAATTCAAAATTAAAAACGAGAATTTTTTAAAAAATCAAAAAATTCAAACAACAAAATTGTAGACTTACGGTAAAACTTAATAAAATAGTTAAAAACTCAAAAAATTTCGAAAAATTCAAAAAAAATTTAAACTCAAAAACACTCACAGCGACTGGTAGCAGCAGTAGCAGGAGCAGAAATGAGCCAGACGCTGCTGCTGCTCTCTTTTATAGGTATTCGAAACGGTCACGTGGTACTCTCTGATAAGGAAAAAGGGGTGTAAGAAAATGCTGTTTGAGAATAATCAGGGGAGTTTATTTTCAAATTTTTATGAAATCAGCTGACTTATATGTATAAAACACTACAATTAGTCATTTTACGAAATCCTTGTTGTAAATTATCTATATTTTCGAGTTGAGGTTTTCATGCTGTGATAACAATTTACAACTTAGTTTATTTATAATTTATTTAATTTCTCTACATACACTAGACAAATACTAAATTAATTATTAGAACAACACAAAATCAATTTTTCGAAAAGCGATTATAATTTTTTCAGAAAATGATAAAATTTAGGGCGTTGGGCCGCTTTAGGAACAGTTCGGTAAAATCTTTGCGAAATTAGCAGGAATAGGAAATTACGTCATCGCTGTTTTTAGATAAAGATAATGAGTAAGTATTTGGGTTATGTAGATAATAAAAGAGGTAAATTCATTTTTATTTTTATTTGGTAAGAATAAAACAATATATTTATTATTGATA
Source organism: Altica lythri (assembly GCA_964028335.1). Classification (NCBI taxonomy): domain Eukaryota; kingdom Metazoa; phylum Arthropoda; class Insecta; order Coleoptera; family Chrysomelidae; genus Altica; species Altica lythri. Next base: position 23,376,197 of record OZ034806.1, on the reverse strand, counting down.
GTTGGTTTATTGAGATAAACTTAGATTTTTATAGTAAAGTATTTAATTAGTAAATAATCTCTAGATACCGCAATTCGTCTGCAATTAATTCTGCTTCTTTTCCATTTAAGGCATTGTTTTTTGATAAAATTTTAAGTCCTTCTACAAGAAAGTTTGGGTCGTCATGTTCATTATAGAGGGTCCATATTTCATCCAGTTGGTCAAGTATCTGCTTGTCTACCACACCCTTTGTGTCACTTATGGAGAAATCAACACGAATTTTCTTTGACTGTATGTCTTGAACCTTATGTCTTCTTTTACACTGAGATTGCTTGTCTGATATATCTTGGTCTCGTGTTTGACTATTCTCGGTTATATGGCTTCTTTCCTGTACGTCTTGGTCATGTGTTTTGTCAATTTCATGTAGGGTATGTGACATTTTTCTACCTAGGTACATTGGTTTGATAATTTTTTCGTATTTTGATGAATGAGATTGATGACGTAATCGCCCTCGTCCATCCTTGTGGACGCCTGATATATCTAAAAGAGCTTTGTAGATTTTTTGATCGGTAAGCGTATATTGTGTTGGTTGCTTTGAAAACAGCAGGTCGTAGACACCCTGCGTAGGTTTAAACTTGTGTGAGTCCATCTGAATGGTATCTTTATCAAACTTAATTGCTTTATTTCCAAGCGACCATTCTCCCGTAGGCCCGTATATTTGATCTGTATTTCCTAAATCTTGAATATATTTTTCAAGATTAATGATATTATCGTTATACGATGTTTGAGTATGTTCCTCCTCTGTTGAATGATTGGACAGTGAGTCATTTTCGTTGAGTTCTGTTTTAGGGACTTTTTCATTCACATATTTGGCTATTTCTTTAAGAGGTGTAGTTATTGGTTTAAACGTTGATTCTAGTAGTTCTGTTTCATCAGCCTGCATTCTTTTGAGAGCTTTGTACTTTTCTCTCACAATCGCTGCGAGTTTGTTTACTTGAACCGCTCGGCTTGAGGGCATGTTTACAAATAAACTCGAGAGACTTTGACTTCTTGATTTATACCCTTGTTGTGTACGTTTCTGACTCTCTGTGCTATACACTGCTATGCTCTGCTACCCTCTGCTAAGCTCTGTTATAATGCTCTGCTACCCTCTGCTACGCTCTGCTCTGACGCTCTGCTACGCTCTGCTACGCTCTGCTCTGACACTCTGCTACCCTCTGCTACGCTCTGCTCTGACGCTCTGCTACCCTCTGCTACGTACAATCCTACATTATTTTTTAAAAATTTCTTTACACAGGTTTTTTATAAGTTTTTAGGATACCTAGTTACTTAAATAAAACCTTATACATTTTATCATATTAATAAAAGGGAATCCGCAAAACTTTTTTACTATCAATCTTTTTTTTTTTTAGTTCTGTATGCAACGATGGCAGAGTGTGAGTTTATTTTACGTGTTAATATTCTGTCGGAAAATTTTCAGAATATTAATTTAAACTTATTAGAATTTTATCAAGAGTTTGATGCAGTCTATGTGGATTTCGTTATCAACAATCTCTTCTTCAGTACCGAAGTATGTTTAGGTAGGAACTACGGGGTTGGGGATTTATTTCAATTACAATTCTTAATTGATGGAGAAGTGTTTTACGTGATAAATTTTCACATCAACGAGAACCAATCTGAAGATGTAAACTTTGAGGATGAAGGATACTTCGAGCATAGTACGACTCCCACGATTTTTACACCTTCAATCACTAACGCTCTATTTTCTATTTAAGGTAAGAATTTTAAAACAATTTTTATAAAAAGGGTAGGAAAAAGTCTCTTATTTGTTTAAAATGTTAAATGTAACGATAGACGGGACGTGAACCCGGGCTTTGTTGTCTACCGGGGTGATAGAATTAAAATTAATATTTTTCTAATTTATTTTACGTAATAACTTTTATAAAATATTTTTTTAGTAAAACCGTCTCCAGCGTTGCTGCATGGGGTTTTGTGATAGACCGCACCCATATCTATTTCCTGTTTACATATCCTCCTTACAAAGTTGTGGTCTGGGAAAATGTGGTCTGGGAAAATTATGGAGTATTTTTTCAACAATTGATAAGGAGTATAAAAGCTACTGTTTTGTAACTAAGACGTTTAGTTTTCGTTTTATTTAAGAATCTACAACAACAGAATGGTATGTATATTTTTTACTTTATATCAAATATTACTAGTTGGCAAAATGGTCGTCACACCAACCGTTTTTCTCTGTTTGCAATACATTTGGTTGAGTTGTTACCCCCGTTGGGTTAGAAAATATGCCTGCTTTCTTGAAATCCAATAAGACTAAACACCATAATTTTAGTTTTAGGCCCTTCTATTAGGCCTTTATGTTTAAGTTTAGTTACGACTCCTGTTCATCACTCAAATGCAGCGAAATAATCATCGACTGTTTTTCTCTTCTAATATTTTTTAAAACCATACTTCTTTTATGTGTTAATATTTTGTCTGAGAATTTTCAGAATATTAATTTACACTTATTAATTAGAGGTAAACGCTTTATATGTTTCAGACACCTCTTTTACAGTAGCACTAGACCTGTCTGTAATGTTTAGTGTGTACATCTTGGCCTATTTAATCAATCTCATCATTGGCATATTTTAACTTTTTTCTGATATATTGTTTGTAGAAAAATAGAAGAGGCAGTTTTAATTCTCTTAATTTCGTCACCATTAAGTACACGTATTTTTGTCATCTTGACAATTTCTTTATTACTTTCAACATCGACGGAGTAATATTCGCAGGGTAGCGGGTAGATACTCATTTATGTTCCCGATAGATGACAGATCTACTTCAGGGATGCGCCCCTGCCCACGCGAGCCTTGGTTTATCTCCCAATACCATACGGGAGAAACCATTGTCCCAACCTCAGCTCCTTACCAATCCTAATATTTTCCATCCTACTATCCTGCCCTTAAGTTTATACATGATATTATAAAAACAAGAACTAACTTAAAAAGCCTTATGTAGTACATATACAATGGTCATATTTATTGCATTGATTTTTATTTAATATGGGAAGTATTATTATTATATAATAATAATACATATATTGCCGTAAAGTTTTAATTACCAGGCTATCCGTAGAAATTTCACAAAGTGCAGGGTAAATATTGTAAAACGATTTATCTTTTGTGGTATTTAACTCCAATGTATATACATTAATGGAAATTTGATTTAAGATGGGGAAGAGTTCTTCCTTAACATTAAAAACCCAGGATCCATATCAGTTTCATAACAGTTCTGATTTTCGACTTGGAATTGATCATAAAACTCTTCCTCTATTTTTAATTTTTCCTTTAAAAACATCCACACAAGAAGAAACATAAAATCTTCGTTTGATCTTACCAAATTCATTCAAAATTTCAATTTCTTCCTTTTTAATTCCACTTTCTGATTTTTCTTTGGTAACATCCACACAAGAAGAAACATAAAATCTTCGTTTGATCTTACCAAATTCATTCAAAATTTCAATTTCTTCCATTTTAATTCCACTTTCTGATTTTTCTTTGGTAACATCCATTATAAAATCTTCGTTCATTTTTTGTTTCTTTTACATCCATGCCTATGATGGGATGTCAGTTTCATAACGGTTCTGATTTTCGACTTGGAATTGATCATAAAACTCTTGCTCTATTTTTTTTCCGTTAAAAACATCCATTCTGTAATTTTCTTAACAAGAAAACAATTTGTTATTATAAAAACACTAAAATTAGTCTAGAAACTGAGAAAACCCTTCAAAAAGGTATAGTTAGGTCCTGTGTAAAAGTATATTCACATCCTTCTTACCTTTTTGTACGAGATGTCGTGTCTGTCGGTGTTTGGACTGGCAGGGGTTTGTTTATCCTTATCCTTTAGTAATATACTTTTTTGGGCCTCGTCAGTACAAGGTATATGTTATCCCTCATATATATATATATATATATTCTATTTACTTCCGTAAACTGTTTTCTTCAAAGTTAAATTCGGTTATAAATCTAAATTTGTTTATAAAAACATCTTTAAGGTTATTTTAGTCAAGCAATCTAATGCTACTATTTTAGAGGATTCTTTTCCTAAATCTTCTTTAATAAGTATTTTAATATCTTCCTCATTTGCATTCGGTTCTTTTAGTGTTTTTCCTGTTTTCACTAATATATTGAACTATTTTTGTTTGCTAGCTATTACAACAACGATAGCACGAGGTAGACACAAATTGTCTTTATGATTAATTACCATTATATATATCTTCGCTTGGTACATTCCTCGTTAAAGTTATTGTAGTTGACTACTCTTTTTCCTCGACCTTACAGGCATCTTAACGGTTGTAATGCGGAGACAAAAAGTTTCGGTGTTTAAGCCAGTACTATTGCTTTGATAAATGGAAGAAATTTTAGACCAAAGTTCATTGTACGTTACCTTATCTGCTCTTTTAAAATTCAACCAACTCTCACCTCTAGCAAAATCTGGAAGGTACTAGCTGTTTTTCTGTGCATTCTACATATTCGTATAAATGTCTGAATTATTAGATGAAGTGCTTTCTATATCGTCTATTAATTCTAGCTTAGGATCGACTGACTCATGTGCAACGGTTGTTCACACGAAACCTTTCTCCTCGTCAGTCCTCCAGGACCTCGCTGGAGTATTTGCTACTACCACCAAGATCTGCACCGACGGCTGCCTTCTGCGCACACCGCCGCGACCCTCCTACTCGTCAGGGCTTCATGGTCGCTTATAGTAAACTATAAGCACATACCGCTAACAGTCAGCGCCATCCATTTTCAGGGGTAGTAACTTGTACTCACTTTTGGTGACACATTTGCGAAGAATTATCACAACTGTCTGAATCGGTGTGACCAACGCTGAAACTTTTAAACTATTTTCAGTCAAGTTTTTCAGTCTAGTCAAATACTTTGAAATAAATCCTACACACACACAACACCTGCATTAAAAAATTCACATCACATATCCACTCAACTTTTTATATTCTTGGGTAGCAAAAACTTAATAGATAAACAGAAAGCAATTTTTAGTTATTCTGATTGACAAATAATTAAACCTTCACAAGAATTTTTTTAGTCCTTAAAGATCACCTTAGAAGTTATTGAACCGCCACTATTTGTTTCTACACCCTCTATTAGCAACAAATATGCTTAAGGTAGGGTCTAGCTGTTTTTCTGGGCATTCTACGTATTCGTATTCGTATTTAATAGAAGAACTTTCGGTTTTATTCTGTTTATGAAAGTTTTCATTCGTATAAATGTATGAATTATTAGATAAAGTACCTAATAACATACGGCATACTACTTGCATTGTTCCTAACACAAGACTCACCATTAACAATTTTTTGATTCTGTTTGCATTTGTAATGTAGGTATATTCCATGATATAGAAGTGGTTTCTATATCGTCTATTAGTTCTGAATCTATTACATTTAAATCAATTTCTGATTCATCTCATCAGCAAACCACTGCATACAATCAGATCCTCTATATGATCGATAAAAAGAGAGAGAATCATCATATGAACATTTGAAGTAATAACCAACAACTACTTCCCTGGCTATATGCCACGACGGACATTGAATTACAGTTCAAAAGTTAAACGAGGTTAGTATATCTGCAAGATAGAACTAACCATTTTTGTTTGCAATTCGAGAGGATATCACTTGTAGACCGTTTTCGACGTATTGCGTCTCATCAGTACAAGGAAGATATCCATCCAGAAGCTCTATATAAGTTGAATTATTATATTAGCAATTATTCTTTATCGAAATCTGTACTTTCAACTTCCTCTTTAATAATTGTGAGATCATTATTTTTTTTCGTGGATGTGTATCGTATTGTAAATACAAAATACTTTGGTTATATATAAAGATATTTTATTGTCTTAGCCACTCATACATCTGGATAGAGGAGAGGAAGAGAAGAAAATTGCAATAATTACTGTTTCTTGAATTTTATTAATAATTACATTAGGTATATATTTAACTAACTGCTTTAAGGCTTTTTACTGAATTATATAGTACAATTTTAGTTAGTTAATGTACCAGTTTCAATTTATTGTCTCACATACATATGCTATTTTTTTTACCTGAAAATATACATACTGAGTTTTGCTCATAAAACCACTTTTCAGTTCTAGGTATGCAGCGGTGACAACCTGTTAACCAAGGAACCATAGGAAAACCCATGGAAGCTCCAAAGAAATCCACAGAACACTTTTCAAATTTTAATTTATTAATTAGTAAAATGTATAATTATTTATGATAAATAAAAGTAGAAATTTTTTGTATTTTTATATTATTTTGGTAAATTTTGGATTTTTAAAACTTGATTTTGTTTCCTAAATTATTTCTTAATTAACTTCTAAAAAGATACACTCTTTTAGGTATAATTTCTCAATAAGTTCTTATCTAGACTACGTCATCTTTTTTTTTTATTTAGTTTTTTTAATTTTAATTCTTTTAAAATAATCTGTTACATAAATCTCGTAAAAGTGATATTGTTCTTTACATGTCACGTGACCTAATTACGTTAAAATTTATTATGAAAAGTAAAATGATTTTATATAAAATCTTATCGCCAGTTGCGGTTTATGTTTTTCGCCTTTATTGACTGGTGATATAACGAACAAACTTTGAAAATATACCTTCTGAATTTATTACAATTTAATTCTTAACGCTTAATGAACAATTTACTACAATAAGCTTTAATATTATTGTGAAGGAGCCTTATAGTGTCTTAAGGTAATCATTTAAAATATTATTATGTCATTCAGCCTGAAGTTGGCAAGATGGCTGCCCTATTCGACACCAGGTTGATGCATCATTATAATTTTTTTATCTCAGAGTGTGGTTTATATGTTTTTTCGCCTTTATTGACTGGTGATATAACGAACAAACTATATCTTCTGATAACAATTTGGTTACAATTTAATTTTACAAGCCAAGGAGTTTTTTTTAAAAATATTATTAAACGTTTTATTATTTTGAAAACGATCTGAAGTTGGCGACACTGGCAAGGTTTGTGTCTTGGCTTCCCCAGATCTGAAGTTGGCACCCTGTTAGCAAGATGGCCGCCGGTCAAGCGGCAGGGTTCAAAGGTCAAAAAGTGTCCTGAAGTGGGTCCCTCTCTACTACAATACATCCATAGATAAAGGATATATATATATACAAAAAAAAAAGATATTATTGAGGGCTTTCAAGACAATGGTGGTGAAGAAGGAAAAAAACCAGTTATAGCTGATAAAGTAATGGTTTTTATGGCAAGGGGAGTATGCAAGAAGTGGAAACAACCATTAGCATATTATTTCAATGAAGGTGGAATGAAAACGGACATGCTTGTAAAAACAATAAAAGAGGTGGTCCAATCATGTCAAGATGCTGGTTTGCATGTCAAATCAATTATTTGTGATCAGGGAACTGCTAACGTTGCAGCCATAAACAAGTTGTATGCCCAGACAAAAGAGTATTTTCTACGAAAAGGGGAAGATAATAGGTTATTTGGTGTCCTCATTGGAGGTAAAGAGGTCGTCCCTCTCTATGATCCTCCACACCTACTTAAAGGTATAAGAAATAATTTATTCAAGTATTCTCTTCGTTTCAAGTGGAGAAAAAATTCTAATGAAACTGCAAAATGGGAACACCTCAACAAATTATTTGAAATCGAAAACGCTGAGGATGATGACTATAAGCTCTGCAAAAAAATAATAGCGCATCACATAGAAAATACTAAAAAAATGAAAGTGTCTGTGGCAGCACAAGTTTTCAGCAACAATGTGGCAGCTGTAATGAAGAGAATGGCTATGGGCAATACCACAAATAATCCGGAGGGAATGCCAAGAGAGGCAGCAGAAACAGCCGAATTTTTACTCTTTATGAATAAGGTGTTTGATAGTGTCAATGGGACGTGCATTAAAATGAAACACCCACAAGATTTAAAATGTGCTGTTTCATCAAAATCACCACATAAAAAGTTTTGGATAGAAGCTATTAAAGTATTCCAATCAATGGAATTCTTTTGTAAAAAGAGAGGCAGAATTGTTCCCCCTTCGATAAAAAATTGGATCCATACTTTGAAAGGATTTTTATATCTATGGGATCAATCAATAATGTTGCCTTTTTCTGTACAAAGCACATGAATCAGGATCCGTTGGAAAATTTTTTTGGCTCCATTAGAAGTCATGGTGTTAGGAATATAAATCCTAACGCAGCTTCCTTTGTAAATTCATTTAAATCGCTAATTGTGAATAATTTTTTATCAAATCATTCTTATTCGTCCAATTGTGAAAATGATAACTTGGAAGGCTTGGACAACCTAAAACATATGTTAACTTCCCCAGTTTCACAGCCAATACCTTGTTTCAGCCTTCCAAATATTGAATTCCCTCAATATATATCAGACTCAAATAGTCTTTTAAAAAAAGGGAAGCTGACATATGTTGCAGGTTTTGTGGCAAAAAAGCTTTTAAAATCCATAAAAAAATGCCAGCAGTGCCGACAGGATTTGGTAGGAGGTGACCGAAAAGAACCAGAGTATTTTGTTATAGATGCTAGAGCATATTCTGCAAATGCTTTGCTGGCACCTTCTACGAATTTCAATAAAATTTTTAACAAATGTATATTTTTATTAAGTAAAATTTTGCATCAATTGTGTCACTTGGCGAACATTACCTCAGTGTTGAGATCATTATTGGAAAATGAATTTACAGAGGAAGTTTTTCTTTGTGAGGATCATGATACATTCAGATTATTTCTTAATTATGTTTCAAAATTTCATTTATTTGTATGGTTGAAAAACATTAATAAAATTGTAAAAGGGAAACAAAAAGTTGAAAAATCATCAGATAAGATGAAAATATATGCTGCACAAAAATTTGAAAAACAATTAAAATATTCAAAAAAAAATGAAAAATCTTTAAATGTATAAATATAATTTAATACTTAGTGTTAATAAAAATATATTGTAGAAATAGTTATTTATCATACAAGGGAAAAAAGTATTGGATTTTAGCTCGAGGTTGTGTTGTCTCCCGACGCGAAGCGGAGGGAGACAAAAAACCGAGAGCTAAAATCTAATATTTTTCCCGTGTATAATACACTATTTTTTTCTGTGACGACGATTTAATATTTTAAATAAAATAATATATTAAAATCGGAATTTGAATTTTAAAACTAGTAGGCTTTTGTCCTTATAGTGACAATTAGACCTGCGTTGCTAAGAAAACCTTTATTTATGTGTATATATCCGGGAAAAAAGTACTCACTTTTTTCCCATGGTAAAAAAGTAATAATTTCATAAAAAGTGACGTTTTGTGACCCGTTAACAGAGATAAAATGTCACACTTTTTTCTCGTCGCAGAAAAAAAGTGTTTTATTTTTGCTTTCCGTAATCCAAATGTTTAAAATTAAAATCTTAAATGTATAAATATAATTTAATACTTAGTGTTAATAAAAATATATTTCAGAAAAAGTGTTTTATTTTTGCTTTCCGTAATCCAAATGTTTAAAATTAACCTGAAAATTGATTTGAACTGAAAATTATAAACATTCCGCCAAATCTTTAGTGTTATTTCCTAAACCCGCAAGGTGGCGCTGGCCGCATTGTTTAAATATAATGTGAACAGTTTCCTATCTATCTCTCTATATATATATATCCTTTATCTATGGCTGATAGATCGATAAACGCTGGTGTCGCTGGTACACAATGCGCAATGGCGGAGCTGTGTTGCGCCCTCTGATGAGTTTAGGAAATATTAATATGTAGTGAACTTTCTCGCTAATTACAGTTACCTGAGCATGAATACATCTCTACTTCTGGAACTTATTCAGATCCATGAATATTTATTCAATTTGAAACATAAAGATTATAAAAATCAAGGACTAAAAGAAAATGCGTGGCAAGAAATAGCAACAATTACAAATATGTCCACTGAAGATTGCAAGAATCAGTGGAGAAATTTAAGAGATAGATATACCCAGGAGAAGCGGAACCTCGCAAGTGGTTTTAAGGAGATGCAATTCTATGAAAAATATTACAAACCAAGAAAAACTTTTTTCAATATTAGGCCAGAATCCTCAGCCAGTTCAAGTTCCTCCACTTTCCATCAGGAATCATTCAGTGGGGATTCACTTATGGTTCAATCGAAAGTAGAACTTAAAAGTTCATTGTTATCTCCCGACAGAGAAATAATTGATGGGTAAATAAAACATGTTTTCATCTGAACGATACGATTATAACTATTATTTTAATGACATTTTTTTAAATCTGTTACTTTGTGTTCTTAATGCCTATTTTGCTGAACATAATTTTGTATCTACTTTTTTTTTTATACAGGATTAATGAAACATCCAAAGGGGAGAAAAAAACTCCAAAACGAAAAAAAATTCAATGAAGTAGAAAAAATAATAGAAACAGCTGAGAAAATTGCCAGTTCTCTGATGCCTCCTTCATCTGCTAGCGACGACAACAGAACCTTTTAAGATTTTGTCTACAGCAAACTAAATAAGATGACAGAAGAACAGGCAAAGGAAAAAAGAAAACAAATATTTGATAAAATTGAAAATTAAATGCAAAACTTAAAAAGTTAAATTAAATGTAGTATTTAAAATAAAACAAACAAAACACATACACACACACAGAATAGAATTAAAAGTTGGTTTATTAGATACCAAACTTCCTAGAGAACTTATTGAAGAAATTGGTACAGAAGAAGAGCTATTTAACATAGTAAAAGACACAAGAATTGAAAAAACTACTGAAAGTAGCGTAAAACTAAATGAAAATATATTTCAGATAGAAGACCAAACGAATAATGGTGATACTTTTATAAACAAAAATGTAAAAGTTGTTAATGAAATAATAAATAATGAATTTGAAATAATACAGGAAAATGAAAACGAAGAAAATTATTCTAACGAAGGAACCGACACTGGTATAAATATAGAAAATAAAAACATGCAATTGGAATTAAACGAAGAACCTAATGAAAATATAGAAATAGAAATAATTGACGTACAAGAAAGTAATAGTACAGTAATATAAACAGAAAATGACATCACCGATGTATCAAATCAGACGTGTCTTTGTCAGACTTTGGAACGTGAAATAAAGAAAATGGATATTATGAACTAGGTAATAAAAATGGCACAATCCGTGAAAAATACTCTAGAAATCAATTCTCTGTTTGTAAAAGAAAGTTAATCCCATTAGAGTGTGTTAAGTGAAAAAAAATCATTAAGAGAAATTGCCAAAGTACAATCAGTTTCAGGAGGACAGGGTTTCCAAAAATGTAACTGTAAAAGCAAATGTTTCACAAAAAAATGTAAATGTAAGTCCAAAAATTTGTTATGTAATTTTAAATGTCATTCAAGCCTTTCCTCTTCTAAAAAGTAGATAATGTCTATGTATTTCTGTAAAAAAGTTAATGAGAAGTTTTTTTTCAAAGATTTTTTAGTTTAATTTTTGTTTAAAAAGTTATTTGTGTTTTTGAAATATATAAAATTTTACCTAAAACAGTTGCATCTTATTATTTATACACGCCTATAAATATGATACTAATTCTCGCATAACATTTTATCCGGTTAATTCGCGAAATAACCAATTGTTAACAGTTAAAACAAAATATACTGAATAATTCGCGTTTTAACCGGATAAATTACACAAAAAATATTCCTTTTACTATTAACCAACTGAGTCAACTAATTTGCGTTTTATCCGGTTAATTCGCGAATTAATTAATTTCCGTGTATTATCCGTAATATATATATATATACATATATATATATATATATATATATATATATATATATATATATATATGAAAGAGAACTATTTGCTGACTTATTAAATACAGTGATATAATTTATTGGGTTTGCAGCAAAATAAAAGAACAAGTGTACTCTTTTAAATTCTTTACTCCGAGCTTTCGGCTGTGGTTACAGCCATCGTCAGGGAAGCTACAATACATTATAATTAAATATAATAATACTTAACATAATATAATTTACTTACAACTTTTTGAGGTTTTTGTTAAAAAGATGATATTATATAAAAACATGGGAAATTAACAAATGTAAAAAATGTACGTAAATATAACACATATACTTTCAAATGATCAATTAACAATTTATTTTGAATTTAAGTTTGATATCAAAATTAAGAGATGTAAAATTGTATTTCAATTGCGTCAATGTCAATTTTACATCTCTTAATTTTGATATCAAACTTAAATTCAAAATAAATTGTTAATTGATCATTTGAAAGTATATGTGTTATATTTACGTACATTTTTTACATTTGTTAATTTCCCATGTTTTTATATAATATCATCTTTTTAACAAAAACCTCAAAAAGTTGTAAGTAAATTATATTATGTTAAGTATTATTATATTTAATTATAATGTATTGTAGCTTCCCTGACGATGGCTGTAACCACAGCCGAAAGCTCGGAGTAAAGAATTTAAAAGAGTACACTTGTTCTTTTATTTTGCTGCAAACCCAATAAATTATATCACTATATATATATATATATATATATATATATATATATATATATATATATATTTTCGATTTCATTTTCGATTTAAAAAGGTTTATCAGTTCGTTTTTAGTTTCCTCTCCATCTTCTTCTTTTAAATTAAAAATTCTTAAATTACAAATGCGGTTTTTTTGATCTAGATAGTCTAGTTTTTCTTCCATACTATCCTTTTCTGAAATTATATTTGCGATTTTATTTTCAGTTTCAATGATTTTTCTTTTTGTTTCAGTGACTTCTTTCGATAGCTTGTTATTTTCTGACTCGGTTTTCTTTTTTAGGTCCGCCACTGATTTCTCAATATTTACCAGTTTATCATTGATAGTTTTTGTTATCGCTGTTGTGACTTTGAATACGATTACTTTTGTTATCTTGTCACTTTTTATGGTCTCATTTACCGCTTTACTGACGACTGATTCTATTTCTTCCTTCAATTCTCGTGTTATTACCATTTTATTTCGCTGGATAACACTTTCTTCAGACAGATGAAGTTTTGTGACCTACTCAGTTCTCGCCATCTTATAGTATGATCTTAACTCCACTTTTAATAATCACTAATTATCCTTGCACCTACCACCCTATCGTAAATTTTATAATCTTCAATTTAACTTATTTTGTTTTCGTATTAATTTGAATAATTCGAAAAATCTAAATACCGATATTAAGTTTTTGTCTGTGAAACCGTGATAAGGCTCGGTAAACGAGTTTGTTATCGCCGATAAATACAGACAACCTATATATATATATATATATATATATATATATATATATATATATATATATATATATATATATATATATATATATATATATATATATACACAACGCAAAAGTCTAGGGATATTTTTGTAAAATCCTAAAAGTAACGAAAGAAATTATCGGGCTCATATAAACTTGCTTCTACTGTAACTGTTAGTCTAAATACTTACTTTTTTAAATAAAAAAAATTTCAAAACAGATAACAATACGTGTTTTAGAACTTTTTTCACAAGGGACGAAAAAACTGACATTTTAATATTGTATTTAATTCCGATTTTAGTCATTTCATACTGTTCTTGCATAGTAGGTGTGTTAAAGATAGTGTATTTTTACCATGGAACGACAACATTTAACATTGGATGAAATGAATAGGGCGGTGGGCCTCCTTCAAGCTGGTGTGCGACAAACCCAAGTAGCCGAACAGTTGGGAGTCTCGCAAAGCGTCATAAGTCGATTATGGCGTCGGTTTAGAGATACTGGGAGTCCAGCCGAGCAACATCCAGAACGTGGTCGGTCTACAACCGCCGCTCAAGACCGGTATTTAGTTTTAACCGCTAGAAGGCAACCCACAATCACAGCACCCGAGTTGGTTAATGAATTACAGCGGGCAGATAATGTGGCAATTTGCAGAAATACGGTGAGGAATCGTCTCCATGAAGCTAATCTTCGTAGTCGGCGACCATTGAGATGTCCACCTCTGTCCAGAGGCAATCGCGCTGGTAAAAAAGTAATAATTTCATAAAAAGTGACGTTTTGTGACCCGTTAACAGAGATAAAATGTCACACTTTTTTCTCGTCGCAGAAAAAAAGTGTTTTATTTTTGCTTTCCGTAATCCAAATGTTTAAAATTAAAATCTTAAATGTATAAATATAATTTAATACTTAGTGTTAATAAAAATATATTTCAGAAAAAGTGTTTTATTTTGGCTTTCCGTAATCCAAATGTTTAAAATTAACCTGAAAATTGATTTGAACTGAAAATTATAAACATTCCGCCAAATCTTTAGTGTTATTTCCTAAACCCGCAAGGTGGCGCTGGCCGCATTGTTTAAATATAATGTGAACAGTTTCCTATCTATCTCTCTATATATATATCCTTTATCTATGGCTGATAGATCGATAAACGCTGGTGTCGCTGGTACACAATGCGCAATGGCGGAGCTGTGTTGCGCCCTCTGATGAGTTTAGGAAATATTAATATGTAGTGAACTTTCTCGCTAATTACAGTTACCTGAGCATGAATACATCTCTACTTCTGGAACTTATTCAGATCCATGAATATTTATTCAATTTGAAACATAAAGATTATAAAAATCAAGGACTAAAAGAAAATGCGTGGCAAGAAATAGCAACAATTACAAATATGTCCACTGAAGATTGCAAGAATCAGTGGAGAAATTTAAGAGATAGATATACCCAGGAGAAGCGGAACCTCGCAAGTGGTTTTAAGGAGATGCAATTCTATGAAAAATATTACAAACCAAGAAAAACTTTTTTCAATATTAGGCCAGAATCCTCAGCCAGTTCAAGTTCCTCCACTTTCCATCAGGAATCATTCAGTGGGGATTCACTTATGGTTCAATCGAAAGTAGAACTTAAAAGTTCATTGTTATCTCCCGACAGAGAAATAATTGATGGGTAAATAAAACATGTTTTCATCTGAACGATACGATTATAACTATTATTTTAATGACATTTTTTTAAATCTGTTACTTTGTGTTCTTAATGCCTATTTTGCTGAACATAATTTTGTATCTACTTTTTTTTTTATACAGGATTAATGAAACATCCAAAGGGGAGAAAAAAACTCCAAAACGAAAAAAAATTCAATGAAGTAGAAAAAATAATAGAAACAGCTGAGAAAATTGCCAGTTCTCTGATGCCTCCTTCATCTGCTAGCGACGACAACAGAACCTTTTAAGATTTTGTCTACAGCAAACTAAATAAGATGACAGAAGAACAGGCAAAGGAAAAAAGAAAACAAATATTTGATAAAATTGAAAATTAAATGCAAAACTTAAAAAGTTAAATTAAATGTAGTATTTAAAATAAAACAAACAAAACACATACACACACACAGAATAGAATTAAAAGTTGGTTTATTAGATACCAAACTTCCTAGAGAACTTATTGAAGAAATTGGTACAGAAGAAGAGCTATTTAACATAGTAAAAGACACAAGAATTGAAAAAACTACTGAAAGTAGCGTAAAACTAAATGAAAATATATTTCAGATAGAAGACCAAACGAATAATGGTGATACTTTTATAAACAAAAATGTAAAAGTTGTTAATGAAATAATAAATAATGAATTTGAAATAATACAGGAAAATGAAAACGAAGAAAATTATTCTAACGAAGGAACCGACACTGGTATAAATATAGAAAATAAAAACATGCAATTGGAATTAAACGAAGAACCTAATGAAAATATAGAAATAGAAATAATTGACGTACAAGAAAGTAATAGTACAGTAATATAAACAGAAAATGACATCACCGATGTATCAAATCAGACGTGTCTTTGTCAGACTTTGGAACGTGAAATAAAGAAAATGGATATTATGAACTAGGTAATAAAAATGGCACAATCCGTGAAAAATACTCTAGAAATCAATTCTCTGTTTGTAAAAGAAAGTTAATCCCATTAGAGTGTGTTAAGTGAAAAAAAATCATTAAGAGAAATTGCCAAAGTACAATCAGTTTCAGGAGGACAGGGTTTCCAAAAATGTAACTGTAAAAGCAAATGTTTCACAAAAAAATGTAAATGTAAGTCCAAAAATTTGTTATGTAATTTTAAATGTCATTCAAGCCTTTCCTCTTCTAAAAAGTAGATAATGTCTATGTATTTCTGTAAAAAAGTTAATGAGAAGTTTTTTTTCAAAGATTTTTTAGTTTAATTTTTGTTTAAAAAGTTATTTGTGTTTTTGAAATATATAAAATTTTACCTAAAACAGTTGCATCTTATTATTTATACACGCCTATAAATATGATACTAATTCTCGCATAACATTTTATCCGGTTAATTCGCGAAATAACCAATTGTTAACGGTTAAAACAAAATATACTGAATAATTCGCGTTTTAACCGGATAAATTACACAAAAAATATTCCTTTTACTATTAACCAACTGAGTCAACTAATTTGCGTTTTATCCGGTTAATTCGCGAATTAATTAATTTCCGTGTATTATCCGTAATATATATATATATATATATATATTTTCGATTTCATTTTCGATTTAAAAAGGTTTATCAGTTCGTTTTTAGTTTCCTCTCCATCTTCTTCTTTTAAATTAAAAATTCTTAAATTACAAATGCGGTTTTTTTGATCTAGATAGTCTAGTTTTTCTTCCATACTATCCTTTTCTGAAATTATATTTGCGATTTTATTTTCAGTTTCAATGATTTTTCTTTTTGTTTCAGTGACTTCTTTCGATAGCTTGTTATTTTCTGACTCGGTTTTCTTTTTTAGGTCCGCCACTGATTTCTCAATATTTACCAGTTTATCATTGATAGTTTTTGTTATCGCTGTTGTGACTTTGAATACGATTACTTTTGTTATCTTGTCACTTTTTATGGTCTCATTTACCGCTTTACTGACGACTGATTCTATTTCTTCCTTCAATTCTCGTGTTATTACCATTTTATTTCGCTGGATAACACTTTCTTCAGACAGATGAAGTTTTGTGACCTACTCAGTTCTCGCCATCTTATAGTATGATCTTAACTCCACTTTTAATAATCACTAATTATCCTTGCACCTACCACCCTATCGTAAATTTTATAATCTTCAATTTAACTTATTTTGTTTTCGTATTAATTTGAATAATTCGAAAAATCTAAATACCGATATTAAGTTTTTGTCTGTGAAACCGTGATAAGGCTCGGTAAACGAGTTTGTTATCGCCGATAAATACAGACAACCTATATATATATATATATATATATATATATATATATATACAACGCAAAAGTCTAGGGATATTTTTGTAAAATCCTAAAAGTAACGAAAGAAATTATCGGGCTCATATAAACTTGCTTCTACTGTAACTGTTAGTCTAAATACTTACTTTTTTAAATAAAAAAAATTTCAAAACAGATAACAATACGTGTTTTAGAACTTTTTTCACAAGGGACGAAAAAACTGACATTTTAATATTGTATTTAATTCCGATTTTAGTCATTTCATACTGTTCTTGCATAGTAGGTGTGTTAAAGATAGTGTATTTTTACCATGGAACGACAACATTTAACATTGGATGAAATGAATAGGGCGGTGGGCCTCCTTCAAGCTGGTGTGCGACAAACCCAAGTAGCCGAACAGTTGGGAGTCTCGCAAAGCGTCATAAGTCGATTATGGCGTCGGTTTAGAGATACTGGGAGTCCAGCCGAGCAACATCCAGAACGTGGTCGGTCTACAACCGCCGCTCAAGACCGGTATTTAGTTTTAACCGCTAGAAGGCAACCCACAATCACAGCACCCGAGTTGGTTAATGAATTACAGCGGGCAGATAATGTGGCAATTTGCAGAAATACGGTGAGGAATCGTCTCCATGAAGCTAATCTTCGTAGTCGGCGACCATTGAGATGTCCACCTCTGTCCAGAGGCAATCGCGCTGCCCGATTAACCTGGTGTCAAGAGTTTCTGAATTGGACTAACAACGACTGGGCTACAGTTTTATTTAGCGATGAGTCCAGATTTGGATTTCATCCAGATTCTCGTCGGCCGAGAGTGTGGAGACAGCCCGGAAATGTGGAACGCTTGCGACATGTACAGGAAGTGTACACATACAGAGGTGGCACATTAATGGTATGGGGCGGAATCATTATTGACGGAAGAACTGAGCTCATTTTCCCCCGCGGCTTTCTCACAAGTCAGCAGTATTTGGATACTATTCTCCAACTTGTCATTCGTCCATTTGCTGGTGCTGTTGGAGATAACTTTCACTTCATGCATGATAACGCTCGACCACATGTTGCCCGTATCGTAGTAAACTGGTTGGATAACGAGGGTATTGATGTAATGCCATGGCCAGCACAGTCACCGGACTTGAATCCCATTGAGCATGTATGGGACATGCTCCAACGACGAATTACTCCACTTATGGGCAACATTCACAATGAATTTCAATTTCGAGAGCTTCTGAGAGAACAATGGACACAAATACCTCAAGCAGACATTAACAATCTAATTTTGAGCATGAATGCTAGATGTAGAGCTGTGATAAATCAACGTGGTGGCCATACTTTATTTTAAGTTTATTTTTTGTGTTTTTTGTATTTTTTTTTGACCTTTGAAAAAACAGTGGTTTTTAGAATATTATTTTTGTACAGTTTTCTGTTATTTTTTGCAAAAAAGTTAATGTTTTTTAATGTTTTTGACAAATTAAACAACAATCTAAAATATAAATTTTGAATTACTTTTTCAAGTTGATTACAGGTGAAAACACAACGACTTATAAAAATATCCCTAGACTTTTGCGTTGTGTATATATATATATATATATATATATATATATATATATATATATATATATAGTTTGAGAAGGTTCCTGAAGGATAATAGATTCTCCAATACAAAGACTTAGTACCGTATTGAAACAAACAAACTCAGAGATGGAAAAGAAAGATTACACCGTCAATGAGATAAAAGCAATAGCTCCTGGCTACCGTGGAAAGCCGGAGAATTTCGACCCGTCGAAAGTCGGTAAGCAAAACTCCAAAGCGTCACAAAATAAAGCTAGAGATGCTAAACCGAAAAAGGAAAGCGTGGCTGCGCCGACGCATACTGGAGCGGCTCCTACACCTCAGAAGAACGAGAGTATTATCAATGATGCTATCTTTGGTATAGACGTTAGAGTAGTAGAGATCGAACCGCGACAGACATTTGATTGCAATTACTCAAAAGTGATTGACATTGCAAAAGAAGTGTACGACTCGTATCAAGTCGACGAAAAACAGCTTGACAGAATCCTGATTAAGGAGAAAGTAGGCTATTACGCTACAGCACTTCTGCATTTGAAGTTACTAGACGTAAAGGCGAAACAAGGCAGAAACGCTCTGTCTTCACAAGAGAAAGATTTGCGAAAGGCAACTTATGACGCAACTTTTAACGTTCCAAGCCCTCTATTCATATACCTGAGCCAGATTGGTTCATACACTGATAAGATGGGAAAGGAAACGAAGTTAAACGTCCCACCGCTACCAACAACCGTAGTGGAAGAATTTGGAGGTTACCACTTGCCTCAAATAGATGAAGACACACACAACCTTTTCGAAGAGATACCCTCTCTAGGGATTGCAGGTGATTTACTGATGGCCGCTGTCTCAGTCGAACAAAACCCGAATCCAAACTTCAGAGTAGGGATACCACAATTATCAGCATTTGCTGAAAATCTGGCTGGCCGAATGGGAGCAATTGGGCCCCGACGACCAGAAATAATACAGAAATTGACTGGAATGGGCATCACTGCCGACAGCTTCGAGGAATTCTCGACTGGAACAAGATTCAATTTAAAGTACATACAACTGATCTTAGATACTCTTGGTAGACTAGAGACTTTCAAAGTTGAAAAAGTTACTTTTAGAAACTTGACCAGCGCTGCTGGTGAAACGCAAGCAATACTATCGCGCCCAACCGAACCAGACGAGAACATATGTTGGAACAAGAGGTCCGTGCAGACCGAGTCATTCGGAGACAGCTCATCAGGGAACATGGGAGCAGCACGTGTCTTTGGCTTTCAACTGTTCAAAGAGGATGGACAAGGCAATAACAGAACAGAACGCACCAGAAACTGGAGTTGTGTTATGCCACAAAATGTAGACAACGCATGGGTTATGCCTGACGAATGGTACAATAACCGAAACGTGCGTAGAAACTTGCCGCCTGGCATAGGAACCTAACGGTTCCGAGGCATCGCAGATAGGCAGGACATTTCTTTAGAAAACGTAACGCGTAGATTATCCAGACGCTACGCTAAAGAAAACCAATTACGACTCAAAACCGCGAAATACAAAAGAGACTAAGTATGCGGACTTAGTGACCAAAGCGAAAGCAAGGTCTTAATTAAGAGTAGTTAACAAAGAAAAATCAATTTTTCGTTATTTATGTAAATTTTCAAGCCATCATTAGGTACCACAGCCTACCATTTGTCCCCACACTAACACCAAAACTAACGGACCTTTTCAGTGACCTCAATGTGAAAATAGCCAACAGATTCTCTCTCACTATTCGGAGTGCTTTTACTAAACTGAAAGATAAAATGGACTTACAATCGGAATCCAATATCATATACTCTTTACCGTGTGGATCCTGTGATAAAGTGTATATTGGGCAGACGATGAGAAAACTCAAAGATCGCTTGACTTCACATAAAAGCAACGTTAGACTTTACCCAGACAGAAGCGCACTAGGGTTACATGTTAAGGCCACCAAACATGTGGTTAACTATGATAATGTTGCAATCTTGGACAGAGAAACCAATACCAATAAACGATTATTCCTGGAAATGGCACATATAGCAGCGAATAGTGACAAATGTCTCAACAAACGTTCAGATATCGAAAATTTGAGTGATATCTATGCATACCTTTTAACAATTAAGTGAATAAGACGTGGCTTTGGGTTGTAAATGTGATTATTTAGAACCAACTTTAAACAATCCTTATAAAATAGTTCCACAAACTCAATTTTTTGATGAACATAACCAAGAATTTTCCACAATCAAAACAACCTACCCATCAGACATTTGACGCTGTCAACTTGCTCTGCTTCTTTCCTAAATGCGGTCTCATCAATTATAGATCGATCGTCACCTGTCACCTATGATCCTCAACTAAATGTAAGTTGTATAACACTGTAACTATTGTATAAATAAAATCAAACCTCTCCATCTAGATCCCTGAAGATGACCCCAAAAAGGGTCGAAAGCTAGGATAATTTAAAAGAGTCCACTTAGTCGTTTTATTGCTGCTACCCAACCACTCCCTTACTTCGATTCGTATCAGGACAGCAAATAATAGTTTCCTCTATATATATATATATATATATATATATATATATATATATATATATATATATATATATATATATATATATATATATATATATATATATATAACGAACAGAGCGTTTTGTGACAGTCTAAGAATGTCCAAAGATGATACATAAAGTATCTAGTGCCTTACTGTCAAAAGTAATAATTTCAGTTTTGAACTGAAATGGTGTCGGTTAGAAATTTCTAACACTTTAAAAGACACCTTGGATGCTGCGATATAAATAGATATAAATATCATTCAACCTATATCAGGGCAAAACCAAACTACAGACACGTGTTTCGCTCTTAGTTTGAGCGCGTCAGTGTAGTACAGGCTATGTTTATCAGTTTTGCAATTTGACATCTATAGATATCGTTCAATTTATAGCAGGGATGTCTCTTGATTAGTGACTTGAGAGACATAGCCTGTACTACACTGACGAGCTCAAACTAAGAGCGAAACACGTGTCTGTAGTTTGGTTTTGCCCTGATATAGGTTGAATGATATTTATATCTATTTATATCGCAGCATCCAAGGTGTCTTTTAAAGTGTTAGAAATTTCTAACCGACACCATTTCAGTTCAAAACTGAAATTATTACTTTTGACAGTAAGGCACTAGATACTTTATGTATCATCTTTGGATATATATATATATATATATATATATATATATATATATATATATATATATATATATACAAAAGGGGAAAATTATTGGGCATGTACGCAAAAAGGATCAATAAGGCCACGAGTAGGAATGGTAACCGCAGACATGCATGTTTCTGGCTCATTAGCCGTCATCAGTGCGGCATAACCAAGTAGGGTATTGCACTTGGCTAGCAAAAGTGTTGGGTACTTGGGAGCAAAGGATGTTGAGGAAACATGTGTAAAGAAACATAAAAATACAAAAACAACGAAAGCTCACACAGGAGTCCTATCGCCATTTTGTGCTTTCGGCCAGCTGTGCCAATTGGTTTTCGGCTAGCAACCAGCGTCGCAACGTTGGCGAAACGGACTCATTGTGTTTGAGTCGTTCTAAGCCCAGGATATGAAATAAACAAAGTGCCAAGAAAATGCGTATTAATATAAACAAAAGACGAAAATTATTGGGCATGTACGCAAAAAGGATCAAATGAGTCCGTTTCGCCAACGTTGCGACGCTGGTTGCTAGCCGAAAACCAATTGGCACAGCTGGCCGAAAGCACAAAATGGCGATAGGACTCCTGTGTGAGCTTTCGTTGTTTTTGTATTTTTATGTTTCTTTACACATGTTTCCTCAACATCCTTTGCTCCCAAGTACCCAACACTTTTGCTAGCCAAGTGCAATACCCTACTTGGTTATGCCGCACTGATGACGGCTAATGAGCCAGAAACATGCATGTCTGCGGTTACCATTCCTACTCGTGGCCTTATTGATCCTTTTTGCGTACATGCCCAATAATTTTCCCCTTTTGTTTATATTAATACGCATTTTCTTGGCACTTTGTTTATTATATATATATATATATATATATATATATATATATATATATAAACAAAAGGGGAAAATTATTGGGCATGTACGCAAAAAGGATCAATAAGGCCACGAGTAGGAATGGTAACCGCAGACATGCATGTTTCTGGCTCATTAGCCGTCATCAGTTCGGCATAACCAAGTAGGGTATTGCACTTGGCTAGCAAAAGTGTTGGGTACTTGGGAGCAAAGGATGTTGGGGAAACATGTGTAAAGAAACATAAAAACACAAAAACAACGAAAGCTCACACAGGAGTCCTATCGCCATTTTGTGCTTTCGGCCAGCTGTGCCAATGGGATTTCGGCCAGCAACCAGCGTCGCAACGTTGGCGAAACGGACTCATTGTGTTTGAGTCGTTCTAAGCCCAGGATATGAAATAAACAAAATGCCAAGAAAATGCGTATTAATATAAACAAAAGGGGAAAATTATTGGGCATGTACGCAAAAAGGATCAATAAGGCCACGAGTAGGAATGGTAACCGCAGACATGCATGTTTCTGGCTCATTAGCCGTCATCAGTGCGGCATAACCAAGTAGGGTATTGCACTTGGCTAGCAAAAGTGTTGGGTACTTGGGAGCAAAGGATGTTGGGGAAACATGTGTAAAGAAACATAAAAACACAAAAACAACGAAAGCTCACACAGGAGTCCTATCGCCATTTTGTGCTTTCGGCCAGCTGTGCCAATGGGATTTCGGCCAGCAACCAGCGTCGCAACGTTGGCGAAACGGACTCATTGTGTTTGAGTCGTTCTAAGCCCAGGATATGAAATAAACAAAATGCCAAGAAAATGCGTATTAATATAAACAAAAGGGGAAAATTATTGGGCATGTACGCAAAAAGGATCAATAAGGCCACGAGTAGGAATGGTAACCGCAGACATGCATGTTTCTGGCTCATTAGCCGTCATCAGTGCGGCATAACCAAGTAGGGTATTGCACTTGGCTAGCAAAAGTGTTGGGTACTTGGGAGCAAAGGATGTTGGGGAAACATGTGTAAAGAAACATAAAAACACAAAAACAACGAAAGCTCACACAGGAGTCCTATCGCCATTTTGTGCTTTCGGCCAGCTGTGCCAATGGGATTTCGGCCAGCAACCAGCGTCGCAACGTTGGCGAAACGGACTCATTGTGTTTGAGTCGTTCTAAGCCCAGGATATGAAATAAACAAAATGCCAAGAAAATGCGTATTAATATAAACAAAAGGGGAAAATTATTGGGCATGTACGCAAAAAGGATCAATAAGGCCACGAGTAGGAATGGTAACCGCAGACATGCATGTTTCTGGCTCATTAGCCGTCATCAGTGCGGCATAACCAAGTAGGGTATTGCACTTGGCTAGCAAAAGTGTTGGGTACTTGGGAGCAAAGGATGTTGGGGAAACATGTGTAAAGAAACATAAAAACACAAAAACAACGAAAGCTCACACAGGAGTCCTATCGCCATTTTGTGCTTTCGGCCAGCTGTGCCAATGGGATTTCGGCCAGCAACCAGCGTCGCAACGTTGGCGAAACGGACTCATTGTGTTTGAGTCGTTCTAAGCCCAGGATATGAAATAAACAAAATGCCAAGAAAATGCGTATTAATATAAACAAAAGGGGAAAATTATTGGGCATGTACGCAAAAAGGATCAATAAGGCCACGAGTAGGAATGGTAACCGCAGACATGCATGTTTCTGGCTCATTAGCCGTCATCAGTGCGGCATAACCAAGTAGGGTATTGCACTTGGCTAGCAAAAGTGTTGGGTACTTGGGAGCAAAGGATGTTGGGGAAACATGTGTAAAGAAACATAAAAACACAAAAACAACGAAAGCTCACACAGGAGTCCTATCGCCATTTTGTGCTTTCGGCCAGCTGTGCCAATGGGATTTCGGCCAGCAACCAGCGTCGCAACGTTGGCGAAACGGACTCATTGTGTTTGAGTCGTTCTAAGCCCAGGATATGAAATAAACAAAATGCCAAGAAAATGCGTATTAATATAAACAAAAGGGGAAAATTATTGGGCATGTACGCAAAAAGGATCAATAAGGCCACGAGTAGGAATGGTAACCGCAGACATGCATGTTTCTGGCTCATTAGCCGTCATCAGTGCGGCATAACCAAGTAGGGTATTGCACTTGGCTAGCAAAAGTGTTGGGTACTTGTTGTTGTTTTTGTGTTTTTATGTTTCTTTACACATGTTTCCCCAACATCCTTTGCTCCCAAGTACCCAACACTTTTGCTAGCCAAGTGCAATACCCTACTTGGTTATGCCGCACTGATGACGGCTAATGAGCCAGAAACATGCATGTCTGCGGTTACCATTCCTACTCGTGGCCTTATTGATCCTTTTTGCGTACATGCCCAATAATTTTCCCCTTTTGTTTATATTAATACGCATTTTCTTGGCATTTTGTTTATTTCATATCCTGGGCTTAGAACGACTCAAACACAATGAGTCCGTTTCGCCAACGTTGCGACGCTGGTTGCTGGCCGAAATCCCATTGGCACAGCTGGCCGAAAGCACAAAATGGCGATAGGACTCCTGTGTGAGCTTTCGTTGTTTTTGTGTTTTTATGTTTCTTTACACATGTTTCCCCAACATCCTTTGCTCCCAAGTACCCAACACTTTTGCTAGCCAAGTGCAATACCCTACTTGGTTATGCCGCACTGATGACGGCTAATGAGCCAGAAACATGCATGTCTGCGGTTACCATTCCTACTCGTGGCCTTATTGATCCTTTTTGCGTACATGCCCAATAATTTTCCCCTTTTGTTTATATTAATACGCATTTTCTTGGCATTTTGTTTATTTCATATCCTGGGCTTAGAACGACTCAAACACAATGAGTCCGTTTCGCCAACGTTGCGACGCTGGTTGCTGGCCGAAATCCCATTGGCACAGCTGGCCGAAAGCACAAAATGGCGATAGGACTCCTGTGTGAGCTTTCGTTGTTTTTGTGTTTTTATGTTTCTTTACACATGTTTCCCCAACATCCTTTACTCCCAAGTACCCAACACTTTTGCTAGCCAAGTGCAATACCCTACTTGGTTATGCCGCACTGATGACGGCTAATGAGCCAGAAACATGCATGTCTGCGGTTACCATTCCTACTCGTGGCCTTATTGATCCTTTTTGCGTACATGCCCAATAATTTTCCCCTTTTGTTTATATTAATACGCATTTTCTTGGCATTTTGTTTATTTCATATCCTGGGCTTAGAACGACTCAAACACAATGAGTCCGTTTCGCCAACGTTGCGACGCTGGTTGCTGGCCGAAATCCCATTGGCACAGCTGGCCGAAAGCACAAAATGGCGATAGGACTCCTGTGTGAGCTTTCGTTGTTTTTGTGTTTTTATGTTTCTTTACACATGTTTCCCCAACATCCTTTGCTCCCAAGTACCCAACACTTTTGCTAGCCAAGTGCAATACCCTACTTGGTTATGCCGCACTGATGACGGCTAATGAGCCAGAAACATGCATGTCTGCGGTTACCATTCCTACTCGTGGCCTTATTGATCCTTTTTGCGTACATGCCCAATAATTTTCCCCTTTTGTTTATATTAATACGCATTTTCTTGGCATTTTGTTTATTTCATATCCTGGGCTTAGAACGACTCAAACACAATGAGTCCGTTTCGCCAACGTTGCGACGCTGGTTGCTGGCCGAAATCCCATTGGCACAGCTGGCCGAAAGCACAAAATGGCGATAGGACTCCTGTGTGAGCTTTCGTTGTTTTTGTGTTTTTATGTTTCTTTACACATGTTTCCCCAACATCCTTTGCTCCCAAGTACCCAACACTTTTGCTAGCCAAGTGCAATACCCTACTTGGTTATGCCGCACTGATGACGGCTAATGAGCCAGAAACATGCATGTCTGCGGTTACCATTCCTACTCGTGGCCTTATTGATCCTTTTTGCGTACATGCCCAATAATTTTCCCCTTTTGTTTATATTAATACGCATTTTCTTGGCATTTTGTTTATATATATATATATATATATATATATATTATAACATATGATAACTCTTGTTCTATTATTATTATAATATTATTATAGTATTCCATAAGTTACCATGTTATAAAGTACTTCTTACCTTGAAATTTTTTTTTTATTTTAATATAGATGTGAAGAAGGTAAGATTCAAATTAATTTCTTTTATTTTAACGATTATTACTTTAACATATGCTCCTATCTATTCTCTTTCTTAGGGTCAGAGTTCAAAAATCTCAAATAATAAATGGATTCAAATTTAACTAATATTGAAAATCTCAACAAAACGATTATAAAATTCAACAATCATATACCAAATGATGTTTTCAGAACAGTGATTCTATTTTGACCTTAACCTTACTTTTCTTATTGTGTTGTGCGCTTTACACATTACTTTCAAAAAAATTAAATATAGTTAAATCAAATGTTATGAAAAGTTCTGAATTTTGTAAACAATAAATCAAATTAAACTTATCTAAGAATGAAAAATAACTTATTTAAACAGTGAAACAGTGTACAAGTGAAATTAAATGTTCATCAAATACATAAAAATCAAACACAGGAATGTTCTTTATTTAAAAAAAAAATTGGAAATTAATACCGTGTTCTGAAGCTTTTGTATTCTCTCTGGACAACTACAGCACAGGCTATCCTTTCCAATTGGAATCCACCATTTCCCAGGACATCAATGATATACAGACACTTTATAGATTTAGACGAATAAAATTGCTTCTCATCAGGAAATAATCTGCTCTTGCATCAAATGGTGAGTAAACTAATACTCTCTTTCTTATTAGAAACTAGTTTTACTTTAGTTAAATTAACTCAGGAAGCATTTATATAAATGAACTGCTCAGCATACCATTTCTAACATTCATTTCTCCATATATATGAACTTTAAGTCTTACCAGCTGCTTTCAGGAGTTGTCTTGCGGTTTTGTTAACACTTTTGACTACTTTTATACTTTCTTTTATAAGTATTTAAAAAAAAAATCGAAATTTTAACGGAGCAAAATTTATTACATGTTATCCCTTCAAAAGGTCGAAAACAAGAGAGAGATTCAGAAATCAACAATTTAACAACTGAATCTCCAAACAAACTTACACTATACATTATTATGCTCTATTCGCCTACTAAATTATTGATCAAATAAAATTACTAAAAATCTAATACTTAATTCCTTATTTACATTTAATAGAATAGCCATTCTTTTAAAATTTGCTAAACTTTTGATGAGTTGTTAATTTTATAATATCTTTCTCCTATTAATTATTTGTCAAATCAAATTACTAAAAATCTAATACTTAATTTATTATTTACATTTAATACAATAATCATTCTTTTAAAATTTGCTATACTTTTAATGAATTGTTAACTTTATAATATCTTATCTACAATATAATCTAATATCTTTCTATTTTCAGAACTTTTCATTTGGAAATTAAACTAATAACAAATCACAATATGGCTTGAAAACAAACATTGTCTATTTTGAAAGTAAGTACAATTTTTTAATTTCCTTCTATGATTTCTAATAATTTATACTAAAATTTATGTAAAGTTTTACATTTATGTTTTAACATTTAATTTTCTTATTTCATTTTATCTTAATTTATTTAAAATCGGTTTTAATTACCAATGTTTCGTAAAATTTATAAACTTTTTCAATATTTACTCTTTCTATCTACTTAATACATAATCATTAAAATTTTATACAGGGTGTCCCAGAATTAACTACGGAAACTTCGTATACGTATTCCTTGATGACAAATAAGTAGGGTCTTTCCTATAAAAAAAATTTTTTTAGAGACTCCTGTCAGAGTTATAACCCTTTAAAGAGGGGTGGTAAAATACTGTTTTAATTTAATATCTTCTGATTGGTCCAAGATAAAAAATTAAAAATTTGGGTGAACATCATTTTTATAAAGACGCATTTCTCCTGCCACTTTTCACCTGCCCTACCCCATTCTAAGGGTGCAAATCAAGGAACCCCTCTTAATATTTTTTTTGTAACTTTCTTAGCAATTAATATTTGCAATAACAAAAAATTATTTTAGGAAGTTTTGATTATTTAGAAACTTTTTTGTTCCTTGTCGTTTTTTGCGAAATCGTTTCGGTTTGGAGTAAAAAAATAAAATGTAGGACCATGTCAATTGAGTATTGTGTATTGCGATCAAGTAGCGCACATTTTACCATTTAAAGAGTTAAAGGGTTATAACTCTGACAGGAGTCTCTAAAAAAATTTTTTTTATAGGAAAGACCCTACTTATTTGTCATCAAGGAATACGTATACGAAGTTTCCGTAGTTAATTCTGGGACACCCTGTATATTTTAGATTAAATTATATTAAATCTTTGAAATAAATATCTCTTAGATGTACTTGTGTATATTTTGATTTCTTATTTTGTTTTATTTTTCTTTTTTTAGGTATTGTAAAGAAGACGATAATGAATTATACCAAATTTACTACATTTGCACTCTGCCTTGGAATGAGAATATATTTTCCTTTTCTCTATTTTTATTAATTTTCTTTATATGTACTTATTTCATATAGCATAGTAACTTATATCATCTCAAATCCCCCAATTAAAATTTTTGAATCAATCATATTTTAATATTTGATTAAAAATTATAATTTCTATTCCCAATTTAATAATTTTATAACTGTTAAGTAACTTTGTTTTATACTTTTTATCTTTCTATGTCCTATTATATTTTAATAAATTTTATACAAACTTTTTTGTTCTATATTTCATATTATAATCTGTTTATATATTATGTACTTGCTTGTAAATAATTATTCATGTACAATGAACACAAAAAACATTAATTTATCTCACATCATCTCCTGAAAATATCTTTTATGAAAAACATTCAGATTGTTTATTCATACCGATTTTAATCCTAATGATATAAAATTTAACTGAATTGACTTAATGTTTATTCTATAAAGACCACCCTAACTAAAAAAAAAACTATATACACCTAAAATTACTATTTACAACATAACATTTATTTACAAGATTATTTTAAATATCATCTACCTAACATTTTTAATAAATTTTTCATTTCTATTTTTTTTATATCACATTCATTCCCCTTTCTTTAACATTTATTCAAATATAATTCATTTTTCAACTTTTAAACTTGTTTCCCCTTATTTAATAGATTTTCCTATACATCTAATTTTCTGATACACCTAAATATCTTGCCTCTTTCCTGATATTTCCAAATATACCTAATACTACCTCTAAATTTACATTTCTTCCCCCTTTCTTGATAATTCCCTTCATACGTATAACCTATTATAAATTTAGTTTTCTTCCCCCTTTCTTTATATTTCCAAATGTACAATTTTTCCCAGAATGCTACTTGCTTTGCTTTATATCCATCTACAAATTTCTTAATAGTCTTCTCCCTTTCTTCATCTATTTGATTTGTGTCTTCCTCGGTACTCTTCAAATCCTCTTGTTTTATATCATTAATTTCTCTTCTAAATATCTTAGTATTTTCTTTTATTTCCTCCAATCTTTTATTTGTTTGATCCATTTTATCATTATTCTCTTGAAATTTTCCTTCTAATTCCATATTTATATGTTCCCTCATATCTTCGTTTATTTCTTCAAATCTTTCTTTAGTCTGATTCAATTTTTTATTCTTCTCTTCAAATTTCTCTTCAATTGTTTCATTCATATTCATAATATTTTTATCCATGGTCATTATACTACTTTTATTCATTTCGTCAAACTTCTTATCCAAGTCTTTCATAATATCCTCTTTCTTTTTATCCAGTTTTTCATTATTTTCTTTAAAATTTTTACTATCTTCTTCCATCTCCTTACTTAATTTTAACCCAGTTAATTCCTGGTTCTTACTGCAGACTCCTTTTTGTTTTTCTACTTCTCCCTCTAGTCTTTCAAATTCTTTTCCTAAATTAATTTTTAAATTGTCCATTACCTCTTCATTAATTTGCTCTTGCAATCGTATTTGTCCTATTTCTTTTTTCATAATTTCAGTTTGTTTGTTGACTTCTTGCTCAATTTCTTCAGGTAAATTTTCTTTAATTGATTTTCTTACTTCTGTTACTCTAATTTCCAGAACTTTTTCAATTTCCCCCCTAATTTCAATCACTGTATCCTGGATTTCAGTTCTCAATTTTTTGTTTTGCTGTTCGATTTTCGTGTCACATTCCTTTTTAATACTTTTAACTTCTTCTCTTATCTTTAAATTGTCTTCTTTTATGCTATTAATTTCACTTCTAAAAAAATTAGTTATATCTTCTTTTTGCTGATCTAATTTATTCTTCATTTCTTCTTTTATATCTTTTTTAATATCTTCCCTCATCTTCACATTATCTTCTTTTTGTTGATCAAATTTCTTATCCATATTTTTGGTTATATCTTCATTCATATTCTTGATTAGACTTTGTATCATCCTGAACATATCAGCTGAGCTCTCTTCTCTTGGTTGTGCTTGTAACATCTGTTTTTCTTGTTCATTTTCACCAGTAGTTGCTTCTGTCTCTATTTCAACCATAGTTCGATCCTGTTCTCCCCCTATCTCTACCAAATTGTCTCCTTCTTCTGTCTCTGCTTCTTCCTGTGTCTGTCCTGTTTGAATCAGCTCTTCCACTCGATAATCTCCTGCTCCTAATACTCTCTCTTCATATACTTGTACTGCCACACTCTCAACCTCAATCTCTCCTCCATCACTACTCTCACTATCCTCTCCTACTACCTTACCATCTCTCAATCTCATTTTTCTATCCATACTTACAATTTAAATTCCCAGATAAATACAAATAATGTGCAAATTTTTATATAAATACCTTTATACCACTAAATATTTTACAAGCAAATACCTGTTTATTATTATTAGTTATGAATAATCCAGAATTACACAAACAAATAAAAATAAAAAATATTACCAAACCAAGTATTCTAGAGTTTTGTTTTGATATGCGATAATTTCTCAAATATTGATTATTTAAAGCGAAATAATGAAAAAAAATTTTTTTTAATAAAATTCTCAAGTCTTTATTATTTGAATAGGCTCCAGTTTTGATTATTTAGAGCCCCACGTTGGGCGCCAAAATTTATAACATATGATAACTCTTGTTCTATTATTATTATAATATTATTATAGTATTCTATAAGTTACCATGTTATAAAGTACTTCTTACCTTGAAATTTTTTTTTTATTTTAATATAGATGTGAAGAAGGTAAGATTCAAATTAATTTCTTTTATTTTAACGATTATTACTTTAACATATGCTCCTATCTATTCTCTTTCTTAGGGTCAGAGTTCAAAAATCTCAAATAATAAATGGATTCAAATTTAACTAATATTGAAAATCTCAACAAAACGATTATAAAATTCAACAATCATATACCAAATGATGTTTTCAGAACAGTGATTCTATTTTGACCTTAACCTTACTTTTTCTTATTGTGTTGTGCGCTTTACACATTACTTTCAAAAAAACTAAATATAGTTAAATCAAATGTTATGAAAAGTTCTGAATTTTGTAAACAATAAATCAAATTAAACTTATCTAAGAATGAAAAATAACTTATTTAAACAGTGAAACAGTGTACAAGTGAAATTAAATGTTCATCAAATACAGGAATGTTCTTTATTTAAAAAAAAAATTGGAAATTGATACCGTGTTCTGAAGCTTTTGTATTCTCTCTGGACAACTACAGCACAGGCTATCCTTTCCAATTGGAATCCACCATTTCCCAGGACATCAATGATATACAGACACTTTATAGATTTAGACGAATAAAATTGCTTCTCATCAGGAAATAATCTGCTCTTGCATCAAATGGTGAGTAAACTAATACTCTCTTTCTTATTAGAAACTAGTTTTACTTTAGTTAAATTAACTCAGGAAGCATTTATATAAATGAACTGCTCAGCATACCATTTCTAACATTCATTTCTCCATATATATGAACTTTAAGTCTTACCAGCTGCTATCAGGAGTTGTCTTGCGGTTTTGTTAACACTTTTGACTACTTTTATACTTTCTTTTATAAGTATTTAAAAAAAAATCGAAATTTTAACGGAGCAAAATTTATTACATGTTATCCCTTCAAAAGGTCGAAAACAAGAGAGAGATTCAGAAATCAACAATTTAACAACTGAATCTCCAAACAAACTTACACTATACATTATTATGCTCTATTCGCCTACTAAATTATTGATCAAATAAAATTACTAAAAATCTAATACTTAATTCATTATTTACATTTAATACAATAATCATTCTTTTAAAATTTGCTATACTTTTAATGAATTGTTAACTTTATAATATCTTATCTACAATATAATCTAATATCTTTCTATTTTCAGAACTTTTCATTTGGAAATTAAACTAATAACAAATCACAATATGGCTTGAAAACAAACATTGTCTATTTTGAAAGTAAGTACAATTTTTTAATTTCCTTCTATGATTTCTAATAATTTATACTAAAATTTATGTAAAGTTTTACATTTATGTTTTAACATTTAATTTTCTTATTTCATTTTATCTTAATTTATTTAAAATCGGTTTTAATTACCAATGTTTCGTAAAATTTATAAACTTTTTCAATATTTACTCTTTCTATCTACTTAATACATGATCATTAGAATTTTATATATTTTAGATTAAATTATATTAAATCTTTGAAATAAATATCTCTTAGATGTACTTGTGTATATTTTAATTTCTTATTTTGTTTTATTTTTCTTTTTTTAGGTATTGTAAAGAAGACGATAATGAATTATACCAAATTTACTACATTTGCACTCTGCCTTGGAATGAGAATATATTTTTTGTTTTTATTAATTTTCTTTATATGTACTTATTTGATATAGCATAGTAACTTATATCATCTCAAAAAGTATATATATATATATATATATATATATATATATATATATATATATATATACATTTTAAACAAATACACAGAAAATTATAACCGTACTAGATAATTTATAATCATATACCAGACTATCAAATATAAAATGTCAAATTTCAAACTATCAGATCAAAGGCATAAAAGGATATCTAATTAAAAAGGTATTATATATTTTATAATTTTTTTGTGATATTATGTTTTTATTATTGTTATGTAAAAGATCTATGTGTACCATATATTTTAGTCTTGAAAAAGACGAAAACTCTACTAAGATCATTCTGATTAAATAGTTATCTTCGGTTAATAATGGTATTGTGCTATTCTACATTTCCATTTCTTGAAATAAAATAATTTGCTAAAGTTTCTCGATTTTGGTACAAACATCTTTTGGATACGTTTGCTTGCACCAAGTCTGCCAACAGAACGAAAAGTTACTTGTTGTTTTCTCCAGTTTCCATTTTCCTCATCATTGGATTCGACATAACCTGGAAGGCAGTACATATTGTTATCTTCCGTAGAAAATTCGGATTGACAATAATTGTGCAGTACAACAATAGCTTTCACAATATTATCAACGTTTTCTACTTTGGCATTTATCGTAGTTTTTAAAATTCTTCACATTACCACCATAATGCTAATGTATTTTTATTACTTGTCGAGCTCGCGACGGCCTATAATTGAAGATTCGTTTTGTCTGAGAGAGTTGTTTTCCCGGAAATGGCCTCATGATGTATTCTCTCAATGGGAACGCCTCATCAGCAACAAAAAAAAATATGGCAACTTATCATTATCAGAGTGTGGTAAATTACTTGGTGATTAGCCCAGGATGTAGGGGAAATAGTAGTCTTTAATTCAGGAATTTTTGTAACCTGGCCTACATTATAAAGGGAAACATGAAGAACAATCCCCCAGTTCATTCAACAGGAAATGTTTGGTTTTTATTTATTTATGACCATTCATAGGTGAAAAATCCGTATTTTTTGTGTTTTTTAATTTTTTACCTAAAGTAAGTATTGTTATAAGGATCTTTTGTATAAACTATAAAAGTATATTAAAGGATCTTTAGTTTGAGCCGTAATGCGTTTAATTAAATCTAATTGTTATTGCAAAAATAAATAATAAAGGTTAAAAATAAAAAACTTAATATTTATTGTAAAATTGCTTTTTTGTTTATTTTAGAGGTATAACGTTTAAGCCTACTTAATTCCAAATCGAATAAAATATTGGGGCCCAGATCGGTTATTTTGTTGCTTAGATACATGAATTTGTTTATCCCGCAACCTCCAACTTTCAGTGCCTATAGGATTGCGGAAAAATGTGGTAGAGGGTTAATTTTAGTCTTATTTTCTTCCTTAAGCCTTTAACTTTCATATTGTGTTGGAAAGTTATAAAAAAATTATTTTTAATCCGTTAAAAACAGTTAATTATGAAGATGTAAAATTGCAGTTATAAACAATTAGAGCTGCAGCGCCCCCCACTTATCCTACAATTTTTTAATTTGCAAATTATTGTAGCTGACATCAAGACGAAGATTTAAACAAAAAAAAAAGTTTTTTTAAGACCAATGGGACCGAGTTAGCATAATTTTTTCAAAAAATTACAGTGAATTTATTTATAACAATTAAGAAATTAATCTGGCGGTTTTTGTTAATCAAAGACCTATAGTTTTAATCAATTATAGTAATTTACAATTAAAAGCGTTTTTTGTAATAAAAAATGACAAATAAAGTTGACCTCTTTTCAAGTGACGGCACAGATATAGTGGCGGGATTTCTTTGCGCGATGCAAAGAAAACTAAATTCGCAACTTCGAATTGGAGACGCCTTCCTAGATACAGGAGCTCAAACCAGTGTCGCCAGTCACCAGCTCGCCAACCTCCTTCGACGAGTCAAGACGCCCAGCAGTATCCATCAGGTACAAGTCTCGCTGGCCGATGGGAACATACAACAGTATGACATCGAACTTTTCCATACAGAGGTGTTGCTGGAAGGAAAGAGGCAAGCCGCCACATTCATCTCCTTCCCCCACGCAAAGCATAATGCCACGTTAATAGGGATCGATCTATTAAGGACACTGCGAGTCGCCATAGACCCTGCCCAGAATACATGGTACTTCAACGAAAGGCCTGACATCAGATACCCATTTCAACAGAAGTCAAGACCAACACCAGACATGGGCATCAAACTTCAAGAACTTCACCTAAACCACCAACCAGGATCGCAGACGCCGTGCCGGGATGAAAGAGGTACTCTCCTTGAAGACAGCCTCCCAAACAAACCCCAAGTGTATGGCCTCTACCAAGACGAAATGGACTGGGATGAGGTACCACAGGAAATGCGCGACTATTACCGGCTCCCGGGAAGCATATCTCCACTCTCGGTTGAGGAAGAAACCCACTGCGGGCTCCCCTTGCCCGTCACCACACCTCCTCTGAGGACTGGGGATACCACAGACAAAATGACCTGGACCTTGACACCCGTGGAATGCCCTGACACACCAAAGAGGCGTCTACAGAGACAGCTATGAAGACAGGCACAAATAGATATAGCAACTTTTGACCTGAGCCCCAGTGGACCATGCTTATTTCCGCATTCTCCCAGAAGAAGAATTATCCATCAGGGATCCTTGGACATCAAACTACGACCGGGGGAAGCTAACCACTTGTCTCCAGAGCAAAAGGATAGGCTTAACCAACTATTGGAACGGCACCAAGGCCTATTTAACCCCACTGGCCCCCCCGTCAAGCACGTGGAGCACCGGATCGAGACAGGGAACCACGCTCCGATAGCAGTTCCTCCATATCGCCTCACCCCAGCCAAAAAAGAAGTACTAGACACCGAAGTCCAAAGTATGATAAACCAAGGGATAGTGGAAGAATGCGAATCACCGTGGGCCGCGCCTGTAGTGATGGTCCCGAAAGCAGGAGGCACGCGAGTTTGCATCGATTACCGGCGCCTTAACGCCATCACCACCTCTGACGTGTATCCCTTACCAAGGATCGATAACTTGCTGCAGGGAACCCCAAAAGCATTATTTATGACAACGATGGACCTACGCTCTGGATATTGGCAGATCCAAGTAGCTCCAGAACACCGAGACAAAACGGCCTTCGTAACTCCATTTGGGACATATCGCTTCAACCGAATGCCTTTCGGCCTTAAAAATGCCCCAGCCACGTTCCAGAGACTCATCGACAAGGTCAAGAGGAAGTTGGACCACATCCTAGTTCTGGCATACTTGGACGACCTCCTGATCCTCTCGCCTACCTGGAACAAACATCTGGAAGATCTAGATGCTGTGTTTGCCGAACTGCAGGTTTGTAAACTCCGAGTCAATCGGGACAAATGCCAGTTTATGACCTACAATCCGACGACCTGTACCCTCAATGAAGTAACGATAGACCTCTCCGCGGAGACACCAAATACGACACGAGAACAACCACTTCAAGATCCTGAAGTAAATAAGATCATGAAGGCATTTGAAAGCCCAAGCTGCCCCGAAATCATCCAATGGGCCGCCAGAGGATATCTAGTGTCTCAAGGAGTGCTATATCGGTACAACCCAGATTCGGACTCAGACGAAGCCCAATTGGTGATCCCAACGCACCAGGTCACTGAAGTACTTAAAGCCAACCACGACAACCCTACTGCCGGACACTACGGAGTTGAAAGAACGTGGGCCAAGATAGCCACCAAGTACTACTGGCCAAAGATGCGGAAAGATATCACCAATTATGTGAAGAATTGCCCAGAATGCCAACGATATAAACCGAGTAACTGGAAACCTGCGGGCCTACTACAGACCCCAACCATGCAGCAACGGTTTGAGGTATTAGCCATCGACCTCATGGGACCTCTTTCACCTAGTGCCACCCAACACAAATGGATTCTGATAATAGAGGACACGGCCAGCCGATGGACCGAGCTGTTCCCTCTGATCGAAGCCACAGCACAAGCTTGCGCAGAAGTCCTGGTGGACGAAGTAATCCTTAAATACGGGACCCCCAGAAGGATAATCAGTGACAATGGAACACAATTCATTAGCAGTGTCATGTAACAAGTCACGTTTTGTTTGGGAATTAAACAGAACCTTACCCCATTTTACCACCCAGCCGCTAATCCACAAGATCAGAAAAAGAAATCGGCAGACCAAACTCGAAGGCCCGGACCTCAATACTCCCCAGGCGACCTAGTCTGGGTGACCAGTCACAACCTAAGTAACAAAGCCAATAAGTTCTCCTCAAAACTAGCCCCACGTAGGGACGGACCTTACAGGGTGACGCAGACCATAAGCCCAACCAGCTACGAAATAGGCAGTGAGGAGAACCCCTCACAAATCATAGGGACCTACCACGCTTCAGCCCTAACCCCTTGCAACCTAAACCCAGAAGACGTCACCGGACAGATAATTCCAAAGAGAAAACGAGGACGCCCCAAGAAAATAACTGGATGACGCATCGGGACGAATTCGACATCCAGAGGGGGAGTATGTAGCGTCACTAATATAGAAATTAGTACAAAACCGCCCCGCTAATACCCTCTGTGCGTCGCCACCAGTACGCGACGCACCGAAGTAGTACCTTCCCTAGCCACCGAGGAGGCCTAGAGGGCGCTCAACCCCGAGCGCACGCAACAGCAACTCAACAACCAACCCCGCCACTTCGAAACCACATAAAAGGACGAAACGGCCCTGCAACAAGCAGTTCTGACCATGATACTAAGAAAGAGAAGATATGATCTAGCGCATGCTCGTTCATAATCGGCTACGTCATCATGTGACGATTTCAGCCATGACACTTCGTTAACTTGCTTGTACAGCTTGTTGTTGTGGAAGAAATTGTTTTAAAGCGGTTAGTTTTTCCTGTTTTCGATCAATATTTCGGTTGTTTAAGATTGACTAATTAGTGTTGAATTTATTATGAGGTGCTCAGTGTATGGATGTTCCAAAAACAATCAGTGTAAAGATTTTCAAAACCACCCAGTTAGTTTTTTCAGTTTCCCTTCAGATAAACGTGTTGCATCCATATGGAAGAATTTGTGCTGCAGAAAAGACAAATTCAATATTAAATACGCAAGAATTTGTTCAAATCATTTTCAAAAACAAGATTATGTTCGAAATCTCAGACATGAATTGTTGAATTATGAACCTCTTCATGGCAAGAAACTAAAGCCCGATGCTGTGCCAAGTTTGAATTTACCTAACTCGAACTCCTCAGCAACTGACAACGTCAACACTGTTTCGGAACGTAATCTTAGAAAATTGAAAAAAGATAGAACCGAAGAAGTACAGAACATTTTATCTGAACAGTAAGTTATTTATTCCATGTCTTTCTAGTGGTGGATAATTTCCTTTTTAACTTTAACTTTAGTTTAATTGATGAAATTCCTGAGCATGGGGTGAACAGTGGATGTATAACAAATGTAGATAGCCCTAATGTTAATACTAATACAGTTGATGCTTGGTTTGTTTTGGAACATGCATTAATTAATTCTGAATTTTGTTTACAATTTACTTACTTTCAGTGTTAGCACAGATTTGAACATGGTAGATATCAAAGAAAAGGATCAGCACATTTTAAAATTGGAACAACAAGTTGCATCTCTGCAAGAAGAGAGCAATTTATTAAAATCATTGTTCAGCTCGAGACAAATCAGGAAATTGTCTAAAAAAAAGGTTAATTGGACACTCGAAGATATTTCAAAGTCGATTGTTTTATATTCAGCTGGTCCGAGAGCATATCGTATGTTGCTTAAGAAAGGATACCCTTTTCCTGCAGTGTCGACATTGAGATCGTGGTTGAAAAACATAAATCTTTCACCGGGAATTTTGAAACCAGTATTGAACATTGTGAAACGTATTGAAATGCCTGCAGTGGAAAGAATAAGTGTTATATCATTTGATGAAGTCAAGGTTCGACAGGTTTATGAATATGATAAAGCATCTGATAGCACGATGAAAGCTTCACGATATGCACAAGTAATTATGTTGAGAGGTTTAGTTGGAAACTGGAAACAACCTATTTTCTATGATTTCGATTGTAACATGACTAAAGACATTTTGATGGACGTCATTCAGTTTGTTGAGACTTCTGGTGAGTTTTAATATTTTATCTTAATTTGAAATGCATATTTTGGCCATTTTTCAGGATTCAATGTGGTTGCAGTAGTCAGCGATTTAGGAGGTTCTAATAGAGGACTCTTTCAGCAGTTGAACGTGGATTTTAAAAAATCATGGTTTATAAATCCTGCAAATACTGAAAAAATCTTCGTTTTTGCCGATGTACCACATTTAATTAAATTATTAAGGAACCATTTTATAGACGATGGCTTTACAGTCAATGACAAAAAAATTGATAAATCTATAATAGAAAAATTACTTGAATTAACTGATGTTTCTGATCTGAAAATAACAAATAAAATATCTCGTGAAAATATTGATGTAAAAGGTCCTGGAAGACAAAAAGTAAAGTTAGCAACCAAATTATTCTCGCATACCATTTCTTGTGCTATTAGCCGATGTGGAACATTGGGCAAGATGAACAATTCTGAATGGTCTGAATGCTCGAATTTTTTTAAGCAAGTAAGATTTTCAGTTTTTCCAGGGGAAAAATAAAATACATATTGCTTTTAGGTTAATGATTGGTTCGATGTTTTCAATTCTAAGGTACCAAAAATTGATAGTCGAACTAGAATGCAAGCTTTTGGTCTGGCCATTTCACAGCAAGAAGAAATTATTGACTCTTTTTCATCAACTATTTCAAAAATGAAAGTTGGTAACAAGTCAATGTTGCCCTTTCAGAAAGGTATAGAATTTTCTGAGAAAATACTGAATTTTTTGTTTATAAATTTTTTTAAAGGGATTCTGATGTCAAACAATTCTTTGAAGATGCTCTTTCATGACTTGAAAAGACGATTCGACTTGAAATATATTTTAACATACCGGCTAAACCAGGATGTGCTTGAAACTTTTTTTGGAGCAATAAGAGCAAAAGGGGGACTTTTTGACCATCCCAGTCCTTTGGAGTTCAAATATCGGCTTTATATCGGAGTTATATCCTGGGCCGTAATGACCATTCGTTGACGTCCTTTGCAAATGTTGAAGAAGATGGCACTCCAAATTTAGCTGTTTCTGAAGAGGATCTTTCAAAGAAATTATTCTCGAAGTTAACAGCGGATGTATTATCTTCGCAACCTAACCAACAGCAATTGAAGGAACTGAATGAAGTAATTTTGGAGGAAAACGAATTAGAAGAATTGGCTTCTGATGGACTGGAGCATTTAGCTGGTTTTATTGGTTTCAAATTGCAAGAACCAGCCTGTTTTACTACAGAGGTCAATTATTTCTCTTGGACTGATCACTTAAGTGAAGGTGGATTTAAGAAACTATCACCAAAGTTCATGTCAGAAATTGAAGAATTAGAAAATATTTTTAAGTCAGTAAATGGTGACAGTATATTAATTTCATCAAACTATTTGAAAAATTTAGTCGACTTGAGTTCTTCAGTTAATTGTTCAAAATCCTGTAAAACTCTGTTTTTTAGGTCAAGAATGTTTTTCAGGATGAGACAACTGAATAAAGATTTGACAGAAAAACTCCAGTCGAGAAAAAGAAAATATAATAAAATTCTGAATTGAACATTTTCCAGAAACTATTTTCACTTTGAAACACTGTAATTTATGTTTTGTACATTTGTTCTATTCCTTTACCAAATTTTGATAAGTTACATTTAATGATATAGTTCATCTTTCAATAACATTGTATTTAAGATTCCCTCTGTTTCAATGTGAGTATCATTTCTTTCATAATTATAAATTTTATTCTTTTCCTTTTCTACGACCACTACGTAAATCATCCATAATATACTAGGATTTAATTCAGTAAATGTCGTTTTACATCCATATTTTCATTACGTTATTTTTTTTGTTTAT
Organism: Altica lythri; assembly: GCA_964028335.1. Classification (NCBI taxonomy): domain Eukaryota; kingdom Metazoa; phylum Arthropoda; class Insecta; order Coleoptera; family Chrysomelidae; genus Altica; species Altica lythri. The sequence continues at coordinate 23,334,528 of OZ034806.1, read as the reverse complement.
TACGCAATAGTTTTTTTGTATCTTACTCTACAGTTTTTGTTACTATGGTTAAGTCGAATTTAATTCCAAAATGTGATTGATATGGTTGTCATTCGAGATGTCATTGTTTTATCACATTTTATTTACCTATATTTCTTCAGATAATTATGGTCGTAGAAAAGTATAGTGCATTACTTGGGACGCAAGGCAATTACTGTAATTGCTTTCTTACAACCCGCGTTACGTAATATACTATCGATCTTCATTTAGTTCACTATTTGTTTTATTTATAATTATCAAGCTCTATATAAGTATGTAAAAATCATTAATAAATCAAGTACCTACCAATCTACTTTCATTTACCCTCAGTTTCCGCACAACATCGGGTAACCAGCAAGTGAGGCCGCTTTTAATTTAATTTTAAAAGATTTAATTAAATTGAATTTTACTTAATTCTAAAGATTTTGAAGGAGAATTTGAAATTTTATTGAAAAAAATTAAAGAATTCAATTAAAAACGTATATTATCTTCAATTTTCTCTATTGTGATTTGAATTTACAAGCAGATTTCGAATAAATTCGTCACATGATGACGTCATGCGCGCGTCTCTACCAATTCGAGTATTTGATGTGTCATATCTTTATTTTTTAGTATCATGAGTTCTGACCGTCCTCTTGACTCGACTAGCAGCCTTCCCCTGGGGAGCACTAGTATCTTTCAAGACCCTTCGGACTAGCTCAGCAAAGCGCTTGCCGCTCCGGCACGCTCACCGCGCCACCCCAAGCTCGTGGCTCAATTCGAACTAAATACAGTGTGTGTGTGTGTGCAGTGACAACTCTTTCCGTGACTTAATTGTGTTTTCGACTGAAGACTTATCGTTATTCCGAGCTTTCGAACTCCCTTAGTATTAAGATCTTGTTTGTAACTTTGTAGAGAGTAGTGAAATAAAAGTAATTAAATTTCCTTACGCGTTTCACTAGCGAACCTCCACAAGTATTTAATTTTTTATTTTTAGATGGATTTAACTAAAATAAGTTCGTTGTCTTGCAGAAAAAAATAACGAGAAAACTATTATTAAACTAGGAGAACTTCCAGTGGATGTTTCGCAAAAATTACTGAACGCTAAACTGGTAAAGAGCAAATTTGGGGGGAAACAATTTTGGTTGAGCTAGAAAACGGGCTCTGCTTTTTGCCCAAGAGAACCATTGAAACACTGAAGCCTCACTTGACAGAATTGTCTGGCGGACATTATTGTATCAAATATAAAGGGAAAAAACAAATTGGTCAAGCTAATCCTACCGATACATTTGAAATAGTTAAGGAATAATTTTTTGTAAGTTTGTAAGTTTATTATAAATAACATTATTGATAGGTCTAATGCTATTGTGAAAGAGTTGTCTAAAGGATATAAAGCGTTAATCAATAGTTTTTCGCATAGGGAAGCAAATAAATTAATCAAACAAATTAAACGGCATGTTATCAGTTTTCATAAAGATATTCGTAGGGGGAATTTAGATATTGGAACACTTAGAAATTTACAAACAAATTTGGGGCATTTAAAAACGTTTAAAGAAGCAATTATTAATTTGTCTAAACAGGGATCAGGACTAACTGAAAAACAGGAGTAAAATGGGTCGATCTAGAATCTGTTTTTCATTCAAGGATTAGGACTGCTGTTGTCGTTAATTTAAAACATAAAGACCTCAATAGTTTTTTTGGTGATGCGTTCAAACCGATTAAGAGTAGAATAGCTAACATTTTTAAAAAATTTAACATGATTAAAGTAAATGCAACATTTTGTGCGGAATTTATTAAGAAATCTAAGGAACTCGATGATATTTTAGAGTTCAAATATTTCAACACTAAAAACGTGGTAATAGATGCAGGTACGGATCTTGCATTGTGGTTCAACGAAAATATTGTTGATAAAGTAATGAGCAAATTATCGGAATTTCAACTTAAAGATTCTGGATGGGCTTTGGACAAAATTATTTCATTGGAAATAAACATCAGTAAATATGAGATAGATAACGGTGCTACATCATACATTAGGCTACCTGATCCTATACAAAAAAAGCACGCATGCATTAATATTAAAAATTTAGATAAAGCATGCTTTTACTGGTCGGTAACAGCATCATTGTATCCTACTGCAAATAGATCGTGTATCGTCGTATCCTCATTATACAACTGTATTGAAAACCGAAGGATTAGACATGCCAATGCCACTAAACAATATTTCTAAATTTGAAAAATTAAATCAAATTTCCATTAATGTTTACGCATTAGAATTAAATAAACATGTAAATTTATTGCTTATTTAGGACAAATACTTTCCAAAATTAAACGATTATGAAGCTCCATCAATGGATACGGAAAATGAAGTAATTAAATATCACTATTGTTTAATCAAAGATTTATCTCGCTTAATATCAAGTCAAGTTAGTAAACATGAACATAACAATTATATTTGTGATCGATGTTTAAATTATTTCCATAGTCAAGAAAAATTAAAAAACCATGATGAATACTGCAAAGATCTGAACAATTGCAAAATATCGTACCCACCATTTGATCATGTAGAGTTTAAAAACCACGTATACAAGCAGACGACACCTTTTGTCATTTATGCGGACTTTAAGTCAGTGCTACGCCCTCATAGCAAGAACTTGGGTAAACATACACGAAAGTTTCAGAAACACGAGGCGTATAGTGCAGGATATTATCTAAATTGCTCTTATGATAGTTCACTATAATGAATATATTGAAGAAGACTCCATGGATTGGTTCGCTACTGAAATGACAAGGATGGCTAAATTAATTGAAGAGAAAATTAAACATATCGAACCAATGATTGTCAAGCCTAGTTTCCTTAATGCAACAACATGTCATATATGCGAGCACCCCTTCAAAGAGAAGGACACCATCGTTTTAGACCACGACCACTTTACGGGGAAATTTCGGGGGTTTTCACACCAAAGCTGCAATTTAAATTATAAAAAATTTTAATCCAACAGAATCCGAAAAATATCTTATGTATCTCGATGTAAACAATTTATATGGTTGGGCAATGAGTCAACCTCTACCATATGGGGGTTTTAATTGGGTTGACACAAACATCGACATAACTCAAATACCAGACGATGCTCCAGAGGGTTATATCCTCGAAGTAGACTTGGAGTATCCACACGATTTACATAATCTACACAATGACTTACCGTTTTGCCCAGAACATCGAAAACCCCAAGGATCAACAATACAAAAACTAATGACCACTTTATATGACAAAGAAAAATACATAATACATTATCGAAATTTAAAGCAGGCTATGTTACATGGATTAAAAGTGAAAAAGATTCACAGAGTGTTGAAATTTAAGCAAAGCCCATGGTTAAAGCAATATATTGACCTAAACACAACTCTTCGAACAGCTGCTAAAAACGATTTTGAGAAGAATTTATATAAACTAATGAATAACGCTGTATTTGGCAAGACGATGGAGAATATAAGAAAACACCGCATTGTTAAACTCGTTAGATCTTGGGAGGGTCGATATGGAGCAAAGAACTTGATTAGCAGTCCTAGGTTTAGTTCGAGCAAAATCTTTGATGAAAACCTTTTAGCGATAGAGCTTTATAAAACCGAACTTGTATTCAATAAACCGTTGTACATTGGCATGTCGATTCTCGATATTTCAAAGACTTGTATGTACGACTTTTATTACAGTTTTCTGCTTCCTACGATGGGTGTAGACAACTGTAAACTCGTATACACCGATACTGACGCATTTCTTCTTGAGCTGCGATGCAATGATATTTATACCGAATTAATTAAAGCCTATCCAGATAAATTTGACACCTCAGACTATGAACCGAAGAATGCGTATGGGATTTCACTCTTGAATAAAAAAGTCATTGGACTAATGAAAGATGAATGCAACGGCAAACTTTTAACTGAATTTGTGGGGTTGCGTTCAAAAATGTACTCGTATTTAACAGAGGGTGATAAATGCGTTAAAAAATCAAAAGGGGTTAAAAAGAATGTCGTTGCTAAAAAAATTACTTTTGATGATTACCTTTCATGTCTGAGAGATAGTAAATTGAAAACAGTTAACCAATGCACGTTCCGTTCCTACAATCATAATGTTTTTACAATCGAACAAACCAAAATCGGTCTAAGTCCACACGATGATAAACGCTTTTTATGCAATGAATCATTTGACACTTTAGCATGGGGTCATTGCGATATAATGCTCGACTAATGTTATTCATAATTGGGAAATAAAAAACAGTTGTAAATGGTTTAGAATATTATATTATTTTGCTTTGTAAATTAATCAGGTTAGTTTTTGGTTTTCTATTGTCTATTGTATGTCTAAAATTTTTATGTATACAATAAATTTTTAATCTGAATCTATGGTGTATTATTTTCTTTTAAACGTTAAAATTCATCGTTTAGACGTCTATTATTCTACAGTTTGACGTTCATAAATTTAATAAGGATAAAACGTCAAAAACTGGCCCTTTTTTGTCAGTTTGAAACGATGTTTTTCCACAAGAAATACATGTAAGTCGTAAATTTCTTTTTATCAATTTTTTAAACCGTTATTTTATCGCGGTTTTAACGTTTTGACGTTTCACATTCTGGTACTGTGACGTTCATAAATTTTGCCTCGATAAAATAACATTTTTTGACGCTATTATTATCGATTTTGAAATAAAAGTCATGATTTTTTATAAAAGTTTATTACATATTTTCTAAATCTCTTATTACATTTTGTTTATAAAAGTAAATATTTTGACGCAAAGCATTGCTTAACAAAGGATCAGTACATATTTCACAAAATACATTTAATGCTTGAAAGCAGTTATTACTAAAAATTTTTTACATTATTATAATAAATACCAAAGTTAATATTTTCTATAAGTGAAATCTGATAAGCTACGATAAAATGATGTATTCTAACAAGTTCATCTACATCCTTTTCCGTTAGATGATATCTTACACCATGTTTTGCAACTTCTATGAACTTGGTGTCATCGTATACCAACTGTCGTATTGTACAAAAATCTCCACAGGAAAATGTTACTGGATCATACTCATCTGCGTAGGTTGGTAGTGGTTCAATAAAAAATGTGCTTTTGCTCAAAAATTCAATAAGGTCAAGCCATTCCATTTTTCCAAACGACAATTTACTTGGCTTACAGTATTCGGATAAAATAATAGCTGGAGAAAATGTTCTTGCGGAAGATAAGCCAACTGTTATAACATCTTTCGCAATTGAGGGGTAAATTGCGAAAGATGATTGTAGCAGCAAATAATTTACACATTTTACTTTGTCTTCGTAAAAATTTAAAATTCTGTTCACTTCTTCCATATAAATAGAATCTTCACTACTACTCTCAGAATATGACGGTAAGTCTTCACTACTATAACCACTATCTTGCAACATTTTGTTTGAAACTAAATTTTTAAAAAAATGTTTTTTCAAGTCAAACTTTTTAGTCGGACCGCAGACTGAACGGTTTGAGCAATAGATGATATGAATCAAAAAGGCCCCCGGAAGCTGTAAAAACGTATCTTGTTTGTCATAAGAATACATGTAAAAAATGTTCAAAGTAAGAAACAACAGAGTTTATAAAATATTAGATTTTTCGATCCAGCTATTATGCGAACTATCGAACCCCAGCCATTTAACGTAGATTTTATTGCCTTTTTTCCTCAACACTTTTTCAACAGGGTAAACATCAGGATTTTTTGACTTTTGTAGCTCTTCCTCGTAAAATGCTCCTTTAATTGGTGATCCACGTAAATCTTCCAACATGTATGTTACGGGATTAGTTATGTTCACTTTGGTAATTTTAAAAAGCTCCGTAGTCCAATTAGGTGTATATCCTTTATCAAATAGATGCTCTGCCTTGCTTATGCGCACCACATCTCCAATTTTATATTTTCGCGGGCCTGCTTTTTTTAAATAATTATAATGTTGCTTCAGAATCTCTTTTTTATTGGATCTGTTTACCTGAGACGGCTTTTGACCAATCGTTCTATATTTGCTTTCGTTGTACTCTTTTGTAATTTTCGGTAACACATCTATCCACCTGTACGTGCCGTTTAAGCTAAAATGCTTTTACAATTTCGTTTTCAGTGTTCTAATAACTCTTTCCGCCATACTTGCTTTCATCTTCGTAAATGTACCATAATGATTTATGCCATGTTTCTGCATTAGATTTTGAAATTTTGTGTTGTAAAACTCTTTGCCCTGATCAGATTGAAGATTTTTCGGTTTGCGTTTTCCTATAATATCAGCAAAAGCTTTCGTGATTTCTTCGCCAGTTTTCGATTTCAACGGTCGAGTCCAGAGAAATTTCGAGAAGCAGTCGATTACCACTAGAATCATTTTAAACGATCGATTTTGAGTTGCGTAAGAACTTATTTCAGCCAAATCAATTTGCCATAAATCATCCAAACCTTTGATAATTGTTCGTTGTCGAGCATAATTTTTTCGAGCCGGTTTATGCAGCTCATTAACGACTTGAACCTTTTCCTTTGAAAACATGACTGAGACTAAATGTTTAGGGATTTTGTACTAACCGATTCTCCAATGCTTTAAGCCTATCGACTGTATTCATAGATTTAATATTATCCACAATCCCACGCGGGTTATTTTGGTTAGCAGTGATTTTGTTTGTTAAATCTGTAATACTATTTTCAATACCTAACAATTTTCCTGATAGAGTACTGACATACTGCTGCTGCGCTGCATTGTTTTTCATAATTTTATCTAGTAAATCCTTTTGTAATGTCGGAAGATCTTTTTGATATAGTTTTTCTAACGCTTTTCCTACCTTTTCTTCCAAAATTTTTATTAAGCTTGTCACCAACTGAGTTAGCTGAGCAAAGTTAGCATTAAGAGTTGCTATTTTCGTTTCAATGCTATTCGTTGAATTTTTGATGCCTGCTCGTAGATATTGTTTTGAAGCAACAATCGATTCATCAACATATTTTTTGTTAGCCATATGTTTGCTGGCTAACGGAGGATCTCTTGATATAAAACTGTTTATGGTCATCAAGTCATTATTGAATAGTAGGTATATCGTCGGTTTGGACCGACACAGCCAGCCCAGACAGACTTTACCCCCTCCACTACACCCTTGCAGCAGGGTGCCAACTTCAGGCTAGAGATCTTAAAGCGCAAACCTTTGTGACGTCATCGTATCAACTTCAGATCATTTTCAAAATAATAAAACGTTTAATAATGTTTAAAAAATTCCTTGGGTTGTAAAATTAAATTATCTTGGATTGTAAAATTAAATTATAACCAAACCGGTATGTTTTCAAAGTTTGTACGGTATATCACCAGTCAATAGAGTCGAAAAACATTTAAACCACACTCTGAGATAAAAATTTATAATGTATCAACTCGGTATAGGCCGACCACATTGTTAACAGTGTTGTCAACTTCAGGCTGAATGACATAATAATATTTAAAAACCTTCACAAATAATAACAAAAAGCTTCAGTAAACGTTAAGAATTAAAAACTAAATAAAAAAAGATGACGTAGTCTAGATAAGAAATATATATTGAGAAATTATCCCTAAAGGAGTGTATGTTTTAATGGTTAATTAAGAAATGATTTGGGAAACAAAACCAAAAACCCAAAATTTACCAAAAATGATTGAAAATCCTAATGTTTACCTTGTTGAAAAAGTGTTCTGAGGATTTCTTTGGAGCTCCCTTGGTTAACAGGTTGTCACAGCTGTATACCTAAAACTGAAAGTGGTTTTATGAGCAAAACTCAGTATGTATATTTACAGATAAAAAATAACAGTTGTATGAGGGTAAGATAATAAATGGTTTTATATATTCAAGCGTGTTCCAAACATGTTCATGCAAACAATAAGCATGTATATGGCTAATTACGATCCAAAAAACTGAAAGTTATTTGATGTATTTCGATGTTAACAATCAATATGGATGGGCGATGTCACAGTATTTACCATATGGAGAATTTGAGTGGGTGGATTCAAATATTGATGTCACTACGATCGCTAATAATAATGACGATGGCTACAAGCCGGAAGTGGACTTGGAGTATCCACATGATTTACACGATAGACATAAAGATATTCCTTTCTGTCCAGAACATATCAATCCTAAAACCATGAAACCGCCAACTAAAACTAAAGAACTAACTAAATTGATGGATACACTGAATAATAAAGAAAAATATGTTATTCATTATCAGGCTCTTAAACAGGCTATATCGCATGGGTTAAAAGTAACAAAAATACATAGAGTATTGAAATTCAAGCAAAGCCCATGGTTAAAGTCTTACATCGACCTAAACACAGCTCTTCGAACAGCTGTCAAAAATCAATATATCGAAGAATTTTTGCAAAGGGAAGATATTTTATTGGAGTTTAGCGAGATTACGGAAAACCCCGGCCTTCGTTGTCTCGCTAAATTAATGTTAAATTCATTCTGGGGAAAGTTCGCTCAGCGTGAAAATTTGCCCAAAACAAGTATTGTACGAACTAGTCAGGAATTTTACACTATGATGGCATAGTGATAGGCTAAGTGTTAGTAATTTTAGTTTAAAATAAATTTATGGTAGTTTTACCATTAAAAGGGTATAAAAGTATGGTGGATAATTTTGAACATGTCACTACCAGGTTATTTTAGATATAAATGCTGTGTTGTAGATTGTAAAAGTAAGTATTTAACATCTGTTCTATTATCTCTGCGTTGTACATTGGCATGTCGATTCCCGATATTTCAAAGACTTGTATGTACGACTTTTATTACAGTTTTCTGCTTCCTACGACGGGTGACACTATTTGAGTGACGAACAGGAGGCATAACTAATTGTAAACATAAAGACACTATAGAAGGGTCTAAAACTAAAATTTGAATGTTTAGTTTTATGAATTTAAAGAAACCAGCCACATTTTCTAATCCAATGGGTAACAACTCAACCAAATGTATTGAAATCAGAGAAAAACAGTTGGTGTAACGCCCATTTTATCAACTAGTAATATTTTATATGAAAATATACATACCGTTCTGTTGCTACAGATTCTTAACTAAACGAAAACTAATCGCCTAAGTTACAAAACAGTGGTCTTTATACTCCATATCAATTGTTAAAAAACGCTCCATAATTTCCCCCAGGCCCAACTGTGTAAGGAGGATATGTTAACAGGGGTGGACTATCGCAATATCCCATGCAGCAACACTGGAGACGGTTTTACTAAAAAATAGTTTTATAAAAGTTATTACGTAAAATAAATTAGAAAATATTCCTACATAAATAATTTTAATTCTATTACAAATCATGCGAAAGTAAAAGCTATAGATTTATAACAAAACCCACAAAAGATTGTCTCTTACAGCGGATAGTGAGGTTTAACACATTTGAAAATCAGGAAAGTAACAATGGTAAGCCTTTTTAAAAGGGAAACGGATTTTGCGGTAGATTTTTCTAATATAAATGGCAGTTTCTAGTTATAAATATCATTTTAATAATAGTTTAAAACGAAGGCATTTAACACCAATGTAAGTAAAATAAGTATTTAACTATTATTGTATTTAAAAATGATTTGCCATAGAAGTGATTTAAGGATGCCATTACGACCGCTACCTCCAATATCTCCACCGTAAGTAAAATAACTATTTAAACATTATTGTGATTAAAAAATGTTTTGTCATAAAAGGACCCTTATGATGTTACTATGGCCACCACCTCCACCTCCTCCAGCGTAAGTAAAATAAGTATTAAAACATTATTGTAATTAAAAATGTTTAAAATGTTTTAGAATTCATCAACCCTCAGCAACGCCATCGTAAGTAAAATAAGTATTAAAATATTGTAATTAAAAAATGTTTAAAATATTTTAGAATTTCTCAACCCTCAGCAACGCCATCGTAAGTAAAATAAGCATTAAAATATTGTAATTAAAAAAAATGTTTAAAATGTTTTAGAATTCCTCAACCCTCAGCAACGCCATCGTAAGTAAAATAAGTATTAAAACATTGTAATTAAAAAATGTTTAAAATGTTTTAGAATTCCTCAACCCTCAGCAACGCCATCGTAAGTAAAATAAGTATTAAAATATTGTAATTAAAAAATGTTTAAAATGTTTTAGAATTCCTCAACCCTCAGCAACGCCATCGTAAGTAAAATAAGTATTAAAACATTGTAATTAAAAAATGTTTAAAATGTTTTAGAATTCCTCAACCCTCAGCAACGCCATCGTAAGTAAAATAAGTATTAAAACATTATTGTAATTAAAAAATGTTTAAAATGTTTTAGAATTCCTCAACCCTCAGCAACGCCATCGTAAGTAAAATAAGTATTAAAATATTGTAATTAAAAAATGTTTAAAATGTTTTAGAATTCCTCAACCCTCAGCAACGCCATCGTAAGTAAAATAAGTATTAAAATATTGTAATTAAAAAATGTTTAAAATGTTTTAGAATTCCTCAACCCTCAGCAACGCCATCGTAAGTAAAATAAGTATTAAAATATTGTAATTAAAAAATGTTTAAAATGTTTTAGAATTCCTCAACCCTCAGCAACGCCATCGTAAGTAAAATAAGTATTAAAATATTGTAATTAAAAATGCTTAAAAAATGTTTTAGAATTCCGCTACCCCCATCGCCGCTATCGTAAGTAAAATAAGTATTTAAGCATTATTGTAGTTAAAAAATGCTTAAAAAATGTTTTAGAATACCGCTACCCCCATCGCCGCTATCGTAAGTAAAATAAGTATTTAAGCATTATTGTAGTTAAAAATGTTTTTGTTTTAGTGACGACGAGGATGTACTGGACTTGATAGGACCTCCAGAACTTTATGTTCTGGATTCATCGTAAGTAAAATAAGTATTTATCCATTATCGTAATTAAAAAAGTTTTTTGTTTTAGTGACGACGAGGATGTTTTTGATGCAATAGGGACTCCAGAAGTGTTGGAGTTAATAGGGTCTCCAGAACTGTATATTCTGGATTAGTTCAGGCCAGTAACCCTTTTTCCTTTCCTCACCCTTCCTTTATTCCTACCCTTTTATCCTGATAGACAACAAAGCCCGGGTTCACGTCCCGTCTATCGTTATGTTCAGCTTTTGAACAACTAAGAGGCTTTTTCCTACCCTTTTATAAAAATTGTATTAAAATTCTTACCTTAAATAGAAAATAGAGCGTTAGTGATTGAAGGTGTAAAAACAACCGTAGCAGTCGTACTATGCTCGAAGTATCCTTCATCCTCAAAGTTTACATCTTCGGATTGGTTCTCGTTGATGTGAAAATTTACCACGTAAAACACTTCTCCATCAATTAAGAAATGTAATTGAAATAAATCCCCAACACCATAGTTACTACCTAAACATGCTTCGGTACTGAAGAAGAGATTGTTGATAACGAAATCTACATAGACTGTATCTAACTCTTGATAAAATTCTAATAAGTTTAAATTAATATTCTGAAAATTTTCCGACAGAATATTAACACGTAAAATAAACTCACACTCTGCCATCGTTACATACAGAATTGAAAAAAGATTGATAGTAAAAAGTTTTGCGGTTTCCCTTTTTCTTAATATGATAAAATGTATAAGATTTTATTTAAGTTACTACCTATCCTAAAACTTATAAAAAAACCTGCGCTAGGAAATTTTAAAAAATAATAGAGTATCATAGCAGACCATAGCAGAACGTAGCAGAGCGTAGCAGAGCATCATAGCAGAGGGTAGCAGTGTATGGTACAGAAAGTCAGAAACGTACATAACAAAGGTATAAATCAAAAAGTCAAAGTCTCTCGAGTTTATTTGTAAACATGCCTTCAAGCCGAGCGGTTCAAGTAAACAAACTCGCAGCGATTGTGAGAGAAAAGTACAAAGCTCTCAAAAGAATGCAGGCTGATGAAACAAAACTACTAGAATCAACGTTTAAACCAATCACTACACCTCTTAAAGAAATAGCCAAATATGTGAACGAAAAAGTCCCTAAAACAGAACTCAACGAAAATGACTCACTATCCAATCATTCAACAGAGGGGGAACATATTCAAACATCGTATAACGATAATACCATTAATCTTGAAAAATATATTCAAGATTTGGGAAATACAGATCAAATATACGGACCAAAGTTCAACTGGTCTACGGGAGAATGGTCGCTTGGAAATAAAACAATTGAGTTTGGTAAAGATACCATTCAGATGGACTCACACAAGTTTAAACCTACGCAGGGTGTCTATGACCTGCTGTTTTCAAAGCAACCGACACAATATACGCTTACCGATCAAAAAATCTACAAAGCTCTTTTAGATATATCAGGCGTTCACAAGGATGGACGAGGGCGATTACGTCATCAATCTCATTCATCAAAATACGAAAAAATTATTAAACCAATGTACCTAGGTAGAAAAATGTCACACACCCTACATTGAATTGACAAAACACGTGACCAAGACGTACAGGAAAGAAGTCATATAACCGAGAATAGTCAAACACGAGACCATGATATATCAGACAAGCAATCTCAGTGTAAAAGAAGACATAAGGTTCAAGACATACAGCCAAAGAAAAAGCGTACTGATTTCTCCATAAGTGACACAAAGGTTGTGGTAGACAAACAGTAACTGGATGAAATATGGACCCTCTATAACGAACATGACGATCCAAACTTTCTTGTGGAAGGACTTAAAATTTTATCAAAAAACAATGCCTTAAATGGAAAAGAAGCAGAATTAATTACAGACGAATTGCGGTATCTAGAGATTATTTACTAATTAAATACTTTACTATAAAAATCTAAGTTTATCTCAATAAACCAACTATCAATAATAAATATGTTGTTTTATTTTAGTAAATAAAAATGAATTTCCCTCTTTTATTATCTACATAATCCCAAAGACTCATTATCTTTATCTAAAAACAGCGATGACGTAATTTCCTATTCTTGATAATTTCGCGCAAGATTTTTCTACAAACAGAATTTTCTTACACCCTTTTTCCTTATCAGAGAGTACCACGTGACCAATTCGAAACCCTATAAAAGAGAGCAGCAGCAGCGTCTGGTTCATTTCTGCTGCTGCCGCTACTGCTATCAGTCGCAGGAAATTTGTGCGCGTTTTTGAGTTTTAAAAATTTTGAATTTTTTTCGAAATTTTTGAGTTTATTTAATTTTAATAGTAAAAACTGTTTGATTTTTACATAGTTTCCTGCATTTTCGTTATTTTCCGAAAACCATTGGTCTGTAAGTTTTAATTTTTAAAAATTTCGTTTTTTGAGTTTTAAAAATTTGTTTTTTTTTTGATTTTTTCGAAATTTTTTTTAGTTTTTTACTGCTTTATCAACTTTACCGTAAGTCTACAAATTTTTGTTTGAGTTTTTGAATTTTCGATTACTGTGATTTTAGTCGAAACCGGTCTACAAGTTATGTTGTCCCTTCTAACTGCAAACCCGAATGGTTGGTTCAAATTATCTATTAGATATACTAACCCCGTTCGACTTTGAAGTGTAATCCAATATCCGTCGGGGTATATAACCCGGGAAGTAGTTGTTTCTTCTTGGTTGAACGGTCATTTTCTTTGAAAATGTCTTTCAAAACTTTTAAAGCGATAGAATTCTATATTATATTATTCCTTGATATCTATTGGAAAGTCGCTTTATTAAATACGACAATATTACAGTTTACTGTATTAATACTTATAGATAGTTTGGAGGCCTACGTCTCCTTGTCAAAATCTTTTGAATTTTGGTTTGCAGTTAGAAGTGAGGATGTCACTACTATCACGGTGTTTACACTTTCATTACTGAAAGTAATATATCTTCGTGATTTTAGTCATATTTTCAGTCAGCGATTATGCCTTATGCTCGCTGACGGATAACATATACCTTGTACTGACGAGACCCAATAGGTCGAAACCGGTCTACAAGTTATGTTGTCCCTTCTAACTGCAAACCCGAATGGTTGGTTCAAATTATCTATTAGATATACCATATATATAGATATAAGCTGGCTACTGTTTTCCAGGCTGAAGTTGTTGCCCTATCAGAGTGTGCAAGAGTGTGTTTGGAGCGTGGTATGACAGACCACACCATATACATAAACTCGGATAGTAGAGCAGCGCTAATGGCACTTGACAGTTTTGACTTTACCTCTAAAGCAGTATGGGACTGTCATCAGGCCATGAAAACCCTGGGAGAGTACAACAAGGTTATCCTTAGTTGGGTTCCGGGGCACAAAGGTATCGCTGGCAATGAGGGAGCAGACAAGTGGGCAAACAAAGGAGCTGAAAGCCCGCTCATTGGCCCAGAGCCGACGTGTGGTATTGCTTACAACACAGCACGAAGAGCTGTTCGCCAGTGGATGGGCATAGAACATCGAAAGAGCTGGGAAAGAACAGAAGGTAAAATACAGTCAAAGAGAATGCTGCAGACACCTACTGGTGCTATAGCGGCAGATGCCCTTGGGCTGAGGAGGAAGACCCCGCGGAAAGTGGTTGGCTTCATCAGCGGCCACTGGGTATTTCGCGGACACCTACATAAGATGGGAATTCAAGTTGAAAACCTCCTATGTAGAAAATGCGGTGAGGAGGAGGAAACAGCCTTCCACGTGATATTCATGTGCCCAGCCCTGCAAGGTCTGCGTGTGAGATCCCTTGGCCTACCGACTGGAGATCAAAGGGAAGAACGGGCAACCATAGTCAAAAGAATCTCTGGGTTCATTAAGAACCTGGGATTTGACGAAGAATGAGGACCTGTGAATGAGGGTGCACAATAAGCAGTACTAGCTGCGATGCAATCCCATGGACTACCTCTAAGCCTGGCCCTCGTTAAAAAAAAAAAAAAAAAAAAAAAAAAACCCCGTTCGACTTTGAAGTGTAATCCAATATCCGTCGGGGCATATAACCCGGGAAGTAGTTGTTTCTTCTTGGTTGAACGGTCATTTTCTTTGAAAATGTTTTTCAAAACTTGTAAAGCGATAGAATTCTATATTATATTATTCTTTGATATCTATTGGAAAGTCGCTTTATTAAATACGACAATATTACAGTTTACTGTATTAATACTTATATTATTAAAGTTCCAAAAAAAGGAGGTTTTCTATTATTACCCATACTCGCAGCGTTAGGAGGGATGGGAGGGGGAATTGCTGGGATCACAAAGGCTGTCAACGAGCAGGGCATGATTGCACCGATGGTCAAATCTATAAGCCGGGTCGAAAAGGATTAGTAAAAAGGTATGGGCAGGATTGCACCGAACCGATGGTCATTAAATTATCCTTATCTATTGGGTTTTTCCTAATCTGTAATGTAGTTAGAAGTCACCCTTCTATAAGCTATTAATAAATGTATATATAACTGGTATATATTTATTTGAAAAATTCAGTGTTCTTCGAGATCTTCAAATGTATTCATTTGAAAGTGAATTATTGTATTATAAAAATGATAGTGCTATCGGCAGAAAATGGAGATGTATAAACAGAACTTGTACAGGAAAAGTAGTGCTAGATGAGTTTGAAACAACAATTTTAACGCAACCAAGTGCCCATAATCATTCACCCGTTAAAAATTTGGAAAGAAAAATTGTATCAGCAGCTGTGAAAAGAAAAGCAGTGGACGATATCACAGTAAGAGCATCTAAAATTATTAATAGTGTCCTTCGGTCTTCTCCGATGATTATGAAAATGACGACAAACGATATTTATAACATTCGCAAGTGTGCATATGCCGCAAGGAGATCTATAATGCCTCCTTTACCGGGAAATATGAGTGATGTTCACGAGTGTTTAAATTCTGTAGCTGTACGAACAGTAAGTGGTGAAGATTTTCTATTGGAAAACGATTGTACTAACAATATTATTATATTTTCGTGTAAAACAAATCTCATGTTTCTTTGTACTTGTGGCAGGATTTATGTAGATGGCACATTCAAATGCTGTACGCAATATTTTTACCAATTTTTCACCATTCATGCAATTAAAAATGGCCATTATGTACCGTTAGTGTTTTGTCTTCTACCAAATAAGGAAAAAGCCTCGTACAAGGCTATATTTGATATTATTTCAAGAAAATGTTTATCACTTGGGTATACATTTTATCCAGTTGAAGTCGTTGCCGATTTCGAAAAGGCTATTCACTCGGCAGTTACAGAAATGTGGCCTAATTCATCTTTAAAAGGTTGCAGGTTTCATTTGGCACAAAGTTGGTGGAGAAAAATACAAAATGTAGGATTGACCGCAGTTTATAAAGACAAAGAATCGGATATAGGAAAATGGTTAAGACTAATGTTTGGTTTGGCATTCATACCCTCCGAAGAGGTAATTGATGCATTTTTCTTGGATATATGTAACCTGCAACCGCAGGATGAAAGAGTGCAACTATTTTCAGACTACATTTTTGATGCGTCTCCATTTCCACCAAAAATATGGGCTTCATGTGCTGCAACTTCTGAACTTACCACCAACGCCTGTGAATCATTTCATTCGAAATTTAACGAACAATTTTACAGCCCGCATCCTAATATTTTCAACTTTTTGGAAGTTTTAAAAGATTTTCAAACTAATACCTATGTCAAGATAAACAGTACCCACCTCCCTGTAAAAATAAATAACAGAAAATATAAATTAAAATTAAGTTATCTCGATTCAGTAGTCAATAATTTTAAAAGCAGCATTATCAGTAGATTTGACCTAATACAACGTACATCCCATCATTATCATCACGTATAACATAAGTATGTATATAGTTTTTAGTTTTTTAGTTTTTAGTTAAGTACTATAAATTTTTGTAATCACTTAATAAAAAACTACTTTTATTCATGACTACATTGTTTTATTTATTATTATGTATAAATATGCACGTATTAAAATATTCTTCTGAAAGCTTTATACAAAAAAAATAAAAAACTGTATATTAGAAAAAAAAATCAAAAAATAATTTTAATAGTTCATCTGATTCTTCTTAAATACATTAATTGTCTACATACATATAAATCATAAGTGGTTTGTATAGTAAAAATAATTATTATTATTATTAAATTATCATTAACTAAAAAAATAAGTTAAAAATACGTATTAAGTAAATGTATGACATGTTAGCGAAAAGAAATTGAAAGTGTGTTCTAATATATTTCTAAGAAAATTCTACAATAGGTACGTAAGTACTTACAAATGCAGGTAAACACATTATACAAGGTCGACGGTGCAATCATGCCCTAAGATTAACAGGCTTAGTAAACCATCGGGGCAATCGTGCCACACCGCTGTCAACGATGCAAATACAAACAAGCAACAACTTGAAGAACTTAAACGACATAATTTAGTAATGGAACAAAAAGGAAACGGTTTATATTTAGGACCAACTAAGGGTTATGGTTTATATTTGAAACCATATTCAAAAAACTAAAATTACCTCAACATGCTTTAACAAATTTCGATTTGATAAAGTATGTAAAATTATTAAAAATACCACATTTTCGAGGTGTATTTATGAACGACACATTACCAAGAAGAATTAAGAAATATGAATGTGGAATAATAAATTTAGATTCTAATAATAGTGAGGGAACCCACTGGACTGCCTATGTAAAACACAATCAAAATGTTGTTTATTTTGATTCATTTGGTAATTTACCCCCACCAATCAATATAATAGTATTTTAATAGTAATGGTAATGTTAAAATACAGTATAATTATGAAAGACTTCAAAATTTTAATTCTTATAAATGTGGTCATCTAGCCTTACTTTTTCTATATAATCATTACAATTCAACGAATCAGTAGGTAACCAGTAGGTATGTCATACAACTTTACACTTTCCAATCATTCATCACTTTTAAGTTATAATTTTAATCCACCAATATATTTAGAAGAGGATATAGATTATGAGATTGGTTTAACTAATTTATACACTTTTAATTCAATTCCCAATATTGATGAAGACAATAATGTGTTCATGTGGGGAACTATTTTAAAAATGAACACTTTTAAAATTCCAATTGGATCATACAAGCTTAACGATATAACTCATGTTTTACAACAACACATGAGTGAAGTAGATCCTAAGGCTGAATTAAAAATGATTCCTGATATGAATACATCCTGTGTATCTATTATGTGTAACAGAAACATTTCCTTTAATGCAAAAAATTCAATTGGTTCTCTACTGGGATTTAAAATAAAAAGACTAGAGGCAAATAAAACTTATATATCCGAGCCAGTTAAAATTTTAGACACCAATGCAATATGTGTTGATTGTAATCTACACTAAGGTGCAAAAAATTCGATCCATTTCTTTTTTCTCATTTATTTTAAGTCTTGCGACTCTCAAGTTATTGTATGGCATATGTATTTTTAGGTATGCCCTCGTATATCCGAAATAAACTCAAATGTTTATATTAGTTCTGCATTTTTTATCACAAAGGCATTTATGTTTTTATTTGAAAAAATTATTCCGATAAGCGAAAAGATAATTCATTGTTTATTGCATTTATTTCAACCCGGGTTACCTTAGTGATCCTGTAGTGTCAAAACGCGTTGCATTCTTAATTCTAATTGAAATAAAATGTTCTTAACTCCGACGGATGCAGCTAGAGCGGTGGCTTTAGTTCAAGATGGTCGTAGCCAGTATTATGCAGCTGATGTGTTAGGTGTTAGTCGTTCGGCGGTTCAAAGAGCAGTTCAGCGATTCAATGAAACCGGCAACTTCACAAGGAGGCCAGGTTCCGGTCGTAGAAGGGCAACATCCGAACGAGATGACCGATTTTTGGTAACTTCATGTTTGAGAAATCGGCATAACACATCAGTTCAACTGGCCAATCGTCTGAATGAAGTGAGAAATGTGGATGTAAGCAGGTGGACAGTTCGACGTCGACTTGCTGAAGCTCATTTAGTATCCAGAAGACCAGCCCTATGTCCACTATTATCCGTAGAGCATCGCAGAGCTAGACTTGCCTTTGCAAGAGAACACGAAAACTGGAATGACGCAGACTGGCGAAGTGTATTGTTCTCAGATGAGTCCAGGTTTAGCTTGAGGTCACCAGACGGCCGCAAAAGAGTATGGCGGAGGCAAGGAGAGCGATTTGCTCAGTGCAATATTGCAGAATGAATAAGCTATCGAGGAGGCTCAGTGATGACTTGGGGTGGTATAAGTTACGAAGCTCGTACTGACCTAGCTATCGTGGATGGCGGTTCTATGACGGGTGCAAGATACATAACGACCATTCTTGATGAGCATGTGATACCTTTTGCCCCGTTCATCGGACCCAATTTTCTTTTCATGGACGATAATGCGCGTCCGCACCGTGCTAGGATCGTCAATGATTATTTAGAAGAGGTGGGAATTGTCCGTATGAATTGGCCAGCTTGCAGTCCTGATCTCAATCCAATTGAGCATCTGTGGGACATAATGGGAAGGCAATATCGAGCACGAATACCTTGTCCAAACAACCTGGCTGAGCTTGGTGCGGCTCTTCAGGAAATATGGAGAGAATTGGACCAAACTGACATCCATAGGTTGATTAGCTCGATGCCACGCCGTATTCAAGCTGTTATAAGGGCCCGAGGAGGAAACACTAGGTATTAATTATCACTGCATACACCACATTTTTGTATTGCCATTTTTTATTCAAGAAGTTTTCATTCATTTTTCAATTTTCTGTATTATGGTGAATGGCTCTATAAAATAAAGATTTATTTTCTGTAAACTATGGGTTTTATTGATATTCAATACGTATTTTTCAATCTATAACTTATTTTAAAGTTTAATATCCAAAGATCTTAATTTTTTATTGAAAAAATCGTATGGATCGAATTTTTTGCACCTGAGTGTAGCTTCCGGTTCGTATATGAATGAAAATCCAGTTCATATAATTCATCAGTTTTTTCCAACAGTTCCATTTGGGTATAAAATAGTTGAATCACCACAAAATATCTTGTATTATCCGGTTAACGTTAGAGCAATTACAAACCTAACAGTTAAACTTGTTAATCAAAAAGGTAAATTAATCAATTTCAGAGGAGAAGAAATAACTCTCAACTTACATCTCAGACGAAGAATTTAAAATGGTTTTAAATTTTTCAAAAACTAATCTAAATCAAAATTACTATAAAAGAAATTCCAAAAAAACATCTACTGTCAGTTTAAACAAAACTGTTGTTTCACTTACACCAGCAAATCGTTTGTTTCTAAAATCATTAGGTTTTAAAGTTTTGAAATAATGGAAACGCTTCAAGTCATGCAACAACCTTTCAATGACACATCAATTGAAGATTATCAATTTCACTCGTACCAACCGTATATCCCCGGTAATCTTAACTATAATGATGAAATAAGAATACCTATCTCAGTAAAGGGGCTGCACCGGTTCGAGCGCAAAATCGATCATTTTTACATGTAAATCTCCATAAGAAAATCTAAGGTCCATTCTGCTCATTTTTGTTCCTTTTTGGCTACGGCCACAGACCTAACCGGGGAACCGGAGATGGACCAATAGAGATGTAGGAGGATGCATGGGGAGTATGGGGGGATGCAAAATTGGGGGTATGGAGGATGTAAAATGGGGGTATGGGGAGTATGGGGGGTTGCAAAATGGGGATATGGGGGATGTAAAAGGCGGCAGTATGGAGTAAGATGACGAGGGTAAATAGAATCGGAACTGTGAGAAGGATGTATGGAGTGAAGTTAGGGATGCTGGAGCAGTATGGAGTAAGATGACGGGGGTAAATAGAATCGGAACTGTGAGAAGGATGTATGGAGTGAAGTTAGGGATGCTGGAGCAGTATGTATTGTCGTATGAAGTAAAGTTAGGGATGCTGTAATATTTCTGTAATCTCATTACTATCTGCAAGTATGTTTAATAAAATTCCTGAAAATAGCAACACATTCGTAGAATCTAATTTATAAGTAAAAAAATTTATGTACCTATAGGTATGTACCATACTTTAATGAAACCCAAGTACCTAATATACATTTTTTAGAAGCCAAACTTTGCAATAAAACTGAATAATAGTTATTTTTAGATATCAAACCTAGAAACTTATTAGCTTTCTACCTATTATATTTTTTTCTAAGCGAAAACGCAATAAATCACAACAAAAATATAGGTATTATTCTTTGTTTCCATATAAACATTTTTTTATCAACAAATATTTATCTTAGAGATTATACGTTTACTTTTTTCAACGTTATTTTCATTCAATTACAAATTGCATTTCAAATTTGCAAATCGAAAAAAATAAATTAATATAGGTGTAAGTTTTTATTAATCATTATAAATAATAATAATATTATGGCCCTAAAAAGAGCCAATTATTTAAAAAGTGCTTTTGATATAGAATAAAAAATTAAGTCTGTAA
Source organism: Altica lythri (assembly GCA_964028335.1). NCBI lineage: Eukaryota > Metazoa > Arthropoda > Insecta > Coleoptera > Chrysomelidae > Altica > Altica lythri. The sequence goes on along the minus strand of OZ034806.1, from coordinate 23,313,184 downwards.
ACCATCACCTTCTGCAGCAATCTGCAGCTGGCGTATTTTTTTAATATAACGCAGCCTCGATGGTCTTAACTGCTGCATCGAAAGTTCTGTAGCCTGCATAGCTCTATAAACCCGTTCATCTTCACGTTGCCAAATTGAAACGTTTCTGTGATTAGGAGTATTTCCTAACCCATCACCTTCAGCGGCCAAATTAAGGTGGCGCGATCTTTCTTGTTGCATTTTTGAAGTTATATATTGTTCTCGGATCAATTTGCAGTAACAATGAAGTGTATAAAAATCAAACATGTGAAAGATTTATTGAAAAACATACAAACCGCAGATACACTCAATACATAACAACCAAAAAAAATAAAGAATATTGTATATATATCTAGAACCACAGAAATGTATATAATGCCAAGGTAAACCGCAAAAAAACAATATACATGTGAAAATTTTGTTAAATAATGAAATATATATATTATTTTTACGATATTGATTTCAGAAATAATAAAAATAATTATAACCAATTAGTTAAAGATTATTACATTACGCTTTACATAAAAACTCAAATAAAAGTATTAATTATGATATAATACATTAAACATAAAGTAGTAGAATTTATATTAAAAAATCATAAAAGTAAAGTTTGTGGTAAACTCAAAGAAAAAGTTTAAATGATCGTAATAAAGCCAAATAATTAATTTATAGTAAAAAATACGAAGGTTGATTGAAAAATATTATTTTTTTTTGCATTAAAATTTTCTGAAAATACTCTAAAATTTGATAAAAACCAAAGAATAGTATGTTTAATAAAATTCATGAAAATAACAACACATTCGTAGAATCTAATTTATAAGCCAATAAACTGTTCGTAAAGTAGGTACTACTATAGACTTTTTTTGCGATTTTTTATCTAATAGGTAAATATATAAGTAGCTTGCAAAGAAAAATTACATCATTCACTTAGTAGTCAGTTATGAGGGCGGTATACTTTTTTGTTATTGTGGTTTGTAGCAGCGGAGGATGCTGAAGATGATGAAATTAAAAAAAAATTATTGAAATATAAATACACAACAAATGAATCTCTTACCGATTATACAGAAGTTTTAGCTAAATTTCAGGAAAAATATAATTTATCGGCCGATGGAAAGCCTAATCTCGAAACTTTAATTTTAATGCATAGAATAGATGCAGAAGCTGAAATTAAAAATTTTTTATTGAAATATAAATACACAACAAATGAATCTCTTACCGATTACGCAGAAGCTTTAGCTAAATTTCAGGAAAAATATAATTTACCAGTAGATGGAACATCCAACAATGAAACTTTACAATTAATACATAGATCGCGATGTTCAGAACCTGAAAATTATTCGGTAGGGACAAGGTGGAATAAAACAGAATTAAATTGGTATTTTCCACTGGCAACTCGTGAACAATTAGACATGGCTAAAATAGCATTCGAGATATGGGCTCAGGCATCAGTTTTAAAATTTAGACATGTGCCATATCCATATAAGGGTAAACCTGATATTACAATACAAATGAGTAGGCGGCAACATAATTTTCGTAAAGACTGCCAAGGATCTCGTACCTGTCCAAACACTTTTGATGGTCCTGGTGGAATATTGGCACACGGGTATTTTCCTGCTATAGACGGGTCATGCGTTGAAGTTCATATGGATAAAGAAGAAAATTGGAGCTATACACGGAACATGTCTGAAGAGCCCGAAAAAGCAAATTTTCTTAAGGTACTTACACATGAACTGGGTCATGCATTGGGTCTGGGGCATTCTATTGATGAACGTGCAATTATGTACCCATGGTATTCTGAAGATGTTAGTAAATTAGGTGACGACGATATCGCAGGTATGACAGCTCTATATGGACTTAAACAAAAATATGTATACAATCCGTATGCAGCAAAGAAACCAGCGCGCCTGACAACCCCATCTACAAAGAAGTCAACAACAACGACTATAAGTACAAAGAAACCAACAACAACAACGTATAAGAAAAAGCCTACCAAAGTTATACCTGTAGAAAAATCTATAAACTTGTGCGATGTGAAAGTACCACATATTATGTTTTTAGCTTATACACCAGAGTTTTCAGCTTATCATATGTATATAATAAAAGGAAACTTACTCTGGAAATTTAATTTAGATGAAGGGAAAATTCCAACAGCTGAAGATTTAAAAAATTATTTACCAAAAGAAATAAATCAGATTTCGCATGTTTATCAAAATAGTGCAGGATCGTTAATCGCAGAAAGCGAAGGGAAATTTTTCGCCGTTTCGTTTCCTGGAATTACAGTGGCTAGAAACATTCAATTAAATCTACCCCGAAATATTAAGGTTAACGCCATGTTTCAGTCGTAGACAGGCCAAAGCTATGTGTTGTTTAATAAAACATCATGTATCCTGTTCGATGATGTGGATGAGCAAATAAAGAGGAGAGGTAGCATTACAGAAGAATTTCCAGGGGTTCCCGATAATATAAACTCAGTTTTTAGGTATTCAGATGGAAACCTTTATTTCTTGAAGGAAGGCATCTATTACAAATACAATGAATTTTATAGAAAAGTTATTGAAGCAGGAAAATTTAATTGGAATATGTTTAATGTACCTTGCCCTAATACCATTTTACTAACTCAACTTAAAACACTGTTGTCAAAACTAATATCATATTACCAATAAAAATATATAAAAGGCTTCTGTGTATTAATTATAGAAATAATTAAAACGAAAATAAATGGTTGCATATATCTAAACATAAGTTGTATAATACACTTTAAAAGAAATAGTCAGCAGCAAAAAAAATACCTTGTATTAAAATTCGGCCATAATTAGAAGTTGTAGTTTTTTAATAAATAAACCAACTATTGAAAAATAGGTGAACCCTAAATAGGTGTAGAAACCACAAACAATAACACATCGGCAAGATAAACATTAACCAACAGAATTGCTTATAATATTCAAGTAAACCACAAAAAAAAAATCGATAACAAAAACAAGGCCAACGTAAAGAAAATTATTGAAATATTCTATAAAAATATTTGCAAAAATATATGAAAATTCTAACACACCCTCTCAAATAATAATTTAAGGTAATACATATTCAAATATATAAAAATAAATGGCAAATTCTGGGAAACTTTGAAAAAGTAAGATTATTAAAAACTTTATCAATCTAAAAAACAATTAATATCAAGAGGTACATACCTATATTCACAAACTTTAACACATATCACAGTAACTGCTTGTTGCAAAAAAAAGTTTAAACACTTTAGCACAAAATTCGAAGAATCAAGGTTCAAGATAACATCCCATAGCTAACCCTCTAATAAATACATACACACATTAGAAAATCAAACTATGGAATATAACTTGAACAACATATTAGTAATGGCTGAGAATTTAACGAACTATAAGAATAGATTTAGAGTGCAAGGGACGATGCTTTTAATCTCGAACGAAAAAAAAATGAAAGTTTTTATAATAAAATTCACGCATAGACTAAAGGTAAAAATTTCTACAACAAGCAGTCTAATTGCGATAAGACATAAAACCGCAAAACAAGGAATAATGCATTGGCGTAGATATAAAAAATTAATAATTTTAGGTGAGTATCAAAGTAATCAAACAATGATTTGAATGCGACCACTTTATTGTGCTATTTTTTAGGAGTATCACCCCTACAGTTGTCTGGAATCTCTTCCTCCAACTCCTCTGAATAGAAATCCCGCTCATCCTCTAAACAGAGACAGCGCCCACTACATTTACAATTTTGGAGGACCTTTTTATCATATTTCGCTTGATATTCCTCCTCAAGCATCTCATTTTCGAAACAGAGGCATTCTCCTTTGCACTTACACATCTGAGAAAAAAACAGAGGTAGTTGATAATGAATTTTAGTAGGTATGAGTATTTGACTCATTTAAAAAATTATTTTTTATTGTATAAAAATACATACACCCGCTACAGAATCGAAGGTTTGTGGTTTATTTAATACTGAAGCTTATTTCATACAGAAGCTTTAAAAAAAATAATATTATTTTTGCGATGAATGTGGGTAAGTGATCACACAAAAAAAGATATGGCTTAACTCTAAAAACATTATATTTTTTATAGATGAAATAATAAGAAGGCGCGTGAGAAACCACGTCGCGGGGTTCGAGCAAGTAAGTTTAAATAGAGTTCTAATAAAAAAAACTAAAACAATCATTATTTTTAGAGTCATCCAATAATAATTCTAGACGGGACCTCCCCGTACCCGTCTAGGAGACCACCAAACTGCAGGGCATTGGGAACCGTGGGGTGGTTCTATATATATATGAGAACTGCACCCTCGGTTATATATGTGTGGAAAATTAAAGGTAAAATCATAAAAAAAAATATAATGAAGAAAAATGTTATAGCAAGGTCTTTTTGAAGAATAGACCACACACTCTGTAATCTTGAGGTTGTATAGCTCGGTTTACGAGCCTAAATATTCAATATTTAGGTTTAAAACTGAGAGTACATATATAAAAATGCCTATATCAGGGCAACATTCTCATTTTTAAATAAAGAAATGCTTTATAGAGTTTTATTATAAATAAAAAGTGATAAACAATGACACATATTTTTACGTTAAACAGAAAGGATTGAATATATGATAATATGTAAAGTTAAATTAGGAAAAAATAGGTGATATATTTACTTTTAATCTTAATAGAGTTTAAATATTTTTATATCAGTTAATAAAAAACCGCGACTTATATTGATAGAAATGAAATCGTTTGTTATTTAAAGGAAAATCGTTTGATATTTAAAGCAATTAAAACTTAATAAAATAATGAGTAATAGATAGATAGTTTATTGATAGATAGATAGATAAATAGATAGAAAAAACAAAAAAACATATAAATTTTAATTTTTTCTGATGCTTTTTAAAGCGTTAAACGTCCATTTTTAATCAAAAATTTTATCGTTTTTTTAATTAGTTCACGCTTATAAATTTAGGAACGATAAAATAGTGAAAACTAACCCATTTTTGCCACTTTGAAACGACGTTTTTCCATAAGAAATACATGTAAATCGTAAATTTCTTTTTACCAATTTATTAATACGTTATTGCGACAAATTTTAACGCTAACTTGACGTTTGGACGTTTCGCATTTTGGAAATGTGACGTGCATAAATTTTGCCTCGATAAAATAACGAAAACTGCCTCTTTGAAACGACGTTTTTGCCATAAGAAATAAACGATTTCAAAATAAATAAATATTTATATAAACTCTAATAAAATTAAAAGCAGAAATAAAATTTAAAAAAAAATATATACTTACAATTTCCATGTGGTCACAAATCGCCAGTAAAATCAAAAAATCAGGTCTGTCCAAGTTAACAGCAAAAACCAATAAATCAGGTGATATTTTTTTCTATAAGGTAGACCTCTATAAGAAATAAACGATTTCAAAATAAATAAATATTTATATAAACTCTAATAAAATTAAAAGCAGAAATAAAATAAAAAAAAAAATAATATATACTTACAATTTCCAAGTGCTCACAAATCACTAGTAAAATAAAAAAAAATCAGGTCTGCCCAAGTTGACAGCAAAAATCAATATGTATAGGGTAAACTGTCCCACAGTGAATCACGGTACACAGTGAATCATCCGCCATTACGGCTAACGTATCAGTTTTATAAACCAACGCAAGGGGGTATTTGACGCCACGTGATGTTAGTCTTCATTTGACCGTTTAGTTGAAAGCGTGCATTGAGTTGTGTAGGTTGTGTCGATTATTGTAAAAATTCAGGTACGTAAAAAAAAAATTATATTTTACTTTTTGTTCCTGAGCAAAATCTAACATGAGTTTTGTTCATGTTTGTGTTTGATAGCAAAAGTTATAATGTTTAGATCATTTAGCAATCAAAAGTATTTTATTTAAATACATTATAAAGATAATAAATTATGTTTATATTTTTTAAGGAACTATGTCCAACAGTGAACCAACATGGTGTAGTACACAGTGAACCTGGTTCACTGTGTAGGGGAGGTAGGGGAGGGACGGGCAGTCGGGAGACATGGGCATCCCCCTTTTATTCTGATCCTGTCATAGGTTTTTCGTTTTTCTTAATTTGGTAGTTTACTTTACCGTCTGGCAACACTGTTCATCCATAGACTATCTGTCATTTCCGTCAGTTGTCAAACAAAAACACATTTGAAGGTTATGCGCTCGTAAAAGTAAATATTTTGTTGTGGATTCGGATCGTAATACAGAGAAAAGTAACGAAAGGTATGTGTATTTTTTATTATATATCTATTGTATATTTACTAACTAATAAATTAAACTAAAATTCACGTTTAAATACCTAAATAAAAAAAAATTGCCGGTAAATTGTGTTGAAAATGTGTACAGAGGGAGCAATGGGCATTCTGATGTGAGGGAAGTTTGGGCATGTCCAATGCTCCCTCCTTTATATTGCGTACAGGAAGTCTTTTGAAAATTATAATTACCTGCTTTAATTAAACTATTTGAACTATTTTTAATTACAGAAAGATGCCGTTTAAATTCAAAAAGAAAGGTTTGCGACGAGAAATTCCCAAAGATTTGATATTACGAGCCATAGAAGAGGTATCAAAAGGATCAAAAATAAAAACAACAGCTGATAAATATCAAATCCCTAGATCAAGTTTGCAACGGTATCTTAAACAAGATTTTGTAAAAGATTCTTCACACAGATTTATAACCTCACAAATTTTCACCGACGACGAAGAACAAAAATTGTCAAATTACATGATAACTTGTTCTAAACATAATTATGGATTGACAAAGATACAAGCACGAAAATTGGCCTATGACTATGCTATTGCCATAAAGAAAACTAATATTCCTGATAACTGGATCGAGAAAAAAATCGCATCTAAGGACTGGATACGGGGATTTCTAAACAGGCAATCTCACTTATCAATACGGACACCAGAAGCTACATCATTGTCACGCGCAACAAGTTTTAACAAAACAAATGTGGATAAGTTTTTCGAAAATTTAAAAACGGTCTTTGAGCGACATCAGTTTGGCCCCGAAGCTATATATAATATAGATGAAACAGGATTGACGACAGTTCAGCGCACACAAAGAGTGATTGCTTCAAAAGGCTCGAAACAAGTTGGACAGGCAACATCTGCAGAGAGAGGTTCACTTGTCACAGTGTGCTGTGGAATCAATGCTATAGGAAATTCAATACCTCCGTACTTTATATTTCCAAGAGTAAATTTCAAACCATACATGCTTCACGATGCCCCCATTGGGTCAGATGGCTCAACACATCCATCTGGATGGATGACATCTTCAAATTTTATTAAATATATGCATCATTTTGCGAAATATGCAAAACCGACGCCTGAAAATCCAGTGTTGTTGGTTCTTGATAATCACGAGAGCCATATTTCTGTGGAAATCTTAGACTTTTGTAAAGAAGTTGGCATTGTTCTGGTGACCTTTCCACCACACTGTAGCCATAAGTTACAGCCACTTGACTTAACAGTGTATGGACCGCTAAAAAATTACTACAATAAAGCTTTAACAGACTGGATGGTGAGCAACCCTGGAAAAACTGTATCCATTTATGATATCCCTAAACTAGCAGCTATTGCTATACCTCTAGCTTTCAAACCACAAAACATACAAAATGGATTTGAAAAACCTGGGATATGGCCTTTAAATTCAAATAAATTTTCAAATGAAGATTTTCTTTGCTCTTTTGTCACTGATCGCGATGCACCCGTAACTGATAAAGCTTTATCGTCCGGAAATGACTCTATAATCCAGCCAAGTTCAATTCAAGGTCTTATAGAACAACCGGATAACGAAAACCAAATAGCAGAGCCTGTTAATTTAAATAACATTCCTGTTGCTGGTCCTTCTTCGTCATTTGCTACAGATCAAATAACAGATGAAGTTGCTGAAGTTGTAACCCCTGAAACAGTGAGACCATACCCAAAGGCTTGCCCAAGAAAACTGATTAAAAATTCAAGGAAAAAAGGAAAAACAAGGATATTAACAGACACTCCTGAAAAGAGACTGATAGAATTAGCAGAACAAGAAAGACAAACCAAAAACAAAGTTAAAAGAGAGAGGCAGGAAAAAAAGTTCTTAAAAATGCAGAGAAGAAACAGATTCCTAAACTTCCACCAGAACTAACATCGAATAGAGCAAAGAAAAGGAAAATGAGCAGTAGTGATAGCGATGAAGAAAATATTTTACTTTCTGACGGTTTTGAGGGATTTGTTGAAGAAACATCAGAAGAATATTTAGATGAAGATGATGTGATAATGATTGACAGAAATTTTCAAGTGAATGATTTTGTACTTGTTAAATTTAATATAAAAAAGACTGTTGTGCACTATGTCGGTCAAATAGAAGAAATTGGTCATACCATGGCTACAATAAAATTTATGAGGCTGAGTAAGATAAGAAACACCTTTTTTTTTTCCTGAAGTAGATGACATAGCTAGTGTCCTACTAGAAGACATCAAAACTAAATTACCAAGACCAAAGACATGCAATAAAACCAAACGTGGTAACTCTAAGTACACATTTGATAAGCCTTTATGGGTTATAACTAATTTAAGATAAGTCGTGATATATTTAAGATGTTTTTATTTGTTGTTATTACGTTTATTTTTGGAGTCTATTATAGATATAAAGTGTTTTACAGGCCACGCCCAAGACTCCCACAGGGTGTGCCCATATCTCCCTACCATAGGGAGCATTGGGCATTTTTGACTTAATTTTTCAATTACCTCCTAATGTTGAGACTGATTATTATTATAAGAAAGTTCTTTATAAGATATGTAGCCAAATGTATTGTGCAATAAGAAGTGGCAATAAATGTTGATTATCTACAAAATCTGATTTTTTATGCATTAAATTGTGAAAAAGTGCCCATCCCTCCCCTACCTCCCCTACTATGTTTGGTTCACTGTGTACCACGTTATGTGTAGCTACATTTTATTTATTTTTTGTTTGTTTTTTCAGTATGGCGAGGACTAAGAAGCCTAGAAAAATTGGTAAATGTACAAAAGAACAAATGAAAGAGGCTCTTGAGCTTATCAGAAATGGACACTCCATTAGAAATGCTGCTAAAATGAAATCAGTATCTTATGCTACTTTAAGACGATATTATACCAAAACAAGAAATTTGGAGGATATTGAAAATGTTAGATTTGTCCCTAACTATACTGTAAACCAAATATTTAATGATGAACAAGAACAAACACTAATTAAATATTTAAAAGACTGTGCCTACCACTTTTATGGTTTGACTAATGTGGATTGTCGGAAATTGGCTTACGAGACAGCATCAATCAATAAGCTAAAATTTCCAAATTCTTGGGAACGAGAAAAACTTTCTGGAGTTGAATGGTTAAGATCTTTTCGACTAAGACATCCAGAATTGACTTTAAGAACTCCAGAACCTTGTAGTTTAGCAAGAGCTACAGGTTTTAATCGTACGAACATTGAAAAATACTTTGAAAATCTTGAAAATGTTTTAAAACGTCATCCAAGTTTTGCAGATGGCACTCGAGTGTTCAACTTGGATGAAACCGCGACGACTACTGTACAAAAACCCCAAAAAGTTCTTGCACCCAAAGGTATAAGATGTATTTCCAAGGTAACTAGTGGCGAAAAGGGGACGTTAACCACAACGTGCGCCATAGTTTGCGCCAATGGACAATCACTTCCACCTGCAGTAATTTTTCCTAGGAAGAATTTTAAACATTTCATGACTAAGGGAACACCTCCTGGAACTTTAGGCCTAGCAGCACCAAGTGGATGGATGAACTCCGAGTTGTTTCCCGAGGTCATCAAACATTTTATAAAGCATAGTTCTTCCTCTAAAGAAAATCCGTCTCTTCTAATATTTGACAACCATGAGTCGCACTTGTCAATAGAGGCATTAGAAAATGCTAAATCAAATGGAGTTACCATACTTACATTACCACCCCACTCTTCACATAAGACGCAACCTCTTGATGTAGCATTATTTAAACCATTTAAAACATTTTACAATGCGAGTATGGAATCATGGTTACTTAGTCATCCAGGTCAACCTGTAACCATTTACGAAATAGGCGCTTTCATCGGCGAAGCATATTAAAAGGCCTTAACACCTAAATCTATAACAAATGCCTTTAGAAAGACAGGAATTTTTCCGTTTAATAAGACAGTTTTTACAGAGATTGATTTTTTACCAAGTTCCATTACAGATAGACCTTTTAACAATAGCATTAATGAAGCTGATCCTTTGAATATTTTGGTGGAAGAAAACGAAGCTACTAGCCAAAATAAATCTACTGATCTTTTACTGAGAAGTCCAGAAGAGCTGACCACAGAATTCATATCACCTTCCAATTTTAGACCACCTCTAAAAGCTCAACCCAGAAAAAATATTAGAAAGACCAGAAAAAAGGGAAGAAGTTTAATTGCAACCGACACCCCTGAAAAGGAAGAAATTGCAAAGAGTAAAATGGAGAAACAGAGAAGATCAGAAATAATAAAAAACAGAAGCAAGGGGGAAAAAAAGACAGCCAGAAAGGTGCTTCAACAGAGTTCTTCGTCGGAATCTGACCTTTCAATGATCCTAGACAGTGACGACTTTTCGGAAGATGGGATGATATTAGTAAATGAAAAGTTAGGTCCGCTGACCACAGATGCGGAACTAGGTGATTTTGTATTAGTTCAATTTAAGTTAAACAAAGATGTAGTCTACTATGTGGCTAAAGTTTTGGGAATCCAAACTTCTGAATATGAAGTCAGTTATTTAAGAAGAAAGTCTGCCCAAACTTTATTTTTTTTCCCGGACGTTCCTGACTTGGCATTAGCCTTAAAAAGTGATACAAAATTTATTTTACCCAAACCAAGAGAACAAGGAAGTACGTCAAGACAAAAAAACTCTTTTTATTCTTTTGAGGTTAACTTTTCGGGTTTAAATTTGCGCTAACCATTCTGTTTCTTTATATTTTCATGTTATGGTTTGTACTTAAAGTGATTTTACTTTGTTTAATGTGTTTCAAAGAATAAATTTTTTTGCCATATTTACTTTTATAATTATTTTCCTTATTTTTTTGCTCAAAAGTAGAAAAAATAAATAAACAATATTTTTTAACAATTTATTTAACGTTAATTTATGGTTTTCTTTATAATGATTCACTGTGTACTTAATGATGGTTCACTGTGTACACTACGTGGTAAACAGTGAACCACTTGTTACCTTTTTTGAAAAATTAAAAAAAAAATAAAAAACTGGATATAATGTTGAAATATTTACAGAAACTGAAAAGAAATACTTTAGTGAATAAATTATCATATAAATTTTATACATATCTAGTCAAACCCTAGAGCTAGCCCTGACTTAGTAAAAAGTTGTTCACTGTGGGACAGTTTACCTACCTATTACTACAGGTGATATTTTTTTCTATAAGGTAGACCTCTGCGGTTAGCCTCATAACAATTTTTTGAAAAACAATCATAGGTACAAAGTATATTTAACCAATATACGGTTTGAAAACCAATATGGTTTAAACAAAAAACAATCTACGTAATTTTCTTGAAAAATTTTCGATATAAATACCGCCGTGTAAATTAATAAAATCATTCCAAATTCTTCAGTATATGTTGGTGTTGAGTTTTCCAGAGCTATTATGTAAGTATATATTATTAATTATACATTGTATTGATTATTTATTTTTTAAATCTTTTAATAAATTTTTAATAGTTTAATATTTATTTTTTGTAAGTTTTTTTCTAATATTTTTTTGTTTTTTGTAGATTGAATATACAGCGTATAGTGAATCAAAGTCTTTTGTAATAACAATTGAACCATACTTTTCTAACCAGCAGCCATTTTCCATTCTTTATAGATCTACAAATAATCTTCCATATGTAAGTATAATATATTATCTTATTTTTTAGCTAATTCTTTAATAGTTTACCTAATAGTTGCAGTATCTACGTCGATTTGCATCCTTTGTATCTGTATACGATTGAGACGCTGCTCCAGATTTGAATCCTTTCTACCTGTACACGATTGAGACGTTGCTCCAGATTTGCATCCTTTGTACCTGTATACGATTGAGACGCTGCTCCAGATTTGAATCCTTTGTACCTGTACACGATTGAGACGTTGCTCCAGATTTAGCCCCAGTTTTATCAACACATCACAGCGAGAGTGAGTATTGATTGCTATATAATACACAATGTTACTATCTGATTTTCTGGATGCTTCTTTATTGCGAGAATGATATGTTTAGAATCTTTTTTTCTTATTGTATGCTCTAATGATTTTAAATTTGCAATTTTCTTTAGAATGCGGGATGTAAACTTTCTATGAGTCCTCATTGAACTTTTCTAAAAAATATAAATTTCTCTTCCTGTTTTTTATTATATTAAATTTAATTGTATACTACTTATTCATATCTGCCTCACACTTACGCCAATTTGACTAATGATTAGCATTTCAGCTAGGGGTTATCTAGTTAATTTTTTGTTGTAGATGAGTCCTTCGCCCCTTCATCTTCATTATAGTGAACAGTTGGTTCACCTTGCAGTTCATGCTAGACCATATGAGTTTGGAGCATATCTATATCAAATGTCTAACATCTATCCCTGGAGATTTTCGTATGAAGAATTTAGTGATATATGTAAAATTTGTGATAGATCAACTGATTTCATTCATCTTGCATATTCCCGATATCTAAATCTTATTAACTATGCCGATCAGGATAGCGATTACGATTCAGACGCTACCGTTACAAACTAATATTATTTTTAAAAGTTTTTCTCCTTTGTTCATATCCACCCATACATTGTCAGAATAATTTTTTTTTTTTTTTTAATTTAATCCTTTCTCTTTAGAATGCCTACCCCGCGCAGGTCATCCCAATATCCCGCAGCAAGTTGCACCGAGAAATGAATCTATGCTATAGGATACAAAAATGCATAAAATGTGGTTCACTTATTATAACTAAGGGAACATACTCCAACACAGCAGCTGTGCCTATACCAAGAATATGCGTCTCGTGTTTGAGATTAGAGCAGCATGATGAGGAAAAGTAATATTTATCATCTATAAAAAAAAGATAGATCGATAAAAATCCTTCTTTTTGAATATACTAATTAAGTTCTCAAACCATAGCATCACGTAAATTTTAACAAATTCGTAGAGTTTATGTAGGATTTATCGCTTTAGAATGATTAGGCTTCTGTTCAGTACTAAATTTACGTTGTATTGTATGCTTCTTGTTCTTATCCGTTACATATTTCTAATGGCTACTTATGATGATGTAGGTAGTGGAGATGGTGATATTGAAGATTGTTTCTACCAGTTAGGATGCCATTATGGATTTATTAATTTTAAAGAAAGTCCAAAAAGTTCTAGTCTGCGAATTTTGTAATCACCCTATACTTCCTATTCATTATACTAAACATGTAAAAACTAATCATTTATATTGTGGTCTGTGTCATAAGAAATATCGCTATATTACCTCATTCCGTAACCATAAATGTATGGCTCTATTAAAATCTGCACAATAACTGACATGATGATTATTACAGATATGTCTGGACATGTTGCATCAATAACCGAGTTTGCTCGAGTTAAAACTTTTAAGATGTGGCCTGAAGCAATGAAACAAACCGGACACGACCTGGCCAGAGCTGGGTTTATGTATACAGGGGTTGGAGACTGTGTTATATGTGCATTTTGTCAGGTAGTTGTTAAAAACTGGATGCCTACTGATACACCTATGGAGAAACATACAGATAGTTGTTTGTTCCTGGAAGAACATAGCAAGTTGCAAAGAATGTGCTCATATAGCGCACCTTTAGCATCTTTTAGAAGTAAGACGCCTTCAACCGCAAAATTGGCTAAAGCAGGTTTTTACTCTGACCACGGCGTATTAACCTTCATAAGTTTTAAAGATGTTAGCAAATATCACGTACGGCTATCCTCTTTTATGAAAGAGCCTGCGAGGTGGCCCAATGCGGAACATCTCGCTAAAGAAGGGTTCTTCTATACAGGATGTGATATGAAAATACAGCACTATTCTCAATGTTATATAGCCGTTATATATAAAGATGAAGAGAAGGAAAATAGACCGCATAATGTAAATATGGCTTGTAAAATATGTTTGGATAAAGAAATCCAAATAGTTTTTTCACCATGTGGCCATTTAGCTTCATGCATAGATTGTGCACAACCGCTAAAATATTGTTGCATCTGCCGCACTCGTCTTGAGGGCAAATCAAGAGTATATATTACTTAGATTAAAATATCCGAAATTATTCTTCCAATGCATCATACTACCTAGTTTCACCCCAACGAGCGTTCATTATTGGTTTTCGGAATGTGCGTAATAATACTTTTATTAGTTTGTACGATTTTATTCTTGTTATTGATATATAGTTGTTATTACAATGTCTTTTTTTTTGCAAATGAGTATCTTTATTAGTATATGTTTTATTCTGAGTTTAAATTATTGTTTGTTTTATACTAAGTTTAAAATTAGTTTGTATGATATATAGTTGTCATTTACAATTTGTTACACATGCACAGTATCTTTATTATTGTATGTTTTATACTAAGTTTAAATTATTGTTCATTTCATTTTTTTTTTGAAATATACTTATTTATATTATAATGTTTACACACTTTTTACTTACCTTCCTAACACACAAAAGTACAGATAAAGCTCTTTATGGATCATTCTTAATCAATCAGTCTTAGGATTCATACCTATATGCTCTTATACATAGAAACAGTGCATACGTTTATGTGAAGGTATATCTATAATTTTATTAATTTAAATTTAATATTTTTTTATTTTGTTTAAAAACATCACCCGATCTTTGTATATAAAACTTAAGAGTCAACTCTTGTTAGGCATTTTTTCGATTTTAACGACGGCTCTTGTTAGGCATTTTTTCGATTTTAACAACGGCCCTTGACAAATTTGGTATATTAATAAAAGCAGGGGCCATATTCAAACTTACTAATTAATTTTTTTTATTTTTTTAGCAGCAAAAAGATCCCCAAGAATAATATTTTTCATGTTGATATAATTAAAAATATACAAAGAAGATTTTTATAGAGTACTGTTTTGTTTTAGATATTTCATCGGATGTTTAACGTCTATTTGCTACCATGCTGGTTGAACTCATCAAATACATTGCAACCATTTTGGGGTTAATAACCTCGAATTATGATGATCAGCGAGCTAGAGAAGGTCTTAAAGAATGTGGAAAAGCTATAAGAAGATGTACTAAACAATTAAAGAATGCATCATCAATGGGTACAAAGCAGCATCTGGAAGCACAACTTCGAGAAGTAAAATCGTTGCGAGCGCAATTAAAGGCCCAACAGAAAAAGGGTGCAGGGCATATAAGTAGAAAAGAGACTGCATACAGAAGGGTACATTGGGATGATATTTTCTCTGCATTTAATTCAAGAATTCGAACAGGAGTCATATCCAATCTTAAGCATAAGGATCCAGTAGCCTTTCTGCTAGACTGTAAAGCTCTGTTCAAACGAAGAATTTAAAACGCTCTCAAGAAAGACGATTCAGTCAAAGTTAACCTGGCGTTTTGTGGAGAATTTGAAATAGCTAGGGCTGATAGGATCTTAAACGAAAATAAATATTTCACCACATCAAACGCTCATATATACAAAAGAACTAATATAAATAACTGGTTTGATGAAAATGTTTCGGATCCTATTCTAAAAGATCTCGAAGAATTCCAGTGGCGTGACAGTTGGTGGGCCTTGAAACGAATTGTTAACTTGGGAATAAACATTAATAAATTTATACCCCAACTTGGATCGTCATATATTGAACTACCACCACAAATTAAAAGAAAAGAAGCCTTGCCACGTATTTTAATGAATTTAAAAACAAAAATAAAATCAAATTTGGGAAAACAAATAAATTAAACTAATTGAATTCAACTCCAGCTAAATTCGGTGGTGGTTTCTCTACTGGCAAATTATGCCCAGCTCAGCCGTAAAGGGTAAGTGCCAAAATAAAGTGAGTGCGCCACCGATTTTGTACGGTTAAAATCGGAAACCCCTGATGTCCCAGGCACCACTTCACCCACTGGAGATAATTAAATAAATTCAGAATTTTAACCAGTACTATTTGAATTGTACAATAAAAAAAAAACGATAAAGTGAGCTAAATAAAACAAAATATCAACTAGACCCTTCTTTAATTAAAATTGAGAATTTACACAACTGTCAAGCCTCGTGCTTGACAACGCTATTGATATTTATATAAAAACAAAGAATTAATAAATGATTTTAAATGTTAAATTTACCGATATGTGTGATCACACTCAATACAAAAGAAATAAACAAGAAAAATAACTCTTAACTAACTAGTTACGACTTAATCTAATTTAGCTTATCTGTTAAACTAAATAAGTTTCCGCAGTCCTTGGCTTGTCTAATACTTGGGTCGGTTCCAAAATCAAGCCTTCTCCAAAACCAATAGGCTTGCACCAATCTAGATGTATGTAGATTTCGTTATCAACAATCTCTTCTTCAGTACCGAAGTATGTTTAGGTAGGAACTACGGGATTGGGGATTTATTTCAATTACAATTCTTAATTGATGGAGAAGTGTTTTACGTGTTAAATTTTTACATCAACGAGAACCAATCTGAAGATGTAAACTTTGAGGATGAAGGATACTTCGAGCATAGTACGACTGCTACGGTTTTTACACCTTCAATCACTAACGCTCTATTTTCTATTTAAGGTAAGAATTTTAAAACAATTTTTATAAAAGGGTAGGAAAAAAAGTCTCTTAGTTGTTTAAATATTAAACGTAACGATAGACGGAACGAGAACCTGGGCTTTGTTGTCTATCGGGGGTGATAGAATTAAAATTTATATTTTTTTCTAATTTATTTTACGTAATAATTTTTATAAAAATATTTTTTAGTAAAACCGTCTCCAGCGTTGCTGCATGGGGTTTTGTGATAGACCGCACCCATATCTATTTCCTGTTAACATATCCTCCTTACAAAGTTGTGGTCTGGGAAAATGTGGTCTGGGAAAATTATGGAGTATTTTTTCAACAATTGATAAGGAGTATAAAAGCTACTGTTTTGTAACTAAGACGATTAGTTTTCGTTTATTTAAGAATCTACAGCAACAGAATGGTATGTATATTTTTATATCAAATATTACTAGTTGATAAAATGGTCGTCACACCAGATGTTTTTCTCTGCTTTTAATACGTTTGGCTGAGTTGTTACCCAGCTGGGATAGATAATATGCCTGCTTTCTTTAACTCCAATAAGACTAAACATCCAAATTTAGTTTTATACCCTTCTATAGTATCTTTATGTTTAAGATTAGTTATGACTCCTGTTCGTGACTCAAATGCAGAGAAATAATTATCGATTGTTTTTCTCTTCTAATATTTTTTTTTAATCATACTTCTTTTATGTGTTAATATTTTGTCTGAGAATTTTCAGAATATTAATTTACACTTATTAATTAGAGGTAAACGCTTTATATGATTTATACATATCTTTAACAATAGCATTAGCCATAATTAAGAAATAAAATAAAACTATTTCAAATATATCTGTAGGATTAGCTTTTCCTAATTTTGCTTTATATTTTGATGTAATAAGTTGTCCATATTAGCATCTGTGGTCATTTTTGTCGAAATAGGTTGGTTAAAATTGTGATTTCGTGCAATTATTCTTTTTTTATCACCACCCTCTTAATCAGACAGTTTTTATCTCTAAGAGCACCCTCTAAAGTGTTTTTCAAAGAATGACCCATTTAACGTTCCAGTTTATTTGGAAAGAATGTGTGTAGGACTTATATTTAACAATATAATTACAAATTACATTTAATTGAAACATAATCACTGATAAAAAGGTATAATCAGCTCCTGTGTAAAACGTATATTTTTGTACGAGATGTCGTGTCTGTCGGTGTTTGGACTGGCAGGGGTTGTTGGTGGGAACTACCTTTTACCCTTATCCTTTAGTGATATACTTTTTTTTTGGGCCTCGTCAGTACAAGGTATATGTTATCTGCCATATATTTTTTGTTTACTTTCATAAACTGCTATCTTCATAGGGAAATTTAGTTATAAATCTAAATTTGTTTATAAAAGCATCTTTAAGTTTAGTTTCGTCAATTAATAAATCTAATGCTACTAATTCAGAAGTTACTCTACTCTTTCCAAATCTTCTTTAAGTAGTATTTTGATATCTTTTGTCATCATCAGAGCTGAGCGCGATTTTTTGTTGTTCTAACGAAAAAACATTGTGATTATAAGAATAAAACGTGCATTGGTTAACTGTTTTCATTTTAAAATCTCTTAGACATGAAAGATAATCATCAAAAGTTTTTCTGTTCATTCTTCATGATCAGACGAGAATCAGTTTAAATTTAAAAATTTATCAATAAAACTTTTTTTTGTACAAAATATCTATAATTAATTTTGTAAATCATACAATACGTTATCCATATAATAATACATATATTGACGTAAAGTTTTGATAAACAGACTATCCGTAGAAATTTCACAAAGTGCTGGGTAAATATTGTAAAACGATTTTTCTTTTCGCGGCATTTAATTCTAAAGCGTAAAGATTAACTGATATACCATTTAAAAAGGGGAAGAGTTCTTCCTTAACATTAAAAACCCAAGATCCATATCAGTTTCATAACAGTTCTGATTTTCGACTTGTAATTGATCATAAAAACCACAAAACCTTTTAAAAAGAGAAGGCGATCGAGAATTGCCTACATACCACATAAGATTTTGGAAACACTCCACAACGACCTCATGTTCCTTCGTTCGCGCTATTTGTCTACAAACGATACTTATGGGTTCAGATTTTTCAAGAATCATTTCTTTTATTTTATTAAAATTTATTATTTGACTTGCGGCGTAATTAAGCGAAATACCCTTCACTTTGCATACTATATTGTCTTTATTTAAACACAGTCTACAACTTTTTTTTCATGCTAATTATGTCTTATCTATATAACTAATAAAAATCACAAAAAGTAATATATGTTATCCATATAATAATACATATATTGACGTAAAGTTTTGATTAACAGACTATCCGTAGAAATTTCACAAAGTGCTGGGTAAATATTGTAAAACGATGGAATTGATCATAAAACTCCTCCTCTATTTTTTAATTTTCCTTTAAAAACATCCACTCGAGAAGAAAATTAATTTGTGTGTGTTAACAAACTTTGGAAACACGCAACACCTGCATTAAACACGCAACACCGGCATTAAAAAATTCACAACACATATCGACATATCCACTCGACTTTTTATATTCTTGGGTAGCAAAAACTTAATAGATAAACAAAAAGCAATTTTTAGTTATTCAGATCGACAAATATTTAAACCGCACCAAGAAATTTTTTAGTCCTTAAAGATTACCTTAGAAGTTATTGAACCGCCACTATTTGTTTCTACACTCTCTATTAGCAACAAATATGCTTAAGGTAGGTTCTAGCTGTTTTTTCTGGGCATTCTACGTATTCGTATTTAATAGAAAAACTTTCGGTTTTATCCTGTTTATGAAAGTTTTCATTCATATAAATGTCTGAAGTATCAGATAAAGTACCTAATAACATACGGCATACGACTTGCATTGTTCCCAACATCTTCTACAACAGAAGACTCACCATTAACAATTTTTGATTCTGTTTGCATTGGTAATGTAGGTATATTCCATGATATAGAAGTGGTTTCTATATCGTCTATTAATTTTAAATCTAGTACATTTAAATCAATTTCTGATTCATCTATTTCGTAATTCTCAGAATCTACTGAAATGTCATATAGTTCTTCTATATATAGACGCTTGGGACATGGTTTATCTTCTAGATTATTATAGAAGGATTCGATACGAGGCAGAGAAGTTTCAATGAAACGATCAAAACTATCAATGTAATCATATGGTATTACTCCTTTCTTTGTCAATAAATTAAATTGTTCTTCCGGTGTATTATAAAACTGTGATTTAAGATTTGGAAATTCAGTTAAATTGCTGATAAAGTAAATCGCTAACACTATGTAATAGTTCGTTCATTATTTTGAAATCTGTACTTTCAACTTCCTCTTTAATAGTTGGGAGATCATCATTTTTCGGGGGTTACATTCCCACATTTTAATAACATCATAACCTAGGTTTCTCAACCTTTCTATCTTCGCCGTAGTTCTTTCATAACGGTTTTCCAAACATTGTGTAACGGCATAATGTTGATGTGTATCTACAAATACTTTGGTTATATATAAAGATATTTATTATCTTAGTCTCTCATACATCTGAATAGAGGAGAAGAAGAGAAGAAAATTGCATTAATTACTGTTTCTTGATTTTTAATAATAATTATATTATATATTTAACTAACTGCTTTAAGGTTTTGTACCGAATTATATAGTACAATTTTAGTTAATACACCAGTTTCAATTTATTGTCAAACATTCATATGCTATTTTTACCTGAAAAATATACATACTGAGTTTTGCTCATAAAACCACTTTTCAGTTCTATGTATGCAGCGGTGGCAACCTGTTAACCATGGGAACCATTTTTAAATTATTTCTTAATTAACTTCTAAAATGATACAAAGTTCTTATCTAGACTACGTCATCTTTTTTTATTTAGTTTTAATTTTAATTATTATTGTAGTTTAAAAATGTCTTGTCATAGAATTCCAGCAACCCCATCAGCTCCACCAGACAACGCCCCGAGTGCACTTAGTCCAGCAACCCCATCGCCTCCATCGTAAGTAAAATAACTATTTAAGTATTATTGTAATTAAAAATTTTTTTGTTTTAGTGACAATGAGGATGTACTGGACTTAATAGGACCTCCAGAACTTTATGTTCTGGATTAGATCAGACTAGTAATCTTTTTTTTTTTCCTTTCCTCACCCTTCCTTTATTCCTACCCCTTTTATCCTGATAGACAACAAAGCCAGGGTTCACGTCCCATCTATCGTTACGTTTAATATTTAAACAACTAAGAGGCTTTTTCCTACCCTTTTATAAAAATTGTATTAAAATTCTTACCTTTGAGAAATTAAATAGGAATACATTTTTTGTAATTTTACCATAGAAATTTTAAAAGCGTACTAAAGAACTTCTATAAGAACCAATTGTAGTGACGTAATCGCGCGATATTGAAAATTTCTGCAGAATTTGTAAAATCATCAAATACTTTTAGAATAACAACTTGACATTGAACTTAGCAAGAAGTTACAGTGTTTAATTATTATTATTATATTGCTTCTAAAAGAAAAATTGAAGTATGTAAAAAAAATTTGAAAACGTTTTACGTGTTTTATTTATTACCCTACAAATTTTTACATAAGAAAAAATATAATTTTTTTAAATATAAAAAAATAAATAAAAATTATAATTAAAATATAAATAGTAAACATAAATCTTTAGGGTTAGAGTGATATCAGACTTTACTTTTACTGACTAAAATTTAGTTATAATATGTAGCTGTGACAACCTGTTAACCAAGGGGGCTCCAAAGGAATCCACAGAACACTTTTTAAACTGTTATAGTTTATTAATTAATAAAATGTATAATTATGATAAATAAAAGGTAGACATTTTTGTCTTTTTTATATTATTTTGATAAATTTTGGATTTTTTAAAAACTTGATTTTGTTTCCTAAAATATTTCTTAACTAGTAAAAGTATACACTCATCAATCATTTTTATTAATTTAGGTTTGATTTTAATTTTATTTTTGAGTTGATTTAATTTGTAACATAAATCTCGTAAAACTGATATTGTTCTTTCAAAATTTATCACGTGACCTTAAAAGTATTGCATCATCCATAAGAAGTTTATTTTATGGGTAGAAGTAATAGCAAAATGTTTTAACGCTTATCGCCGAATGCGGTTTATATATGTTTTTCACCTCTATTGCCTAGTGATATAACGAACAAACTTTGAAAATATACCTTCTGAATTGGTTAAAATTTAATTTTACGGTTCAAGTAATTTTTTAAATATTATTAAACGTTTTATTATTTTGAAAACGACCTGAAGTTAGTACGATGACGTCACAAAGGTTTGCGTCTTGCGATCCCTAACTTACCGACCGACCTGAAGTTAGCACCCTGCTGCAGGGGGTGTAGTGGAGGGGGTAAAACCTGTCTGGCAGTATCGACCCTTTACCTACTAGGGTATTATAGCAAAAGGGGTAGAAGATGTAGACCCCTCTGACCAAGTGGGGTTTACATTTTGTTCCAAAGATTTTGCTAGAGGTGAGGGTTGGATAGCATTTAAACCCGCAACTGAAGTGACCTATGACGGTGTTTGGTCTAAAATTTCTTCTATTTATCAATCGAATAGCTGTGGTTTAAACACCGAAACATTTTGTCTGAGTGTTACTACAGTCAAGATGCCTCGAGGAACAGGTACACCTAGAGGTCGCAACTACAACAATTTCGAGGAGGAGTGTGGACAGAGAAAAGGGATAGTTGCTATTAATAACAAAGATAATCTCTGTCTTCCTCGCGCACTTGTGGTAGCCTTAGCCCACAAGCAGAAAGACTGCGACTACCGCAAAATAAGACGAGATATTGGAAAAATCTAGGAGCAAAGAGCTCACCAGCTATTGGCATCGTCAGGTGTTACCATACCTAACGAGGGTGCCGGCATCCCTGAACTACAAAAGTTTCAAGAGTATTTAAAAGATTACAAAATTACTGTTTATCAATATGGTTGCAAAGGGCGAGATGTGGTTTTTAGTGGTAACGGTAATGGCCCTTCTTTAAATTTACTTTACCACGAGGACCATTATAATGTTATAATCTCACTTACAGCGGCCTTTGTGTGTAGATATTTTTGCGAATCATGTCACACTCCTTATGATCACAAAAACAAGGACCGTTGTGGAGGAACCTGCCCTGGGTGTCAGCGTTCACCGGCTTGCCCTAAAGATGTATTAAAGAAGAGGTGTGCTGATTGCAACCGAGACTTTTACGGTGAGGAGTGTTTTAAAATACACTTGCCAAACATCTGCGGTAAAATCAGAAAATGCCCTGAGTGTTTTAAAACAGTAAAGCAGGAAAGAGAGCATTACTGTGGAGAAATATTCTGCAAAATATGCAATAAACACTGTCCTTCAAATCATTTGTGTTATATGCAACCAGACAATCAATCTCCAAAAACTTCTGATATTCTCTTTGTTTTCTATGATTTGGAGACGCGTCAGGAAAAGATTCTGGCGGATGGTTCCTTTCAACAGGATCCAAATTTGTGTGTATTTAAACAATGTTGTGATGCATGTTTAACTACGGCAGCCGCAATTTGTAAAAAATGTGGTGTACGTCTACAAATACTAAGATCCACAGACGTTATATCTCCGTTTATACAACACGTTCTCACAATTAGAAAAAAATTTAAAAAAGTTGTGGTTATTGCTCACAATGGTGGTGGTTTCGATCATCAGTTTGTTTTAAACCATATACTAATGAATACAGATCTGAAACCTGAGTTGATTATGCGAGGAACCAGATTGGTTTTAATGAGTGTGGGAAATGTGAAATTTATAGATTCTCTAAATTATTTCCCGATGGCTCTAAGTAAACTCCCAAAAGCTTTTGGCCTAAACGAGTTAAAGAAAGGTTATTTTCCTCACCTATTTAACCGTACAGAAAACTACAATTATGTTGGTCCTCTTCCATCACTAGAAAACTATGATCCTGATAACTTTAAAGAAGACGACAGAGAAAAATTGATAGAATGGCATGCGGCTAGAATAGCCGAAAATTATGTTTTCGATTTCCAGAAAGAAATCATAGAATATTGTGTTAGTGACGTTGAAATACTCGCACAATCGTGCATGAAATTTAGAGAGCTAATGATGAAAGAAGGCAATGTCTGCCCTTTCACCGAAGCAAGCACTCTTCCTTCGGCATGTAACAAAATCTACAGGCGTAACTTTCTTAAACCCGATACTATAGGTATTATTCCTAAAAACGGTTACAGATGGAGAGATAATCAGTCTAAAATAGCCATACAATGACTGTTGTGGGAAGAACATCAAAGAAATATAACAATACAACACGCCGCTAGAGGATCGGAAGCTATTGTCGGAGGATGTAAAGTTGACGGTCTTTATGAGAAGACAGTATTTGAATTTCAAGGGTGTCTTTATCACGGCTGTACTAGATGTTTTACACATCATCGTACACAACCGTTACACGATGACCCAACAGACTGTCTGGAAAACAGGTATGAAAGAACCATATCCAAAATAAAAAGATTAAGGAATTTAGGATACGAGGTAGTGGAAATGTGGGAATGTGATTTTAGGAAACAGATTAATAACGATATTCAAAAGTACACAGAGAACCACCCGCTCCTTAATTACATTCCGCTAAACCCGAGAGACGCGTTTATGGGTGGACGAACGGAAAATATAATAGAATATTACAAGTGTAAAAAGGGTGAAAAAATGAAATATGTGGATTTTACATCCCTGTATCCATACGTAAATAAGTATGCAGAGTATCCTGAAGGACACCCGAAAATCTACGTGGGAAATGAACGTAAATTTGAAGGAACATTCGGATTTGTGAAATGCAAAATCTTGCCGCCCACGAACCTCTTTCACCCTGTTCTACCAGCTCGTATAAACAACAAGTTAATGTTTGCGCTCTGCAGAAACTGTGCCCAAGAAAGCAACACCACAGACTACGCACATTCGGTTGATGAGCGTGCTCTAGTTGGGACTTGGGTAAGTCTTGAAGTTGAAAAGGCTCTTGAAATGGGGTATGAAATTCTAGAAATTTGGGATTATGAAAAGAAGACTAAATACAACCCCGTCACGAAATCTGGGGGTCTGTTTAATGGTTATATCAGTAAATTTTTAGGAATTAAACAAGAGGCAAGTGGTTGGCCTCCCGGTTGCGATACGGAACAGAAGAAACAACAATATATAAGTGACTACTTTGAAAGAGAAGGTGTCACGCTAAACCCTCTATCTATCGAAAAGAACCCCGGTAAAACGCTGTTGGGAAAAAACGTTATCACAAGTTTTTGGGGAGAAAGGGTTAAATATCTCGATACAGACAGTTGTATTTACACCCTTAAAGAAGGAGAATATGATCCCCCTTTAGGTGATTTCTTAGGAGAGTTAACCGATGAACTTGATGGTGGGTATATTACAGAGTTCGTTTCTGGAGGTCCTAAAAATTACGCTTATAATTCTGTTATTAATGATAAAGAAAACATAGTATGCAAAGTGAAGGGTATTTCGCTTAATTACGCTACAAGCCAAATATTAAATTTTAATAAAATAAAAGAAATGGATCTTGAAAAATCTGAACCCATATA
This sequence comes from Altica lythri, assembly GCA_964028335.1. Taxonomy (NCBI): domain Eukaryota; kingdom Metazoa; phylum Arthropoda; class Insecta; order Coleoptera; family Chrysomelidae; genus Altica; species Altica lythri. The sequence continues at coordinate 23,287,783 of OZ034806.1, read as the reverse complement.
CGTTGTTGGTAAACAGATAAGGCGTACACAAGCCCATGAAGTACTCACTGTTAATGTTAAGAAAATTTATAGACCAAATTCCACTAAACGAAAATTTTTGGGAGATTATACATCTGAACCTTTTGGTTATAAAAAGTTAAGAACTGTCTAATTATCTAGGTGTATGCTTATTACTTTTATTAATTTACTATTAAAATAATACATATAGCTAGAATACTAAAAAAATACAAAAAATATCTTATAAGATCAATAAAAGATACCCTATATGGTCAATAAAAGATACCGATAAAGGTCACCAAAAGATACCTGACGGGTCACCAAAAGATATCTTATAAGATCAACCAAAAATACTAAAAAGTTCACAAAAAATATCTTATAAGATCAATAAAAGATACCCTATATGGTCAATAAAAGATACCGATAAAGGTCACCAAAAGATACCTGACGGGTCACCAAAAGATATCTTATAAGATTGATGTCTAATGTTTTTGAGGTAGCCAATGATAATTGGAGCCTTAAAGTGGTTTTATAGGGCTATTGGCGAAGCTTTCCACTAAAAAAAGCTAACGCGCCATGGTAATACCTCTTAGGTGATGTGGAAATGTACCGACAAACTCTAAATACCCTACTTAGAACTACTATATACAACTAAAATAATAAAAGTTAAACTTTTTACCTGTACAGTCTTCTTCTTACGTTGATGTGAGTTTTTAGCTTTTCATTCACAATAATTTTCCTCACCTTATCCACAAATTGATATACCCCTTTCATACAAAGTGATTCCTTTTTTCCAGTTTCCTCTTTTTTAAAATATATCTAAAATAACAGACCATAATATAATAAGTATTAAAACCTGAAACGCTACGTAAATATGAACATATTTCATTTTTTAATTTCTTAAACTTAATTGCAAATAATGTAAAATTTTAAGATCTACATATACAAAATTGTTAATCCCTAAGATTTTATTAAATATTTAAAGCTTACCTGTTTTTTATTTATTTGCAAAATATTTTAACTAGAAAACTAGACAGAACACAGAACAATTATGAAATGATATTTCGTAATGAAATATGAAATGAAAAAATTTATTTCCACGCCGATAAGGCGGAACTCGCGTTTCCTGCTTGATAAATTTCTCTAACGGGTATAGATATATCTATGGGCTAAACATAATATTTTAGATTTTTATATACAGGATGTTTTTTATTTTAAAAGTGTAAAATACAATTTTTTATTTTACAAATATCATTAGGGGTAAAGCTAAATAAAACTGAACTTTGGACTATGGACTTTTTTGCGGTTTTTATCTAATAGGTAAATATATATAAGTAGCTTACAAAGAAAAATTACATCATTCACTTAGTAGCCAGCTATGAGGGCGGTTTACTTTTTTATGTTATTGTGTTTTGTAGCAGCGGAGGATGCTGAAGATGATGAAATTAAAATTTTTTTATTGAAATATAAATACACAACAAATGAATCTCTTACCGATTACACAGAAGCTTTAGCTAAATTTCAGGAAAAATATAATTTACCAGTAGATGGAACACCTAACAATGAAACTTTGCAATAAATACATAGATCGCGATGTCCAGAACCTGAAAATTATTCGGTAGGGACAAGGTGGAATAAAACAGAATTAAATTGGTATTTTCCACTGGCAACTCGTGAACAATTAGACATAGCTAAAATAGCATTCGATATATGGGCTCAGGCATCAGTTTTAACATTTAGACATGTGCCATATCCGTATAAGGGTAAACCTGATATTACAATACAAATGAGTAAGCGGCAACATAATTTTCGTAAAGACTGCCAAGGATCTCGTACCTGTCCAAACACTTTTAAAGGTCCTGGAGGAATATTGGCACACGGGTATTTTCCTTCTATAGACGGGTCATGCGTTGAAGTTCATATGAATATAGAAGAAAATTGGAGCTATACACGGAACATGTCTGAAGAGCCCGAACAAACAAATTTCCTTAAGGTACTTACACATGAGCTGGGTCATGCACTGGGTCTGGGGCATTCTAGTGATGAACGTGCAATTATGTACCCATGGTATTCTGAAGATGTTAGTAGATTAGGTCACGACGATATCGCAGGTATGACAGCTCTATATGGACTTAAACAAAAATATGTATACAATCCGTATGCACCAAAGAAAGCAGCGCCCCTGACAACCCCTTCTACAAAGAAGTCGACAACAACGTCAATGAGTACAAAGGAGTCAACAACAACGTCTACGGAAAAGCCTACCGAAGTTACACCTGTGGAAAAATCTATAAACTTGTGCGATGTGAAAGTCCCTGATATTACGTTTTTAGCTTATACACTAGAGTTTACAGCATATCATATGTATATTATAAAAGGAAATTTACTCTGGAAATTCAATTTAGTTGACGGAAAAATTCCAACAGCCGAAGATTTAAAAAATTATTTACCAACAGAAATAAAACAGATTTCACATGTTTATCAAAACAGTGTAGGATCGTTAATCGTAGAAAGCGAAGGTAAATTTTTCGCCGTTACGTTTCCTGGAATTACACTGGCTAGAAACATTCAATTAAATCTACCCCGAAATATTAAGGTTAACGCCATGTTTGAGACGTATACAGGCCAAAGCTATGTGTTGTTTAATCAAACATCGTTTATCCTGTTCGACGCATGGATGAGAAAATAAAAAGAAGAGGAAACATTAAGGAAGAATTTCCTGGCGTTCCTGATAATATAAACTCTGTTTTTCGGTATTCAGATGGAAACCTTTATTTCTTGAAGGAAGACATCTATTACAAGTACAATGAATTTTATAGAAAAGTTATTGAAGCAGGACAATTTAATTGGAATATGTTTAATGTGCCATGCCCTAATACCACTTTACTAACTCAACTTAAAACAATGTTGTCAAAACTAATATCATATTATCAATAAAAAATATAAAGGAATTCTGAGTATTATTTATATACCTATATCCTTAAAGTAAAAACTTATATTGTTCTTTACATGTCACGTGACCTAATTACGTTAAAATTTATTATAAAAAGTAAAATGGTTTTATATAAAACCTTATCGCCAGTTGCGGTTTATGTTTTTCGCCTTTATTGACTGGTGATATAACGAACACACTTTGAAAATATACCTTCTGATAACGATTTGGTTATAATTTAATTTTACAAGCCAAGGAATTTTTTTTTAAATATTATTAAACGTTTTATTATTTTGAATACGATCTGAATTCTGTTGATATGATGACGTCACAAAGGTTTGCGTCTTAAGAACCCTAACTTACCGACCGACCTGAAGTTGGCACCCTGCTGCACGGGTGTAGTGGAGGGGTAGCCCGGGTGGCGAAAGAGGCCCTAGGAAAGTGGTGGGGTAGGTCTAAACCGGCGCCATACCTACTAACCACTATATACAGCTTTCATTACGATTATCTGCTTAAGACATTTGGGGAAGACTGCGCCGCTTTCTATACCGATACGGACTCTTTAGCAGTCGAAATACTGAGAAAAGATCCATACACTATTATGAAAAACGATTGCCACCAATACTTTGATACATCAGACTATCCTAGAGATAATATATATGGAATACCGCAAGTGAATAAGAAAGTTTTGGGTATGATGAAGGATGAGAATAATGGACGTATTATGACAGATTTTGTGGGGTTGCGGTCCAAATTGTACAGCATAAAAGTTTCTACTACAGAGGCTAAGTTGCAAAACTTGAAAAAGAAATTAAAAGCTGAGGAATATGACGATGATGAGATTGAGCAAATTTTATCAAATTATGGTGTTACAAAAAAGGCTAAGGGTGTTAAATCCTCCGTCGTAAAGACAAAAATTACTTTTGATGATTACATTGAATGTTTAGAAACAGCTAAAGCGAAGACTGCTATACAGCACCTAATACGATCCAAGCAGCATCATGTTTTTTCTCTAGAACAACAGAAAATTGCTCTCAGCTCTGATGATGACAAAAGATATCTAGTACCAGGTACCTACGATACTTTGCCCTGGGGACATTACTCTATAATGGATGAAGCAATGGATGTCGATTAACCCATTAGTTGAAGAACGTTGAGATTAACAAAATTAATTTGTACTTATACATTTTTTTCTTAACTGTTTAATATCTGTTTTTAAATATTTTATTGTTTTATTAGCCCTACTCATACACTTTTTTTTTCAGCCTGCAGATAGTAATGAGATTACAGAAATATTACAGCATCCCTAACTTTACGTCATACGACAATACATACTGCTCCAGCATCCCTAACTTCACTCCATACATCCTTCTCACAGTTCCGATTCTATTTACCCTCGTCATCTTACTCCATACTGACGCCTTTTACTTCCCCCATATCCCCATTTTGCATCCCCCATACTCCCCATACCCCCCAATTTTTGCATCCCCCATTTTACATCCTCCATACCCCCAATTTTGCATCCCCCATACTCCCCATGCATCCTCCTACATCTCTATTGGTCCATCTCCGGTTCCCCGGTTAGGTCTGTGGCCGTAGCCAAAAAGAGACAAAAATGACCAGAATGGACCTTAGATTTTCTTATGGAGATTTACATGTAAAAATGATCGATTTTGGTCCCGAACTCTTGCAGCCCCTTTACTGCCCTCGTCCATCCTTATGGACACCTGATATGTCTAAAAGAGCTTTGTAGATTTTTTGATCGGCAAGCGTATATTGTGTCGGTTGCTTTGAAAACAGCAGGTCGTAGACACCCTGCGTAGGTTTAAACTTGTGTGAGTCCATCTGAATGATATCTTTATCAAACTCAATTGTTTTATTTCCAAGCGACCATTCTCCCGTAGGCCAGTTGAACTTTGGCCCGTATATTTGATCTGTATATCCCAAATCTTGAATATATTTTTCAAGATTAATGGTATTATTGTTATACGATGTTTTGAGTATGTTCCTCCTCTGTTGAATGATTGGACAGTGAGTCATTTTCGTTGAGTTCTGTTTTAGGGATTTTTTCGTTCACATATTTGGCTATTTCTTTAAAAAGTGTAGTTATTGGTTTAAACGTTGATTCTAGTAGGTCTGTTTCATCAGCTTGCATTCTTTTGAGAGCTTTGAACTTTTCTCTCACAATCGCTGCGAGTTTGTTTACTTGAACCGTTCTGCTTGAAGGCATGTTTACAAATAAACTCGAGAGACTTTGACTTCTTGATTTATACCCTTGTTGTGTACGTTTCTGACTCTCTGTACTATACACTGCTATGCTCTGCTACGCTCTGTTATAATGCTCTGTTACGCTCTGCTACCCTCTGCTAAGCTCTGCTTAGCTCTGCTACGCTCTGCTATGATGCTCTGATACGCTCTGCTACGCTCTGCTATGATGCTCTGCTACCCTCTGCTAAGCTCTGCTATGATGCTCTGCTACGCTCTGCTATGATGCTCTGCTACGGTCTGCTATGATGCTCTGCTACGCTCTGCTATGATGCTCTGCTACGCTCTGCTATGATGCTCTGCTACGCTCTGCTACCCTCTGCAACCCTCTGCTACACACTGGTACGTACAATCCCACATTATTTTTTAAATTTCCTTGCACAGGTTTTTTTATACGTTTTTAGGATACCTAATTACTTAAATAAAACCTTATACATTTTATCATATTAAGAAAAAGGGAAACCGCAAAACTTTTTTTTTACTATCAATCTTTTTTTTTTCAGTTCTGTATGTATCGATGGCAGAGTGTGAGTTTATTTTACGTGTTAACATTCTGTCGGAAAATTTTCAGAATATTAATTTAAACTTATTAGAATTTGACCAAGAGTTAGATGCAGTCTATGTAGATTTCGTTATTAACAATCTCTTCTTCAGTACCGAAGTATGTTTAGGTAGGAACTACGGGATTGGGGATTTATTTCAATTACAATTCTTAATTGATGGAGAAGTGTATTACGTGTTAAATTTTTACATCAAAGAGAACCAATCTGAAGATGTAAACTTTGAGGATAAAGGATACTTCGAGCATAGTACGACTGCTACGGTTTTTACACCTTCAATCACTAACGCTCTATTTTCTATTTAAGGTACGAATTTTAAAACAATTTTTATAAAAGGGTAGGAAAAAAGTCTCTTAGTTGTTTAAATGTTAAATGTAACGATAGACGGGACGAGAACCTGGGCTTTGTTGTCTATCGGGGTGATAGAATTAAAATTAATATTTTTTTCTAATTTAGTTTACGTAATAACTTTTATAAAAATATTTTTTTTAGTAAAACCGTCTCCAGCGTTGCTGCATGGGGTTTTGTGATAGACCGCATCCATATCTATTTCCTGTTAACATATCCTCCTTACAAAGTTGTGGTCTGGGAAAATTATGGAGCATTTTTTCAACAATTAATAAGGAGTATAAAAGCTACTGTTTTGTAACTAAGACGTTTAGTTTTCGTTTTATTTAAGAATCTACAACAACAGAATGGTATGTATATTTTTTACTTTATATCAAATATTACTAGTTGCTAAAATGTTCGTCACATCCATTGTTTTTTCTCTCTCAGCTTTCAATACATTTGGTTGAGTTGTTACCCGATGAGATAGAAATATCACTGCTTTCTTGAAATCCAATAAGACTAAACACAAAAATTTAGTTTTAGGCCCTTCTATTATGCCTTTATGTTTAAGTTTAGTTATGAGTTCTGTTCAACTTTAAATAAGCATATGCTAATACACACTAAAAAACCATTTAAATGTGAACTTTGTTCACACAATTCTTCTTTTAGAAGAATTCTCTTAATTTCGTCACCACTGAGTACAAGCATTTTTGCCATCTTGACAATTTCTTTATCACTTTCAACACCGTCGGAATAATATTCGCAGAGTAGATAGGTACTCATCTATGTTTCCGATAGATGACAGATCTAATTCAGGGGTGTGCCCCGTTCTATTATCATTGTTGTATAAACATGTGTAAGTTCTGGAACAACTGAACTTGTTTCTGTTTTGAGTCACCGATTCTTCATATGAGACATATGAAGAATATTTAAGGTCTTTTCGCCATCTTGACAATTTCTTTACCACTTTCAACACCGACGGAATAATATTCGCAGGGTAGCGGGTAGATACTCATTTATATTCCCAATAGATGACAGATCTACTTCAGGGATGCGCCCCTGCCCACGCGAGCCTTGGTTTATCTCCCAATACCATACGGGGGAAACCAATGTCCCAACCTCAGCTCCTTACCAATCCTAATATTTTCCATCCTACTATCTTGCCCCTTAAGTTTATTTTCGTCAATTAATAAATCTAATGCTACTAATTTAGAGGTTTCTTTTCCTGGTGAGCTCTTTGCTCCTGGATTTTCCTGTGTCTTTTCTTATTTTTTTTGGTACTCAGGATCTTTTTCTTTGTTAGCTATTGCAACAACGATAGCACGGGGGAGACAGAGATTATCTTTGTTGTTGATTGTAACAATACCGTTTCTTTTCGCACACTCTTCCTCAAAGGTATTGTACAGGGTCACTGAATAAAATTGTACACATTTGTCATAATTAAGCGATACAAATTAGCTATTTATGTGTTTGGTTATAAAAAATGTTCGTCACGTTCCTGGAATTCTTCGAGTTCTTTTAGAATAGGATCCGAAACTTTTTCATTAAACCAGTTATCTATATTAGTTGTTTTGTATATAGCAGAGTTTGATGTTGTAAAATATTTATACTCATTATCTGTCTTCTCACCATGAGCAATTTCGAATTCTCCACAAAACACCATGTTAACTTTAACTGAATCATCTTTCTTGAGAGCGTTTTAAATTCTTCATTTAAAGATTGCTTTACAATCATTCAGAAATGTTCCAGGATCTTTATGCTTAAGATTGGATATGAGTTCTGTTTAACTTTAAATAAACATATGCTAATACATACTGGTAAAAATCATTGATCATATGCTAATACATACTGGTAAAAAATCGCGCCTATTTTAAATAAGCATATATTGTATTAATCTTAATTGATAATTATAAAAAATTATTGATTAATAATAAAAATTTGGCAAAAATGCTGTTATTTCAAGCATTTATACCATCTTGACAATTTGGGTGAAAACTTTCATTCATGTAGAGAAATAATCATCGACCGCTTTCTCTTTCAACACCGGAGTAACAATATATCGCATTCTACGATTTTGAATTCCTTAGAAAAAAGTGCAGGGTAAATATTGTAAACCGATGTATCTTTCACGGTATTTAATTCTAAAGCGTAAACATTAACTGACATACCATTTAAGATGGGAAGAGTTCTTCCTTAACATTAAAAACCCAAGATCCATATCAGTTTCATAGCAGTTCTGATTTTCGACTTGGAATTGATCATAAAACTCTTCCTCTATTTTTAATTTTTCCTTTAAAAACACCCACTCGAGTTATTAGTACATCAGAATCAACTGATATTTCATATAATTCTTTTTGATGTCACACTCAAGATTCATCTCATGACGAGAACCAATGCATTCAGTTTGATATGGTTGTTGTTTGACCGTATTAGAGCAATCTGTTGAAAAACTTTGGATGAATATTTTTGGAAACACACAGCACCTGCATTAAAAAATTTACAACACATATTCACTCGAGTTTATTGTTTATATAAACCAGTAAACCTCTTAAAAAAGAGAAGGCGATCGAGAATTGCCTACATACCACATAAGATTTTGGAAACACTCCACACCTGCATTAAAAAATTCACAACACATATTCACTCGAGTTTGTTGTTTATATCCGTAAGGAACAGAGGTGCCGTCATCAAAAAACTTCCTCTTCATAGAAAGAGGTTTATAAATTTTTTCAAAATTTCTTGTAGTGACCTCATGTTCCTTCGTTCGTGCTATTTGTCTACATATGATACTTATAGAATCAGATTTTTCTAATATCATCTCCTTAATTTTTTTACAAAATATCTATAATTAATTTTGTAAATCATACAATATGGTATCGTAACACCTGACGATACCAACAGCTGGTGAGCTCTTTGCTCTTGTAATTTTCCAATGTCTCGCCTTATTTTTCGGTAGTTGCAGTCTTTCTATATTTGCTATGCGAAAAACTGGAGATTAACGCTTTATATCCTTTAGACAACTATTTGTCTACATATGATACTTATAGAATCAGATTTTCTAATATCATCTCCTTAATTTTTGTACAAAATACCTATAATTAATTTAGTAAATCATACAATATGTTATCCATATAATAATACATATATTGACGTAAAGTTTTAATTTACAGACTATCCGTAGAAATTTCACAAAGTGCAGGGTAAATATTGTAAAACGATTTATCTTTTGCGGCATTTAACTCTAATGCGTAAACATTAATGGAAATTTGATTTAAGATGGGGAAGAGTTCTTCCTTAACATTAAAAACCCAGGATCCATATCAGTTTCATAACAGTTCTGATTTTCGACTTGGAATTGATCATAAAACTCTTTCCTCGAGAAGAAACATAAAATCTTCGTTCATTATGTGTTTCTTTTACAACCATACCTATGATAGGATGTTTACCAATAATTAATTTGTGTGTTAACAAACTTTGGAAACACACAACACCTGCATTAAAAAATTCACAACACATATCCAATCGACTTTTTAACGGGTAGCGGTCATAATATTGTACAGTTGGATATAAAAACGATGTCTATGTAACGGGGTTTTCTCCACTCCTGGTGAGATTTCCCGTGTTGAGTGAAATTAAGTCGCAGTCTCCACTCCTGGTGGGATTTCCCGTGTTGAGTGAAATTAAGTCGCAGTCTCCACTCCTGGTGAGATTTCCCGTGTTGAGTGAAATTAAGCCGCAGGCTCCACGCCTGGTGGTGCCCTTCCGTCAATTCCTTTAAGTTTCAGCTTTGCAACCATACGAATACACTGTTATCTTATAATTTTGTAGGTGATCCTGTAATTTTTGTAGTACAGGAATACTCCTGACGATACCAACAGCTGGTGAGCTCTTTGCTCTTGTAATTTTCCAATGTCTCGCCTTATTTTTCGGTAGTCGCAGTCTTTCTATATTTGCTATGCGAAAAACTGGAGATTAACGCTTTATATCCTTTAGACAACTCTTTTACTATAGCATTAGACCTATCTGCAATGTTACTCATAATTAAAAAATAAAAAACATATGGCTGTGTATCGTATTGTAAATACAAATGCTTTGGTAATATATAAAGATATTTATTGTCTTAACCCCTCATACATCTGGATAGAGGGGCAGAAGAGAAGAAAATTGCATTAATTACTGTTTCTTGATTTTTATTAATAATTACATTATATATTTAACTAACTGCTTTAAGGCTTTGTACCGAATTATATAGTACAATTTTAGTTAGTTAATGCACCAGTTTCAATTTATTGTCTCACATACATATGCTATTTTTACCTGAAAATATACATACTGAGTTTTGCTCATAAAACCACTTTTCAGTTCTAGGTATGCAGCGGTGACAACCTGTTAACCAAAGGAGTCCCAAAGGAATCCACAGAACAGTTTTTAAACTGTTTTAATTTATTAATTAATAAAATGTATAATTAGTTATGATAAATAAAAGGTAGAAATTTTTTGTATTTTTTATATTATTTTGGTAAATTTTGGATTTTTAAAACTTGATTTTGTTTCCTAAATTATTTCTTAATTAACTTCTAAAAAGATACACTCTTTTAGGTATAATTTCTCAATAAGTTCTTATCTAGACTACGTCATCTTTTTGTATTTAGTTTTTTTTTAATTTTAATTCTTTTAAAATAATCTGTTACATAAATCTCGTAAAACTGATATTGTTCTTTCAAATGCCCTAATACCGCTTTACTAACTCAACTTAAAACAATGTTGTCAAAACTAATATCATATTATCAATAAAAAATATAAAGGAATTCTGAGTATTATTTATATACCTATATCATTAAAGTAAAAACTTATATTGTTCTTTGTCACGTGACCTTATTACGTTAAAATTTATTATAAAAAGTAAAATGATTTTATATAAACTCTTATCGCCAATTGCGGTTTATTATTTTTTCGACTCTGGTGATATAACGAACAAACTTTGAAAATATATCTTCTGATAACGATTTGGTTATAATTTAATTCTTAACGCTTACTGAACAATTTACTGTAATAAGTTTTTAATATTATTTGTGAAGGGTACAAGGAGTATAGTGTCTTAAGGTAATTTTTTTTAAAATATTATTATGTCATTCAGCCTGAAGTTGGCAACACTGTTAGCAAGATGGCCGGCCTATACGAGGCCAGGTTGATACATCATTATAAATTTTTATCTCAGAGTGCGGTTAATATGTTTTTCGCCTTTATTGACTGGTGATATAACGAACAAACTTTGAAAATATACCTTCTGATAACGATTTGGTTATAATTTAATTTTAAGGTTCAAGGAATTTTTTAAATAATATTAAACGTTTTATTATTTTGAAAACGATCTGAATTCTGTTGATACGATGACGTCACAAAGGTTTGCGTCTTGGCTAAGATCCCTAACTTACCGACCGACCTGAAGTTGGCACCCTGCTGCAAGGGTGTAGTGGAGGGGGTAGCCCGGGTGGCTAGCAAGGGTTCAAAGGTCAAAGTGTGCTACAGTGGCTCCTTTACTACTGATACAACCATGCATAAAATGTGGTAAACTTATTATAACTAAGGGAACATACTCCAACTCAGCAGCTGTGCCTATGCCAGGCATATGCGTCTTGTGTTTGAGATTAGAGCAGCATGATGAGGAAAAGTAATATTTATCATCTATAAAAAGATAGATCGATAAAATCCTTCTTTTTGAATATACTAATTAAGTTCTCAAACCATAGCACCACGTAAATTTTAACAAATTCGTAGAGTTTATGTAGGATTTATCGCTTCAGAATGATTAGGCTTCTGTTCAGTACTAAATTTCGACGAATTATATGCTTCTTGTTCTTATCTGTTACATATTTCTAATGTCTACTTATGATGAAAAAATGATGTAAAAATATTGAGTGAGTACACATTGTATAAAATTGTTCCTCTAATCAGCTGTTTATATCGACTTAATGTGAAGTTTATAACTTTAAATTTATATCAAAAGATTCGGAAAATTACCGTCTTTAAGGAAATATTGTCATTAGTGGACAAATGAAAATCTTTTTTTAAATATCGTATAATATAACTCATCAAATCTTTTAATAAACATTAAAATCTTCGTTTAAAAGAAAAAGTGGTCTTAACCTGGTTTAGAAGATTATAAATAATCCAGTGGTGTACTTAAATATTTTTTAATAAATATGAGTAAGTGTTTAAAATGTAATAAAGATGCCATCGGAGACAAAAGCTCTTTTAAATGTGATGGATGTAAGCGACTAATACATATGGCTTGTGCCAATGTAACAGCAACGGAAGTTAGATGCCTTCAGCTTTCTTCTGAAACTAGGAAATTAAAATTTTTTTGTGATGACTGTGAAAATAGTTTTCTACTTATCACAGTATTAAAAAACATGGTCGAAGACTTGAAAATAGAAGTGGATAAAATAAAAAGGCCAATGAAAAATCTTTGAATGAAAAAGACAAACATATTCAAGAATTAAAGAATGAAGTAAATGAGTTACAAAATAATACAAATGCAGCAGGTTTATCATTTAAAGATATGTTTGTAGAGATAAATGACAGAATGTATAAAAGTAACAATGTCATGTTTTTTAATGTCCCAGAACCCCAATCTGTTAACATAGAGGGAAGAATAAAAGAAGACAGACAAAGGGTTGATGAAGTTTTAAAATCTATAAATAAAGAGAACTTGATAAAGGACGTAGTTAAAGTCATACGAGTTGGGAAAAAAAGTGAAAATAGTTCTCGTCCCCTTAGAGTTGTAACTACAAACAACAGTACAGTAAGGGATATTTTGAAAAACAAAAGGAAACTTCAAAACTCGAATATTAAACTGAACAATGATCTCACAAAAATGCAAAGAGAAGCATACAATAAAGTATCAAGAGAATTAAAAGAAAGGAAAGAACACTGTGAAAACGATATTATAATTAAATACAGAAATGGTCTACCTAAAATAGAGAAGTTGCAAGTAAAAAACTAATATCTCCCCCAATACAAGTTTATTGCCAGAATGTAGGAGGGTTACGAACCAAAATTCAAGAACTTATCACTTCTACTTTATGTTCAAATTATGATATACTAATCTTAATTGAAAGCTGGTTATCTGATGATATCGTTGATTCAGAAATTAAAATCCAGAATTATAAAATCTTTAGATGTGATCGTTGTAGGAAATCTAGTGAAAAATCGAGAGGAGGTGGAATATTGATTATAGCAAAGGAGTATATTAATATTCAGGTTATAAATCCACTTTACCATTCTGTTGAACAGCTTTTTCTATTCTGTTCGATTGGTAAAGAAAGTTTTATTATTGGAGGTGTGTACATCCCACCAAATTCTCCAGGACTTGTATATGAGCGACATTGTTTGACAATAGAGGACATCATTCAAAGGTATACTAAATAAAAAGTATATATTTTTGGAGATTTTAATGTGCCAGAAGCAGTTTGGGACAACAGTGAGTATGGTGTTCTTGTTAATTGTCCCCTAGGATCAAATGGACTCTGTCTAGCTCAACATTATGCGTACTTAAAATTTTATCAACTAATAGATATTCCCAATGATAGAAATGTATTTTTGGATTTAATGTTTTCTAATGTAAATAATATACAAATAGTTCGAGCCCTTGACCAAATTTTTAATAATTCTCATCACCACATAAGTTATTCTTTTTGTATTAATTTAGATGAACCTTATGAAAATTCAATAAGATACACTGAATTTTATTACGATTTTAAAAATGCAGATTATGATGGTATTAATAATTATCTTTGTAGTATTGATTGGGTAAATCACTTAAACTTATCTAACGTTAATGAAGCAGTTTTAGGATTTTATAATATTTTAAATATGTGTGTGTCTTTATTTATACCATTAAAACGTTTTAAAACTTACAATTATCCAAAATGGTTTAATGCTGAATTGAGGTATTATGTTCAACAAAAGAAAAATGCTCACAAAAAATACTTAAATACTCGGGATCAAAATGATTATCAAACTTTTTCATCGTTGAGACGTACATGTAAAAACTTATTGAACCAGTGTTATTGGGATTATATAAATGTCATAAATAATAACTTATATAGAAATCCAAGATATTTTTGGGAATATGTCAGAAATAAAAAATCTTCAAACGACTTGCCAAACTCTATGTTTTACGGAGATATTTCGGCGAATGGTGGAAATGAAATTGTAAATTGTTTTGCTGATTTTTTTTCCACAGTTTACTCAGATGAAACGTTGACTAACAATGAATGTAATTCCATAAGCAGTAACTTTTATAGCATACCTGATTTTTCAGTATCGATTGAAAGTATTTTTAACAAAATTTTAACCATACCTGATAAACTTAGTAGTGGACCAGATGGCATTCCTAATTATTTTTTAAAGAGAAGCATTTATTTATTAACGCATCCAATTTACCTTATTTTTAAATTATCTTTAGAAACTAGCAATGTACCGTCTATATGGAAACATACTTATATAAGTCCCATATTTAAAAGTGGAAATAAACAAGACATAACTAAATATCGAAGCGTGTGTAATCAATCATCTCTCCCTAAACTTTTGGATAGTATTGTGAGCGACCAGTTAAAATTTTATTGAAAAGAGAGATTGATAAGTAACCAACATGGCTTTTCTCAGAACAAATCAACTGTTACTAATCTACTCATTTTTGAGCACAAAATATTATCTGTTTTGGAAAAAAAAGGTCAATTGGATGCAATTTACACTGATTTCTCCAAAGCATTTGACAGAGTTCACCACAATATACTGTTGGGTAAACTAAGAGAATTTGGATTTTCTTACCAGTCCTTAGAATGGTTTAAAAGTTTTTTAACTGGTCGCACTCAGCAAGTGAGGATTGGCAATTTTAAATCAAACCCTATTAAGGTAACTTCTGGAGTACCCCAGGGAACTCATTGTTCACCATTGCTATTTAACATATTTATTAATGATATTACAGATTGCTTAAGTTACACAGAAGGTTTATTATATAAAGATGACTTGAAGATTTACCGACAGATTCAATCTTTCGAAGATATGCATCTAGTTCAGGAGGATCTGAATAGCTTACATAGGTGGTGCTCAAAAAATAAATTATATTTAAATTTGGACAAATGTTGTTTTATAAGTTTTTATAAAACGAGTAAAAAATTTAATACTCAGTACTCATTAAATGGAGATCAACTATCCTATGTCACATCTGTTAGGGATTTGGGAGTCATTTTTGACGAACAATTACGTTTTGTAGAGCATATAAACCGCATTGTAGTAGAATCTTCAAAAATGTTAGGCTTTGTGCTACGAAACTGTCGCGATCTTTCTATTTGGGCCATAAGAACAGTATATTCTTCATTAGTAGTTTCTAGACTGCATTATGCAGCTATAGTGTGGTCCCCACAGTATCAGAATCATAGCACAACACTAGAAAGGGTTCAGAATAAATTCTTAAAATACTGTGCTTTTAGATTAAATATTAATATTAGTGATCATGATTACAGTGCTGTTTTACAATCATTAAATATGGACAAGTTAAGCAAAAAACGACAGGACTTTGACTTGATATTTCTTTTTAAGGTTTTGAATGGTTTAATAAATTGCCCTGAACTTCTTGAATTAATTAAGTTCAACATACCTGTCAGAAATTTAAGACGTTTTGAAGTTTTCCATGTAAATTTTCACAATACAAACTATGGAGCACATTCTCCTATAGACCGTACATTAAGATTAATCAATAACAATTATATAGATTTATTTGGTGTATCTCTTTCTAAATTTAGAAATCAGTTGAGAAGGGTTTGAATATTTGAATATTTGTATTGCTTATGTTTATAATTTGTTATAATTCTGTTAATGTTACATGATATATACTTTTAATTAGTTTATTTGCTATGTTAAGTAGTGAATAAGTTTAAATATTTTTTCTTTTTTAATGTTTTTTGTAAATTTCTTAATTGGGGGTAATCCCGTAAATAAATAAATAAATAAATAAAATAAATGATGTAGGTAGTGGAGATGGTGATATTGGAGATTGTTTCTACTAGTTAGGATGCCATTATGGATTTATAAATTTTAAAGAAAGTCCAAAAAGTTATAGTCTGCGAATCTTGTAATCACCCTATACTTCCTATTCATTATACTAAACATGTGAAAACTAATCATTTATATTGTAGTCTGTGCCATAAGAAATATCGCTATATTGCCTCATTCCGTAACCATAAATGCATAGATTGTGCACAACCGCTAAAATATTGTTGCATCTGTCGCACTCGTCTTAAGGGTAGATTAAGAGTTTATATTACTTAGATAGATGTAATATCTTTTAGATTAAAATGTCTGAAATTAATCCTCCAATGCCTCATACTACCTAGTTTCACACCAACGAGCGTCCATTATTGGTTTTTGGAATGTGCGTAATAATACTTTTATTAGTTTGTATGATTTTATTCTTGTTATTGATATATAGTTGTAATTTACAATGTCTTTTTTTGCACATGCGCAGTATCTTTATTAGTGTATGTTTTCTGCTAAGTTTAAATTATTGTTATATTATTATTGTACGTTTTATACTAAGTTTAAATTATTGTTCATTTCATTTTTGAAATATACTTATTTATATATAATCTTTACACTCTTTTTACTTACCCTTCTAACACACAAAAGTACAGATTAAGCTCTTTATGGATCATTCTTAATCAATCTGTCTTAGGATTCATACCTATATGCTCTTATACATTAAAAACAGTGCATACGTTCATGTGAAGGTATATAATTTTATTAATTTAAATTTAATATTTTTTTTATTTTGTTTAAAAACATCACCCGCTCTGGGTATATAAAACTTAAGAGTCAACTCTTGTTAGGCATTTTTTCGATTTTAACGACGGCCCTTGACAAATTTGGTATATTAATGAAAGCAAGGGCCATATTCAAACTTACTAATTTATTTTTTTATTTTAGCATCAAAAAATCCCCATATATTTATTTGTCGTCTATTCGCTATTATGCTGGTTCAACTCATCAAATATATTGCAACCCTTTTGGGGTTAATGACCTCTAGTGATGATATGCAGCAAGCTAGAGAAGGCCTTATACAATGTACAAAAGCTACAAAGAAAATTCGTAATGCCTTAAGATATGCTGCATCAATTGGTGAGAAGCAGATATTAGAAGCCCAACTTCGAGAAGTAAAATCGTTGCGAGCCCAATTTAAAGCCCAACAGAAAAAGGGTGCAGGGCATATAAGTAGAACAGAGACTGCGTACAGAAGGGTACATTGGGATGATATATCCTCTGCATTCACTTCAAGAATCCGAACTGGAGTCATATCCAATCTTAAACATAAAGATCCCGTAGTCTTTTTGCTAGACTGTAAAGCACTGTTCAAACGAAGAATTCAAAACGCTCTCAAAAAAGATGATTCAGTCAAAGTTAACATGGCGTTTTGTGGAGAATTTGAAATAGCTAGGGCTGATAGGATCTTAAATGAAAATAAATATTTCTCAGATGTGTAAATGCAAAGGAGAATGCTTCTGTTTTGAGGACGATATGCTTGAGGAGGAATATCAAGCGGAATATGATAAAAAGGTCCTCCAAAATTGCAAATGCAGTGGACGCTGCCTCTGTTTAGAGGATGATCGAGATTTTGATACAGAGGAGGAGGAAGAGATTCCTGGCTACTCTAGGGGTGATACACCTAAAATAGCACAACCTTAAATAACATACAATAAAGTAGTTGCATTCAAATCATTGTTTGATTACTTTGATACTCACCTAAAATTATTAATTTTTATATCTATGCCAATGCATTATTCCTTGTTTTGCGGTTTTATGTCTTATCACAATTAGACTGCTTGTTGTAGAAATTTTTGCCTTTAGTCTATGTGTGAATTTTATTATAAAAACTTTCAATTTTTAGTTCAAAATTAAAAGCATCGTCCCTTGCACCCTAAATCTATTCTTATAGTTCGTTAAATTCTTAGCCATTACTAATATGTTCAAGTTATATTCCATAGTTTGATTCTCTAATACGTGTATGTATTTATTAAAGGATTAGCTATGGGATGTTATCTTGAGCCTTGATTCTTCCAATTTTGTGCTAGAGTGTTTAAACTTTTTACAACAAGCAGTTACTGCGATATGCGTTTGATTGGGTTCGCTGTTTCCATTAAAGTTTGTGAATATAGGTATGTACCTCTTGATATTAATTGATTTTGGGATTGATAAAGTTTTTGATAATTTTTACGTTTTATCTGAATATGTTTTGCCTCAAATTATTATTTGGGTGGGTGTGTTATAATTTTCATATTATTTCAGAAACTATTATAGTATATTTCAATAATTTTCTCACGTAAGTGGGTGTTCGGAAAAGTTTTTGATAATCTTACTATTTTAAAGTTTCCAAAATTTGCCATTTATTTTTACGTTTTACTTGAATATGTATTGCCTTAAATTATTATTTGGGTGTGTTATAATTTTCCTATGTATGTGGATGTCTGACAAAGTTTTTGATAATTTTACTATTTTAAAGTTTGTTTCCAAAATTTACCATTTATTTTTATACTTGAATATGTATTGCCTTAAATTATTAATTGGGTGGGTGTGTTATAATTTTCATATATTTTCATATTATTTCAGAAACTATTATAGTATATTTCGATAATTTTTACGTTTTACCTGAATATGTCATTGCCTTAAATTATTATTTTTATATATTTTCAAATATTTTTATAGAATATTTCAATAATTTTCCCACGTTGGCCTTGTTTTTGTTATCGATTTTATTTTTGTGGTTTACTTGAATATTATAAGCAATTCTGTGGGTTTATGTTTATCTTGCCGATGTGTTATTGTTTGTGGTTTCTATACATATTTAGGGTTCACCTATTTTCAATAGTTGGTTTATTTATTAAAACTACAACGTCTAATTATGACCGAATTTTTAATACAAGCAGAACATCTGAAACAGACGAATTTCACCTCGATGGGTTAATCCATACTCCCACGGAAAGATTGGGTCTCCTTTGGCGTAATATGCCTCTATTAGGAATAGACCCAGATACAGCACATCGGGCTGCTGAGCAAGCGATACATCGATTGCGTCCCTCGCGACGCCTCCCTTATGAGCAGGTTCTGCAGCTGTATTTTGCTGCTGAGGATGATGGAGTAAATCGCTAGGAAAAACTATTTCTTTTGAGGAGTATACAACTTATGTTTAGGTATATACAGCCATTTATTTTCGTTTAATTATTTCTATAAATAATACACAGAAGCCTTTTATATATATTTTTTTAATTGATAATATGATATTAGTTTTGACAACATTGTTTTAAGTTGTGTTAGTAAACTGATATCCGGACAAGGGATATTAAACATTTTCCAATTAAATTTTCCTGCTTCAATAACCTTTCTATGAAATTCGTTGTACTTGTAATATACATCTTCTTTTAAGAAATATAGGTTTCCGTCTGAATACCGAAAAACTGAGTTTATATTATCAGGAACTCCTGGAAATTCTTCTGTAATGCTACCTCTCCTCTTTATTTGCTCATCCAAATCATTGAATAATATAAATAACCTTTGATTAAACAAAACATAACTTTGATCTGTATACGTTTGAAACAAAGCATCGATTTTAATATTTTGGGGTAAATTTAATATTATGTTTCTGGCTACGGATATTCCCGGAAACGATACGGCAAAAAATTTGCTTCGCTTTCAGCAATCAATGATCCTGCACTGTTTTGATAGATATGTGAAATTTGTTTAATCTCTTTTGGCAAGTAATTTTTTAAATCTTCCTCTGCTGGAATTTTTTCTGCATCTAAATTTAATTTCCATAGTAAATTTCCCTTTATTATATACATATGATATGCTGTAAACTCTGGTGTATATGTTAAAAACATAATATCTGGTACTTTTATATCACATAAGTTTATAGATTTTTCTACGGTTGTAACTTTAATTGGTGTGGTTGTGTTAGGCTTTTTTGCAGACGTTGTTTTCGACTTCTTTGTACCCGTTGACGTTGTTGTTGACTTCTTTGTAGTCGTAGCTGGGGTTGTCATTCGTGGCTGCTTCTTTGTTACATATGGGTTGTAGATATATTTATGCTTAAGTCCATATAAAGCCGTCAGGCCTGCAATATCATCATCCCCTAATCCGCTAACATCCCCCGAATACCAAGGAAACATAAGTGCATGTTTATCGCTAGAATGTCCTAACCCTAAAGCATGACCTATCTCGTGGGTGAGTACTGATAGAAAATTTGTTTTTTCGGGTTCTTCAGTAATGTTCCGGGCATATCCCCAATCTTCTTTTATATCCATGTGAATCTCAACGCAAGTATCTTTACCTGGATAGTATGCATGTGCTAATACTCCTCCCGCTCCATCAAATACGTTTGGGCAGGGTGCTGCACCTTGACAGTTTGCACGAAATTCATGTCTCCGTTTACCCATTTGTATTGTAATATCAGGATTTCCCTTAAAGGGATATGGTACATATCGAAATTTTAAAACTGAAGCCTGACTCCAAATACTGAATGCTATTTTTGCCATATCTAGTTGGGTGCTGGTTGCCTGTGGAAAATACCAATTAAGGTTTGTTTCATTCCACCTTGTCCCTACCGAATAATTTTCGGGTTCTGGACATCGTGATCTACGTATTAATTATAAATTTTCATTATTAGGTTTCCCATCTACTGGTAAATTATATTTTTCCTGAAATTTAGCTAAAATTTCTGTGTAATTAAAAGAGATTCATTTGTTACATATTTATATTTCAATAAAAACTTTTTTATCTCGTCATCTTCAGCTGCTATAAAACACATCAACAAACAGAAATATATTATAACCTTCATATTCGTCTGCTAAGCAACTAATGCTCTTTCCTTTATATGCGCGTTATATTTATTATCATAATAATCCAGCATCCCATTTACCCCTAACTTTACTTCATACGTCAATGCATACTACTCCAGCATCCCTAACTTCACTCCATACATCCTTCTCACTTTCAACTTATTCCAGCTTTGCACCGTTAATGTCCTTTTAACAGTTACGATTCTATTTACCCCGGTTCCATACAGCCCCCTTTTGCATCCCCTATACCCCATTTTGCACCTCCTATACCCCCCTTTGCATCCCCCTACATCTCTATTGGTCCATCTCCGGTTCCCCGGTTAGGTCACGTGGTGTGGCCGTGGCCAAAAGAGACAAAAATGAGCAGAATGGACCTTAGATTTTCTTATGGAGATTTACATGTAAAAATGATCGATTTTGTGCTCGAACTGTCATAGCACCTTTACTCTTATCACTCCGTATTCACCGATCTCTCGCTGAGTATTATTTCTCTCAGCTCTCTTACCGCTTATATCTCCTCATCGCGTATTATTCTCTCAGCTCTCTCGTTGCATCTAACTTCTTCGCTCAACTCTCTCTCCGCTAAGTTCTCTCGCTTCTTGTCTCGCTATTGGTACGTGTTCAGAAGTGACAAATTCCGCAACACAGACACATAAACTATTGTAATATTAGTATTTAAAGTGCAGTGAAAGTGACAATCGTAATTAAGTTCGTAAACAAACAAAGTGATAGTAATAGTGGTAAAAGATTGTATATAGTAATAAAGCATAGTGTAATAAAACCAATTTGATTATTCCACCCCCAACCAGCGGATTGTGGATTATAGCAAACCGCCGTGTGAGAAGTTGGTACTGAGGTTATCAGCTCCTCAACATCTTATAGAGGTGCTAAAAACAAGACAATAAGCCAACTACCTGCAGAAATTTACGATTTATTTGGAGATCACTTTTATAACGAGAATTCGCATTCATTTGAATTGATCAAGTTGATTATACATAGATACTTCAACACGAGAATACATCATGAAGCTAGAAAATTAGAGGATTCTAGGATAAGAATAAGATCCAAGTTGACAAAAACCATCCACTTTAAAAGTCAATAAACCCTAGGTGTTGTAGTTTTGTATTTTCATATTTTTGTAACTTTTATTTAATAAAGAGTTTTGAGTAAAAGTCAATATTTCTCCATCAACCTGCTCTGCAAAATTTAATTATATTATTATATTTTCGTGAGAATTTCGGAAAATTCAGTAAAAATTGCGAAAACTACAAAAGCCCTGCCGAAGCAGAGGGAAAATAAGGAGAAAACAACAGCTGTACCGCCGCCGACGAATGCGGGTGCATCTCCAACTCCACAACGCAACGAGAGCATCATAAGTGATGCAATTTTCGGGATCGATGTGCGAGTTGTAGAAATTGCCCCTCGCCAAAATTTTGACTGCAACTACGGCAAAATTGTAGATTTACCTAAAGAAATGTATGATTCCTACAGAGTCGATGAGAAACAATTAGATCGACAAATCGCAAAAGAAGAACTTGGCTATTCACGCAACTGCAGTGTTGTATTTGAAATTAAAAGACGTCAATGCAAACCAGGGAAACACGGCATTGGCTTCAGCTGAAAAAAATCTTAGGAAGGCAACATATGATGACACCTTCAATGTGCCCAGCCCGTTATTCCTGTATTTAAGTCAGATTGTCTTATATACTGATAAGATGGGTAAGGAAACATAATTGAATATACGACCATTACCAACAACCGTCATTCACAACTTTGGTGGATACCATGCTGCTGAGATCAACACCGATCCACACAATCTCTTCGAGGAGGTACCCCCTCTGGGTGTCGCTGGGGACATCGTCATGGCACTTATGTCTAACGATCCAGAACCGACGCCGAACTTTAGAGTAGGGACACCAGCGTTATCGCGAATTTCCGAAAATCTCGCGGGAAGGATGGGTCCAATGGGCTCAAGACGACCCGAAATAGCACAGAAATTGGCAGGTTACGGTATAACTGCAAATTTGTACGACGAGTATGTAGCAGGCACTAGATTTAATCTTCGCTATGTAAGGTCCTTATCCGATATTAACGGAAAGTTCGAGACCATTAAAATAGAGAAGGTTGTGTTTAGAAATCTTGCATATACCGGAGGAGAAACGCAGACAATAGTATCGAAGCCAACGGAAGGAGAGGAAACTCAAGCTTGGCACAAAAGGTCTGTGTAGACCGAATCATTCGCAGACAGCTCATCCGGAAACATGGGTGCGGCAAGAGTCTTCGGGTTCCAGCTATTTAAGGAAAATCGACGTAGGAATAAAAGAGCGACTCAAACAGCAAACTGGAGTTGCATTCTACCACAAGAGCTCGTGAATCTAACATGGGTGATGCCAGACGACTGGTTTGGCAATCGCAATGCACGACGCAATTAACAGCAGGCATCGGAACCGAACGGTTCCGCGCCTTAGTTGACCGGCAGGCCATAAAGTTTGAAAACGTAGTTCGTAGACTGATTGTGTTACAGAAGAGGTGTGCTGATTGTAACCGAGACTTTTACGGCGAGGAGTGTCTTAAAATACACTTGCCAAACATTTGTGGTAAAATCAGAAAATGCCCTGAGTGTTTTAAAACAGAAGTCAACAACAACGTCTACGAAAAAGCCTAACACTACCAAAGTTACATCCGTAGAAAAATCTATAAACTTGTGCGATGTGAAAGTCCCTGATATTACGATTTTAGCTTATACACCCGAGTTTACAGCATATCATATGTATATTATAAAAGGAAATTTACTCTGGAAATTTAATTTAGTTGACGGAAAAATTCCAACAGCCGAAGATTTAAAAAATTATTTACCAAAAGAAATAAAACAGATTTCACATGTTTATCAAAACAGCGCAGGATCGTTAATCGCAGAAAGCGAAGGTAAATTTTTCTCCGTTTCGTTCCTGGAATTACAGTGGCTAGAAACATTCAATTAAATCTACCCCAAAATATTAAGGTTAACGCCATGTTTCAGACGTATACCTACAGGTCAAAGCTATGTTTTGTTTAATCAAACATCATTTGTACTTTTCGATGAATTGATGAGCAAATAAAAAGAAGAGGTAACATTAAAGAAGAATTTCCTGGGGTTCCTGATAATATAAACTCAGTTTTTCGGTATTCTGACAGAAACCTATATTTCTTGAAAGAAGATGACTATTACAAGTACAATGAATTTTATATAAAAGTTATTGAAGCAGGAAAATTTAATTGGAATATGATTAATGTACCATGCCCTGAGTTCACTAACTCAACTTAAAACAATGTTATCAAAACTAATATCATATTATCAATAAAAATAAAAAAGGAATTCTGAGTATTATTTATAGATGCCCTTAACGATCGTCTTACGGCTAGTTAACGGTCGTCTTATAAGGTAACCTTAAATTATTGAATATGTAACATAAATATCGTAAAATCAACAAATTTTTATCACTCTGCCTTGTGGTCGACCATTCTTCCTACTTACCTATCCTCTCCAGGCAAAAGTTGCTCACACCTCCACGTGGTCATTGCTGGATAATTAACTAAGATGAGCAGATATCCTATTACAAAATATGAATGTTAAGAATTCCAACTGAACCTGGTAAGTCATTATTATAATTTGAGGGCTATGAAGTTAACGCAGAGCCAAGTTAACACATCGTCAGGTAATGACAAATTTTTTATATAAATGCTTATCTCAGAGTGCGGTTTATATGTTTTTTGACTCTATCGTCTTATGATATAACGCACAAACTTTGAAAATATAGCTTCTGAT
Source organism: Altica lythri (assembly GCA_964028335.1). Taxonomy (NCBI): domain Eukaryota; kingdom Metazoa; phylum Arthropoda; class Insecta; order Coleoptera; family Chrysomelidae; genus Altica; species Altica lythri. Next base: position 23,263,003 of record OZ034806.1, on the reverse strand, counting down.
AACGAATATATTTTTACAATTTAATTCTAAACGCTTACTGAACTTATAGTGTCTTAAGGTTATCATAGAATTTTTGCTTTATGTTAAACCATTATTTAAATGAAACATTCCTTTGAATTAGCGCAGCTACCGGAACATGCTTCGTTTTAAGAATTTCAATCGAACCTGATGAGTCATTATTGTAATTCGAGGGCTGTGAAGTTAACGCTGATCCAAATTGACGCATCGTCAGGTAATCATAATTTTTTTTATATAAACGCTTATCTCAGAGCCTTGTGATATAACGCACAAACTTTGAAAATATACCTTCTGATAACGAATTAATTTCTACTTATAATTTAATGTAATAGACTTTTACGGGTCAAGGAAATCATAGAATTTTTACTTTTATAATAGTATCGCCAAAGATCAATTATCTCCGCCATTTTTCCGTGGTGGGATGACCAAGGCTGCTAGCTGCCAACGAGACTGCCATCAAGGTGCTAGAAAAGTGGTTGGGGTGGTCTAAACCAAAGAAATACCTACTTATTCCCATTTTAAGAAGGCCCAAGAAGACAAGAACAGAACAACAACCGAACGAGCAATGTACGGTGGGTTGATCCTGACATAAACTCAGTTTCTGTCAGATTTAACGATAATGTATGATATATTAGCTGAATTAACAATGGTTTCAGAATGTCTTCAAAATAGGGAAGCCACTGTAGTTTATGCAGACAAACTCATAAGAAACTGATGATTTTAAATTTGCAATTTTCTTTAGAATGCGGGATGTAAACTTTCTATGATCCCTCATTGAACTTTTCTAAAATATAAATTTCTCTTCCTGTTTTTTATTGTATTTAATTTAATTGTACACTACTTCTTCATATTTGTCTCACACTTACGCCAATTTGACTAATGATTAGCATTTCAGCTAGGGGTTATCTAGTTAATTTTTGTTGTAGATGAGCCCTTCGCCCCTTCATCTTCATTATAGTGAACAGTTGGTTCACCTTGCAGATCATGCTAGACCATATGAGTTCTGAGCATATCTATATCAAATGTCTAACATCTATCCGCGGAGATTTTCATATGAAGAATTTAGTGATATATGTAAAATTTGCGATAGATCAACTGATTTCATTCATCTTGCATATTCCCGATATCTAAATCTTATTGACTATGCCGATCAGGATAGCGATTACGATTCGGACGCTACCCTTACAAACTAATATTATTTTTAAAAGTTTTTCTCCTTTGTTCATATCCCCCCTCAAATTGTTAGCATCATTTTTAATATAATCCTTTCTCTTCAGAATGCCTAAACCGCACAGGTCATCCCAAATATCCCGCAGCAAGTTGCACCGAGAAATGAATCTATGCTATAGGATACAACCATGCATAAAATGTGGTAAACTTATTATAACTAAGGGAACATACTCCAACTCAGCAGCTGTGCCTATGCCAAGCATATGCGTCTTGTGTTTGAGATTAGAGCAGCATGATGAGGAAAAGTAATATTTATCATCTATAAAAAGATAGATCGATAAAATCCTTCTTTTTGAATATACTAATTAAGTTCTCAAACCATAACACCACGTAAATTTTAACAAATTCGTAGAGTTTATGTAGGATTTATCGTTTCAGAATGATTAGGCTTCTGTTCAGTACTAAATTTCGACGAATTGTATGCTTCTTGTTCTTATCCGTTACATATTTCTAATGTCTACTTATGATGATGTAGGTAGTGGAGATGGTGATATTGGAGATTGTTTCTACTAGTTAGGATGCCATTATGGATTTATAAATTTTAAAGAAAGTCCAAAAAGTTATAGTCTGCGAATTTTGTAATCACCCTATACTTCCTATTCATTATACTAAACATGTGAAAACTAATCCTTTATATTGTAGTCTGTGCCATAAGAAATATCGCTATATTGCCTCATTCCGTAACCATAAATGTATGGTTCTATTAAAATCTGCACAATAACTGGCATGATGATTATTACAGATATGTCTGGACATGTTGCATCAATAACCGAGTTTGCTCGAGTTAAAACTTTTAAGATGTGGCCTGAAGCAATGAAACAAACCGGACACGACCTCGCCAGAGCTGGGTTTATGTATACAGGGGTTGGAGACTGTGTTATATGTGAATTTTGTCAGGTAGTTGTTAAAAACTGGATGCCTACTGATACACCTATGGAGAAACAGATAGTTGTCTGTTTCTGGAAGAACATAGCAAGTTGCAAAGAATGTGCGCTTATAGCGCACGTTTAGCATCTTTTAGAAGTAAGACGCCTTCAACCGAAAAATTGGCTAAAGCAGGTTTTTACTCCGACCACGGCGTATTAACCTTCATAAGTTTTAAAGATATCAGCAATTATTATGTACGGCTATCCTCTTTTATGAAAGAGCCTGCGAGGTGGCCCAATGCGGAACATCTCGCTAAAGAAGGGTTCTTCTATACTGGATGTGATATGAAAATACAGCACTATTCTCAATGTTATATAGCCGTTATATATAAAGATGAAGAGAAGGAAAATAGGCCGCATAATGTAAATATAGCTTGTAAAATATGTTTGGACAAAGAAATCCAAATAGTTTTTTCACCATTTGGTCATTTAACTTCATGCATAGATTGTGCACAACCGCTAAAATATGGTTGCATCTGTCGCACTCGTATTAAGGGTAGATTAAGAGTTTATATTACTTAGATAGATGTAATATCTTTTAGATTAAAATGTCTGAAATTATTCCTCCAATGCCTCATACTACCTAGTTTCACACCAACGAGCGTCCATTATTGGTTTTTGGAATGTGCGTAATAATACTTTTATTAGTTTGTATGATTTTATTCTTATTATTGATATATAGTTGTAATTTACAATGTCTTTTTGTGCACATGCGCAGTATCTTTATTAGTGTATGTTTTATGCTAAGTTTAAATTATTGTTATATTATTATTGTATGTTTTATACTAAGTTTAAATTATTGTTCATTTCATTTTTGAAATATACTTATTTATATATAATCTTTACACTCTTTTTACTTACCCTTCTAACACACAAAAGTACATACAGATTAAGCTCTTTATGGATCATTCTTAATCAATCTGTCTTAGGATTCATACCTATATGCTCTTATACATTAAAAACAGTGCATACGTTCATGTGAAGGTATATAATTTTATTAATTTAAATTTAATATTTTTTTTATTTTGTTTAAAAACATCACCCGCTCTGGGTATATAAAACTTAAGAGTCAACTCTTGTTAGGCATTTTTTCGATTTTAACGACGGCCCTTGACAAATTTGGTATATAAATAAAAGCAAGGGCCATATTCAAACTTACTAATTTATTTTTTTTTATTTTAGCATCAAAAAATCCCCATATATTCATTTGTCGTCTATTCGCTAATATGCTGGTTCAACTCAACAAATATATTGCAACCCTTTTGGGGTTAATGACCTCTAGTGATGATATGCAGCAAGCTAGAGAAGGCCTTATACAATGTACAAAAGCTACAAAGAAAATTCGTAATGCCTTAAGATATGCTGCATCAATTGGTGAGAAGCAGAAATTAGAAGCCCAACTTCGAGAAGTAAAATCGTTGCGAGCCCAATTTAAAGCCCAACAGAAAAAGGGTGCAGGGCATATAAGTAAAAAAGAGACTGCGTACAGAAGGGTACATTGGGATGATATATCCTCTGCATTCACTTCAAGAATCCGAACTGGAGTCATATCCAATCTTAAACATAAAGATCCCGTAGCCTTTTTGCTAGACTTTAAAGCACTGTTCAAACGAAGAATTCAGAACGCTCTCAAGAAAGATGATTCAGTCAAAGTTAACATGGCGTTTTGTGGAGAATTTGAAATAGCTAGGGCTGATAGGATCTTAAATGAAAATAAATATTTCTCAGATGTGTAAATGCAAAGGAGAATGCCTCTGTTTTGAGGACGATATGCTTGAGGAGGAATATCAAGCGGAATATGATAAAAAGGTCCTCCAAAATTGCAAATGCAGTGGACGCTGCCTCTGTTTAGAGGATGATCGAGATTTTGATACAGAGGAGGAGGAAGAGATTCCTGGCTACTCTAGGGGTGATACACCTAAAATAGCACAACCTTAAATAACATACAATAAAGTAGTTGCATTCAAATCATTGTTTGATTACTTTGATACTCACCTAAAATTATTAATTTTTATATCTATGCCAATGCATTATTCCTTGTTTTGCGGTTTTATGTCCTATCACAATTAGACTGCTTGTTGTAAAAATTTTTGCCTTTAGTCTATGTGTGAATTTTATTATAAAAACTTTTAATTTTTAGTTCAAGATTAAAAGCATCGTCCCTTGCACCCTAAATCTATTCTTATAGTTCGTTAAATTCTTAGCCATTACTAATATGTTCAAGTTATATTCCATAGTTTGATTCTCTAATACGTGTATGTATTTATTAGAGGATTAGCTATGGGATGTTATCTTGAGCCTTGATTCTTCCAATTTTGTGCTAGAGTGTTTAAACTTTTTACAACAAGCAGTTACTGAGATATGCGTTTGATTGAGTTCGCTGTTTCCATTAAAGTTTGTGAATATAGGTATGTACCTCTTGATATTAATTGATTTTGGGATTGATAAAGTTTTTGATAATTTTTACGTTTTATCTGAATATGTATTGCCTTAAATTATTATTTGGGTGGGTGTGTTATAATTTTCATATTATTTCAGAAACTATTATAGTATATTTCAATAATTTTCTCACGTAAGTGGGTGTTCGGCAAAGTTTTTGATAATCTTACTATTTTAAAGTTTCCAAAATTTGCCATTTATTTTTACGTTTTACTTGAATATGTATTGCCTTAAATTATTATTTGGGAGGGTGTGTTATAATTTTCATATATTTTCATATTATTTCAGAAACTATTATAGTATACTAGCTGACCCGGCGGACTTCGTACCGCAAATCATTTATGTCATTCTTTAATTTTTCGTTTTTTCAATTTATTTTGATTTTATCGTTTTCATCATATTTTCTCGTTAGTTATTAGGTTTATACTATTTTTTTTTCGTTATATTTTGTAGTTTATCGATAAAATATATTAGATGCATAACAATACTTAATTTAGTAAGAATTTTTCTCGTTTAAAAATAAGTGATATTAACTGCGCCACCTTCCGGTGGCGTCACAATACTTAAGTAAGGATTGCTCATTTAAATATATGTGATATCAACTGCGCCACCTTACGGTGGCGTAATATAAAGTAATCAAATAAGTAGTGGTTGCTCGTTTAATGGAAGCGCCATCTGGTGGTAACTTCCATTAATACGAATATCATATTCATATTAACCATTAAAAATACAGCATCCTACTGACTTTCATGACAATCGGTTGAACAGGGCAGAAGTTGTTACTTTGCAGCGCCACCTGGTGGCGAGTGGCATCAATGTGCATATCATACAAACCTTCTCCGTGGAAAAATACATATGGATACCAATTTTCATGACAATCGGTTGAACGGGGCAGAAGTTGCTTATCTGCAGCGCCACCTGGTGGCGAGTTACATCAATGTGCATAGCATATTCGTTTTCTACGTGAAAAAATACATATAGAATTTTCATGACAATCGGTTGAACGGGGCAGAAGTTGCTACTCTGCAGCGCCACCTGGTGGCGAGTGGCATCAATGAGCATAGCATATTCGTTTTCTCCGTGAGAAAATACATATACATACCAATTTTCATGACAATCGGTTAAACGGGACAGAAGTTGCTACTTTGCAGCGCCACCTGGTGGCGACTGGCATCAGTGAGCATATCATATAAACCTTCTCCGTGGAAAAATACATATATATATACCAATTTTCATAATAATCGGTCCAGTAGTTTTTGAGTTCATTGATTTCTTACATAAAAACACATCCTTTTTACCCGACTGCCAGAGGGTTATGTTTTCAGCTCGTATCTTGTATCTATGTAATATTCTTCCTTACCTTGTATCTCCAGAACCGCTAAACGGATTTTTACATTTGAGGTATCGTTAGATTTGTCTTAATAGCCCAAGTGTTCTTAGATAGGTGACATTTAAAAAAAATAAAAATGGCGGATGTTTGACGCCACATTGTGAGGTAATAAAAAAATGAATTGTACAAAGCATATCGAGTGGGGTATCAAAATGAAGGATTTTAAACACAAATTCTAAATATGTATATAACTTTTAGTTTTAATATTAAATAGAACGATAAAAAAGAAATGAATATTTTTTCTGCAAAGCAAATCGGATTTTTTTTTGTATTTCAATCTAAGTAATTCGACACAGATGTCCTGTAGACCCATTCAGAAATTAATGATTTCTCATGAACTCTTTAGCGAGTTCAGAATAAGCACTCTAAACTAAAAAGACATAAATAAAAAAAATAATTAAAAAATAACAAAAAACCCGCCTGCATGGATAGCTACAACTAAAAATCAACTGAAAAGACTGAAACAAGACGAAAATTCAATGACTAGGTATTTAAAAAAAAAAAATCAATGATTAGGTACTTAGAACCAGAAACAAATTGAAACAGTACCACACCTACGTACCTACGTATTGTACAAATATAAATATCAGCACGGTAGTCATTCAATTTTTTGCAACATTATAAACAGAATTACAGTCGGAGGCATACACAAAAGGATAATAATTTAACATAGCATACACTTTCATGCCTCCGACTGCAATTCTGTTTATAATTTTGCAAAAAATTGAATAAATCTTCCTGTGCTGGAATTTTTTCTGCATCTAAATTTAATTTCCATAGTAAATTTCCCTTTATTATATACATATGATATGCTGTAAACTCTGGTGTATATGTTAAAAACAGAATATCTGGTACTTTTATATCACATAAGTTTATAGATTTTTCTACGGTTGTAACTTTAATTGGTGTGGTTGTGTTAGGCTTTTTTGTAGACGTTGATGTTGACTTCTTTGTAACCGTTGACGTTGTTGTTGACTTCTTTGTAGTCGTAGCTGGGGTTGTCATTCGTGGCTGCTTCTTTGTTACATATGGGTTGTAGATATATTTATGTTTAAGTCCATATAAAGCCGTCAGGCCTGCAATATCATCATCCCCTAATCCGCTAACATCCCCCGAATACCAAGGAAACATAAGTGCATGTTTATCGCTAGAATGTCCTAACCCTAAAGCATGACCTATCTCGTGGGTGAGTACTGATAGAAAATTTGTTTTTTCGGGTTCTTCAGTAATATTCCGGGCATATCCCCAATCTTCTTCTATATCCATGTGAACCTCAACGCAAGTATCTTTACCTGGATAGTAGGCATGTGCTAATACTCCTCCCGCTCCATCAAATACGTTTGGGCAGGGTGCTGCACCTTGACAGTTTGCACGAAATTCATGTCTCCGTTTACCCATTTGTATTGTAATATCAGGATTGCCCTTAAAGGGATATGGTACATATCGAAATTTTAAAACTGACGCCTGACTCCAAATACTGAATGCTATTTTTGCCATATCTAGTTGGGTGCTGGTTGCCTGTGGAAAATACCAATTAAGGTTTGTTTTATTCCACCTTGTCCCTACCGAATAAGTTTTGGGTTCTGGACATCGTGATCTACGTATTAATTATAAATTTTCATTATTAGGTTTCCCATCTACTGGTAAATTATATTTTTCCTGAAATTTAGCTAAAATTTCTGTGTAATTAAAAGAGATTCATTTGTTACATATTTATATTTCAATAAAAACTTTTTTATCTCGTCATCTTCAGCTGCTATAAAACACATCAACAAACAGAAATATATTATAACCTTCATATTCGTCTGCTAAGCAACTAATGCTCTTTCCTTTATATGCGCGTTATATTTATTATCATAATAATCCAGCATCCCATTTACCCCTAACTTTACTTCATACGTCAATGCATACTACTCCAGCATCCCTAACTTCACTCCATACATCCTTCTCACTTTCAACTTATTCCAGCTTTGCACCGTTAATGTCCTTTTAACAGTTACGATTCTATTTACCCCGGTTCCATACAGCCCCCTTTTGCATCCCCTATACCCCATTTTGCACCTCCTATACCCCCCTTTGCATCCCCCTACATCTCTATTGGTCCATCTCCGGTTCCCCGGTTAGGTCACGTGGTGTGGCCGTGGCCAAAAGAGACAAAAATGAGCAGAATGGACCTTAGATTTTCTTATGGAGATTTACATGTAAAAATGATCGATTTTGTGCTCGAACTGTCATAGCACCTTTACTCTTATCACTCCGTATTCACCGATCTCTCGCTGAGTATTATTTCTCTCAGCTCTCTTACCGCTTATATCTCCTCATCGCGTATTATTCTCTCAGCTCTCTCGTTGCACCTAACTTCTTCGCTCAACTCTCTCTCCGCTAAGTTCTCTCGCTTCTTGTCTCGCTATTGGTACGTGTTCAGAAGTGACAAATTCCGCAACACAGACACATAAACTATTGTAATATTAGTATTTAAAGTGCAGTGAAAGTGACAATCGTAATTAAGTTCGTAAACAAACAAAGTGATAGTAATAGTGGTAAAAGATTGTATATAGTAATAAAGCATAGTGTAATAAAACCAATTTGATTATTCCACCCCCAACCAGCGGATTGTGGATTATAGCAAACCGCCGTGTGAGAAGTTGGTACTGAGGTTATCAGCTCCTCAACATCTTATAGAGGTGCTAAAAACAAGACAATAAGCCAACTACCTGCAGAAATTTACGATTTATTTGGAGATCACTTTTATAACGAGAATTCGCATTCATTTGAATTGATCAAGTTGATTATACATAGATACTTCAACACGAGAATACATCATGAAGCTAGAAAATTAGAGGATTCTAGGATAAGAATAAGATCCAAGTTGACAAAAACCATCCACTTTAAAAGTCAATAAACCCTAGGTGTTGTAGTTTTGTATTTTCATATTTTTGTAACATTTATTTAATAAAGAGTTTTGAGTAAAAGTCAATATTTCTCCATCAACCTGCTCTGCAAAATTTAATTATATTATTATATTTTCGTGAGAATTTCGGAAAATTCAGTAAAAATTGCGAAAACTACAAAAGCCCTGCCGAAGCAGAGGGAAAATAAGGAGAAAACAACAGCTGTACCGCCGCCGACGAATGCGGGTGCATCTCCAACTCCACAACGCAACGAGAGCATCATAAGTGATGCAATTTTCGGGATCGATGTGCGAGTTGTAGAAATTGCCCCTCGCCAAAATTTTGACTGCAACTACGGCAAAATTGTAGATTTACCTAAAGAAATGTATGATTCCTACAGAGTCGATGAGAAACAATTAGATCGACAAATCGCAAAAGAAGAACTTGGCTATTCACGCAACTGCAGTGTTGTATTTGAAATTAAAAGACGTCAATGCAAACCAGGGAAACACGGCATTGACCTCAGCTGAAAAAAATCTTAGGAAGGCAACATATGATGACACCTTCAATGTGCCCAGCCCGTTATTCCTGTATTTAAGTCAGATTGTCTTATATACTGATAAGATGGGTAAGGAAACATAATTGAATATACCACCATTACCAACAACCGTCATTCACAACTTTGGTGGATATCATGCTGCTGAGATCAACACCGATCCACACAATCTCTTCGAGGAGGTACCCCCTCTGGGTGTCGCTGGGGACATCGTCATGGCACTTATGTCTAACGATCCAGAACCGACGCCGAACTTTAGAGTAGGGACACCAGCGTTATCGCGAATTTCCGAAAATCTCGCGGGAAGGATGGGTCCAATGGGTTCAAGACGACCCGAAATAGCACAGAAATTGGCAGGTTACGGTATAACTGCAAATTTGTACGACGAGTATGTAGCAGGCACTAGATTTAATCTTCGCTATGTAAGGTCCTTATCCGATATTAACGGAAAGTTCGAGACCATTAAAATAGAGAAGGTTGTGTTTAGAAATCTTGCATATACCGGAGGAGAAACGCAGACAATAGTATCGAAGCCAACGGAAGGAGAGGAAACTCAAGCTTGGCACAAAAGGTCTGTGTAGACCGAATCATTCGCAGACAGCTCATCCGGAAACATGGGTGCGGCAAGAGTCTTCGGGTTCCAGCTATTTAAGGAAAATCGACGTAGGAATAAAAGAGCGACTCAAACAGCAAACTGGAGTTGCATTCTACCACAAGAGCTCGTGAATCTAACATGGGTGATGCCAGACGACTGGTTTGGCAATCGCAATGCACGACGCAATTAACAGCAGGCATCGGAACCGAACGGTTCCGCGCCTTAGTTGACCGGCAGGCCATAAAGTTTGAAAACGTAGTTCGTAGACTGATTGTGTTACAGAAGAGGTGTGCTGATTGTAACCGAGACTTTTACGGCGAGGAGTGTCTTAAAATACACTTGCCAAACATTTGTGGTAAAATCAGAAAATGCCCTGAGTGTTTTAAAACAGTAAAGCAGGAAAGGGACCACCATTGCAGTGAAATTTTTTGCAAGATTTGTGATAAACACCAATCAGCTAGACACTTTATGCAACCAGACACGGGTTATCCAAAAACTTCTGATATTCTCTTTGTTTTTTACGATCTAGAGACTCGACAGGAAAAGACGCTGTCTGACAGTTCCTTACAGCAAGAACCAAATTTATGCGTTTTTAAACAATGATGCGACGTATGCTTAAATACTGATTTGAAAATATCTAAGAAGTGTGGTGTTCACTTACAGATACTAAGGGCGAATGATGTTATTACCCCATTTATGCACCACCTCTTAATACTGAGAAAAAAATTTAAAAAAGTAGTGGTTATTGCTCACAGTGGTGGAGGATAGTAGTAATACAAAGCGGACATCACTATAGGTATAGGGAAAAACAATGTGTATGAGAGAGACGACTGCGTTCTTTTTGGGTGCGGTTATCAGTACAGGTATCGAGGATTTGGAGCGGATGACGTAATAATCGCCGCCAGCTGATACCGCGGTCGTGTGGTTTTAGAAATGTTTTGGTATAAGCGGCTATGACTATAGATATAGGGAAAACAGTGTGTAAGAATGATGAATCAACGTCGGGGGACTCCATCGTATAAATATGCACTTTTGATATAAGCGGTTGTGACTATAGATATAGGGAAGGTCTATAAAAAAAACGTTGTCACCCCCCGATTCCTGTCTAAACCGGAGGGCATCAACGCCCTGAACTGTGAGTCGGGAGGAATCCTCTTTTATCACGTGACCGCGTGATAATCTGGTTTTGTTTTTAACGTATTTAAAAAATAAAATGGTTTATATAAATTATATTTTTGTATTGGGACGCCTGGGTGGGGGGAATCCTAGGATGTAACTCTCTTTACGTTTTGTTTTTTAAAAAAGGAAGACCTATAAAAAACATTGATACAAAAAAAACGTTATCACCCCGATTCCAGCCTAAACCGTGGCATCAACGTCCTAAACAATCGCCAACGCCCAAAAATATTTCATATAATAAAATTAATCTTATTTTTTAATTACTGTATGAATAATCAAAACCGAATATTGCAAATTGGAAATCTTTATCTCATAAAAGGAAAACCTCATGTCTCCTCTGAAAATTAAATCATCTCGGATGTATAAAAACACCAATAACAAAAAAACCCGAAAAAAATTTTTATATATTTTTTATTTAACCACATTTTCCTTTTGATTCAGTATATAAGAGAATTCTAAAATAATTAGAGTTAATTGTTTAAAGTGAGTGAAAAACGAATAGTGTTGCGTAGTTACAAGTAAGTTGATTTTTTTTCTATAGTTTTTATATTTAATTCAAAAATTTAAATTTATTTTTATTTATGATATGCTGTTTGTAGAAAAATGGATTTAGATTCAATTAACAAAATTCTTCTTTTAGAAGAATTCAAACAAAAACCCATTCAAAAGTTGAAGGAATTGCCAATAAATATTCCTAACAAAATTTACTCAGCAAAAGTAGTTTCATCTAAATTTGGAGAGACAGTTTTAATTGAATTAGAAGAAAAAGTTGTTTTTCTTCCACATCGAATAACATCAGTTATTAAAGATCATGTAATTGATTTGGGAAGCGGCCAGTACTCTTTGGTGTTTACTGGGGAGAAAGATTCCGGGAAGGGAAACCCAACAACTCTTTTTAAATTTATTAAAAATTAAGAAAAGTAAAAAGGAGAGAGGTAATAAACTTATCATTTTGAGTAAGACGCTTACTTATATATATATTTAATTTACAGAAAGATCTTTCCATATCTATAACAACACCATCACCATCACCACCACCACCAATTGGAACGCAGTGCTCCTTCTCTATTATTTTAATGATAATAATAATAATTAAAAAAGGTAAGAGAGAGAGAAAAACGTACATATTTTTGAAATGAAAGCATCTATTGCAATAACGAAATCTGATAACTTGTTAAAATCTATTTGTAAATTAAGACCAATTTTGTTCGATCATTGTACAGTAAGAGATGAGCAAATTTGGTTAAAACGTTTAAAGAAACATATAAGAATTCTTAATAGAATTATTCTAAATAAAAATAGAAACTTACCTATAGGTACTATAAGAAAACTTCAATCCAACGTAGGTCATTTAAAATATTTTAGAACATTAATTTTAAATAGACATATTGGTGCTGGATTTACTACTGAACTTAAAAACAGGGTGAAATGGGTACATGTAGCATCATGTTTTAATTCTAGAATTAGAACATGTCTTATTGTTAATTTACATCATAAGGATGTAAAATATTTTTTGGAAGATTGTTCAATACTTTTTCAACGTAAAATTAAAAAAATTTTAAAGCAAATTTCAGTAATTAAATGTAATTCCACTTTTTGTGGAGAATTTATTAAAAACTCTGTAACTAATGATAAAATATTGGATTTAAAATATTTTAATACAAACAACAGTATAATAGATGTAACAACCAATTTAAAACGTTGGTTCATTGATAATGTAATTGATAAAATTTTAAATAAATTATCGGAATTTCAGGAAAGTGGCTCAGGGTTTGCTCTAAAAAAAAATAATTTCATTAGAAATTAATATTAATAAATTTGACATAGGTAACGGTTCATCTTATATTAAAATCCCAGATCAAATTCAAAAAAAGCGCGCTTGCATTAACATAAAAAATACCGATCAAGCTTGTTTTTACTGGGCGATTGTAAGTGCTCTTTATCCTGCAAAATCAAATAAAGAATTAACTTCTTCTTATCCATATTACAGCACAGTTTTAAAAACTGAAAACTTAGAAATTCCAATGACCGTACAACAAATACCAAAATTTGAAAAATTAAACAATATATCAGTTAATGTTTACGCTCTGGAATTAATTAAAGCAAATGATAAAACACTTTACACAGTAGTACCAATCAGATTAACCAAAAATAAGCTAGAAACTCATGTAAATTTACTGTTAATACAAAATAAATATTTTCTAAAATTGGATGACTATGAGGCACCCCCTGCTGACAATACAGATGAGATAGTAGAAATTAAATATCATTATTGCTGGATAAAAGACTTGTCTAGACTTGTTTCAAATCAGCTTAACAAACATAAAGGGAAAAAATTTATTTGTGATAGATGCATAAATTATTTCTCTAGTCAAGCCAAATTAAATAATCATGAAGCAGTCTGTTCAAAGTTGAATGATTACAAAATTTCCTTTCCGAAATATAAACACATTGAATTTAAAGATTTTGTTTACAAGCAACATACACCCTTTGTTATATATGCAGATTTTGAATGTATTTTAGAAAATTTTAATGATAATAATGTAAAATTAAGAACTTTAAAATATCAAAAACATGTTGCGTACAGTGCTGCCTACTATATTAAATGTTCATATGATGATAGCCTATCATATTTTAAAAGTTACAGAGGTGAAGACTGTATGTCTTGGTTTGCAAACGAAATTTCATTGATGGGGAAAATGATTGAATCAAAATTTAAAAATATTATTCCGATAAAGGAAAGTGTTGACAAATGTACCACCAAAATTTGTCACATTTGTGAAAGGCCGTTTTCCGAAAAAGACATTATCGTAAAAGACCATTCACATTTCTCAGGACATTTCAGAGGCTTCTCACACCAAGCCTGCAATCTAAATTTCAGAAAATTGTTTGTGGTACCAGTAATTTTTCATAATTTAAGTGGATATGATAGTCATTTTATCATTAGATCTTTAATCAATAAAGGTAGATTGTCCGTTCTTCCTGTTAATAAGGAACGCTATATTTCATTTACCTTGACTGACATTGACACTAATTTGAAATTTAGATTCATTGATTCGTTTAGATTTTTGGGTGCATCTTTGGATGAGTTATCAGGGACCATGAGTGTAGATGATTTCAAAATTTACAAAAGAGAATTTCAGGATTTAAATGTTGAAAAATTTAAATTAATAACTAAAAAGGGAGTATTTTGTTACGACTACATTAATTCTGTAGATATATTAAAAGAAACATCTTTACCTCCAATTGAATCATTCTATAATCGTTTAAATGATGAACATATTAGAGAAGAAGAGTACACTCATGCCCAAAATGTTTGGAAGACGTTTCATATTCAAAATTTAGGCGAATACTCAGATCTTTATCTTAAAACTGATGTTTTAATTTTGGCTGATGTTTTCGAAAAGTTTAGAAAAAATAGTTACGAAACATACGGCCTTGATCCTGCTTGGTTTTACACAATGCCAGGATATACGTGGAGTTGTATGTTAAAGTATACAAAATGTAAATTGGAATTATTAAAGGATGTAGATATGATAATGTTTATAGAAAGAGCAATTCGTGGAGGAATATCAGTTTGCAGTAGCAGATATTCCCAGGCTAATAATACATACATACCTGAATTTGACGCGTCACAACCATCTAAATACTTAATGTACTTTGATGTAAATAATTTATATGGTTGGGCAATGTGCGAAAATCTACCTTATGGAGGATTTCAATGGATTAACGATGATGAAGTGAACAATTTTGATGTTACTAAAATCGCAGACGATGCTGATGAGGGATATATCTTACAAGTGGACTTGGAGTATCCTCAACATCTTCAAAATATGCATAAGGATTTTCCGTTCGCTGCCGAACACCGTATACCTCCAGGTTCAAAATTACCCAAATTAATGACAACTCTTTACAATAAAAAAGATTACATTCTTCATTATCGTAATTTAAAGCAAGCAATTGAACATGGTTTAATTGTAAAAAAGATACATAAAATACTTAAATTGAAACAGTCTGCTTGGTTGCGGCCCTATATTGAATTAAATACTAGACTAAGAACAGCAGCCTCAACACCTTTTCTCAAAAATTTATATAAACTTATGAATAATGCTGTATTTGGTAAGACAATGCAAAACGTAAGAAAACACAGAATCGTTAAACTAGTAAATAAATGGGAAGGACGTTACGGTGCTAAAATTTTAATTGCAAGCCATCGCTTTCATAGTCATACAATTTTCGACGATGATCTAGTAGCCATTGAACTACGAAAGACAGAATTAATTTTCAATAAACCATTGTATTTAGGTATGGTTATTTTGGATATTTCAAAAATCTGCACATATGATTTTCATTATAATTTTATGCTACCTCTTCTAGGGGTGAATAAATGTCAAATTATGTATATGAATACTGATGGGTTTTTTTAAGAGTTGCGCTGTAACGATGTATACGAAGAAGTAATAAAATCAAATTTATCAACACATCTGATTATTCTGATTATTCCCCAAACAACAACTATGACATACCTTTGGTGAATAAAAAAGTATTGGGATTAATGAAGGATGAAGTAAACGGTAGAATAATTACACATTTTGTAGGTCTTCGTTCTAAAATGTACAGTTACAAGGTTCATGGGGGAAAAGTTTTAAAAAAATCAAAGGGGGTCAAGAATAATATCGTTAGAAATAAAATAACATTTGAGGATTACGTAGCGTGCCTTAAAGATTATAAAGAGCTATCAAGAACTCAACGATGTATTAAGTCCTACGCTCATAACGTATATAGTATTGAGCAGACAAAAGTCGCACTTAGTCCTTTTGACGACAAGCGTTATTTAATTCCAAATTCATTTGAAACACTTCCATGGGGTCATTGCGATATAATGCTCGACTAATGTTATTCATAAACATTCTTTCCAAATAAACTGAAACATTAAATTACGAGAACAGTCAGACACTAAATGTCCAAATTATAAAGGATATTATTGAAGCCCCTACAAAAAAAGTTATTTTACAGTATGATCAAAGCGGCCGAGATACTCATACCAAAGATATCATTACTAAAAAAAGAACTACTAAAACATTTAAAATGGATTACAAAAAAGGAAGATTGTGTGTAATGATGAGTTTATGGATACCCAACCTCTAGGCTTCAAGGCGTCTTAGACATGCCTAGTTCACAAACTAAAATCTCTTCATTCACAGACGTGTCAAGATGTGGTCTGTAAATGTTATAAATCAGCGGAAAATTAAAAAATTTAATGCTCACCAGTGCACTTTCCAAATATGTTGCGAAAACTATGTAGGAGGGGGTCTTAATCACGAGTCTTTAAAAAATAAATTAGAGTCAGCTCTTAACGATATAAATAAAGCAAATTGGTTACAAAAAGGGTGACAGAATACGCATTGTGGTATTAAATGACTATTTTAACCACCCTATTCGACACCCACTACTGCAGATACCTCTACGGAAAAGTTGTTGGACCAAATTAAAAATATAGTAACATCTAACTAAGAAGCCATGGTAGGTGACACTATTTTTGATATCCAAATTTTTAAAACACCTAGTAGTGGTCGCCGTAGAAAGAATAATTTTTGTAAGTTTTTTATTTTTTATTATGAATATCATTATGGCTAGTGCTACTGTAAAAGAGGTGTCTAAAACATATAAAGCGTTTACCTCTAATTAATAAGTGTAAATTCTGAAAATTCTCAGACAAAATATTAACACATAAAAGAAGCATGGTTTTAAAAAACATTAGATGAGAAAAACCGACGATGTTTATATCTCTGTATTTGAGTGATGAACAGGAGGCATAACTAATTGTAAACATAAAGACACTATAGAAGGGTGTAAAACTAAAATTTGAATGTTTAGCCTTATGAAGTTAAAGAAATCAGCCATATTTTCTATTCCAAAGGGTAACAACTCAACCAAATGTATTGAAAACAGAGAAAAACAGTTGGTGTAACGCCCATTTTATCAGATAGTAATATTTTATATGAAAATATACATACCGTTCTGTTGCTGGAGATTCTTAACTAAACGAAAACTAATCGTCTTAGTTACAAAACAGTGGTCTTTATACTCCTTATCAATTGTTGAAAATCACTCCATAATTTCCCCAGACCCAAATGTGTAAGGAGGATATGTTAACAGGGGTGGACTATCGCAATATCCCATGCAGCAATACTGGAGATGGTTTTACTAAAAAATATTTTTATAAAAGTTATTACGTAAAATAAATTAGAAAATATTCCTACATAAATAATTTTAATTCTATTACAAATCATGCGAAAGTAAAAAGATATAGATTTATAATAAAACCCACAAAAGATTGTCTCTTACAGCGGATAGTGAGGTTTAACACATTTGAAAATCAGGAAAGTAACAACGGTAAACCTTTTTAAAAAGGAAACGGATTTTGCGGTATATTTTTCTAATATAAATGGTAGGTTCTAGTTATAAATATCATTTTAATAATAGTTTTGCAACGAAAGGATTTAACACCAATGTAAGTAAAATAAGTATTTAACTATTATTGTATTTAAAAATGATTTGCCATAGAATTGTTTTAAGAATGCCATCACCACCGCCACCTCCAATATCTCCACCGTAAGTAAAAATCTATTTAAACATTATTGTAATTAAAAAAAATGTTTTGTCATAAAAGGACCCTTATGATGTTACTATGGCCACCTCCACCTCCTCCACCGTAAGTAAAATAAGTATTAAAACATTATTGTAATTAAAAATGATTAAAAATGTTTTAGAATTCCGCAACCCTCAGCACCGCCATCGTAAGTAAAATAAGTATTAAAATATTATTGTAATTAAAAATGTTTAAAAATGTTTTAGAATTCCGCAACCCTCAGCACCACCATCGTAAGTAAAATAAGTATTAAAATATTATTGTAATTAAAAATGTTTTAGAATTCCGCAACCCTCAGCACCGCCATCGTAAGTAAAATAAGTATTAAAATATTATTGTAATTAAAAATGTTTAAAAATGTTTTAGAATTCCGCAACCCTCAGCACCACCATCGTAAGTAAAATAAGTATTAAAATATTATTGTAATTAAAAATGTTTTAGAATTCCGCAACCCTCAGCACCGCCATCGTAAGTAAAATAAGTATTAAAATATTATTGTAATTAAAAATGTTTAAAAATGTTTTAGAATTCCGCAACCCTCAGCACCACCATCGTAAGTAAAATAAGTATTAAAATATTATTGTAATTAAAAATGTTTTAGAATTCCGCAACCCTCAGCACTGCCATCGTAAGTAAAATAAGTATTAAAATATTATTGTAATTAAAAATGTTTTAGAATTCCGCAACCCTCAGCACTGCCATCGTAAGTAAAAATAAGTATTAAAATATTATTGTAATTAAAAATGATTAAAAATGTTTTAGAATTCCGCTACCCCCATCAACACTATCGTAAGTAAAAAATAAGTATTAAAATATTATTGTAATTAAAAAATGTTTTTGTTTTAGTGACCACCAGGATATATTAGATCTGATAGGCCCTCCAGAACTTTATATTCTGGATTCATCGTAAGTAAAATAAGTATTTATCCATTATCGTAATTAAAAAAGTTTTTTTGTTTTAGTGACGACGAGGATGTTTTTGATGCAATAGGGACTCCAGAAGTGTTGGAGTTAATAGGGTCTCCAGAACTGTATATTCTGGATTAGTTCATATAGGTAAGAAAGGGACCTTGCTATGCTTTCAGCGAAGCAGTTTCGGCGACCCCCACTCCTCCTACCTTCTCTAGGCAACTCAGCTACCAAAGATTCTTCTTGTAATTAAATACAGTAGAAAAGCCGGTGTTTACCGAATTTAACCGAAACCAGTCGACATTTCTCTATAAAATCCCGTGGTAA
This sequence comes from Altica lythri, assembly GCA_964028335.1. Taxonomy (NCBI): domain Eukaryota; kingdom Metazoa; phylum Arthropoda; class Insecta; order Coleoptera; family Chrysomelidae; genus Altica; species Altica lythri. The sequence continues at coordinate 23,243,891 of OZ034806.1, read as the reverse complement.
TCCTATTTTCATTTAGTACTTTCTGTTCGCCGAAAGTGTTAACATGAGCACCTCTAAAGTGTTTAACATTTCCCAACTGTACGGGAGGAAGATCAAGCCAACCAACGAGAGATTCGGACTTTGGCTATTGTCGGAAAATCTGGACAACCTACTAACGGACGTTGGAGATATAATTTATACGAAAGAAGAAAAGTTACTTGCTGGTAAAGATTCGCTTATTCCCATTACGGATCCGTTTTGCGATAACATTATGCTCGTTAAAGTATGTGGTTTGGAAGACTGCGAAGCAGATGGAAAAAGTCTTATTGTCAAAAATGAGATTTGTGGAGCTTTTAACAGTTATCTTAGGGGAACATTTAAAAAATTTGTGTCTGCCAGACACGGCGTCAAAGCTAAGTTACCATTCCACTTGCTAAATGGAGAGAAATCGGAAAACTAATTGGCGGAGAATGCATGGAACAAATTTGCAGTAAATATAAGAACCCTGTTTGTATCCCGTACAAAGTGGAACTAGCAGACGTAAAATTGGAAAATTTACTGGAAGAATTGCCGGATATACTGATCCAACTAAAAAAACAGGACTACTACCTAATGGACTTGGATATTACTCAGGATTTCGCAGGGATATTTAACAAAGAAGAAATGCGAAAGTATTTAACTCATAATTTTAATTTTTGCCTCCAAGGTGAGGTTGAGGAGGGGTCCAATGTAATTGTGGACAATGACAGAACAGTTGGATTAGACTGTCTTACCTGGCTAACATCGAACGCTCGAGTAAAAATATACAACAAATTTGTATGTCAAATTACTAGTCCAGGTGTCAATAAGCAAATTGGAAACCACATTGTAGACTTTATCGCATGTCCAGACAAAAGGTTAAAGGATACGTTTTCTACCACTCTGGCGAAAGAAAATGGAATTACCAGGTTAGAGGCTACTATTTACAGTGCAGGTATTGAGTACACTTCGCAAAATGCTTATAATCCTCTGGAAGACTGTTTAGCCCTGTTGGAAAAGAGCAAAGAATATTTGCGTAATGCTCCCATCTATTCCGTTTCGATAGCTAACATCTGAAGGAAATTGACGGATAAACTGCAGAACAGCTGCTGCGTTGTGTTCGGTAATATCCTGCAATACGCATATTGGGGCAACAAAAGAACAAAAAAATGTACCGGTGTGCAAGTAAAGCTGCCAGACAATCCCAAGGACAAGGATAAAATAATAACATACGTTATATCTGCATTTGGTTTTGACTGCTTGCCTGTAAATTATGTAGAGATCGTAGAGGATCCCGGAAACAAGGAGGAAATAAGAATTACGCACAAAAGTTACATTAAGAGTGGCGAAACCTTCTTCTCCAAATCTAGGTGTCTATTTTCCAGTATTCCGAAGGACGTTGACATCCCGGGACAGGGGTTGGTTTGCACTAATAACGTACGTTCTCAAGTCTTAAGAAAAAGAGTTAATGTTACAAATAAACTCTTACCAAATGCAATTAAAGAAAATGATGCAATTTCCACAATTAATTTATTATCCGTAAAGAAACGGAAGCTAGAGCTAGAAGAAGTGGCATCGAAGAAGAGGAAACTGGAATATGTACATAGGACTACAGCTGTTAAAGAAGAATATAAACATCTTTTAGAAAAGGAACAAGAATTGGAGGAGTTTAAATACAGGCTTTCGAGTTTCTTTGCTAGACGGTGGAAAAATTTAGATACAACTAGTTTTTATCATGTTTGTGCATTTACAGTAAATAACAAAGGTAAATACCCGTTTGTTGGAGTGCTTGCGGAGAAAGATGGAGAGAAAGACGTATACTTTTTAAAAGGCTATCACAAAAATCTATTGATACATGCCTTTTCCACCAAGGAAGACCTAAAGGAAGAGGGTTTTGTGACTATCCAAAACAATGGATTAGATATAATTACACTGCCTTCGGAGGAAACATTCCTTAAATTTACTACTAACGGAGTTACTAGTTATAATGGACATACGTTTGCGAAAATAGAAAATTTTGAATTTTCTACATCGAAATTAAGAAACATGGCAGATATTAGTGTTAAACAGGTGGAGATGGAGCAGTTCAATTCTATTTTGATGGAAGAAATAAAAGGAAGGGTTAAACTTTCCGAATGTCGTAGGTTGGAAGAGTTAGAACAGGGAGCAGAGCTGGTTATTAAAGGACTTAAAGAGAGCCGTCATAGACAGAAAACTAGATACATTTTACAGTTCGAAAACATAGACTCATTGTACGTGTCAAATTATTGGTTGGAAAAAGAACTAGAAGAAAACAATTTGGGTATAAACTATAAAATAAAGATTAAAATAGATGCATTCAAACATAATCCTAATAGACACAAAGAAAGAGTTGTTTTTTGTGTTTAAGTATTACTCCTGTAATTTTAGTCTAATAAACGTCACTTTTAAAAAAATGTGTTATTATTTTTCCTTGTTGATCTTTGGTAGCTGAGTGGCCTAGAGAAGGTAGGAGGAGTGGGGGTCGCCGAAACTGCTTCGCTGAAAGCATAGCAAGGTCCCTTTCTTACCTATATGAAGATGTGTTTAAGCGGCATCAGTAAACTAAATGACTTATCAGCAGGATTGAGAATGGGATTTGTGGGATAATTCCAACCGGCAATGGCAAGGTGGCGAGAATCTTCTTCATTGTAACATGTTAAAGCTCTTACAGTGCTAACAATTCCAGGATCTCGAACTGTTTCTATCTCTCTTGCACTTTCGCTATACGTACACGAGTCGAATAGAAATGCTCCAAAGTTTGGTGTCAAACTAACATCGCCATTACCAGTTACATCCAATTTTCCTTTAATAGCCAACAACGTATCATGCATTGCAAAGAATGAGTCCACCTGATTTACACTAAATTCTACAATGTCGCTGCAGCTAAACGATTTGATGAATGGTGTGTAAGATCGGTATTCGGATTTTCTAATCGATTCATCTTGAGTCGGTTCTCGATAGAGATCAAACATTGGATCTTGAATTGTTCGTATACGATTCATTATTATTATTATTGTTAATAACTTTGAAACCAAGAGCTTTCAAAAATAAAACGTTGTCTCTAGTAATGTTGTCGTCGCTGTCGTCCTACTGAACACTTTAACGACTTGTTCAATACTGCAGGCTTCTGAAAATATGAAGGTGCTATATAGTTGAAAATTAATCCCATTCTTTCAGCTCCAAACCCAATATGCTTCTTTCACCTTGAAAATTTACAGGCCTTGAATTTTGATCTAATGCCAGTATAGTAATATTTGTAATCTCAGGTATATCAATCACCGGCAAATACGTGATATTTTTTGGAATTTCGTCGATAGCGTAACCAGGGTCTACAGATATACCAAACTCGTGGATAGTGTGAGTAGGTCTGTTGTTGTAGAAGGCTCCGGTGGTAATGTTTGTTTCAAAACGAATCGTTCGTACTTTAACAATTTCCACAGGTAGATCGGAACTATGTCTTACGTTCGGTTCCAGAATCCTCTTTGAGAAACCCAACATTCTACCTATACTGTCTTCACGCTCGAAATTTATTGCATGTTGACTACTGAATATTTCACACTTTAGTGTATTATTGTTGGGCTTTAATGAAAAAACGTCTTCAATCTTTGCATTTGGTGGTATATTTATTAAATTTCGAATCGTCTCTTCAATATCGGAAATTTCATAGCAACCAGTATTTAAGGTTATTTTCTCCAATTTAGTTTTATCGTTATTTTCGTAATAGTAAAAAGCATTACTGCCATTCTCTACATTTGGTATACTGTTGTACGAAAAGAAAAACAGAAATGCCAACTTGTATTGTTTCTTTGGATCTAAACTCAACGGAACCGGAGGAATCCAATCAAATTGATAATCACGACTCTCTAACGTTAACAACATAACTGTTGGAGGTTGAACAAAGAAATAAAATTGCATATCTTTAACATTTATTTAAATAATTGTTCACAAGCTCATTACATTTTTCTAAACCTAGTTTACATATATGACAATTTCCTTGTGATTGCGCAGGTCCATCAACATGGGTGGTCTATTCAGGACGATTATGATGAACAAAGCAGGGCAGGCAGGTTCGCAATTCAAAATCCAATCTATATTCAAGCGGCAACTTGCACCAAACTTGTAATAATTCACAAGGTTTCGCGTACCTTTTCAAATAACATATAGGAAAACAAGCCAATTCCTGTTCAGTAAAGTCAATCAGGTTCTTTTCACGATTAATGTACGCCAAAACTACCTCCATCGTATAAAAATTCTAAACAAAGATGGCCGCAATTGATTTGATTAAAAGTCTGGTAAGGATCGTGGTTGTAAACTATTTTCGTTGCAGGTCCCAGATACTGTACAAGTTCTTTCGGCGGTTTCAACTTGCCAAATGAATCGAAATATTCAACGTTATTGTTAATCTTCCGATACGCCACCCAATGAGTTCCATGATTTTTGCTTTCATCAAAATTTATGATTGCGCATTCGCGTTGAACAGGACCGGTTTTAGGCAATGTGTCTCGCATAAATACACCTCTAAAATTTGGGATTTTTAGACGTTTAGCATATCGTTTTAGTTCATAATCATACAATCCTCGATTGGGTAGCTGAATTAGTTTTTTTGTTTCTTTAGAAAGAGACCAAAGCCTCCTCTGACATTTTTTCGTAAATATAGTCCTTTACCGAGAGATTCCATAGCTTTGTTATGTCGATGTTCTTCTTCTAATTTTTTCTGTGCATTTTTCGCATCAATCACAGTTTTAGCGATTCCAGCAGCTCCGCCAGACAACGCTCCGAGTGCACTTAGTCCAGCAAATAACGGAATTAACGGTAAAAAGCCTCCAGATTTTGGTTCGATGGGAATAATCCTAGGTACTTTAACCTGATTTTTCCCACCAGCATTTTGAACAGCTACCCTGGCTGCTTTAAGAGCAATACTGACTGCTCGTTTTAATGTAGCTGAAGGACCAGCTTTTTTTATATCTCTTTGTATTTTACTTATAATATTGCGTTTAAACGATTTGGGTTTGCTAACACCCATGCCAAGTTTACGTTTAGCTTTCATTGCGGTGGTAGTTAACCAAGCTGCAGCTTTTTCACCAACTGAAGCGTCCTTGGACTTTACTATTTCCCACGCTTTATTCTCCAGAATCTCATCTGCTTTATGTCTTTCCGCTAAATCTTTATGTTTAGAATATGCAATGTCGTGTTCTCTGGCTGCGTCGTCCAGCAGGTTAACCCCCGTATCTCCACGTGCAAGTCTTTTATGTAATTTGGTGCCTGGTCCCAAAAAGTTGTAACTAGGATAATGTAACTCAAACGGCAGATTATTGATAAGGCTGTTGAGCACACCTTTACCTTCAAACACCAACATGAAAAATGAAATGATTTAAGAATTACTACTCTACTTATACATTGAAACATTAAAAAACATGTTAAACAATGAAGATCATTCAACAAGACCAGACGCTTCCGATTGAAAATTTAGATGAAGGAAACGATCGAATCGCTGCCAGTAAACATGGACCATTGCTACCAAATTCGTTTCGGGCGCTAATCTGTGGACCCAGTGGGTGTGGCAAAACGAACGTTATGTTATCGTTACTGTTTCATCCACATGGCGCGAAATTTAAAAATATTTACGTTTATTCAAAGTCATTATATCAGCCCAAGTATAAATTGTTGGAAGAAGTGCTGTCGAAAGTTAATGGAGTGGGATATTTTCCGTTTAAAGAAAACGATGAAATAATTAGCCCAAATGATGCAAAGCCGAATTCAATTTTTATTTTTAATGACGTCATATGTGAGAATCAGCAAAAGATTCGAGAATACTACAGCATGGGCCGACATCGGGATATAGATAGCGCATTTCTTTCACAAACCTACTCGAAATGCTGTAAACAAATTTGTAGAGATAACAGTAACCTAATTGTACTTTTTAAACAAGATGCTATTAATTTGAAACATGTCTTTGATGAACACGTGTCACCGGATATGAGTTTTGAAGAATTCAAACAGTTGTGTTCAAAATGTTGGCAAGAAAAGTATGGGACAATGGTTATTGCGAAAGACTTTGATTTAAACAACGGTCGATATCGAATCGGTTTCGATAAATACATAACATTGTAACATTACAGCCATTATTCGACAACATGTCAGACAATCCAGTTGACGTAGCCGTTCGTAAGAGAAAAATTGCCGAACTTGCTCGATCGATTCGAAAAAAATATAAATCGTTACAATTGGGTAGAGTTGAAACGGATGAGACACTAAATAAATTGTTTAAACCTGTCACGGAACCTCTACACAAAATTGTAAAATCTTCTCTAAACGAAACAGTGATCTCTCATCCTCAACCAGTCAACGAGCCAGAGCCTAAAAAAGAACCATCTAAACAAAAAGAGAAACCATCTAAAAAACAAAAAGAGGAATCACCTAAACAAAAAGAGGAATCAAGCATACCTGAGTTTGTAAAACTGGAAGATGTTGCCGAAACTACTGGTGATGATGATGAAGTATTCTATGAAGACGACAAACAGGCTGTTAAAGATCTTAACATTTCAGAAGATGTTATTAAGGAATACTTGGATCAGTATCCCACAATGGCTCATCCATATATTCTAGATCATTGGACACAAAAAGATAATATAGATACGGTTTATGGTCCTACTTACGATGCTCATACTTCTAAATGGTTTCTGGGTGGCAAACAAATCGACTTTGATAAAACTCATGGATTTATTATTACAGAAGGCAAACAGATAAGAGGTACACCGGGTCTGTATGAATTAATTTTTAATGATAATCCTAAAAATTACAATGATGACGATTTTAGTCGTTATGGAACAATACTAGAATTAACAAATCCTCATAAAAACATTAAAGGACACCTTAAAGGAACACAACGATTCAAATACACACATATCATAAAACCTCTGGCTATCTCTCACTTGCGAAAACCTTCGGGCTCTGGGATGCAAATGGTTTACAACGATAATAAAATTGACCTTCAATATTGGGACGATCCAGACGAACTCGTTGACAGGCTTCGGCTTTTAATAGCATCAAAAGAAGCAGGAAATACTTCGAATGATAATGAAATTGTTGCAATTATTGAGGAATTAAAAGAAGCACGCATTATTGCTTAAACATCATTACCACAATGAGTGTCGACAAATTCGGACGTACCAAAAAAATCGTTGGAGATAAAAAATTGTTTATAGCGAAACCGGCATTAGCACATACTTTAAGTGGAGATGTTGATTTTGAAAATTTAAAACTTAGAAACGTGCAAGATCCGGACTCAGACAGCGATGCTGTTAATAAAAAATACTTGGATGCAGCATTAGATAGGTTGCAAGTTGCATTTAAAGATAATGTGCAAAAGTTGACTGAAAACGTAAATGCTATGAAACTTACATTCAATAATGACTTGATGACCATAAATAGTTTTATATCAAGAGATCCTCCGTTAGCCAGCAAACATATGGCTAACAAAAAGTATGTTGATGAATCGATTGTTGCTTTAAAACAATATCTACGAGCAGACATCAAAAATTCAACGAATAACATTGAGACGAAAATAGCAACTCTTAATGCTAACTTTGCTCAGCTAACTCAGTTTGTGACAAGCTTCATGAAAAATTTGGAAGAAAAGGTAGGAAAAGCGTTAGAAAAACTATATCAAAAAGATCTTCCGGCATTACAAAAGGATTTACTAGATAAAATTATGAAAAACAATGCAGCACAGCAGCAGTATGTCAATACTCTATCAGGAAAATTGTTAGCTATTGAAAATAGTATTACAGATTTAACAAACAAAATCACTGCTAACCAAAACCACCTGCGTGGGATTGTGGATAATATTAAATCAATGAATATAGTCGATAGGCTTAAAGCATTGGAGAATCGGTTAGTACAAAATCCCTAAACATTAGATTTAGTCACAGTCATGTTTTCAAAGGAAAAGGTTCAAGTCGTTAATGAGCTGCATAAACCGGCTCGAAAAAATTATGCTCGACGACGAACAATTATCAAAGGTTTGGATGATTTATGGCAAATTGATTTGTCTGAAATGAGTTCTTACGCAACTTAAAATCGATCGTTTAAAATGATTCTAGTGGTAATTGACTGCTTCTCGAAATTTCTCTGGACTCGACCGTTGAAATCGAAAACTGGCGAAGAAATCACGAAAGCTTTTGCCGATATTATAGGAAAACGCAAACCGAAAAATCTTCAATCTGATCAGGGCAAAGAGTTTTACAACACAAAATTTCAAAATCTAATGCAGAAACATGGCATAAATCATTATAGTACATTTACCAAGATGAAACCAAGTATGGCGGAAAGAGTTATTAGAACACTGAAAACGAAATTGTATAAGCATTTTAGCTTAAAAGGTACGTACAGGTGGATAGATGTGTTACCGAAAATTACAAAAGAGTACAACGAAAGCAAACATAGAACGATTGGTCAAAAGCCGTCTCAGGTAAACAAGCAAATAGCAGGCCCGCGAAAATATAAAATTGGAGATGTGGTGCGCATAAGCAAGGCAAAGCATCTATTCGATAAAGGATATACACCTAATTGGACTACGGAGCTTTTTAAAATTACCAAAGTGAACATAACTAATCCTGTAACATACATGTTGGAAGATTTACATGGATCACCAATTAAAGGAGCATTTTACGAGGAACAGCTACAAAAGGCAAAAAATCCTGATGTTTACCTTGTTGAAAAAGTGCTGAGGAAAAAAGGCAATAAAATCTACGTTAAATGGCTGGGGTTCGATAGTTTGCATAATAGCTGGATTGAAAAATCTAATATTTTATAAACTCTGTTGTTTCTTACTTTGAACATTTTTTACATGTATTCTTATGATAAACAAGATACGTTTTCATAGCTTCCGGGGGCCTTTTTTAATTCATATCATCTATTGCTCAAACCGTTCAGCCTGCGGTCCGACTAAAAAGTTTGACTTGAAAAAACATGTTTTAAAAAATTTAGTTTCAAACAAGATGACACAAGACAGTGGTTATAGTAGTGAAAACTTACCGTCATATTCTGAGAGTAGTAGTAGTGAAGATTCTATCTATATGGAAGAAGTAAACAGAATTTCAAATTTTTACGAAGACAAAGTAAAACGTGAAAATTATTTGCTGCTACAATCATCTTTCGCAATTGAGGGGTATGTTATAACAGTTGGCTTATCTCCCGCACGAACATTTTCTCCAGCTATTATTTTATCAGAATACTGCAAGCCAAGTAAATTGTCGTTTGGAAAAATGGAATGGCTTGACCTTATTGACTATTTAGATAAGTTGAGTTTGATCCAGTGTGATCAAGCATTTACATTTTCCTGTGGAGATTTTTGTACAATACGACAGTTGGTATACGATGACACCAAGTTCATAGAAGTTGAAAAACATGGCGTAAGATATCATCTAACGGAAAAGGATTTAGATGAACTTGTTAGAGTACATCATTTTATCGTAGCTTATCAGATTTTACTTCTAGAAAATATTAACTTTAATTGTTATTATAATAATGTTATAGATATTGTAAAAAAAAATTTTAATTATAACTGGTTTAAAGGATTAGATGTATTTTGTGAAATATGTACTGATTCTTTATTATGTAACGCTTTGCGTCAGTACATTTACGTTTATAAACAAAATGTAATCCAAGATTTAGAAAAAGAAAATGATAAATAAAATGTATAAAGTATATAACATTGTTTTTTATTTTTTAAAATTAGGGCTATTTTATTAAAACACCTTTTTAAAGTTTACAAATATTTATTATTATTATTATTATTATTTAAAAAATACATTTCATCGCTTCATTCTTCTTTTGGTTTCTTTAGCCAGAATTTTCATTACTAACAAACAAAATCCTGCTAACGTTGCCCATGTTATCTGAACTAATTGACATATTTGCTTTTGCATTGGGTCCTCCATAGTAATTTCTAGTTGTTGCATTGGGTTTTCAAGGTTAGATCGCCACTCGCCCACTCCTTCAGAGTTGTCGTTAAATATTAATTTTAGCTTGTAGTTAAGAGGTGATTCCACTAATTTTAATGCAAACACCTGCAATTTTCCATCATTTACTGACGTTTGACTCATCATTTGCCATGTATTGCACTCTTGTTTTGTTCCGTTTATATCTAAACACACACCAATATGTGCAACGTTTTGTGGAACGTTAGCATAAAGCATGTTATTTAATATTGCTGTTAAAACAACAAAATTTGTTTTTAACAAGGCCATGGTTTTATTTGTCTTGTGGGAGTTAATGATGGTAAATATCTTTCAAAAACTTTGTCCCACAAAGTTAAATTTTCAATTTTTTTTAATACTTCTTTTTGATCTTCGTACAAACAAATTTGTTTATTTAATTTTCTTGTATTTTCACAAAACTCCTCTATTTTTCGACTGTATTCTATCGAAGTCATGATAAAACTAAAATGTTGTGTAAAAAAATTACATCCTAGGATTCCCCCCACCCAGATGTCCCAATACAAAAATATAATTTATATAAACCATTTTTTTTTAAATACGTTAAAAACAAAACCAGATTATCACGCGGTCACGTGATAAAAGAGGATTCCTCCCAACTCACAGTTCAGGGCGTTGATGCCCTCCGGTTTAGGCAGGGGTGACAACGTTTTTTTTTATAGACCTTCCCTATCTCTATAGTCACAACCGCTTATATCAAAAGTGCATATTTATACGATGGAGTCCCCCGACGTTGATTCATCATTCTTACACACTGTTTTCCCTATATCTATAGTCATAGCCGCTTATACCAAAACATTTCTAAAACCACACGACCGCGGTATCAGCTGGCGGCGATTATTACGTCATCCGCTCCAAATCCTCGATACCTGTACTGATAACCGCACCCAAAAAGAACGCAGTCGTCTCTCTTATACACATTGTTTTTCCCTATACCTATAGTGATGTCCGCTTTGTATTACTACTAAAAACGATGTCCATGTAACGGGGTTTTCTCCACTCCTGGAGAGATTTCCCGTGTTGAGTGAAATTAAGCCGCAGTCTCCACTCCTGGTGAGATTTCCCGTGTTGAGTGAAATTAAGCCGCAGTCTCCACTCCTGGTGAGATTTCCTGTGTTGAGTGAAATTAAGCCGCAGACTTCACTCCTAGTGAGCCCTTCCGTCAATTCCTTTAAGTTTCAGCTTTGCAACCATACTTATATGCTATTAAAACATAAAATCTTCGTTCATTATGTTTTTCTTTTACAACCATGCCTATGATAGGTTGTTTACCAATAATTAATTTGTATGTTAACAAACTTTGGTAGAAGTTATTGAACCGCCACTTTTTGTTTCTACACCCTCTATTAGCAACAAATATGCTTAAGGTAGGTTCTAGCTGTTTTTTCTGGGCATTCTACGTATTTGTATTTAATAGAAGAACTTTCGGTTTTATCCTGTTTATGAAAGTTTTCATTCGTATAAATGTCTGAATTATTAGATAAAGTACCTAATAACATACGGCATACGTCTTGCATTGTTACCTACATCTTCTCCAACAGAAGACTCACCATTAACATTTTTTGATTCTGTTTGCATTTGTAATGTAGGTATATTCCATGATATAGAAGTGGTTTCTATATCGTCTATTAATTCTAAATCTAGTACATTTAAATCAATTTCTGATTCATCTATTTCGTAATTCTCAGAATCTACTGAAATGTCATATAGTTCTTCTAAATCAGGCTTCGCTCCAACTGATGTAGCATATCTTAAAGCATTTCGAATTTTCTTTGTAGCTTTTGTACATTGTATAATGCCTTCTCTAGCTCGCTGCTCATCATAATTAAGAGTTATTTCCCCCAAAATGGATCATTTGAATCACCATGCTAGCATCGAGATACATGAAATATTTTTCAGGCTTTTATGGATCGTAATTATGCATATATTTCATTAGTCATCATGTTTCTAAATGTACGCCTCCACATTTCTACTACTTCGTACCTTAGATTTCTTGCTGAATTCTCCACACAATGCCTCACTAACTTTATTAAATAGAAGTCTGATAAATTGCTGTTAAAGTAAATCGTTAACACTATGTAATAGTTCTTTCATTATTTCGAAATCTGTACTTTCAACTTCCTCTTTAATAGTTGGGAGATCATTATTTTTTCGAAAATTGCATTCCCACATCTCTACGACGTTATATCCCAGAGATTTAAGATGTTCAATCTTAGCAACCGTTTTGTCATAACGATTCTCCATACAATCTGAAAAATCGTCATAAAGACCTGCAGTTCTATTTTCAGGATAGCAACTAGGACAACCGTGAAAATAACACCCTTGAAATTCGAAAACTATATTTTCGTAAACAACTCTTTCACTGTAGCATTAGGCCTATCCGCAATGTTACTCATAATTAAAAATAAAAAAATGTGGATGTGTATCGTATTGTAAATACAAATACTTTGGCTATATATAAAGATATTTATTGTCTTAGCCCTCATACATCTGGATAGAGGAGAAGAAGAGAAGAAAATTGCATTAATTACTGTTTCTTGATTTTTACTAATAATTACATTATATATTTAACTAACTGCTTTAAGGCTTTGTACCGAATTATATAGTACAATTTTAGTTAGTTAATGCACCAGTTTCAATTTATTGTCTCACATAAGTACATATGCTATTTTTACCTGAAAATATACACACTGAGTTTTGCTCATAAAAACATTTTCAGTTCTAGGTATGCTGCTGTGACAACCTGTTAACCAAGAGGACCCCCAAAGGAACACTTTTTAAACTGTTTTAATTTATTAATTAGTAAAATGTATAATTATTTATGATAAATAAAAGGTAGAATTTTTGTCTTTTTTCTATTATTTTGGTAAATTTTGGATTTTTTAAAAACTTGATTTGTTTCCTACATTATTTCTTAATTAACTTCTAAAAAGATACACTCTTTTAGGTATAATTTCTAAATAAGTTCTTATCTAGACTACGTCATCTTTTTTTATTTAGTTTTTTAATTTTAATTCTTTTAAAATAATCTGTTACATAAATCTCGTAAAACTGATATTGTTTTTTAAATTGTCTTTGGCACGTGACCTAACTACGTTAAAATTTATTATAAAAAGTAAAAGGTTTTATATACACTTATCATCGAATGCGTTTATATGTTTTTCGACTTTATTGCCAAGTGATATAACGAACAAACTATACCTTCTGATAACAATTTGGTTACAATTTAATTCTTAACGCTTACTGAACAATTTACTGCAATAAGTTTTTTAATATTATTTGTGAAGGGTACAAGGTCTATAGTGTCTTAAGGTATTTTTTTAAAATATTATGTCAATTATCTCCGCCATTTTTATTTCCTAAAAAGTTGTTATTCGATCTGAAGTTGGCAACACTGTTAGCAAGATGGCCGGCCTATACGGCCGCTATTTAATTAATTTTTCACGTGCATCCTCCTTTAAATTATCAGGGTCGTAAAAAGTCAAAGCAGGCAGAGGTCCAACATAATTTTGATTTTCCACTCTGTTAAACAGATGTGGAAAATAACCCTTTTTCAATTCTGTCAAACCAAAAGCCTTAGGAAGAGAAGAGAGAGGCATAGGAAGAGAAGAGAGAGGCATAGGAAAATAGTTTAGACTATCAAGAAATTTAACATTACCAACTGTCATTAAAATTAATTTTGTCCCCCGCATTACAAGTTCAGGAGTAAGGTCTGTTTTCATCAAAACATGATTTAGTATAAACTGATGGTCAAAACCGCCTCCATTGTGTGCAAAAACAACAACTTTCTTGAACAACTTTCGTTGATTTAAAATAAACTCCACTAACCGTTCAATAACATTAAATCTTAGTATCTGCAATTTTACCCCACATTTGTTACAAATTTTACTATTCGAACCAATACATGCATCACAACACTGCCGAAATACGCAAAGATTGGGTTCGTGTAGAAGAGAACCGTCAGCGTTATTCTTTTCCTGACGTGTCTCTAGATCGTAAAAAACAAAGAGAATATCAGCAGTTTTTGGAGATTGATTGTCTGGTTGTATATAACACAAATGATCCGCAGCTTGCTTGGACTTACATATTTTACAATAAATCTCTCCACAGACGTGTTTATGAGTGTAGATCTTAAAACATTTTTCACATTTTCTTATTTTGCTACATACCGACTTCAAATGTGCTCGGAAACAATCATCCCCGTAAAAATCTCTACCACAATCACCACAACGTTGTTTAATCAGATTTTTAGAACAGGGTGGTGATCTCCTGCATGCAAAACACGTACCACCGCACCGATGCTCGCTTTTATTGTTATATGGTACATTACAGTCTTCACAATAATAACTACAGTAGAATGCCGCAGTTAGCGAAGTAATCACATTATAATGACCCTTGTGGTAGAGTAATTTTAGAGAGGGGCCATCACTACATCCATTGAAAATAATATCTCTACCTTTTGAACCATATTGATAAACAGTAATTTTGTAATCTTTAAGGTGTTCCTGCAGTTTCTTTAATTCAGGGATACCAGCACCCTCGTTAGGTATGGTTATACCTGACGATACCAACAGTTGGTGAGCTCTTTGCTCTTGTAATTTTCCAATATCTCGTCTTATTTTTCGGTACTCACAGTCTTTCTGCTTGTGGGCTAAGGCTACCACGAGTGCGCGAGGAAGACAGAGATTATCTTTGTTGTTGATTGTAACGATTCCTTTTCTCTGTCCACACTCCTCCTCGAAATTGTTGTAGTTAACTACTTTACCTTTACCCACAGGCATCTTCACTGTTGTAACACCAAGACAAAATGTCTCTGTGTTTAAACCACAACTATTGGATTGGTAAATCGATGAGATTTTTGACCAAACATCGTCAAAGGTCACCTCACTTGCGGTTTTAAATCTTAACCAGCCCTCACCTCTCGCAAAATCTTTTGAGCAGAAGGTGAATCCTACTTGGTCGTTGGGTTCAACTCCTTCTGTCCCTCTAAGAATTATACTCTCGATAGCACCCTTGACCCATCCTACAGGCTCTTCATCTTTGGGTATTGGTTTAATTTTAAATTCCAGAGTTCGCCCCTGAAGGTTAAATTTGCGTACTTTCTTAACGACGTCTTTAAGTATAAGGTATTTCTCCATTATAAAAATATATTTTAAAACTTTTAAAACTCAAAAAAATGTTCGAAAAAAGAAATCAAAAATTTTTTAAAAACTCAAAAAAAAAGAAAACTTACAGCAGTTGATAACAGCTTGACAGCAACAACAGAAATGATACAGACGCTGAGAAGGTCGCTCTTTATAGGTTTTTAAAACGGTCACGTGGTACTTACTGATAAAAAATGTGATGAGTAAAAAGTAAAAACTCAAAAATTTCGAAAAAGAATCAAAAAAAAATTTTTTTTTTGAAAAATCAAAAATTCAAACAACAAAATTGTAGACTTACGGTAAAACTTAATAAAATAGTTAAAAACTCAAAAAATTTTCGAAAAATTCAAAATTTTTTTAAAAAACTCAAAAACGCGCACAAATTTCCTGCGACTGATAACAACAGCAACAGCAGCAGAAATGAACCAGAAGCTGCTGCTGCTCTCTTTTATAGGGTTTCGAAACGGTCACGTGGTATTCTCTGATAAGGAAAAAGGGTATAAGAAAATGCTGTTTGAGAAAAATCAGGAGAGTTTATTTTTAAATTTTTATAAAAACAGCTGATTTATATGTATAAAACACTACAATTAGTCATTTTACGAAATCCTTGTTGTAAATTATCTATATTTTCAAGTTGAGGTTTACTCGTTATCAAGTTGTGATAAAAATTTACAAGCTAGTTTATTTATAATAATAATAGTATTTAATTTCAAAATTAATTATTAGAACAACACAAAATCAATTTTTCGAAAAGCGATTATAATTTTTTCAGAAAATGATAAAATTTAGGGCGTTGTTCCTTTTCAGAGACAGTTCGGTAAAATCTTTGCGAAATTAACAGGGATAGGAAATTACGTCATCGCTGTTTTTAGATAAAGATAATGAGTAAGTCTTTGGGTTATGTAGATAATAAAAGAGATAAATTCATTTTTTTTATTTACTAAAAATAAAACAATATAATTATTATTTGATAATTGATTTATTGAGATAAACTTAGATTTTTATAGTAAAGAATTTAATTAGTAAATAATCTCTAGATACCGCAATTCATCGGCAATTAATTCTCCTTCTTTTCCATTCAAGGCATTGTTTTTTGATAAAATTTTAAGTCCTTCTACAAGAAAGTTTGGATCGCCATGTTCGTTATAGAGGGTCCATATTTCATCCAGTAGCTGTTTGTCTACCACGCCCTTTGTGTCACTTGTGGAGAAATCAGTACGATTTTTCTTTGACTGTATGTCTTGAACCTTATGTCTTCTTTTACACTGAGATTGCTTGTCTGTTATATCTTGGTCTCGTGTTTGACTATTCTCGGATATATGGCTTCTTTCCTGTACGTTTTGGTCACGTGTTTTGTCAATTCCATGTAGGGTGTGTGACATTTTTCTACCTAGGTACATTGGTTTAATAATTTTTTCGTATTTTGATGAATGAGATTGATGACGTAATCGCCCTCGTCCATCCTTATGGACACCTGATATGTCTAAAAGAGCTTTGTAGATTTTTTGATCGGTAAGCGTATATTGTGTTGGTTGCTTTGAAAACAGCAGGTCGTAGACGCCCTGCGTAGGTTTAAACTTGTGTGAGTCCATCTGAATGGTATCTTTACCAAACTCAATTGTTTTATTTCCAAGTGACCATTCTCCCGTAGGCCAGTTGAGCTTTGGCCCGTATATTTGATCTGTATTTCCTAAATCTTGAATATATTTTTCAAGATTAATGGTATTATCGTTATACGATGTTTGAATATGTTCCCCCTCTGTTGAATGATTGGACAGTGAGTCATTTTCGTTGAGTTCTGTTTTAGGAACTTTTTCGTTCACATATTTGGCTATTTCTTTGAGAGGTGTAGTTATTGGTTCAAACGTTGATTCTAGTAGTTCTGTTTTATCAGCTTGCATTTTTTTGGGAGTTTTGTACTTTTCACGCACAATCGCTGCGAGTTTGTTTACTTAAACCGTTCTGCTTGAAGGCATGTTAACAAATAAATTCGAGAGACTTTGACTTCTTAATTTATACCCTTGTTGTGTACGTTTCTGACTCTCTGTGCTATACACTGCTCTGCTATGATGCTCTGTTGCCCTCTGCTACGCTCTGTTATAATGCTCTGCTATCCTCTGCTACGCACTGTTATAATGCTCTGCTACGCTCTGTTATAATGCTCTGCTACCCTCTGCTACGCTCTGCTATAATGCTCTGCTACGCTCTGCTACCCTCTGCTACGCTCTGTTATAATGCTCTGCTACCCTCTGCTAAGCTCTGCTACCCTCTGTTACCCTCTGCTACGCTCTGTTATAATGCTCTGCTAGCCTCTGCTACGCCCTGCTATGATGCTCTGGTACGTACAATTCCACATTATTATTTTTTTTAAATTTCCTACCACATATGTTTATAAGTTTTTAGGATACCTAGGTACTTAAAACCTTATACATTTTATCATGTTAAAAAAAGGGAAACCGCAAAACTTTTTACTATCAATCTTTTTTTCAGTTCTGTATGTAACGATGGCTGAGTGTGAGTTTATTTTACGTATTAATATTCTGTCGGAAAATTTTCAGAATATTAATTTAATCTTATTAGAATTTGGCCAAGAGTTAGATGCAGTCTATGTAGATTTCGTTATCAACAATCTCTTCTTCAGTACCGAAGTATGTTTAGGTAGTAACTATGCTGCTGGAGATTTATTTCAATTACATTTCTTAATTGATGGAGAAGTGTTTTACGTGATAAATTTTCACATCAACGAGAACCAATCTGAAGATGTAAACTTTGAGGATGAAGGATACTTTGAACGTAGCACGACAGCCACTGTAGTTTTTACGCCTTCAATCACTAATGCTCTATTTTCTATTTAAGGTAAGAATTTTAAAACAATTTTTATAAAAAGGGTAGGAAAAAGGCTCTTAGTTGTTCAAAACTTGAACATAACGATAGACGGGACGTGAACCCGGGCTTTGTTGTCTATCGGGGTGATAGAATTAAAATTAATATTTTTCTAATTTATTTTACGTAATAACTTTTATAAAAAATTTTTTTTAGTAAAACCGTCTCCAGCGTTGCTGCATGGGGTTTTGTGATAGACCGCACCCATATCTATTTCCTGTTTACATATCCTCCTTACAAAGTTGTGGTCTGGGAAAATGTGGTCTGGGAAAATTATGGAGTATTTTTTCAACATTTGATAAGGAGTATAAAAGCTACTGTTTTGTAACTAAGATAATTAGTTTTCGTTTATTTAAGAATCTACAGCAACAGAATGGTATGTATATTTTTTTTTACTTATATCAAATATTACTAGTTGCTAAAATATTCGTCACATCCATTGTTTTTCTCTGTTTTCAATACATTTGTTTGAGTTGTTACCCGATGAGATAGAAAATATGCCTGCTTTCTTGAAATCCAATAAGACTAAACACCAAAAATTTAGTTTAAGACCCTTCTATTCTGGCTTTATGTTTAAATGTGAACTCTGTTTACACAACTCTTCTTTTAGAAGATTTCACTTAATTTCGTCACCACTGAGTACAAGTATTTTTGCCGTCTTGATAATTTCTTTATCACTTTCAACATCGATGGAATAATATTCACAGGGTAGCGGGTAGATACTCATTTATGTTCCCGATAGATGACAGATCTACTTTAGGGATGCGACCCTGCCCACGCGAGCCTTGATTTATCTCCCAATACCATACGGGGGAAACCATTGTCCCAACCTCAGCTCCTCATCAAACCTAATATTTTCCATACTACTATCTTGTCCCTTAAGTTTATTTTCGTCAATTGATAATTCTAATATTACTAATTTAGAGGTTTCTTTTCCCAAATCTTCTTTTAGTAGTTCAATTTGTATTTGGTATATTTTAGCATTGCATTAGGTTCTTTTAGGTTTTTAGTTTTTCACTAATATATTGAACTATTTTTGTTTGTTTGTAAAAACATTGTGGTTGTAGGCACGGAACGTGCATTGGTTAACTTTTTTAATTTAAAATCTCTTAGACATGAAAGGTAGTCATCAAAAAAAAAGTTTTTCTGTCGTAGAAATTTCACAAAGTGCTGGGTAAATATTGTAAAACCTATCTATACTATTTTAAATACCAAACATCTCCGTAAGAAAATTATTTTATTAAATGAAGACATAATGCTTATATATTCTTGTTTAATTTCTTTCTTTAATAATATGAAACTTACGTTTATTGTATAAAATATCTCGACGTACATCTGAATCAACGGATATTTCATATAATTCTTTTTGAAGTCACACTAAAGATTCATTTCATGACGAGAACCAACGCATTCAGTTTGGTATGGTTGTTGTTTGACCGTATTAGAGGTTGTAAAGTAGTCTGTTAAACGTTTTTGGATGAATATTTTTGGAAATACAACACTTGCAACAAATCACAACACATATTCACTCGACTTGACTGTTTACATAAACCAGAAAACCTCTTAAAAGAGAAGGCGATCGAGAATTGTCTACAAACGATACTTATAGAATTAGATCTGAATGTCCAGGAACTACAGAAGCTTTCATCTCGTAAGATGTGTTCTGCGATGTAAGACTCTTTGTGAGAAACACTTTAATAACGTTTTCACAAAACAACAGTAGTAACAATAAACAAATAATAACTAAATACAATTATGAACTGGACAATGAATATTATTAGACCAAACATCGTCATAGGTCACTTCACTTGCGGGTTTAAATGCTATCCAACCCTCACCTCTCGCAAAATCTTTGGAACAAAATGTAAACCCCACTTGGTCAGAGGGGTCTACATCTTCTACCCCTTTTGCTATAATACCCTCGATAGCTTCTTTAATCCACCCAATGGGCTCTTCCTTTGGTGGTACGGGCTTAATTTTAAACTCTAGAGTTCGCCCCTGAAGGTTAAATTTACGAATTTTCTTTAAGGCATCCTTTACGATAATGTATTTCTCCATTATCAAAATATATTTAAAATTTCAATTTCTTTCATTTTAATTTAGAAGTATGACTGGCTTTGGTTAAAACAGTAAGCACTTGAATAAAGAAAACTCAGTAGGAATTCCACTTTCTGATTTTTCTTTGGTAACATCCATTATAAAATCTTCGTTCATTTTGTGTTTCTTTTACATCTGCTAGAAGCAAGATATCTGTTTTCATGTACAGCATGCTATATTCTTTTAAATTTTTTATTTCAAATGATTGCCAAACCTTTTGTGCATGCGAGTATAAATGTCTGAATTATTAGATGAAGTGCTTTCTATATCGTCTAGCTTAGGATCGACTGACTCATGTGCAACGGTTGTTCACACGATAACCTTTCTTCACGTCAGTCCTCCAGGACCTCGCTGGAGTATTTGCTACTACCACCAAGATCTGCCTTCTGCGCACACCACCGCGACCCTCCTACTCGTCAGGGGTTCATGATCGCTTATAGTAAACTATAAGCACATACCGCTGACAGTCAGCGCCATCCATTTTCAGGGCTAGTAACTTGTACTCACTTTTGGTGAGACATTTGCGAAGAAGAATTATCACAACTGCCTGAATCGTTGTGACCAACGCTGAAACTTACATCCACTCGAGAAGAAATATAAAATCTTCGTTTGATCTTACCAAATTCATTATAAATTTTAATTTCTTCCATTTTTTGGTGAGACATTTGCGAAGAATTATCACAACTGCCTGAATCGTTGTGACCAACGCTGAAACTTACATCCACTCGAGAAGAAACATAAAATCTTCGTTTGATTTTACCAAATTCATTATAAATTTTAATTTCTTCCATTTTTTGGTGAGACATCTGCGAATTATCACAACTGCCTGAATCGTTGTGACCAACGCTGAAACTTACATCCACTCGAGAAGAAACATAAAATCTTCGTTTGATCTTACCAAATTCATTAAAAATTTTAATTTCTTCCACTTTTTGGTGAGACATCTGCGAATTATCACAACTGCCTGAATCGTTGTGACCAACGCTGAAACTTACATCCACTCGAGAAGAAACATAAAATCTTCGTTTGATCTTACCAAATTCATTATAAATTTTAATTTCTTCCATTTTTTTTGGTGAGACATCTGCGAATTATAACAACTGCCTGAATCGTTGTGACCAACGCTGAAACTTACATCCACTCGAGAAGAAACATAAAATCTTCGTTTGATCTTACCAAATTCATTAAAAATTTTAATTTCTTCCACTTTTTGGTGAGACATCTGCGAATTATCACAACTGCCTGAATCGTTGTGACCAACGCTGAAACTTACATCCACTCGAGAAGAAACATAAAATCTTCGTTTGATCTTACCAAATTCATTATAAATTTTAATTTCTTCCATTTTTTTTGGTGAGACATCTGCGAATTATAACAACTGCCTGAATCGTTGTGACCAACGCTGAAACTTACATCCACTCGAGAAGAAACATAAAATCTTCGTTTGATCTTACCAAATTCATTAAAAATTTTAATTTCTTCCACTTTTTGGTGAGACATCTGCGAATTATCACAACTGCCTGAATCGTTGTGACCAACGCTGAAACTTACATCCACTCGAGAAGAAACATAAAATCTTCGTTTGATCTTACCAAATTCATTAAAAATTTTAATTTCTTCCACTTTTTGGTGAGACATCTGCGAATTATCACAACTGCCTGAATCGTTGTGACCAACGCTGAAACTTACATCCACTCGAGAAGAAACATAAAATCTTCGTTTGATCTTACCAAATTCATTAAAAATTTTAATTTCTTCCATTTTAATTCCACTTTCTGATTTTTCTTTGGTAACATCCATTATAAAATCTTCGTTCATTATGTGATTCTTTTACATCCATGCCTATAATTGGATGTTTACCAATAATTAATTTGTGTGTTAACAAACTTTGGAAACACACATTCACACAACACCTACATTAAAAATTCACAACACATATCCACTCAACTTTTTTTTTATATTCTTGGGTAGCAAAAACTTAATAGATAAACAGAAAGCAATTTTTAGTTATTCTGATTGAGAAATAATTAAACCTTCACAAGAAATTTTTTTTAGTCCTTAAAGATTACTATTTGTTTCTACACCCTCTATTAGCAACAAATATGCTTAAGGTAGGTTCTAGCTGTTTTTTTCTGTTCATTCTTCATGATCAGACGAGAACCAGTCCATGCAGTCTTCTCCACAATATTCATTATAAAACGGTAAAAACGTGCAATTTATATGATAATACCATTAGTCATCATGATTCTAAATGTACTCTCCTACATTTCTACTAATTCTACTACTTCGTACCTTAGATTTCTTGATGAATTCTCCATAAAATGTCACACTCAAGATTCATCTCATGATTAGTTTGACTTGAAAATCCTACTAACATACTGCATACGACTTGCAGCAGAAGATAGCTCTACAATGTTATTCATAATTGGAAAAAATAAAAAAACATATGGATAAGAAGAGAGGAAAATTGCATTAATTAGTGGTTTCTATA
The DNA here is from genome assembly GCA_964028335.1 of Altica lythri. NCBI lineage: Eukaryota > Metazoa > Arthropoda > Insecta > Coleoptera > Chrysomelidae > Altica > Altica lythri. The sequence continues at coordinate 23,221,260 of OZ034806.1, read as the reverse complement.
TCGTCTATATCATCTATTAATTATTCTTTATCGAAATCTGTACTTTCAACTTCCTCTTTTAATAATTGGGAGATCATTATTTTTTCGTGGATGTGTATCGTATTGTAAATACAAATACTTTGGCTATATATAAAGATATTTTATTGTCTTAGCCACTCATACATCTGGATAGAGGAGAGGAAGAGAAGAAAATTGCAATAATTACTGATTCTTGAATTTTATTAATAATTACATTAGGTATATATTTAACTAACTGCTTTAAGGCTTTGTACTGAATTATATAGTACAATTTTAGTTAGTTAATGCACCAGTTTCAATTTATTGTTTCACATACATATGCTATTTTTTTTTTACCTGAAAATATACATACTGAGTTTTGCTCATAAAACCATTTTTCAGTTCTAGGTATGCTGCTGTGACAACCTGTTAACCATGGGAACCGTAGGAAAACCCATGGAAGCTCCAAAATAAATCCACAGAACATTTTTCAAATTTTAAATTTATTAATTAATAAAATGTATAATTATTTATGATAAATAAAAAGTAGAAATTTTTTGTCTTTTTTTTTTATATTATTTTGGTAAATTTTGGATTTTTAAAACTTGATTTTGTTTCCTAAATTATTTCTTAATTAACTTCTAAAAAGATACACTCTTTTAGGTATAATTTCTCAATAAGTTCTTATCTAGACTACGTCATCTTTTTTTATTTAGTTTTTTAATTTTAAATCTTTTAAAATAATCTGTTACATAAATCTCGTAAAAGTGATATTGTTCTTTACATGTCACGTGACCTAATTACGTTAAAATTTATTATAAAAAGTAAAATGATTTTTCGACTCTATTGACTATAAGCTTTTTGCTATTATTTGTGAAGGGGTCTTATAGTGTCTTAAGGTAATTTTTTAAAATATTATGTTATTCAACCTGAAGTTGGCGACACTGTTAACAAGATGGCCGACCTATACGAGACCAGGTTGATACATCAAAATGATCTGAAGTTGATACGATGACGTCACAAAGGTTTGCGCTTTAAGATCTCTAGCCTGAAGTTGGCACCCTGCTGCAAGGGTGTAGTGGAGGGGGTTAAGTCTGTCTGGGCTGGCTGTGTCTGGCGGTCCAAAGTCGCCCATCCTCTACTAACAGACTATCCGTAGAAATTTCACAAAGTGCAGGGTAAATATTGTAAAACGATTTATCTTTTGCGGCATTTAACACTAATGCGTAAACATTAATGGAAATTTGATTTAAGATGGGGAAGAGTTCTTCCTTAACATTAAAAACCCAGGATCCATATCAGTTTCATAACAGTTCTGATTTTCGACTTGGAATTGATCATAAAACTCTTCCTCTATTTTTAATTTTTCCTTTAAAAACATCCACTCGAGAAGAAACATAAAATCTTCGTTCATTATGTGTTTCTTTTACAACCATACCTATGGTAGGATGTTTACCAATAATTAATTTGTGTGTTAACAAACTTTGGAAACACACAACACCTGCATTAAAAAATTCACAACACATATCCACTCGACTTTTTAACGAGGTAGAGGTCATAATATTGTACAGTTGGATATAAAAACGATGTCCATGTAACGGGGTTTTCTCCACTCCTGGTGAGATTTCCCGTGTTGAGTGAAATTAAGCCGCAGTCTCCACTCCTGGTGAGATTTCCCGTGTTGAGTGAAATTAAGCCGCAGTCTCCACTCCTGGTGAGATTTCCCGTGTTGAGTGAAATTAAGCCGCAGACTTCACTCCTAGTGAGCCCTTCCGTCAATTCCTTTAAGTTTCAGCTTTGCAACCATACTTATATGCTATTAAAACATAAAATCTTCGTTCATTATGTTTTTCTTTTACAACCATGCCTATGATAGGTTGTTTACCAATAATTAATTTGTATGTTAACAAACTTTGGTAGAAGTTATTGAACCGCCACTTTTTGTTTCTACACCCTCTATTAGCAACAAATATGCTTAAGGTAGGTTCTAGCTGTTTTTTCTGGGCATTCTACGTATTCGTATTTAATAGAAGAACTTTCGGTTTTATCCTGTTTATGAAAGTTTTCATTCGTATAAATGTCTGAATTATTAGATAAAGTACCTAATAACATACGGCATACGTCTTGCATTGTTACCTTCATCTTCTCCAACAGAAGACTCACCATTAACATTTTTTGATTCTGTTTGCATTTGTAATGTAGGTATATTCCATGATATAGAAGTGGTTTCTATATCGTCTATTAATTCTAAATCTAGTACATTTAAATCAATTTCTGATTTATCTATTTCGTAATTCTCAGAATCTACTGAAATGTCATATAGTTCTTCTAAATCAGGCTTCGCTCCAACTGATGTAGCATATCTTAAAGCATTTCGAATTTTCTTTGTAGCTTTTGTACATTGTATAATGCCTTCTCTAGCTCGCTGCTCATCATAATTAAGAGTTATTTCCCCCAAAATGGATCATTTGAATCACCATGCTAGCATCGAGATACATGAAATATTTTTCAGGCTTTTGTGGATCGTAATTATGCATATATTTCATTAGTCATCATGTTTCTAAATGTACGCCTCCACATTTCTACTACTTCGTACCTTAGATTTCTTGATGAATTCTCCACACAATGCCTCACTAACTTTATTGAATAGAAGTCTGATAAATTGCTGTTAAAGTAAATCGTTAACACTATGTAATAGTTCTTTCATTATTTCGAAATCTGTACTTTCAACTTCCTCTTTAATAGTTGAGAGATCATTATTTTTTCGAAAATTGCATTCCCACATCTCTACGACGTTATATCCCAGAGATTAAAGATGTTCAATCTTAGCAACCGTTTTGTCATAACGATTCTCCATACAATCTGAAAAATCGTCATAAAGACCTGCAGCTCTATTTTCAGGATAGCAACTAGGACAACCGTGAAAATAACACCCTTGAAATTCGAAAACTATATTTTCGTAAACAACTCTTTCACTATAGCATTAGACCTATCCGCAATGTTACTCATAATTAAAAATAAAAAAATGTGGATGTGTATCGTATTGTAAATACAAATACTTTGGCTATATATAAAGATATTTATTGTCTTAGCCCTCATACATCTGGATAGAGGAGAAGAAGAGAAGAAAATTGCATTAATTATTGTTTCTTGATTTTTATTAATAATTACATTATATATTTAACTAACTGCTTTAAGGCTTTGTACCGAATTATATAGTACAATTTTAGTTAGTTAATGCACCAGTTTCAATTTATTGTCTCACATAAGTACATATGCTATTTTTACCTGAAAATATATATACTGAGTTTTGCTCATAAAAACATTTTCAGTTCTAGGTATGCTCCTGTGACAACCTGTTAGCCAAGGGGACCCCCAAAGGAATCCACAGAACACTTTTTAAACTGTTTTAATTTATTAATTAGTAAAATGTATTATTATTTATGATAAATAAAAGGTAGAATTTTTGTCTTTTTTCTATTATTTTGGTAAATTTTGGATTTTTTAAAAACTTGATTTGTTTCCTACATTATTTCTTAATTAACTTCTAAAAAGATACACTCTTTTAGGTATAATTTCTAAATAAGTTCTTATCTAGACTACGTCATCTTTTTTTATTTAGTTTTTTAATTTTAATTCTTTTAAAATAATCTGTTACATAAATCTCGTAAAACTGATATTGTTTTTTAAATTGTCTTTGGCACGTGACCTAACTACGTTAAAATTTATTATAAAAAGTAAAATGTTTTATATACACTTATCATCGAATGCGTTTATATGTTTTTCGACTTTATTGCCAAGTGATATAACGAACAAACTTTGAAAATATACCTTCTGATAACGATTTGTTTATAATTTAATTTTACGGTTCAAGGAATTTTTTTAAAAAATATTATTAAACGTTTTATTATTTTGAAAACGACCTAAAGTTGATACGATGACGTCACAAAGGTTTGCGTCTTGGCTAAGATCGCTAACTTACCGACCGACCTGAAGTTAGCACCCTGCTGCAAGGGTGTAGTGGAGGGGGTAGCCCGGGTGGCTGGCAAGGGTTCAAAGGTCAAAGTGTCCTACAGTGTCTCCTTTACTACTCATGCTACCGATATGAACCGCGAGACAGTAAGACGCTCTGTTATAATGCTCTGCTACGCTCTGTTATAATGCTCTGCTACGCTCTGCTACCCTCTGCTATGATGCTCTGCTACCCTCTGCTTTGATGCTCTGCTACCCTCTGCTACGCTCTGCTATGATGCTCGGCTACACTCTGCTATGATGCTCTGCTACACACTGGTACGTACAATCCCACATTATTTTTTTAAATTTCCTTGCACAGGTTTTTTTATAAGTTTTTAGGATACCTAGTTACTTAAATAAAACCTTATACATTTTATCATATTAAGAAAAAGGGAAACCGAAAAACTTTTTACTATCAATCGTTTTGTTCAGTTCTGTATGTAACGATGGCAGAGTGTGAGTTTATTTTACGTGTTAATATTCTGTCGGAAAATTTTCAGAATATTAATTTAAACTTATTAGAATTTGACCAAGAGTTAGATGCAGTCTATGTAGATTTCGTTATCAACAATCTCTTCTTCAGTACCGAAGTATGTTTAGGTAGGAACTACGTGGTTGGGGATTTATTTCAATTACAATTCTGTATTGACGAAGTAGTGTTTTACGTGGTAAATTTTCACATCCACGAGAACCAATCTGAAGATGTAAACTTTGAGGATGAAGGATACTTCGAGCATAGTACGACTGCTACGGTTTTTACACCTTCAATCACTAACGCTCTATTTTCTATTTAAGGTAAGAATTTTAAAACAATTTTTATAAAAGGGTAGGAAAAAGTCTCTTAGTTGTTTAAATGTTAAACGTAACGATAGACGGGACGAGAACCTGGGCTTTGTTGTCTATCAGGGTGATAGAATTAAAATTAATATTTTTTTCTAATTTATTTTACGTAATAACTTTTATAAAAAAAAATATTTTTTTGATAAAACCGTCTCCAGCGTTGCTGCATGGGATTTTGTGATAGACTGCATCCATATCTATTTCCTGTTAACATATCCTCCTTACAAAGTTGTGGTCTGGGAAAATTATGGAGTATTTTTCAACAATTGATAAGGAGTACCTATAAAAGCTACTGTTTTGTAACTAAGACGTTTAGTTTTCGTTTTATTTAAGAATCTACAACAACAGAATGGTATGTATATTTTTATATCAAATATTACTAGTTGATAAAATGGTCGTCACACCAACCGTTTTTCTCTGTTTTCAATACATTTGGTTGAGTTGTTACCCCCGTTGGGTTAGAAAATATGCCTGCTTTTTTGAAATCCAATAAGACTAAACACCAAAATTTAGTTTTAGGCCCTTCTATTATGCCTTTATGTTTAAGTTTAGTTATGACTCCTGTTCGTCACTCAAATGCAGAGAAATAATCATCGACTGTTTTTCTCTTCTAATATTTTTTAAAACCATACTTCTTTTATGTGTTAATATTTTGTCTGAGAATTTTCAGAATATTAATTTACACTTATTAATTAGAGGTAAACGCTTTATATGTTTCAGACACCTCTTTTACAGTAGCACTAGACCTAACTGTATTGTTTAGTGTGTACATCTTGACCTATTTGATCAATCTCATCATTGGCATATTTTAACTTTTTTCTGATATATTGTTTGTAGAAAAATAGAAGAGTCAGTTTTAATTCTCTTAATTTCGTCACCATTGAGTACACGCATTTTTGCCATCTTGACAATTTCTTTATCACTTTCAACACCGACGGAATAATATTCGCAGGGTAGCGGGTAGATACTTATTTATGTTCCCGATAGATGACAGATCTACTTCAGGGTTGCGCCCCTGCCCACGCGAGCCTTGGTTTATCTCCCAATACCATACGGGGGAAACCATTGTCCCAACCTCAGCTCCTTACCAAGCCTAATATTTTCCATCCTACTATCTTGCCCTTAAGTTTATTTTCGTCAATTAATAAATCTAATACTACTAATTTAGAGGTTTCTTTTCCCAAATCTTCTTTTAGTAGTTCCAATTTGCGTTTGGTATATTTTAGCATAGCATCCGGTTCTTTTAGGTTTTTTTTTCAGTTTTTTCACTAATATATTGAACTGTTTTTGTTTGTTTGATGTTGTTATCTATCTAATTGTGGTATGGTCGTTGTCTTACCATATTAGGGTTCTATGACAAACATTTTTAGTTACAATAATATTTTATTTGGTCCTTTATTATTACAAAACTTTGTAAAACCTATCTATACCATTTTAAACACCAAATATCTCCGTAAGAAAATTATTTTATTAAATGAAGACACAATACGTATATATTTTTGTTTAATTTCTTTGTTTAATAATAATATGAAACTAACGTTTATTGTATAAAATTTCTCTAAGTAGGGGAGAGCATCCAACAGTGGCCATGTTCCAACAGTGGCCACTTTTAAAAACTAGCGGGTTTATTTTTGTGCAGAGTGCTGCCACCTTCCTTCAATTATGCATCTTTACGTTACTGATAAGTTAATCGTATTTGTCTAGTTCTCAGTTCAAAAGAGTTAGTTTGACGAGACGGATCGTTTCAGTGCGCGCCAAAAGTTACATTTTGATTGAAATTGAAGGTAAGTTTTTACTAATATCTTAATGATTTAACGAGCAAAAGAATTTATAAATAACATCTACATTTCAAAATCTATATCACCTTCTATTTTTATTTATTAACTTTTCTTTTTAACCCTTATAATTAATTTTTTCTAAAACACGTGAATTATCCAACAGTGGTCACGGTCAAATAAGCCAACAGTGGCCACTGCTTTTCGAGTCCAGTTAGTAGTGGCCACTGTAAGACTGATTATTTTTTTTTTAATTCATTCTCTTCTTTCCAGTTTAAAATGCCAAAAAGGGAAAAGCCGAAGAAAACTGGGATAGGAAAAACACCCGAGAATATTATGAGAGATGCTCTGCAGAAAATATTTGACGGTGGATATTCCGTAAAAAGGGCAGCATTAGAATGTAAAATTCCTAGAACAACGCTTAGGAGATATGCAGCGAAATGTAAAAATACTGCGAACTTAAATTTTTTAGAGGCAGAACATCCGAAATTAACTCCAAACTATTCCGTGAATCGTATATTTACCTCTTCGGAAGAAGAAAAGTTGGCTTCTTATTTAAAAACTTTGGCTAATTTGCACCACGGATTCTCTCCAACACAAATTCGTAGATTTGCGTACGAACTCGCAGTTTATTATAAAAAGAAAATTCCTAACGTTTGGAGAGAAACAGAGACTGCAGGACCCAAGTGGTTCACTGGTTTTATGAAGAGGAACCGCGAATTATCACTGAGAATTTCTGAAGCCACTTCTTTGGCTCGAGCAATGGGATTCAATAAGCCAGTTGTTAAGAAATTTTTCAAAAACTTGAGTGATGTATATTCCCGTTATAAATTTGGACCAGACCAAATATATAATGTTGATGAGACGGCTTTAACAACTGTACAGGGTACAAACAAAGTTGTTGCCACTTGTGGTCAAAAGCAAGTGGGTCAGATCACTTCTAGTGAACGTGGTACTCTAGTGACCATGGTCGGTGCTATTAACGCAATCGGAAACTCAGTTCCACCGCTACTGATATTTCCACGAAAATTTTTCAAGGACCATATGATTAATGGAGCCCCTCCAGGAAGTGTAGGCGCAGCAAACCCTTCTGGGTGGATTTCAAAGGAGATAATTATACAGTGGCTGAACCATTTTATAAAACATGCAGGCCCTAGTGAAAATCATCCATTGCTTCTTATCATGGATAACCATGACACACATATTAACTTAGAAGTGATAGAAACAGCAAAAAAAAAATAATGTTATTCTGCTTACACTCCCACCCCATACGAGCCATAAATTGCAGCCACTAGATAGATGTGTATATGGCCCATTGAAAAAATATTATAACAATGAGTGTGGCAACTGGCTGGTCACTCATCCTGGAAAAAGGATAGATATTTATAATATCGCAGAATTATTGGGTCAATGTTACGGGCAAGCATTCTGCACCAAAAATGTTGTTTCAAGTTTTAAATGCACAGGAATTTATATATTGCATCCCAACTGCTTCAGAGTTTTTGGCCGCCTCAGTTACAGATATCCCTATAGAACCCGTCTCAAATGCGACTAGTGGAATACCATCTACATCCGCCGTTACTCCACCAGGACTTGCAATCCCGTATTCAGATAAACCTTTAAGTAACGACAATAATCAGGAGACAAATTTGTATTTCTCTCCAGAATTGGTGAAACCTTTCCCCAAATCTGATATGAAACAAATCTGTAATCGTGGCCGAAAAAAAAAATCAACTGAGATCCTTTTAGAAAAACTAAAGGAAGAAAGTTTCAAAGTTTCAACGTTAAAACATAGGGCAAAGAGAAACCTTTCAGTTCAAGAAACTCATGAATCGAGTTCAGAAAATGAAAAAGTTTCAACGTTAAAACATAGGACAAAGAAAAACCTTTCAGTTCAAGAAACTCATGAATCGAGTTCGGAAAATGAAGATGATTTGTCATTTGCTTCGTCCACTCTTACCGAGGATTTTGAAGACCAAGAAAATTTAAATGACTTGGAAAATTTAAAAAAACAAAGCTTCGTATTAGTTAGATTTACAACCAAAAAAACAATTAAATATTATGTTGGAGAAATAAAGGAGGTGCTACCGGATAATGAATTCATCATATCTTTCTTAAGAAGATATAAAGAAAACAAATTCGTTTTCCCTAATGTGGAATACGTGTCTACTGTCCATATAAATGACATTGAACTTCATCTGCCACATCCATTAAACAGTGGTGGAACATTAAGAACAGCAAAATGTTTATCATTTAACATTGATATGGACCATTACAAGGTGAACTAAGAATTTACGTATATTTCTTCTTTTTTGAGTTTTTCTAAAGTGCCAACTTTTTTTTTACATTTGTTCCTTTCAGAATAATTATTAAAAATTAAAAATAACTATTTGCTTTTGATTTTTGCCTGTTAAAAAGTAGTGACCACTGTTGGAAGCATGAGTGGCCACTGTTAGCACTATGTTCCAACAGTGGCCACAATTTCGAAAAAACTTAAACGTCTCTTTGTACTATAATTTATTGTTTTGTCTCCAAAATAGGACTTGACAATACCAACGCATTCAGTTTGGTATGGTTGTTGTTTGACCGTATTAGGTTAAGCAGACTGTTAAAGATTTTGGAAACACTCCACGCCTGCATTAAAAAATTCACAACACAAATTCACTCGAGTTTATTGATCATGTAAACCAGAAAACCTCTTAAAAAGAGAAGGCGATCGAGAATTGCCTACATACCACATAAGATTTTGGAAACACTCCACACCTGCATTAAAAAATTCACAACACATATTCACTCGAGTTTATTGATCATATAAACCACAAAACCTCTTAAAAAGAGAAGGCGATCGAGAATTGCCTACATACCACATAAGATTTTGGAAACACTCCACACCTGCATTAAAAAATTCACAACACATATTCACTCGACTTTATTGATCATATAAACCACAAAACCTCTTAAAAAGAGAAGGCGATCGAGAATTGCCTACATACCACATAAGATTTTGGAAACACTCCACACCTGCATTAAAAAATTCACAACACATATTCACTCGAGTTTATTGATCATATAAACCACAAAACCTCTTAAAAAGAGAAGGCGAGCGAGAATTGCCTACATACCACATAAGATTTTGGAAACACTCCACACCTGCATTAAAAAATTCACAACACATATTCACTCGAGTTTATCTGGGGGCACGGTAGTGCCCCCGCCAAGACGAGCCAAGCGAAGCGCACGGGCACTACCTACCTTTTCTCGAAGCGCTTCGTCGTTTTTTTGAACCCTCATAACTTGGGTTTGGATTATGCTAGATCAACAAAATTTTCGGGATATATTGTCAATAGCGGACTTATTGAACATATTAAGTTTTAATTACATTAGCTTTTATACTTCAGATTTTATTTATATCTAAAAAACGCTGATTTCGTCACTGACTCACTGATGATCATCAAAATTATTAAGGTATTTCCTAATGTCCTAGAAAGCTGAAATTTTGTATGTAAGCTAGTATTAGCACACAAACAACAAAAAAATTATAAAACTTGTAACTTTCATCCCCCAACCCCTTAAACTAGGGGATGGGAGTTTGTATGAGACCTGTAATTTTAAATTAAATTTTGATGACGCTAGAGGTCTAATCTAATAATCTAATCTAAAACTTGGTGCCCCAGATATATATATGTATAGGTACTCCTTGTTAAAAAAAAAAAAAAAAAATTAATCGACATATATTGAGACATATCGACATATATTGAGAGACCTATACTTCAGATCAGATCATATAAATATGAATGAATAGAAATGTGCGAACGTCTCCTGCCTCTTACGTCCACACAGTAGCTAAAAATAAAAAAAAATTGTCCTTGACAGCGAGCGCGTCGATTGTCGATTGTCTTGTTTTGTTGATTGTCGATTGTCTTAGACATAAATAAAAAAAAAATTGTTACAAACAACTTACAAAAAGAAATGAAATCCCACCAAAAACATTTTCATGTAAAATGTTGCCAAGACGAGCCCATATGACTCGCACTGTCAAAAAGTTATCAGATCTCATGTAGAGCCAAGCTTCTAACACTACACGCCCTAACTCTACAAGGCCTAACTTCACAAACTCTACACCTTAGTCAAAATATGTGGCTTGGCCGTTCGTTACTACAAGAACTATTGTATAACACAAAAGTAATGAACAGTGAATTGATTTTTCACCTTACGCCGATGTGAATGTAGCGAAATGGCCAAGCCACATATTTTGACTAAGGTGTAGAGTTTGTGAAGTTAGGCCTTGTAGAGTTTGGGCGTGTAGTGTTAGAGGCTTGGCTCTACATGAGATCTGATAACTTTTTGACAGTGCGAGTCATATGGGCTCGTCTTGGCAACATTTTACATGAAAATGTTTTTGGTGGGATTGTTTATATCCGTAAGGAACAGAGGTGCCGTCATCAAAAAACTTCCTCTTCATAGAAAGAGGTTTATAAATTTTTTCAAAATTTCTTGTAACGACCTCATGTTCCTTCGTTCGTGCTATTTGTCTACATATGATACTTATAGAATCAGATTTTTCTAATATCATCTCCTTAATTTTTTGTACAAAATATCTATAATTAATTTTGTAAATCATACAATATGTTATCCATATAATAATACATATATTGACGTAAAGTTTTAATTAACAGACTATCCGTAGAAATTTCACAAAGTGCAGGGTAAATATTGTAAAACGATTTATCTTTTGCGGCATTTAACTCTAATGCGTAAACATTAATGGAAATTTGATTTAAGATGGGGAAGAGTTCTTCCTTAACATTAAAAACCCAGGATCCATATCAGTTTCATAACAGTTCTGATTTTCGACTTGGAATTGATCATAAAACTCTTCCTCTATTTTTAATTTTTCCTTTAAAAACATCCACTCGAGAAGAAACATAAAATCTTCGTTCATTATGTGTTTCTTTTACAACCATACCTATGGTAGGATGTTTACCAATAATTAATTTGTGTGTTAACAAACTTTGGAAACACACAACACCTGCATTAAAAAATTCAAAACACATATCCACTCGACTTTTTAACGGGGTAGTGGTCATAATATTGTACAGTTGAATATAAAAACGATGTCCATGTAACGGGGTTTTCTCCACTCCTGGTGAGATTTCCCGTGTTGAGTGAAATTAAGCCGCAGTCTCCACTCCTGGTGAGATTTCCCGTTTTGAGTGAAATTAAGCCGCAGTCTCCACTCCTGGTGAGATTTCCCGTGTTGAGTGAAATTAAGCCGCAGACTTCATTCCTAGTGAGCCCTTCCGTCAATTCCTTTAAGTTTCAGCTTTGCAACCATACTTATATGCTATTAAAACATAAAATCTTCGTTCATTATGTTTTTCTTTTACAACCATGCCTATGATAGGTTGTTTACCAATAATTAATTTGTATGTTAACAAACTTTGGTAGAAGTTATTGAACCGCCGCTTTTTGTTTCTACACCCTCTATTAGCAACAAATATGCTTAAGGTAGGTTCTAGCTGTTTTTTCTGGGCATTCTACGTATTCGTATTTAATAGAAGAACTTTCGGTTTTATCCTGTTTATGAAAGTTTTCATTCGTATAAATGTCTGAATTATAAGATAAAGTACCTAATAACATACGGAATACGTCTTGCATTGTTACCTTCATCTTATCCAACAGAAGACTCACCATTAACATTTTTTGATTCTGTTTGCATTTGTAATGTAGGTATATTCCATGATATAGAAGTGGTTTCTATATCGTCTATTAATTCTAAATCTAGTATATTTTAATCAATTTCTGATTCATCTATTTCGTAATTCTCAGAATCTACTGAAATGTCATATAGTTCTTCTAAATCAGGCTTCGCTCCAACTGATGTAGCATATCTTAAAGCATTTCGAATTTTCTTTGTAGCTTTTGTACATTGTATAATGCCTTCTCTAGCTCGCTGCTCATCATAAATAAGAGTTATTTCCCCCAAAATGGATCATTTGAATCACCATGCTAGCATCGAGATACATGAAATATTTTTCAGACTTTTATGGATCGTAATTATGCATATATTTCATTAGTCATCATGTTTCTAAATGTACGCCTCCACATTTCTACTACTTCGTACCTTAGATTTCTTGATGAATTCTCCACACAATGCCTCACTAACTTTATTGAATAGAAGTCTGATAAATTGCTGTTAAAGTAAATCGTTAACACTATGTAATAGTTCTTTCATTATTTCGAAATCTGTACTTTCAACTTCCTCTTTAATAGTTGGGAGATCATTATTTTTTCGAAAATTGCATTCCCACATCTCTACGACGTTATATCCCAGAGATTAAAGATGTTCAATCTTAGCAACCGTTTTGTCATAACGATTCTCCATACAATCTGAAAAATCGTCATAAAGACCTGCAGTTCTATTTTCAGGATAGCAACTAGGACAACCGTGAAAATAACACCCTTGAAATTCTAAAACTATATTTTCGTAAATAACTCTTTCACTATAGCATTAGACCTATCCGCAATGTTACTCATAATTAAAAATAAAAAAATGTGGATGTGTATCGTATTGTAAATACAAATACTTTGGCTATATATAAAGATATTTATTGTCTTAGCCCTCATACATCTGGATAGAGGAGAAGAAGAGAAGAAAATTGCATTAATTACTGTTTCTTGATTTTTATTAATAATTATATTATATATTTAACTAACTGCTTTAAGGCTTTGTACCGAATTATATAGTACAATTTTAGTTAGTTAATGCACCAGTTTCAATTTATTGTCTCACATAAGTACATATGCTATTTGTACCTGAAAATATATATACTGAGTTTTGCTCATAAAAACATTTTCAGTTCTAGGTATGCTGCTGTGACAACCTGTTAGCCAAGGGGACCCCCAAAGGAATCCACAGAACACTTTTTAAACTGTTTTAATTTATTAATTAGTAAAATGTATAATTATTTATGATAAATAAAAGGTAGAATTTTTGTCTTTTTTCTATTATTTTGGTAAATTTTGGATTTTTTAAAAACTTGATTTGTTTCCTACATTATTTCTTAATTAACTTCTAAAAAGATACACTCTTTTAGGTATAATTTCTAAATAAGTTCTTATCTAGACTACGTCATCTTTTTTATTTAGTTTTTTAATTTTAATTCTTTTAAAATAATCTGTTACATAAATCTCGTAAAACTGATATTGTTTTTTAAATTGTCTTTGGCACGTGACCTAACTACGTTAAAATTTATTATAAAAAGTAAAAGGTTTTATATACACTTATCATCGAATGCGTTTATATGTTTTTCGACTTTATTGCCAAGTGATATAACGAACAAACTATACCTTCTGATAACAATTTGGTTACAATTTAATTCTTAACGCTTACTGAACAATTTACTGCAATAAGTTTTTTAATATTATTTGTGAAGGGTACAAGGTTTATAGTGTCTTAAGGTATTTTTTTAAAATATTATGTCAATTATCTCCACCATTTTTATTTCCTAAAAAGTTGTTATTCGATCTGAAGTTGGCAACACTGTTAGCAAGATGGCCGGCCTATACGAGACCAGGTTGATACATCATTATAATTTTTTATCTCAGAGTGCGGTTTATATGTTTTTCGACTCTATTGCCAAGTGATATAACGAACAAACTTTAAAAATATACCTTCTGATAACGATTTGTTTTTAATTTAATTTTACGGTTCAAGGAATTTTTTAAAAAAATATTATTAAACGTTTTATTATTTTGAAAGCGACCTGAAGTTGATACGATGACGTCACAAAGGTTTGCGTCTTGGCTAAAATCCCTAACTTACCGACCGACCGACCTGAAGTTGGCACCCTGCTGCAAGGGTGTAGTGGAGGGGGTAGCCCGGGTGGCTGGCAAGGGTTCAAAGGTCAAAGTGTCCTACAGTGTCTCCTTTACTACTCATGCTACCGATATGAACCGCGAGATAGTAAGACGCTCTGTTATAATGCTCTGCTACCCTCTGCTATGATGCTCTGCTACCCTCTGCTTTGATGCTCTGCTACCCTCTGCTACGCTCTGCTATGATGCTCTGCTATGATGCTCTGCTACGCACTGCTACACACTGGTACGTACAATCCCACATTATTTTTTTAAATTTCCTTGCACAGGTTTTTTTATAAGTTTTTAGGATACCTAGTTACTTAAATAAAACCTTATACATTTTATCATATTAAGAAAAAGGGAAACCGCAAAACTTTTTACTATCAATCGTTTTTTTCAGTTCTGTATGTAACGATGGCAGAATATTAATTTAAACTTATTAGAATTTGACCAAGAGTTAGATGCAGTCTATGTAGATTTCGTTATCAACAATCTCTTCTTCAGTACCGAAGTATGTTTAGGTAGGAACTACGTGGTTGGGGATTTATTTCAATTACAATTCTGTATTGACGAAGTAGTGTTTTACGTGGTAAATTTTCACATCAACGAGAACCAATCTGAAGATGTAAACTTTGAGGATGAAGGATACTTCGAGCATAGTACGACTGCTACGGTTTTTACACCTTCAATCACTAACGCTCTATTTTCTATTTAAGGTAAGAATTTTAAAACAATTTTTATAAAAGGGTAGGAAAAAGTCTCTTAGTTGTTTAAATGTTAAACGTAACGATAGACGGGACGAGAATCTGGGCTTTGTTGTCTATCAGGGTGATAGAATTAAAATTAATATTTTTTTCTAATTTATTTTACGTAATAACTTTTATAAAAAAAAATATTTTTTTAGTAAAACCGTCTCCAGCGTTGCTGCATGGGATTTTGTGATAGACTGCATCCATATCTATTTCCTGTTAACATATCCTCCTTACAAAGTTGTGGTCTGGGAAAATTATGGAGTATTTTTCAACAATTGATAAGGAGTAGGGGAAAGAAGGGTAAGACCGGGTAGTGGGGTGAGATCGGGTACCTTGACTGTGCTGCTACTACTAATGCCACCTGGAGCACAGAACGTGAAATACATTCCGTAAGCTGAGACGACTTAGCGGCAGTAGTATCGAGTCGATGCTGGAGAAAGTACGTTGTCAGTTGAGGTAAGTTTGTTTTTGCATGTCGCTTCTCTAATGTTGCTTGCCATTTGAACGATCATTACTTATTGGCATTTATAGTTATGAAAACTTGCTTCAGTATCACCTATTATATGATAAATACGGTTCAATATATGCATAAGAATGAAGGAATAATTTAAATATCGGAGTGCTTTTAGAGCATTTTCTTAAATTCTGTACTTGGGGCAAGACCGGGTAGTCCGAGTGGGGCGAAATCGGGTACTACCCGATCTTACCCCATTATTTCCGATTTTAATCTATTACTCTATTTTTACACAGACAATATGCCTAGAACTTACGAGAGAAAGACAAATCGGCAATACTGGAGCCAGGAAAGTATGGAAGGCGCTATAGAGGAAGTATTGTCTGGACGCATGGGATACCTAAAAGCCTTCAATGTTCCGCAGTCTACTTTAGAAGATCGAGTAAAAAAGGCTAGAACAAATCAACTAACTTCTAGCCAAGCCGCTAGAAAAGGTAGCTTGGGACCTTGTACGACGATATTTTCTGAAGAGCAAGAAAAAGAATTTCTAGAGCACATATTGCTGTTAGAGAGTAGATTGTTTGGTTTAACTTTGAGTGATGTTAGAAGATTAGCGTTTGATCTTGCAACTAAAAATAATTTGAAACACAAATTCAATGAAGAAACTAAGATGGCCGGGAAAGACTGGTTATATGGTTTTTTAAAGAGGCATAAGAACAATATTTCTCTTCGATTTCCAGAAAACACTTCAATAGCAAGGGCCATGGGATTCAATAAACAAGCTGTTTATAAATTTTTCGATCTGTTTGTATAAAAAACACAATTTTTCTCCTAGTGATATTTATAACGTCGATGAGACGGGAATAACCACAGTTCCCAACAAACCATCCAAAATCCTAGCTTCAAGAGGAAAAAAACAGGTTGGAGCATTGGTATCAGCCGAACGAGGCGTTTTGGTTACTGCTGAAACTTGCATGAATGCGGCCGGAAATTTTATGCCAACAATGTTTGTTAGTAGGTAAGGGGACGGTTTGGACCGACAGGCGTCGCCAGCCAGACAGACTTTACCCCCTCCACTACACCCTTGCAGCAGGGTGCTAACTTCAGGTCGGTCGGTAAGTTAGGGATCTGCATTACCGACACAATTGAAATCTCTACTAAATGGTTCGGAACTTGGCTAAAGCGCGCCAAATTTTGAATTTTTAAATTTATAGGGGGTGCTAGCAGTCAACTGTCAATAATTTTCGATTGTCAAAAGGGCATTAAAGTCGTATCTCAACCTGGTCTCGTATAGACCGGCCATCTTGCTAACAGTGTTGCCAACTTCAGGTTGAATAACATAATATTTTTAAAAAATTACCTTAAGACACTATACTCATGGTACCCTTCACAAAAATATTAAAAAAGCTTAATGCAGTAAATCGGTCAGTAAACGTTAAGAATTAAATTGTAACCAATTCAGAAGGTAGGTATATTTTCAAAGTTTGTGCGTTATAGCACTAGACAATAGAGTAGAAAAACCATTTTACTTTTTTTAAAATAAATTTTAACGTAATTAGGTCACGTGACATGTAAAGAACAATATAAGTTTTTACTTTAAGGATATAGGTATATAAATAATACTCAGAATTCCTTTATATTTTTATTGATAATATGATATTAGTTTTGACAACATTGTTTTAAGTTGAGTTAGTAAAGTGGTATTAGGGCATGGCACATTAAATATATTCCAATTAAATTGTCCTGCTTCAATAACTTTTCTATAAAATTCATTGTACTTGTAATAAATAGATGTCTTCCTTCAAGAAATAAAGGTTTCCATCTGAATACCGAAAAACAGAGTTTATATTATCAGGTACGCCAGGAAATTCTTCCTTAATGTTTCCTCTTCTTTTTATTTGCTCATCCATGTCGTCGAACAGGATAAACGATGTTTGATTAAACAGAACATAACTTTGTCCTGTATATGTTTGAAACATGGCATTAATCTTAATATTTCGGGGTAGATTTAATTGAATGTTTCTAGCCACTGTAATTCCAGGAAACGTAACGGCGAAAAATTTACCTTCGCTTTCTACGATTAACGATCCTACACTGTTTTGATAAACATGTGAAATCTGTTTTATTTCTGTTGGTAAATAATTTTTTAAATCTTCGGCTGTTGGAATTTTTCCGTCAACTAAATTGAATTTCCAGAGTAAATTTCCTTTTATAATATACATATGATATGCTGTAAACTCTGGTGTATAAGCTAAAAACGTAATATCAGGGACTTTCACATCGCACAAAGTTTATACATTTTTCCACAGGTGTAACTTCGGTAGGCTTTTTCGTAGACGTTGTTGTTGACTCCTTTGTACTCATTGACGTTGCTGTCGACTTCTTTGTAGAAGGGGTTGTCAGGCGCGCTGGTTTCGTTGATGCATGTGGATTGTATACATATTTTTGTTTAAGTCCGTATAGAGCTGTCATACCTGCGATATCGTCGTGACCTAGTCTACTAACATCTTCAGAGTACCATGGGTACATAATTGCACGTTCATCACTAGAATGCCCCAGACCCAATGCATGACCCAGCTCATGTGTAAGTACCTTAAGGAAATTTGTTTTTTCGGGCTCTTCAGACAAGTTCCGTGTAT
The DNA here is from genome assembly GCA_964028335.1 of Altica lythri. NCBI lineage: Eukaryota > Metazoa > Arthropoda > Insecta > Coleoptera > Chrysomelidae > Altica > Altica lythri. The sequence goes on along the minus strand of OZ034806.1, from coordinate 23,202,929 downwards.
AGCTCCAATTTTCTTCAATATCCATATGAACTTTAACGCATGACCCGTCTATAGCAGGAAAATACCCGTGTGCCAATATTCCTCCAGGACCATCAAAAGTGTTTGGACAGATGGCAGATCCCTGACAGTCTTTACGAAAATTATGATGCCGCTTACTCATTTGTATTGTAATATTAGGTTTACCCTTATAAGGATATGGTACATGTCTAAATTTTAAAACTGATGCCTGAGCCCACATATCGAATGCTATTTTAGCCATGTCTAATTGTTCACGGGTTGGCAGTGGAAAATACCAATTTAATTCTGTTTTATTCCACCTTGTCCCTACCGAATAATTTTCAGGTTCTGGACATCGCGATCTACGTATTAATTGTAAAGTTTCATTGTTTGATGTCCCATCTACTGGTAAATTATATTTTTCCTGAAATTTAGCTAAAGCTTTAGCGTAATCGGTAAGAGATTCATTTGTTGTGTATTTATATTTCAATAAAAAAATTTTAATTTCATCATCTTCAGCATCCTCCGCTGCTACAAAACACAATAACATAAAAAAGTAAACTACCCTCATAGCTGGCTACTAAGTGAATGATGTAATTTTCTTTTGTAAACTATTTATATATAGTTACCTATTAGATAAAAACCGCAAAAAAGGCCATAGTCCAAAGTTCAGTTTTATTTACCTTTACCCCTAATGATATTTGTAAAATAAAAAAAATTGTATTTTACACTTTTAAAATAAAAAACGTCCTCTATATAAAAAAATCTAAAATATCATGTTTAACCCATAGATATATCTATACCCGTTAGAGAAATTTATCAAGCAGGAAACGCGAGTTCCGCCTTATCAGCGTGGAAATAAATTTTTGCATTTCATATTTCGTTACGAAATTTCATTTCATAAATGTTCTGTGTTCTGTCTAGTTATCTAGTTAAAATGTTTTGCAAATAAATAAAAAACAGGTAAGCTTTAAATATTTAATAAAATCTTAGGGATTAACAATTTTGTATATGTAGATCTTAAAATTTTACATTATTTGCAATTAAGTTTAAGAAATTAAAAAAGAAATATGTTCATATTTACGTAGCGTTTCAGGTTTTAATACTTATTATATTATGGTCTGTTATTTTAGATATATTTTAAAAAAGAGGAAACTGAATAAAAAGCTACCAGTCTTAATGAAAGACGAGAACAATTCCTTGATAATGACTCATTTTGAGGATAAGGAGAAAACCGGAAAAATTCATATCAACGTGGAAAGCAGAGTAAGTTTTTCTTTGTAGCTACATTTAAAAAGAGAGATTTATTGTTTTTAACTATAAGGTATATGTAGGTCTTAAAATTTTACATTATTTGCAATTAAGTTTAAGAAATTAAAGAAATATTAACGTAGCATTTGAGGTTTACTGTTTATTTATATATTTCCTAATAGGTGCATTACGTTCTGTTATTTTTTAGATATATTTTAAAAAAGAGGAAACTGGAAAAATGAAACCACTGTGTATGAAAGCGGTATATCAATTTGAGGTTTAGAAGAAAAGCTGAAAAATTCACATCAACGTAAGAAAAAACTGTTTAAATACAGGTAAAAAGTTTAATTTTTATTATTTTAGTTGTATATAGTATAGTTTTAAGTAGGGAATTTAGTCGGTACATTTCCACACCACCTAAGAGGTAGTACCGTGGCGCGTTAGCTTTTTTTAGTGGAAAGCTTCGCCAATAGCCCTATAAAACCACTTTAAGGCTCCAATTATCATTGGCTACCTCAAAAGCATTAGACATTTTTCTATTTTTTCTTTTTTTTTTTTTGGTTTCGAAACAACATCTTTTTGTGACCATTACGTTGGTATCTTTTTTGTGGTTGTTCAAAACATCTTTTTTATTCTTAATATTTTAAATATGGAGTGTGGCTCAGTAGACATCTTTTAGTGATCTGTCGGACATCTTTTTTTTTAGTTAAATTCATATCAATAGGTGGTCCGTAACAGATATCTTTTATTGGTCTTATCTGAACATCTTTTAGATTATCAGGATGAGCTTTTAGTTTATTTTTTCTCATTAGCTACTTCGAATCATTAAATAGTAATTCTTAAAACTAAAATTCAAGGCTCTTATGTTTCTATAAGCTACCTCAAACTTTTAAAACTAAAAAAATCAAGGCTCCAATTTTCATTGGCTACCTTGATTAATTTTTTATTTTTAGAAATGTACCGTTAATTTGTAATTAAAAGTTAAAACTAGAAATTAATCTAATTTTGGTTTTTTATACCCGTAAGGAACAGAGGTACCATCATCAAAAAACTTCCTCTTCATAGAAAGAGGTTTATAAACTTTCTCAAAATTTCGTGTAACGACCTCATGTTCCTTCGTTCGCGCTATTTGTCTACAAACGATACTAATAGGAACTGATTTTTTCAATATCATTTCCTTAATTTTATCAAAATTTATAAATTTGGAGGTGCTATAATTCAGCGAAATACCTTTTACTTTACAACAGACGTTCTCTTTGTCGTTAATGATGTACCTGTATGCATAGTTTTTGGACCCTCCAGAAACAAACTCTGTAATGTAACACCACTCAATTCATCGGTTAAATCGCCAATACAATCACCTGTAGGAAGATCAGGGTAACGAGGGTGAGATAAATAGATAACACTATATGTATCATAATATAGCACCCTATCTTCTATTTGCTCAAGATGGGAATATAATTTTAGTCTAGCTAGAGCTGTGACGTACGCTGCTAAGACCACATTAACCGTAGAAGGATTGTAAGCTTCTTCCTTATACTCCCACGTTACGATTAACGTCTCCTCATTAACAGGAAGAATGGTGTTAACGTATATAGCAGGGTTTGCCATCATAGTGTAAAATTCCTGACTAGTTCGTACAATACTTGTTTTGGGCAAATTTTCACGTTGGGCGAACTTTCCCCAAAATGAATTTAACATTAGTTTAGCGAGACAACGAAGTCCAGGGTTTTCCGTAATCTCGCCAAACTCCAGTAAAACATCTTCCCTTTGCAAAAATTCCTCAATATATTGATTTTTCACTTCCTCGGTTATGCAATGTTTTGGCAATCCTGACGCTTGTTGTTTTATTTTTATGAATTTATTCATCATATCCGAGAACAGACCCTTTTGATTTTGTGACAACTGAATAGTATCGTACGACCAAATCTCATACGTGTCCATCAGAGTGTAACCTTTTTTAACAGCTTTTACAACTTCTTCTATCACCCACGTCCCTGTTAAGGCCCTCTCCTCCGCAGAATGCGTACACTCATCTTTAATAAAGTCTTCACCACACTTTCGGCATAGTGTAAACATGCATTTGTTGTTCATCTTAGCGGGAAGAACAGGGTGATAGAGATTGGTAGGAGGCAATACTTTACATTTAATCAACCCAGACAGCGAGGAAATGTCAACATCACGACAATCATCACCTACAAAGACTTTTGGGTGGCCAACAGGAAATTTTCCGTATTTGCACACTCAGGGGTAAAGTGAGCAAACATCTACATACTTAATCTTTTCTTCTTCCTTGGATTTACAATATTCCACGGTATTACCTGTTCTTCCACCATATAAAGAGTCTCGAGGATTTAAAGGTAGATTTTTCAAACAAGGATGATTTTCTGTGTATTGTTTAATGGTTTTGCTCATTTGTTTACGAAAATCACATTCCCACATTTCCACCACCTCGTATCCTAAATTCCTTAATCTTTCTACTTTGGTTATGGTTCTTTCATACCTGTTTTCCAGACAGTCTGTTGGGTCATCGTGTAACGGTTGTGTACGATCATGTGTAAAACATCTAGTACAACCGTGATAAAGACACCCTTGAAATTCAAATACTGTCTTCTCAAAAAGTCCGTCGACTTTACATCCTCCGACAAGAGCTTCAGGACCGCGACCAGCGTGTTGTATTGTTATATTTCTTTGATGTTCTTCCCACAACAGCCACTGTAGAGCTATTTTAGATTGATTTTCACGCCATCTATACCCTCCTTTGGGTATCAATCCTATTGTATTAGGTTGTAGAAAATTACGCCTAAATACCTTGTTACAAGCTGGCGCTATAGTACTAGCTTCTGTGAAGGGGCAAACGTTAGATGTTGCCAGAAGCTGTTGACGGAATTTCAGGCATGCATTTGTAAGAATATCAACATCAGATGTACAATATTCTTCAATCTCTTTCTGAAAATCAAAAACGTAATTCTCAGCCACCCTTTCTGCATGCCATTTAATTAATTTTTCACGTGCATCCTCCTTTAAATTATCAGGGTCGTAAAAAGTCAAAGCAGGTAGAGGTCCAACATAATTTTGATTTTCCACTCTGTTAAACAGATGTGGAAAATAACCCTTTTTCAATTCTGTCAAACCAAAAGCCTTAGGAAGAGAAGAGAGAGGCATAGGAAAATAGTTTAGACTATCAAGAAATTTAACATTACCAACTGTCATTAAAATTAATTTTGTCCCCCGCATTACAAGTTCAGGAGTAAGGTCTGTTTTCATCAAAACATGATTTAGTATAAACTGATGGTCAAAACCGCCTCCATTGTGTGCAAGAACAACAACTTTCTTGAACAACTTTCGTTGATTTAAAATAAACTCCACTAACCGTTCAATAACATTAAATCTTAGTATCTGCAATTTTACCCCACATTTGTTACAAATTTTACTATTCGAACCAATACATGCATCACAACACTGCCGAAATACACAAAGATTGGGTTCGTGTAGAAGAGAACCGTCAGCGTTATTCTTTTCCTGACGTGTCTCTAGATCGTAAAAAACAAAGAGAATATCAGAAGTTTTTGGAGAACCCGTGTCTAGTTGCATATAACACAAATGACCAGGGGGTTGATGTTTATTGCATATTTTGCAGAATATTTCTCCACAGTAATGCTCTCTTTCCTGCTTTACTGTTTTAAAACACTCAGGGCATTTTCTGATTTTACCGCAGATGTTTGGCAAGTAGTAGAGGATGGGATACTTTGGACCGACAGGCGCCGCCAGCCAGCCAGACTTAACCCCCTCCACTACACCCTTGCAGCAGGGTGCCAACTTCAGGCTAGAGATCTTAAAGCGCAAACCTTTGTGACGTCATCGTATCAACTTCAGATCATTTTGATGTATCAACCTGGTCTCGTATAGGTCGGCCATCTTGCTAACAGTGTTGCCAACTTCAGGCTGAATGACATAATAATATTTTAAAAAATTACCTTAAGACACTATAAGGCCCCTTCACAAATAATAACAAAAAAGCTTAATGCAGTAAATCGGTCAGTAAACGTTAAGAATTAAATTGTAACCAATTCAGAAGGTAGGTATATTTTCAAAGTTTGTACGGTATATCACCAGTCAATAGAGTCGAAAAAACATTTTACTTTTTATAATAAATTTTAACGTAATTAGGTCACGTGACATGTAAAGAACAATATAAGTTTTTACTTTAAGGATACAGGTATATAAATAATACTCAGAATTCCTTTATATTTTTATTGATAATATGATATTAGTTTTGACAACATTGTTTTAAGTTGAGTTAGTAAAGTGGTATTAGGGCAAGGAACGCCAAACATATCCCAGTTGAATTTTCCTGCTTCAATAACCCTTCTCTGAAATTCGTTGTATTTGTAATACACATCTTCTTTCAAGAAATATAGGTTGCCATCTGTATACCTAAAAACTGTGTTTATATTATCTGGAACCCCTGGAAATTCTTCGTTAATGTTGCCTCTCCTCTTTATTTGCTCATCCATGTCGTCGAACAGGATAAACGATGTTTTATTAAACATTACATAGCTTTGGCCTGTATATGTTTGAAACATGGCATTAACCTTAATATTATTTGGCAGATTTAACTGTATGTTTCTAGCCACTGTAATTCCAGGAAACGAAACGGCGAAAAATTTACCCTCGCTTTCAACAATCAGCGTGCCTGCACTATTTTGATAAACATGCGAAATCTGATTTATTTCTTTCGGTAAATAATTTTTTAAATCTTCAGCTGTTGGAATTTTTCCGTCAACTAAATTGAATTTCCAGAGTAAATTTCCTTTTATAATATACATATGATATGCTGAAACTCTGGTGTATAAGCTAAAAACGTAATATCAGGGGCTTTCACATCGCACAAGTTCATAGATTTTTCCACAGGTGTAACTTTGGTAGGCTTTTTCGTAGACGTTGTTGTTGACTCCTTTGTACTCATTGACGTTGTTGTTGACTTCTTTGTACTCATTGACGTTGTTGTCGACTTCTTTGTAGAAGGGGTTGTCGGGTGCGCTGGTTTCGTTGGTGCATACGGATTGTATACATATTTTTGTTTAAGTCCGTATAGAGCTGTCATACCTGCGATATCGTCGTGACCTAATTTACTAACATCTTCAGAATACCATGGGTACATAATTGCACGTTCATCACTAGAATGCCCCAGGCCCAGCGCATGACCCAGCTCATGTGTAAGTACCTTAAGGAAATTTGTTTTTTCGGGCTCTTCAGCCATGTTTTGTGTATAGCTCCAATTTTCTTCAATATCCATATGAACTTCAACGCATGACCCGTCTATAGCAGGAAAATACCCATGTGCCAATATTCCACCAGGACCATCAAAAGTGTTTGAACAGGTACGAGATCCTTGACAGTCTTTACGAAAACTATGTTGACGCCTACTCATTTGTATTGTAATATCAGGTTTACCCTTATATGGAAACGGCACATGTCTAAATTTTAAAACTGATGCCTGAGCCCATATCTCGAATGCTATTTTAGCCATGTCTAATTGTTCACGAGTTGCCAGTGGAAAATACCAATTTAATTCTGTTTTATTCCACCTTGTCCCTACCGAATAATTTTCAGGTTCTGGACATCGCGATCTACGTATTAATTGTAAAGTTTCGTGATTCGGCTTTCCATCTACTGGTAAATTATATTTTTCCTGAAATTTAGCTAAAGCTTCTGCGTAATCGGTAAGAGATTCATTTGTTGTGTATTTATATTTCAATAAAAAAATTTTAATTTCATCATCTTCAGCATCCTCCGCTGCTACAAAACACAATAACATAAAAAAGTAAACCACCCTCATAGCTGACTATTAAGTGAATGATGTAATTTTTCTTTGTAAGCTACTTATATATATTTGCCTATTAGATAAAAACCACAAAAAAGTCTATAGTCCAAAGTTCAGATTATTTACCTTTACCCCTAATGATATTTGTAAAATAAAAAACGTCCTGTATATATAAAAAAAATCTAAAATATCATGTTTAACCCATAGATATAATCTATACCCGTTAGAGAAATTTATCAAGCAGGAAACGCGAGTTCCGCCTTATCAGCGTGGAAATAAATTTTTGCATTTCATATTTCATTACGAAATATCATTTCATAAATGTTCTGTGTTCTGTCTAGTTCTCTTATTAAAGTGTTTTGCAAATAAATAAAAACCAGGTAAGTTTTAAATATTTAATAAAATCTTAGCGATTAGCAATTCTGTATATGTAGGTCTTAAAATTTTTTACATTATTTGCGATTAAGTTTAAGAAATTAAAAAGAAATATGTTCATATTTACGTAGCGTTTCAGGTTTTAATACTTATTATATTATGTTCTGTTATTTTTTAGATATATTTTAAAAAAAAGAGGAAACTGGAAAATGAAATCACTGTGTATGAAAGTGGTATATCAATTTGAGGTTTAGAAGAAAAGCTGAAAAATTCTCATCAACGTAGGAAGACTGATTAAATACAGGTAAAAAGTTTTAATTTTTTTTATTATTTTAGTTGTATATAGTAGTTTTAAGTAGGGAATGTAGTCGGTACATTTCCACACCACCTAAGAGGTAGTACCATGGCGCGTTAGCTTTTTTTTTTAGTGGAAAGCTTCGCCAATAGCCCTATAAAACCACTTTAAGGCTCCAATTATCATTGGCTACCTCAAAAGCATTAGACATTTTTCTATTTTTTCGGTGCATCTTTTTTTTTTTTTTGTTTCGAAACAACATCTTTTTTTGTGACCATTACGTTGGTATCTTTTTTGTGGGGTTTCAAAACATCTTTTTATTTTATTTTTAATATTTTAAATATGGAGTGTGGCTCAGTAGACATCTTTTAGTGATCTGTCGGACATCTTTTTTTAGTTAAATTCATATCAATAGGTGGTCCGTAACAGATATCTTTTATTGGTCTTATCTGAACATCTTTTAGATTATCAGGATGAGCTTTTAGTTTATTTTTTCTCATTAGCTACTTCGAATCATTAAATAGTAATTCTTAAAAACTAAAATTCAAGGCTCTTATGTTTCTATAAGCTACCTCAAACTTTTAAAACTAAAAGAATCAAGGCTCCAATTTTCATTGGCTACCTTGATTAATTTTATTCTTAGAAATGTACCGTTAATTTGTAATTAAAAAGTTAAAACTAGAAATTAATCTAATTTTGGTTTTTTATACCCGTAAGGAACAGAGGTACCATCATCAAAAAACTTCCTCTTCATAGAAAGAGGTTTATAAACTTTCTCAAAATTTCGTGTAACGACCTCATGTTCCTTCGTTCGCGCTATTTGTCTACAAACGATACTAATAGGAACTGATTTTTCAAGAACCATTTCTTTTATTTTATCAAAATTTATAAATTTGGAGGTGCTATAATTCAGCGAAATACCTTTTACGTTCTCTTTGTCGTTAATGATGTACCTGTATGCATAGTTTTTGGGCCCTCCAGAAACAAACTCTGTAATGTAACCACCACTCAATTCATCGGTTAAATCACCAATACAATCACCTGTAGGAAGATCAGGGTAGCGAGGGTGAGATAAATAGATAACACTATCTGTATCATAATATAGCACCCTATCTTCTATTTGCTCAAGATAGGAATATAATTTTAATCGTGCCAGAGCTGTGACGTAGGCTGCTAAGATCAAATTAACCGTTGGACTAAGATCGTAAGCTTCCTCCTTATACTCCCAAGTTACGATTAACGTCTCCTCATTAACAGGAAGAATGGTGTTAACGTATATAGCAGGGTTTGCCATCATATTGTAAAATTCCTGACTAGTTCGTACAATACTTGTTTTAGGCAAATTTTCACGCTGAGCGAACTTTCCCCAGAATGAATTTAACATTAATTTAGCGAGACATCGAAGTCCAGGGTTTTCCGTAATCTCGCCAAACTACAATAAAACATCTTCTCTTTGCAGAAATTCTTCGATATATTGATTTTTTTCTTCTTTCGTTATGCACTGTTTTGGCAATCCTGACGCTTGTTGTTTTATTTTGATAAATTTATTCATCATATCCGAGAACAGACCCTTTTGATTTTGTGACAACTGAATAGTATCGTACGACCAAATCTCATACGAGTCCATCAGAGTGTAACCTGTTTCAACAGCTTTTACAACTTCTTCTATTACCCACGTCCCTGTTAAGGCCCTCTCCTCCGCAGAATGCGTACACTCATCTTTAATAAAGTCTTCACCACACTTTCGGCATAGTGTAAACATGCATTTGTTGTTCATCTTAGCGGGAAGAACAGGGTGATAGAGATTGGTAGGAGGCAATATTTTACATTTTATCACACCTGACATTTCTTTTAAATCGATATGTTTGCACTCTTCACCCACGTAAATTCTTTTTGGGTGGCCAACAGGAAATTTTCCGTATTTGCAGACCCAGGGATAAAGAGAGCAGACGTCAACATATTTTATCTGTTCATCTTCCTTGGATTTACAATATTCCATACAGTTTCCTGTTCTACCCCCGTATAAGGCATCTCGAGCATTTAAAGGTAGATTTTTTAAACAAGGATGATTTTCTGTGTATTGTTTAATGTCTTTGCTCATTTGTTTACGAAAATCACATTCCCACATTTCAACGATCTTGTACCCAAAAGATTTGAGATGTTGAATCTTAGCAATCGTTTTGTCACATCGATTCTCCATACAATCTGAAGGATCATCTTTAAGAGGTTGATCCCTCTGATGTTTATAACAAGAAGGACACCCATGGTAGTAACACCCTTGAAATTCAAATATCTGTCTGGTTTCTTCACAGAACCCGTCAACTTTGCATCCTCCAACAAGAGCTTCCGATCCTCTAGCGGCGTGTTGTATTACAATGCCTCTTTCTCGTTCTTCCCACAACAGCCACTGTAGAGCTATTTTAGACTGATTATCCCGGCATCTATAACCGCCTTTGGGTATCAATCCTATCGTGTTTGATTGTAGAAAATTACGCCTAAATACCTTGTTACAGGCTGAGGCTATAGTGCTAGCTTCTGTGAAGGGGCAAACGTTAGATGTTGCCAGAAGCTGTTGACGGAATTTCAGGCATGCATTTGTAAGAATATCAACATCAGATGTACAATATTCTTCAATCTCTTTCTGAAAATCAAAAACGTAATTCTCAGCCACCCTTTCTGTATGCCATTTAATTAATTTTTCACGTGCATCCTCCTTTAAATTATCAGGGTCGTAAAAAGTCAAAGCAGGCAGAGGTCCAACATAATTTTGATTTTCCACTCTGTTAAACAGATGTGGAAAATAACCCTTTTTCAATTCGGATAAACCAAAAGCCTTAGGAAGAGAAGAGAGCGGCATGGGAAAATAGTTTAGACTATCAAGAAATCTAACATTACCAACAGTCATTGAAATTAATTTTGTCCCCCGCATTACAAGTTCAGGAGTAAGGTCTGTTTTCATCAAAACATGATTTAGTATAAACTGATGGTCAAAACCACCTCCATTGTGTGCAAGAACAACAACTTTCTTGAACAACTTTCGTTGATTTAAAATAAACTCCACTAACCGTTCAATAACATTAAATCTTAGTATCTGCAATTTTACCCCACATTTGTTACAAATTTTACTATTCGAACCAATACATGCATCACAACACTGCCGAAATACGCAAAGATTGGGTTCGTGTAGAAGAGAACCGTCAGCGTTATTCTTTTCCTGACGAGTCTCCAGGTCGTAAAAAACAAAGAGAATATCAGAAGTTTTTGGAGAACCCGTGTCTGGTTGTATATAACACAAATGATCCGCAGCTTGCTTGGACTTACATATTTTACAATAAATCCCTCCACAGACGTGTTTATGAGTGTAGATCTTAAAACATTTTTCACATTTTCTTATTTTGCTACATACCGACTTCAAATGTGCTCGGAAACAATCATCCCCGTAAAAATCTCTACCACAATTACCACAACGTTGTTTAATCAGATTTTTAGAACAGGGTGGTGGTGATCTCCTGCATGCAAAACACGTACCACCACACCTGTGCTCGCTTTTATTGTTATATGGTACATTACAGTCTTCACAATAATAACCACAACAGAATGCCGCAGTTAGCGAAGTAATCACATTATAATGACCCTTGTGGTAGAGTAAGTTTAGAGAGGGGCCATCACTACAACCATTGAAAATAATATCTCTACCTTTTGAACCATATTGATAAACAGTAATTTTGTAATCTTTAAGGTGTTCCTGCAGTTTCTTTAATTCAGGGATACCAGCACCCTCGTTAGGTATGGTTACACCTGACGATGCCAACAGTTGGTGAGCTCTTTGCTCTTGTGATTTTCCAATATCTCGTCTTATTTTTCGGTACTCACAGTCTTTCTGCTTGTGGGCTAAGGCTACCACGAGTGCGCGAGGAAGACAGAGATGGTCCTTATTCTTAATAGTAACTACCCCTTTTCTCTGACCACACTCCTCCTCGAAATTGTTGTAGTTAACTACTTTACCTTTACCCACAGGCATCTTCACTGTTGTAACACCAAGACAAAATGTCTCTGTGTTTAAACTACAACTATTGGATTGGTAAATCGATGAGATTTTTGACCAAACATCGTCAAAGGTCACTTCACTTGCGGGTTTAAATCTTAACCAGCCCTCACCTCTAGCAAAATCTTTGGAACAAAATGTAAATCCCACTTGATCAGAGGGATCAAAATCTTCCACCCCTTTTGCTATAATACCCTCGATAGCATCCTTGACCCATCCAACAGGTTCTTCATCTTTGGGTATTGGTTTAATTTTAAATTCCAGAGTTCGTCCCTGTTCCCCAAATTTGCGTACTTTCTTAACGACGTCTTTAAGTATAAGGTATTTCTCCATTATCAAAATATATTTTAAAACTTTTTAAAACTCAAAAAATGTTCGAAAAAAAATCAAAATTTTTTAAAAACTCAAAAAATTAAAAACTTACAGCAACTGATAACAGCTTGACAACAAAAACAAAAATGATACAGACGCTGAGAAGGCCGCTCTTTATAGGTTTTTGAAAACGGTCACGTGGTACTTACTGATAAAAAAAAATGTGATGAGTAAAAAGTAAAAACTCAAAAATTTCGAAAAAATCAAATTTTTTAAAAAATCAAACAAAAATCCAAACATCAAAATTGTAGACTTACAGTAAAACTTAATAAAATAGTTAAAAACTCAAAAAATTTCGAAAAATTCAAAAATTTTTAAAAACTCAAAAACGCACACAAATTTTCTGCGACTGATAACAACAGCAGCAGCAACAGAAATGAAACAGACGCTGCAGCTGCTCTCTTTTATAGGTTTTCAAAACGGTCACGTGGTACTCTCTGATAAGGAAAAGGGGTGTAAGAAATTGCTGTTTGAGAAAAATCAGGGGAGTTTATTTTCAAATTTTTATGAAATCAGCTGACTTATATGTATAAAACACTACAATTAGTCATTTTACGAAATCCTTGTTGTAAATTATCTATATTTTCAAGTTGAGGTTTACTCGATATCATGTTGTGATAAAACTTTACAAGCTAGTTTATTTAAAAATAATAGTAGTATTTTTTAATTTTATCATTAATTATTAGAACAACACAAAATCAATTTTTCGAAAAGCGATGCTAATTTTTTCAGAAAATGATAAAATTTAGGGCGTTGTTCCTTTTCAGAGACAGTTCGGTAAAATCTTTGCGAAATTAACAGGGATAGGAAATTACGTCATCGCTGTTTTTAGATAAAGATAATGAGTAAGTCTTTGGGTTATGTAGATAATAAAAGAGATAAATTCATTTTTATTTTTTTTTATTTGGTAAGAATAAAACAATATATTATTTATTATTGATAATTGGTTTATTGAGATAAACTTAGATTTTTATAGTAAAGAATTTAATTAGTAAATAATCGCAATTCATCGGCAATTAATTCTGCTTCTTTTCCATTTAAGGCATTGTTTTTTGATAAAATTTTAAGTCCTACAAGAAAGTTTGGGTCGTCATGTTCGTTATAGAGGGTCCATATTTCATCCAGTAGCTGTTTGTCTACCACGCCCTTTGTGTCACTTGTAGAGAAATCAGTACGATTTTTCTTTGTCTGTATGTCTTGAACCTTATGTCTTCTTTTACACTGAGATTGTTTGTCTGATATATCTTGGGTACGTGTTTGACTATTCTCGGATATATGGCTTCTTTCTTGTACGTCTTAGGCATGTGTTTTGTCAATTCCATGTAGGGTCTGTAACATTTTTCTACCTAGGTACATTGGTTTGATAATTTTTTCGTATTTTGACGAATGAGATTGATGACGTAGTCTGCCTCGTCCATCCTTGTGGACGCCTGATATATCTAAAAGAGTTTTGTAGATTTTTTGATCGGTAAGCGTATATTGTGTTGGCTGCTTTGAAAACAGCAGGTCGTAGACACCCTGCGTAGGTTTAAACTTGTGTGAGTCCATCTGAATGGTATCTTTACCAAACTCAATTGTTTTATTTCCAAGTGACCATTCTCCCGTAGGCCAGTTAAACTTTGGCCCGTATATTTGATCTGTATTTCCTAAATCTTGAATATATTTTTCAAGATTAATGATGTTATTTTCATAAGATATTTGATTATGTTCCCCCTCTGTTGATTGATTGGATAGTGAGTCATTTTCGTTGAGTTCTGTTTTAGGGACTTTTTCAATCACATATTTGGCTATTTCTTTAAGAGGTGTAGTTATTGGTTTAAACGTTGATTCTAGTAGTTCTGTTTCATCAGCCTGCATTCTTTTGAGAGCTTTGTACTTTTCTCTCACAATCGCTGCGAGTTTGTTTACTTGAACCGTTCTGCTTGAAGGCATGTTAACAAATAAATTCGAGAGACTTTGACTTCTTGATTTATACCCTTGTTGTGTACGTTTCTGACTCTCTCTGCTACCCTCTGCTCTGACGCTCTGCTACCCTCTGCTACGCTCTGCTCTGACCCTCTGCTACCCTCTGCTACGCTCTGTTATAATGCTCTGCTACGCTCTGCTACCCTCTGCTACACTCTGTTATAATGCTCTGCTACCCTCTGCTACGCTCTGTTATAATGCTCTGCTACCCTCTGCTACGCTCTGTTATAATGCTCTGCTACCCTCTGCTACGCTCTGTTATAATGCTCTGCTACCCTCTGCTACGCTCTGTTATAATGCTCTGCTACCCTCTGCTACACTCTGCTACCCTCTGCTACACTCTGCTACCCTCTGCTACTCTCTGCTACCCTCTGCTACGTACAATCCTACATTAATTTTTAAAAATTTCCTTACACAGGTTTTTATAAGTTTTTAGGACACCTAGTTACTTAAATAAAACCTTTTACATTTTATCATATTAATAAAAGGGAATCCGCAAAACTTTTTTACTATCAATCTTTTTTTTCAGTTCTGTATGCAACGATGGCAGAGTGTGAGTTTATTTTACGTGTTAATATTCTGTCGGAAAATTTTCAGAATATTAATTTAAACTTATTAGAATTTTATCAAGAGTTTGATGCAGTCTATGTGGATTTCGTTATCAACAATCTCTTCTTCAGTACCGAAGTATGTTTAGGTAGGAACTACGGGGTTGGGGATTTATTTCAATTACAATTCCTAATTGATGGAGAAGTGTTTTACGTGATAAATTTTCACATCAACGAGAACCAATCTGAAGATGTAAACTTTGAGGATGAAGGATACTTCGAGCATAGTACGACTGCCACGATTTTTACACCTTCAATCACTAACGCTCTATTTTCTATTTAAGGTAAGAATTTTAAAACAATTTTTATAAAAAGGGTAGGAAAAAGTCTCTTATTTGTTTAAAATGTTAAATGTAACGATAGACGGGACGTGAACCCGGGCTTTGTTGTCTATCGGGGTGATAGAATTAAAATTAATATTTTTTCTAATTTATTTTACGTAATAACTTTTATAAAATATTTTTTTTTTAGTAAAACCGTCTCCAGCGTTGCTGCATGGGGTTTTGTGACAGACCGCACCCATATCTATTTCCTGTTTACATATCCTCCTTACAAAGTTGTGGTCTGGGAAAATTATGGAGTATTTTTTCAACATTTGATAAGGAGTATAAAAACCACTGTTTTGTAACTAAGACAATTAGTTTTCGTTTATTTTAGAATGTACAGCAACAGAATGGTATGTATATTTTTTTTTACTTATATCAAATATTACTAGTTGCTAAAATGTTCGTCACATCCATTGTTTTTTCTCTGTTTTCAATACATTTGATTGAGTTGTTACCCGATGAGATAGAAAATATGCCTGCTTTCTTGAAATCCAATAAGATTTAACACCAAAAATTTAGTTTAAGGCCCTTCTATTATGGCTTTATGTTTAAATGTGAACTCTGTTTACACAATTCTTCTTTTAGAAGATTTCTCTTAATTTCGTCACCACTGAGTACAAGTATTTTTGCCATCTTGACAATTTCTTTATCACTTTCAACATCGATGGAATAATATTCGCAGGGTAGCGGGTAGATACTCATTTATGTTCCCGATAGATGACAGATCTACTTCAGGGATGCGCCCCTGCCCACGCGAGCCTTGGTTTATCTCCCAATACCATACGGGGGAAACCATTGTCCCAACCTCAGCTCCTTACCAATCCTAATATTTTCCATACTACTATCTTGCCCCTTAAGCTTATTTTCGTCAATTGATAAATCTAATGCTACTAATTTAGAGGTTTCTTTTCCCAAATCTTCTTTAGTAGTTCAATTTGTATTTGGTATATTTTAGCATTGCATTAGGTTCTTTTAGGGTTTTTTTAGTTTTTTTTCACTAATATATTGAACTATTTTTGTTTGTTTGTAAAAAGATTATGATTGTAGGAACGGAATGTGCATTGGTTAACTTTTTTTTTAATTTAAAATCTCTCAGACATGAAAGATAATCATCAAAAAAGTTTTTCTGTTCATTCTTCATGATCAGACGAGAATCAGTTTAAATTTAAAAATTTATCAATAAAACTTTTTTTTTTGTACAAAATATCTATAATTAATTTTGTAAATCATACAATACGTTATCAATATAATAAAACATATATTGACGTTTTGATTAACAGACTATCCGTAGAAATTTCACAAAGTGCTGGGTAAATATTGTAAAACCTATTTATACTATTTTAAACACCAAACATCTCCGTAAGAAAATTATTTTATTAAATGAAGACATAATGCTTATATATTCTTGTTTATTTTCTTTCTTTAATAATATGAAACTTACGTTTATTGTATAAAATATCTCTAAGTACATCAGAATCAACGGATATTTCATATAATTCTTTTTTGATGTCACACTCAAGATTCATCTCATGACGAGAACCAAAGCATTCAGTTTGGTATGGCTGTTGTTTGACCGTATTAGATTCTGTCCAACAATTTTATGTTTCCAACTATCTAAACACTCCACACCTGCGCGGTATTTAACTCGAGTGCATATACATTAACTGATATATTATTTAATTTTTCAACTTTGGTAATATTATTTAATGGCATTGGCATGTCCAAACCTTCGGTTTTCAATACGATTCTGATTTTTGACTTGGAATTGTTTATATAAACCAGAAAACCTCTTAAAAAGAGAAGTCGATCGAGAATTGTCTACAAACGATACTTATAGAATTAGATCTGAATGTCCAGGAACTACAGAAGCTTTCATCTCGTAAGATGTGTTCTGCGATGTAAGACTCTTTGTGAGAAACACTTTAATAACGTTTTCACAAAACAACAGTAGTAACAATAAACAAATAATAACTAAATACAATTATGAACTGGACAATGAATATCATAAAAACCAGAAAACCTCTTAAAAGAGAAAATACTTTTGTATCTTATATCCTTTTTTCCAAGGCTTTATTAATTTCCAGAGTTGTCCAGAGCCCCTGTAAGTGCTCTCTCGTTTTCAGTATGTTTGCACTCTTTAGGCCTATCCATTACACACTGGTTGCATAAAGGAAACATTAATTTGTCAGTTTTGACAGTTAGGACGGGTGATTTAAAAACATCCACTCGAGAAGAAACATAAAATCTTCGTTTGATCTTACCAAATTCATTAAAAATTTCAATTTCTTCCATTTTAATTCCACTTTCTGAGCAACCCTCCTAATCGTTAGGGCTTCATGGTCGCTTATAGTAAACTATAAGTACATACCGCTGACAGTCAGTGCCATCCATTTTCAGGGGTAGTAACTTGTACTCACTTTTGGTGAGACATTTGCGAAGAATTATCACAACTGTCTGAATCGTTGTGACCAACGCTGAAACTTACATCCACTCGAGAAGAAACATAAAATCTTCGTTTGATCTTACCAAATTCATTAAAAATTTTAATTTCTTCCATTTTAATTCCACTTTCTGAGCAACCCTCCTAATCGTCAGGGCTTCATGGTCGCTTATAGTAAACTATAAGAACATACCGCTGACAGTCAGCGCCATCCATTTTCAGGGGTAGTAACTTGTACTCACTTTTGGTGAGACATTTGCGAAGAATTATCACAACTGTCTGAATCGTTGTGACCAACGCTGAAACTTACATCCACTCGAGAAGAAACATAAAATCTTCGTTTGATCTTACCAAATTCATTAAAAATTTTAATTTCTTCCATTTTAATTCCACTTTCTGAGCAACCCTCCTAATCGTCAGGGCTTCATGGTCGCTTATAGTAAACTATAAGTACATACCGCTGACAGTCAGCGCCATCCATTTTCAGGGGTAGTAACTTGTACTCACTTTTGGTAAGACATTTGCGAAGAATTATCACAACTGTCTGAATCGTTGTGACCAACGCTGAAACTTACATCCACTCGAGAAGAAACATAAAATCTTCGTTTGATCTTACCAAATTCATTAAAAATTTTAATTTCTTCCATTTTAATTCCACTTTCTGAGCAACCCTCCTAATCGTCAGGGCTTCATGGTCGCTTATAGTAAACTATAAGTACATACCGCTGACAGTCAGCGCCATCCATTTTCAGGGGTAGTAACTTGTACTCACTTTTGGTGAGACATTTGCGAAGAATTACATATCACAACTGTCTGAATCGTTCTGACCAACGCTGAAACTTATATCCACTCGAGAAGAAACATAAAATCTTCGTTTGATCTTACCAAATTCATTAAAAATTTTAATTTCTTCCATTTTAATTCCACTTTCTGATTTTTCTTTGGTAACATCCATTATAAAATCTTCGTTCATTATGTGATTCTTTTACATCCATGCCTATAATTGAATGTTTACCAATAATAAATTTGTGTGTTAACAAACTTTGGAAACACACATTCACACAACACCGGCATTAAAAATTCACAACACATATCCACTCAACTTTTTTATATTCTTGGGTAGCAAAACTTAATAGATAAACAGAAAGCAATTTTTAGTTATTCTGATTGACAAATAATTAAACCTTCACAAGAAATTTTTTAGTCCTTAAAGATTACTAATTGTTTCTACACCCTCTGTTAGCAACAAATATGCTTAAGGTAGGTTCTAGCTGTTTTTTTTCTGTTCATTCTTCATGATCAGACGAGAACCAATCCATGCAGTCTTCTCCACAATATTCATTATAAAACGGTAAAAACGTGCAATTTATATGATAACACCATTAGTCATCATGATGCTAAATGCACACTCCTACATTTCTACTAATTCTACTACTTCGTACCTTAGATTTCTTGATGAATTCTCCATAAAATGTCACACTCAAGATTCATCTCATGATTAGTTTGACTTGAAAATCCTACTGACATACTGCATACGACTTGCAGCAGAAGATAGCATTTGATTGCTCTACAATGTTATTCATAATTGGAAAAATAAAAACATATGGATAAGAAGAGAGGAAAATTGCATTAATTAGTGGTTTCTATATCGTCTATATCATCTATTAATTATTCTTTATCGAAATCTGTACTTTCAACTTCCTCTTTAATAATTGGGAGATCATTATTTTTTTCATGGATGTGTATCGTATTGTAAATACAAATACTTTGGCTATATATAAAGATATTTATTGTCTTAGCCCCTCATACATCTGGATGGAGAAGAAGAGAAGAAAATTGCATTAATTAGTGGTTTCTATATCGTCTATATCATCTATTAGTTCTGAATCTAGTACATTTAAATCAATTTCTGATTCATCTATTTCGTAACTCTCAGAATCTACTGAAATGTCATATAGTTCTTCTATATAGACGCTTGGGACATAGTTTATCTTCTACTTTATTATAAAAAGCATCTTGAGGTGGTAGACAGGATTCATTGAAACGATCAAAACTATCAATGTAATCATAAGGCATAATTCCCTTTTTAGTTAATAATTCAAACTGTTCATTGGGTAAATCGAGAAATTGTGATTTTAAGTTGGGAAATTCAGATAAATTGCTGATAAAGTAAATCGCTAACACTATGTAATAGTTCGTTCGTTATTTCGAAATCTGATGGATCGTCATGAAGAGACTGATTTCTATTAATGGTAAAACATTTAAGACACCCATGGTATATGCAACCTTGGAATTCAAACACGGTTTTATCGTAAACAACTCTTTCACTATAGCATTAGCCATAATGTTATTCATAATAAAAAATGTGGATGTGTATCTACAAATACTTTGGTTATATATAAACATATTTATTGTCTTAGTCCCTCATACATCTGGATGGAGAAGAAGAAGAAGAAGAAGAGAAGAAAATTGCATTAATTACTGTTTCTTGATTTTTATTAATAATTACATTATATATTTAACTAACTGCTTTAAGGCTTTGTACCGAATTATATAGTACAATTTTAGTTAGTTAATGCACCAGTTTCAATTTATTGTCTCACATACATATGCTATTTTTTTACCTGAAAATATACATACTGAGTTTTGCTCATAAAACCACTTTTCAGTTCTAGGTATGCAGCGCTGACAACCTGTTAACCAAGGGAACCATAGGAAAACCCATGGAAGCTCCAAAGAAATCCACAGAACACTTTTCAAATTTTAATTTATTAATAAGTATAATGTATAATTATTTATGATAAATAAAAGTAGAAATTTTTTGTCTTTTTTTTTATATTATTTTGGTAAATTTTGGATTTTTAATTTTAATTCTTTTAAAATAATCTGTTACATAAATCTCGTAAAAGTGATATTGTTCTTTACATGTCACGTGACCTAATTACGTTAAAATTTATTATAAAAAGTAAAATGATTTTTCGACTCTATTGACTATAAGCTTTTTGTTATTATTTGTGAAGGGGCCTTATAGTGTCTTAAGGCAATTTTTTAAAATATTATGTTATTCAACCTGAAGTTGGCAACACTGTTAACAAGATGGCCGACCTATACGAGACCAGGTTGATACATCAAAATGATCTGAAGTTGATACGATGACGTCACAAAGGTTTGCGCTTTAAGATCTCTAGCCTGAAGTTGGCACCCTGCTGCAAGGGTGTAGTGGAGGGGGATAAGTCTGTCTGGCTGGCGGCGCCTGTCGGTCCAAAGTATCCCATCCTCTACTGCAAGTGTATTTTAAAACACTCCTCACCGTAAAAGTCTCGGTTGCAATCAGCACACCTCTTCTTTAATACATCTTTAGGGCAATCTGCAATTAATTCTGCTTCTTTTCCATTTAAGGCTTTGTTTTTTGATAAAATTTTAAGTCCTTCTACAAGAAAGTTTGGGTCGTCATGTTCGTTATAGAGGCTCCATATTTCATCCAGTAGCTGTTTGTCTACCACGCCCTTTGTGTCACTTGTGGAGAAATCAATACGATTTTTCTTTGACTGTATGTCTTGAACCTTATGTCTTCTTTTACACTGAGATTGTTTGTCTGATATATCTTGGGTACGTGTTTGACTATTCTCGGATATATGGCTTCTTTCCTGTACGTCTTGGGCATGTGTTTTGTCAATTCCATGTAGGGTCTTTAACATTTTTCTACCTAGGTACATTGGTTTGATAATTTTTTCGTATTTTGACGAATGAGATTGATGACGTAATCGCCCTCGTCCATCCTTGTGAACGCCTGATATATCTAAAAGAGTTTTGTAGATTTTTTGATCGGTAAGCGTATATTGTGTCGGTTGCTTTGAAAACAGCAGGTCGTAGACACCCTGCGTAGGTTTAAACTTGTGTGAGTCCATCTGAATGGTATCTTTACCAAACTCAATTGTTTTATTTCCAAGTGACCATTCTCCCGTAGGCCAGTTGAACTTTGGCCCGTATATTTGATCTGTATTTCATAAATCTTGAATATATTTTTCAAGATTAATGGTATTATCGTTATACGATGTTTGAATATGTTCCTCCTCTGTTGAATGATTGGACATTGAGTCATTTTCGTTGAGTTCTGTTTTAGGAACTTTTTCATTCACATATTTGGCTATTTCTTTAAGAGGTGTAGTTATTGGTTTAAACGTTGATTCTAGTAGTTCTGTTTCATCAGCCTGCATTTTGAGAGCTTTGTACTTTTCTCTCACAATCGCTGCGAGTTTGTTTACTTGAACCGTTCTGCTTGAAGGCATGTTAACAAATAAATTCGAGAGACTTTGACTTCTTGATTTATACCCTTGTTGTGTACGTTTCTGACTCTCTCTGCTACCCTCTGCTCTGACGCTCTGCTACCCTCTGCCACGCTCTGCTATGGTGCTCTGCTACGCTCTGCTCTGACGCTCTGCTACCCTCTGCTCTGACGCTCTGCTACCCTCTGCTACGCTCTGCTACCCTCTGCTACGTACAATCCTACATTATTTTTTAAAAATTTCCTTACACAGGTTTTTATAAGTTGTTAGGACACCTAGTTACTTAAATAAAACCTTTTACATTTTATCGTATTAATAAAAGGGAATCCGCAAAACTTTTTTACTACCAGTGTGAGTTTATTTTACGTGTTAATATTCTGTCGAAAAATTTTCAGAATATTAATTTAAACTTTAGAATTTTATCAAGAGTTTGATGCAGTCTATGTGGATTTCGTTATCAACAATCTCTTCTTCAGTACCGAAGTATGTTTAGGTAGGAACTACGGGGTTGGGGATTTATTTCAATTACAATTCCTAATTGATGGAGAAGTGTTTTACGTGATAAATTTTCACATCAACGAGAACCAATCTGAAGATGTAAACTTTGAGGATGAAGGATACTTCGAGCATAGTACGACTGCCACGATTTTTACACCTTCAATCACTAACGCTCTATTTTCTATTTAAGGTAAGAATTTTAAAACAATTTTTATAAAAAGGGAAAGAAAAAGTCTCTTAGTTGTTTAAAATGTTAAATGTAACGATAGACGGGACGTGAACTGGGCTTTGTTGTCTATCGGGGTGATAGAATTAAAATTAATATTTTTCTAATTTATTTTACGTAATAACTTTTATAAAATATTTTTTTAGTAAAACCGTCTCCAGCGTTGCTGCATGGGGTTTTATGATAGACCGCACCCATATCTATTTCCTGTTTACATATCCTCCTTACAAAAGTTGTGGTCTGGGAAAATTATGGAGTATTTTTTCAACATTTGATAAGGAGTATAAAAGCCACTGTTTTGTAACTAAGACAATTAGTTTTCGTTTATTTAAGAATCTACAGCAACAGAATGGTATGTATATTTTTTTACTTATATCAAATATTACTAGTTGCTAAAATGTTCGTCACATCCATTGTTTTTCTCTGTTTTCAATACATTTGGTTGAGTTGTTACCCGATGAGATAGAAAATATGCCTGCTTTCTTGAAATCCAATAAGACTAAACACCAAAAATTTAGTTTAAGGCCCTTCTATTATGGCTTTATGTTTAAATGTGAACTCTGTTTACACAATTCTTCTTTTAGAAGATTTCTCTTAATTTCGTCACCACTGAGTACAAGTATTTTTGCCGTCTTGACAATTTCTTTATCACTTTCAACATCGATGGAATAATATTCGCAGGATAGTGGGTAGATACTCATTTATAGATGACAGATCTACTTCAGGGATGCGCCCCTGCCCACGCGAGCCTTGGTTTATCTCCCAATACCATACGGGGGAAACCATTGTCCCAACCTCAGCTCCTTACCAATCCTAATATTTTCCATCCTACTATCCTGCCCTTAAGTTTATACATGATATTATAAAAACAAGAACTAACTTAAAAAGCCTTATGTAGTACATATACAATGGTCATATTTATTGCATTGATTTTTATTTAATATGGGAAGTATTATTATTATATAATAATAATACATATATTGCCGTAAAGTTTTAATTACCAGGCTATCCGTAGAAATTTCACAAAGTGCAGGGTAAATATTGTAAAACGATTTATCTTCCACTATTTTTAATTTTTCCTTTAAAAACATCCACACAAGAAGAAAGATAAAATCTTCGTTTGATCTTACCAAATTCATTCAAAATTTCAATTTCTTCCATTTTAATTCCACTTTCTGATTTTTCTTTGGTAACATCCACACAAGAAGAAACATAAAATCTTCGTTTGATCTTACCAAATTCATTCAAAATTTCAATTTCTTCCATTTTAATTCCACTTTCTGATTTTTCTTTGGTAACATCCACACAAGAAGAAACATAAAATCTTCGTTTGATCTTACCAAATTCATTCAAAATTTCAATTTCTTCCATTTTAATTCCACTTTCTGATTTTTCTTTGGTAACATCCACACAAGAAGAAACATAAAATCTTCGTTTGATCTTACCAAATTCATTCAAAATTTCAATTTCTTCCATTTTAATTCCACTTTCTAATTTTTCTTTGGTAACATCCACACAAGAAGAAAGATAAAATCTTCGTTTGATCTTACCAAATTCATTCAAAATTTCAATTTCTTCCATTTTAATTCCACTTTCTGATTTTTCTTTGGTAACATCCACACAAGAAGAAAGATAAAATCTTCGTTTGATCTTACCAAATTCATTCAAAATTTCAATTTCTTCCATTTTAATTCCACTTTCTGATTTTTCTTTGGTAACATCCACACAAGAAGAAAGATAAAATCTTCGTTTGATCTTACCAAATTCATTCAAAATTTCAATTTCTTCCATTTTAATTCCACTTTCTGATTTTTCTTTGGTAACATCCACACAAGAAGAAACATAAAATCTTCGTTTGATCTTACCAAATTCATTTAAAATTTCAATTTCTTCCATTTTAATTCCACTTTCTGATTTTTCTTTGGTAACATCCACACAAGAAGAAACATAAAATCTTCGTTTGATCTTACCAAATTCATTCAAAATTTCAATTTCTTCCATTTTAATTCCACTTTCTGATTTTTCTTTGGTAACATCCACACAAGAAGAAACATAAAATCTTCGTTTGATCTTACCAAATACATTCAAAATTTCAATTTCTTCCATTTTAATTCCACTTTCTGATTTTTCTTTGGTAACATCCACACAAGAAGAAACATAAAATCTTCGTTTGATCTTACCAAATTCATTCAAAATTTCAATTTCTTCCATTTTAATTCCACTTTCTGATTTTTCTTTGGTAACATCCACACAAGAAGAAACATAAAATCTTCGTTTGATCTTACCAAATTCATTCAAAATTTCAATTTCTTCCATTTTAATTCCACTTTCTGATTTTTCTTTGGTAACATCCACACAAGAAGAAACATAAAATCTTCGTTTGATCTTACCAAATTCATTCAAAATTTCAATTTCTTCCATTTTAATTCCACTTTCTGATTTTTCTTTGGTAACATCCACACAAGAAGAAACATAAAATCTTCGTTTGATCTTACCAAATTCATTCAAAATTTCAATTTCTTCCATTTTAATTCCACTTTCTGATTTTTCTTTGGTAACATCCACACAAGAAGAAACATAAAATCTTCGTTTGATCTTACCAAATTCATTCAAAATTTCAATTTCTTCCATTTTAATTCCACTTTCTGATTTTTCTTTGGTAACATCCACACAAGAAGAAACATAAAATCTTCGTTTGATCTTACCAAATTCATTCAAAATTTCAATTTCTTCCATTTTAATTCCACTTTCTAATTTTTCTTTGGTAACATCCATTATAAAATCTATGCCTATGATGGAATGTTAGTTTCATAACGGTTCTAATTTTCGACTTGGATTTGATCATAAAACTCTTGCTCTATTTTTTTCCGTTAAAAACATCCATTCTGTAATTTTCTTAACAAGAAAACAATTTGTTATTATAAAAACACTAAAATTAGTCTAGAAACTGAAAAAACCCTTCAAAAAGGTATAGTTAGGTCCTGTGTAAAAGTATATTCACATCCTTCTTACCTTTTTGTACGAGATGTCGTGTCTGTCGGTGTTTGGACTGGCAGGGGTTTGTTGGTGGGAACACCTTTTATCCTTATCCTTTAGTAATATACTTTTTTGGGCCTCGTCAGTACAAGGTATATGTATCCGTCATATATATATATATATATATATATATATATATATATGAGCCAGAAACATGCATGTCTGCGGTTACCATTCCTACTTGTAACCTATGATCCTTGTTGCGTACATTGCCCGTTATCCTCCCTTTTTTTGTTTTTTTGATGCGCGTTTTCTTGGCACTTTGTTTGTTTCATGTCCTGGGCTAGAACGACTCAAACACAATGAGTCCGTTTCGCCAACGTGGCGACGCTGGTTGCTAGCCGAAAACCCATTGGCACAGCTGGCCGAAGGCACAAAATGGCGATAGGACTCCTGTGTGAGCGTTCGTTGTTTTTGTGTTTTTTGTGTTTCTTGACACATGTTTCCCCAACATCCTTTGCTCCCAAGTACCCAACACTTTTGCTAGCCAAGTGCAATACTTTTCTTGGTTATGCCGCACTGATGACGGCTAATGAGCCAGAAACATGCATGTCTGCGGTTACCACTCCTACTTGTAACCTATGATCCTTGTTGCGTACATTGCCCGTTATCCTCCCTTTTTTTTTATTTTGATGCGCGTTTTCTTGGCACTTTGTTTGTTTCATGTCCTGGGCTAGAACGACTCAAACACAATGAGTCCGTTTCGCCAACGTGGCGACGCTGGTTGCTAGCCGAAAACCCATTGGCACAGCTGGCCGAAGGCACAAAATGGCGATAGGACTCCTGTGTGAGCGTTCGTTGTTTTTGTGTTTTTTGTGTTTCTTGACACATGTTTCCCCAACATCCTTTGCTCCCAAGTACCCAACACTTTTGCTAGCCAAGTGCAATACTTTTCTTGGTTATGCCGCACTGATGACGGCTAATGAGCCAGAAACATGCATGTCTGCGGTTACCATTCCTACTTGTAACCTATGATCCTTGTTGCGTACATTGCCCGTTATCCTCCCTTTTTTTTTTTTGATGCGCCTTTTCTTGGCACTTTGTTTGTTTCATGTCCTGGGCTAGAACGACTCAAACACAATGAGTCCGTTTCGCCAACGTGGCGACGCTGGTTGCTAGCCGAAAACCCATTGGCACAGCTGGCCGAAGGCACAAAATGGCGATAGGACTCCTGTGTGAGCGTTCGTTGTTTTTGTGTTTTTTGTGTTTCTTGACACATGTTTCCCCAACATCCTTTGCTCCCAAGTACCCAACACTTTTGCTAGCCAAGTGCAATACTTTTCTTGGTTATGCCGCACTGATGACGGCTAATGAGCCAGAAACATGCATGTCTGCGGTTACCATTCCTACTTGTAACCTATGATCCTTGTTGCGTACATTGCCCGTTATCCTCCCTTTTTTTTTTGATGTGCGTTTTCTTGGCACTTTGTTTGTTTCATGTCCTGGGCTAGAACGACTCAAACACAATGAGTCCGTTTCGCCAACGTGGCGACGCTGGTTGCTAGCCGAAAACCCATTGGCACAGCTGGCCGAAGGCACAAAATGGCGATAGGACTCCTGTGTGAGCGTTCGTTGTTTTTGTGTTTTTTGTGTTTCTTGACACATGTTTCCCCAACATCCTTTGCTCCCAAGTACCCAACACTTTTGCTAGCCAAGTGCAATACTTTTCTTGGTTATGCCGCACTGATGACGGCTAATGAGCCAGAAACATGCATGTCTGGGGTTACCATTCCTACTTGTAACCTATGATCCTTGTTGCGTAC
The DNA here is from genome assembly GCA_964028335.1 of Altica lythri. NCBI lineage: Eukaryota > Metazoa > Arthropoda > Insecta > Coleoptera > Chrysomelidae > Altica > Altica lythri. Next base: position 23,175,619 of record OZ034806.1, on the reverse strand, counting down.
ATTGCCCGTTATCCTCCCTTTTTTTTTGATGCGCGTTTTCTTGGCACTTTGTTTGTTTCATGTCCTGGGCTAGAACGACTCAAACACAATGAGTCCGTTTCGCCAACGTGGCGACGCTGGTTGCTAGCCGAAAACCCATTGGCACAGCTGGCCGAAGGCACAAAATGGCGATAGGACTCCTGTGTGAGCGTTCGTTGTTTTTGTGTTTTTTGTGTTTCTTGACACATGTTTCCCCAACATCCTTTGCTCCCAAATACCCAACACTTTTGCTAGCCAAGTGCAATACTTTTCTTGGTTATGCCGCACTGATGACGGCTAATGAGCCAGAAACATGCATGTCTGCGGTTACCATTCCTACTTGTAACCTATGATCCTTGTTGCGTACATTGCCCGTTATCCTCCCTTTTTTTTTATTTTGATGCGCGTTTTCTTGGCACTTTGTTTGTTTCATGTCCTGGGCTAGAACGACTCAAACACAACGAGTCCGTTTCGCCAACGTGGCGACGCTGGTTGCTAGCCGAAAACCCATTGGCACAGCTGGCCGAAGGCACAAAATGGCGATAGGACTCCTGTGTGAGCGTTCGTTGTTTTTGTGTTTTTTGTGTTTCTTGACACATGTTTCCCCAACATCCTTTGCTCCCAAGTACCCAACACTTTTGCTAGCCAAGTGCAATACTTTTCTTGGTTATGCCGCACTGATGACGGCTAATGAGCCAGAAACATGCATGTCTGCGGTTACCATTCCTACTTGTAACCTATGATCCTTGTTGCGTACATTGCCCGTTATCCTCCCTTTTTTTTTATTTTGATGCGCGTTTTCTTGGCACTTTGTTTGTTATATATATATATATATATATATATATGAACAGTAGTGGTGTTCCGGGTTTCAATCCGTTGGTTGTTTGTGTCTTCACGACGTTTCGCCAACATCTCAGCTGGCATTTTCAAGTGATGCTTCCTTTGCGGCTGCTCAACTTGGAATCCAAGTTGAGCAGCCGCAAAGGAAGCATCACTTGAAAATGCCAGCTGAGATGTTGGCGAAACGTCGTGAAGACACAAACAACCAACGGATTGAAACCCGGAACACCACTACTGTTCATTCTACCATCCGTGAAACACTACATCATAACATATATATATATATATATATATATATATATATATATATATATATATATATATATATTCTATTTACTTCCGTAAACTGTTTTCTTCAAAGTTAAATTCGGTTATAAATCTAAATTTGTTTATAAAAACATCTTTATTTTAGTCAAGCAATCTAATGCTACTATTTTAGAGGATTCTTTTCCTAAATCTTCTTTAATAAGTATTTTAATATCTTCCTCATTTGCATTCGGTTCTTTTAGTGTTTTTCCTGTTTTCACTAATATATTGAACTATTTTTGTTTGCTAGCTATTACAACAGCGATAGCACGAGGTAGACACAAATTGTCTTTGTGATTAATTACCATTATATATATCTTCGCTTGGTACATTCCTCGTTAAAGTTATTGTAGTTGACTACTCTTTTTCCTCGACCTTACAGGCATCTTAACGGTTGTAATGCGGAGACAAAAAGTTTCGGTGTTTAAGGCAGTACTATTGCTTTGATAAATGGAAGAAATTTTAGACCAAAGTTCATTGTACGTTACCTTATCTGCTCTTTTAAAATTCAACCAACCCTCACCTCTAGCAAAATCTGGAAGGTACTAGCTGTTTTTCTGTGCATTCTACATATTCGTATAAATGTCTGAATTATTAGATGAAGTGCTTTCTATATCGTCTATTAATTCTAGCTTAGGATCGACTGACTCATGTGCAACGGTTGTTTACACGAAACCTTTCTCCTCGTCAGTCCTCCAGGACCTCGCTGGAGTATTTGCTACTACCACCAAGATCTGCACCGACGGTTGCCTTCTGCGCACACCGCCGCGACCCTCCTACTCGTCAGGGCTTCATGGTCGCTTATAGTAAACTATAAGCACATACCGCTGACAGTCAGCGCCATCCATTTTCAGGGGTAGTAACTTGTACTCACTTTTGGTGACACATTTGCGAAGAATTATCACAACTGTCTGAATCGGTGTGACCAACGCTCAAACTTTTAAACTATTTTCAGTCAAGTTTTTCAGTCTAGTCAAATACTTTGAAATAAATCCTACACACACACAACACCTGCATTAAAAAATTCACATCACATATCCACTCAACTTTTTATATTCTTGGGTAGCAAAAACTTAATAGATAAACAGAAAGCAATTTTTAGTTATTCTGATTGATAAATAATTAAACCTTCACAAGAATTTTTTTAGTCCTTAAAGATCACCTTAGAAGTTATTGAACCGCCACTATTTGTTTCTACACCCTCTATTAGCAACAAATATGCTTAAGGTAGGTTTTAGCTGTTTTTCTGGGCATTCTACGTATTCGTATTTAATAGAAGAACTTTCGGTTTTATTCTGTTTATGAAAGTTTTCATTCGTATAAATGTATGAATTATTATTAGATAAAGTACCTAATAACATACGGCATACTACTTGCATTGTTCCTAACACAAGACTCACCATTAACAATTTTTTGATTCTGTTTGCATTTGTAATGTAGGTATATTCCATGATATAGAAGTGGTTTCTATATCGTCTATTAGTTCTGAATCTATTACATTTAAATCAATTTCTGATTCATCTCATCAGCAAACCACTGCATACAATCAGATCCTCTATATGATCGATAGAAAGAGAGAGAATCATCATATTGTTACGTTCTAGGGGTTTAAAATAAAATCACTGCTGAACGAAAATGTCTAATTTACTTACACACTACAAACTAAACGAATTATAACTAAATAACTAAACTAACACACTAATTTATGTACAGCAATTAACTTCGATTTATATTCACTATTTATTTTCACTTCGCAGATCGCTCGAATATTTAGACTCTCGCTGTTAACTTTCCAACTTTCCCGTGGGTCGTGGCTCTCCGCTTATATACCTGTCCACTGTTTCCAGAACGTGCTTCGGTAACAGTTTCTCGTCGCGCGTAGAAGGAAAGGAATTATTCTCGATCGTACGCGTAGTCACTAGACTTCCGGGAATCAGTTGTTTACCTAGCGCTATCAGGGCGACAGAGGCGTACTAAGGGAATCTCGCTCGTTACAATATGAACATTTGAAGTAATAACCAACAACTACTTCCCTGGCTATATGCCAGATAGAGATAGAACTAACCATTTTTGTTTGCAATTCGAGAGGATATCACTTGTAGACCGTTTTCGACGTATTGCGTCTCATCAGTACAAGGAAGATATCCATCCAGAAGCTCTATATAAGTTGAATTATCATATTAGCAATTATTCTTTATCGAAATCTGTACTTTCAACTTCCTCTTTAATAATTGGGAGATCATTATTTTTTTTCGTGGATGTGTATCGTATTGTAAATACAAAATACTTTGGTTGTATATAAAGATATTTTATTGTCTTAGCCACTCATACATCTGGATAGAGGAGAGGAAGAGAAGAAAATTGCAATAATTACTGTTTCTTGAATTTTATTAATAATTACATTAGGTATATATTTAACTAACTGCTTTAAGGCTTTTTACTGAATTATATAGTACAATTTTAGTTAGTTAATGTACCAGTTTCAATTTATTGTCTCACATACATATGCTATTTTTTTTTTTACCTGAAAATATACATACTGAGTTTTGCTCATAAAACCACTTTTCAGTTCTAGGTATGCAGCGGTGACAACCTGTTAACCAAGGGAACCATAGGAAAACCCATGGAAGCTCCAAAGAAATCCACAGAACACTTTTCAAATTTTAATTTATTAATAAGTAAAATGTATAATTATTTATGATAAATAAAAGTAGAAATTTTTTGTCTTTTTTTTATATTATTTTGGTAAATTTTGGATTTTTAAAACTTGATTTTGTTTCCTAAATTATTTCTTAATTAACTTCTAAAAAGATACACTCTTTTAGGTATAATTTCTCAATAAGTTCTTATCTAGACTACGTCATCTTTTTTTTATTTAGTTTTTTTAATTTTAATTCTTTTAAAATAATCTGTTACATAAATCTCGTAAAAGTGATATTGTTCTTTACATGTCACGTGACCTAATTACGTTAAAATTTATTATAAAAAGTAAAATGGTTTTATATAAACTCTTTTCGCCAATTGCGGTTTATGTTTTTCGACTCTATTGTCTAGTGCTATAACGCACAAACTTTGAAAACATACCTTCTGATAACGAAAAGGAATCCACAGAACACTTTTCAAACTATTTTTTAATTTATTAATTAGTAAAATGTATAATTATTTATGATAAATAAAAGTTAGAAAATTTTTGTTTTTTTAAACATTTTTTGGTAAATTTTGGATTTTTTAAAAACTTGATTTGTTTCCTACATTATTTCTTAATTAACTTCTAAAAGGATACACTCCTTTAGGCATAATTTCTCAATAAGTTCTTATCTAGACTACGTCATCTTTTTTTATTTAGTTTTTAATTTTAATTCTTAACGTTTACTGAACAATTTACTGCAATAAGCTTTTTGTTATTATTTGTGAAGGGTACAAGGAGTATAGTGTCTTAAGGTAATTTTTTAAAATATTATTATGTCATTCAGCCTGAAGTTGGCAACACTGTTAACAAGATGGCCGGTCTATACGAGACCAGGTTGAGATACGACTTTAATGCCCTTTTGACAATCGAAAATTATTGACAGTTGACTGCTAGCGCACCCTATAAATTTAAAAATTCAAAATTTGGCGCGCTTTAGCCAAGTTCCGAACCATTTAGTAGAGATTTCAATTGTGTCGGTAATGCAGATCCCTAACTTACCGACCGACCTGAAGTTGGCACCCTGCTGCAAGGGTGTAGTGGAGGGGGTAAAGTCTGTCTGGCTGGCGGCGCCTGTCGGTCCAAACCGTCCCCTTACCTACTTTTGTTTTTCCTCGAAAGAGAGAAAATCCCGCGCTGCTTGACGAGGCACCACCGGGAAGTTTCGCTCAATATCACCCTTCTGGATGGATGCAAACAGACATTTTCGTGTATTGGTTTCGAAGATTTATTGAGTTTTCTAAACCAACGTCTGAAAAACCAGTCCTTTTGATTTTGGACGGTCATACTACCCACACAAAGAGTCTCGAACTAATTAATATGGCCAGAGAAAACAATGTTGTGTTGTTGTGCTTGCCACCACATTGTTCTCATCGACTCCAGCCGCTAGACGTGACCTTCATGGCTCCATTGAGCACCTATTATCAACAGGAGGTGCGCCAGTGGCTTGCAACACATCCTGGTAGAGCTGTTACAATTCAACAAGTAGCTAAACTGTATGGTGCAGCTTTCCTTAAGGCAGCAGGAATGCGGACGGCAGTAAATGGATTCAAGCAAACAGGAATATATCCTTTAAACCGAAATATTTTTCCTGATCACCTGTTTGCTCCCTCAACAACCACAGATAGACCTGTTTCGGTAGAGACAAATGCAGTTCAAGAAGGAGACCCACCCCCACAGGCAGAAGCAGATGTTGTTCTACAAGTGGGCCCAGCAACAGAAGAAAAACCTGCACAAACAACGTGTGAAACGGTAGTTGAGATTAACGAACCAATACAAACCAATATTGACGAACCATTTCCAAATGAACCCTGCTGTTCTAAAAGTTTAGAACCACAAATTTTTACGGATGCAAAGCCAGCTGCATCAACAGCTTTTTATATATCACCCAAACATCTGATGCCACCACCTTCTGCTGAAAGAAAGAAAACAGAAAGAACAGATAAACGAAAAGGGAAATGTGCAATATTAACTTCTTTACCATACAAAACAGAGCTCGAATCTCAGTTAGAGGAAAAGAAAAAAGAAAATGAAAGAAAAATAACGTCACAGAAAAGAAAATTGGTTATTGATGACTCAAATAAACCAAATAAGCAGACAACATCGAAACCAAACAATCAAAAACACAAGCGTACCAAGGCTCAGAAAAAAGTCTCCTCAAAAATTCTTGTAACCTCTACCTCGATCTCGTCTGATGATTCTTCCGATGGGGAGGATAACAAGTCCGACGATCATTGTTTATACTGCAACGAATCTTTTTCTAACTCAAAACAAGGAGAAGGAAGGATCCAATGTGGAAAGTGTTTTGACTGGGCTCACGAAGGCTGCAGTGGAGCGGGCGAAGAAGATACCTTCTTTCAATGTGATTTTTGTTCGTAAGATTAATATTTTTTGTTAAAATTAAAGTTTTCTGAATTAAAATGTAGTTTTTATAGTTTTCCATAAAGTTAATATGTGGGGTAAGATCGGGTGATTTGACATTTTGAGAAAAACATATTTTTCTGGAAAAAGTAATGAATCTACGACTTTTCTGAAACATTATATTGTGATACGATAAACAATACGTCAGGTCGTTCTATCAAGCAAGCTCTAGTTGAAGTAATTTGGCTTCAACATGCCGAAAAGTGTTAGCTACCCGGTCTTACCCTTCTTTCCCCTATAAAAGCTACTGTTTTGTAACTAAGACGTTTAGTTTTCGTTTTATTTAAGAATCTACAACAACAGAATGGTATGTATATTTTTATATCAAATATTACTAGTTGATAAAATGGTCGTCACACCAACCGTTTTTCTCTGTTTTCAATACATTTGGTTGAGTTGTTACCCCCGTTGGGTTAGAAAATATGCCTGCTTTTTTGAAATCCAATAAGACTAAACACCAAAATTTAGTTTTAGGCCCTTCTATTATGCCTTTATGTTTAAGTTTAGTTATGACTCCTGTTCGTCACTCAAATGCAGAGAAATAATAATCGACTGTTTTTCTCTTCTAATATTTTTTAAAACCATACTTCTTTTATGTGTTAATATTTTGTCTGAGAATTTTCAGAATATTAATTTACACTTATTAATTAGAGGTAAACGCTTTATATGTTTCAGACACCTCTTTTACAGTAGCACTAGACCTAACTGTATTGTTTAGTGTGTACATCTTGACCTATTTGATCAATCTCATCATTGGCATATTTTAACTTTTTTTCTGATATATTGTTTGTAGAAAAATAGAAGAGTCAGTTTTAATTCTCTTAATTTCGTCACCATTGAGTACACGCATTTTTGCCATCTTGACAATTTCTTTATCACTTTCAACACCGACGGAATAATATTCGCAGGGTAGCGGGTAGATACTCATTTATGTTCCCGATAGATGACAGATCTACTTCAGGGTTGCGCCCCTGCCCACGCGAGCCTTGGTTTATCTCCCATTACCATACGGGGGAAACCATTGTTCCAACCTCAGCTCCTTACCAAGCCTAATATTTTCCATCCTACTATCTTGCCCTTAAGTTTATTTTCGTCAATACTACTAATTTAGAGGTTTCTTTTCCCAAATCTTCTTTTAGTAGTTCCAATTTGCGTTTGGTATATTTTAGCATAGCATCCGGTTCTTTTAGGTTTTTTTTCAGTTTTTTCACTAATATATTGAACTATTTTTGTTTGTTTGATGTTGTTATCTATCTAATTGTGGTATGGTCGTTGTCTGACCATATTAGGGTTCTATGACAAACATTTTTAATTACAATAATATTTTATTTGGTCCTTTATTATTACAAAACTTTGTAAAACCTATCTATACCATTTTAAACACCAAATATCTCCGTAAGAAAATTATTTTATTAAATGAAGACACAATACGTATATATTTTTGTTTAATAATAATATGAAACTTACGTTTATTGTATAAAATTTCTCTAAGTAGGGGAGAGCATCCAACAGTGGCCATGTTCCAACAGTGGCCACTTTTAAAAACTAGCGGGTTTATTTTTGTGCAGAGTGCTGCCACCTTCCTTCAATTATGCATCTTTACGTTACTGATAAGTTAATCGTATTTGTCTAGTTCTCAGTTCAAAAGAGTTAGTGTGACGAGACGGATCGTTTCAGTGCGCGCCAAAAGTTACATTTTGATTGAAATTGAAGGTAAGTTTTTACTAATATCTTAATGATTTAACGAGCAAAAGAATTTATAAATAACATCTACATTTCAAAATCTATATCACCTTCTATTTTTATTTATTAACTTTTCTTTTTAACCCTTATAATTAATTTTTTCTAAAACACGTGAATTATCCAACAGTGGTCACGGTCAAATAAGCCAACAGTGGCCACTGCTTTTCGAGTCCAGTTAGTAGTGGCCACTGTAAGACTGATTATTTTTTTTTTTAATTCATTCTCTTCTTTCCAGTTTAAAATGCCAAAAAGGGAAAAGCCGAAGAAAACTGGGATAGGAAAAACACCTGAGAATATTATGAGAGATGCTCTGCAGAAAATATTTGACGGTGGATATTCCGTAAAAAGGACAGCATTAGAATGTAAAATTCCTAGAACAACGCTTAGGAGATATGCAGCGAAATGTAAAAATACTGCGAACTTAAATTTTTTAGAGGCAGAACATCCGAAATTAACTCCAAAACTATTCCGTGAATCGTATATTTACCTCTTCGGAAGAAGAAAAGTTGGCTTCTTATTTAAAAACTTTGGCTAATTTGCACCACGGATTCTCTCCAACACAAATTCGTAGATTTGCGTACGAACTCGCAGTTTATTATAAAAAGAAAATTCCTAACGTTTGGAGAGAAACAGAGACTGCAGGACCCAAGTGGTTCACTGGTTTTATGAAGAGGAACCGCGAATTATCACTGAGTATTTCTGAAGCCACTTCTTTGGCTCGAGCAATGGGATTCAATAAGCCAGTTGTTAAGAAGTTTTTCAAAAACTTGAGTAATGTATATTCCCGTTATAAATTTGGACCAGACCAAATATATAATGTTGATGAGACGGCTTTAACAACTGTACAGGGTACAAACAAAGTTGTTGCCACTTGTGGTCAAAAGCAAGTGGGTCAGATCACTTCTAGTGAACGTGGTACTCTAGTGACCATGGTCGGTGCTATTAACGCAATCGGAAACTCAGTTCCACCGCTACTGATATTTCCACGAAAATTTTTCAAGGACCATATGATTAATGGAGCCCCTCCAGGAAGTGTAGGCGCAGCAAACCCTTCTGGGTGGATTTCTAAGGAGATAATTATATAGTGGCTGAACCATTTTATAAAACATGCAGGCCCTAGTGAAAATCATCCATTGCTTCTTATCATGGATAACCATGACACACATATTAACTTAGAAGTGATAGAAACACCAAAAAAAAATAATGTTATTCTGCTTACACTCCCACCCCATATGAGCCATAAATTGCAGCCACTAGATAGATGTGTATATGGCCCATTGAAAAAATAGTATAACAATGAGTGTGGCAACTGGCTGGTCACTCATCCTGAAAAAAGGATAGATATTTATAATATCGCAGAATTATTGGGTCAATGTTACGGGCAAGCATTCTGCACCAAAAATGTTGTTTCAAGTTTTAAAAGCACAGGAATCTATATATTGAATCCCAACTGCTTCAGAGTTTTTGGCCGCCTCAGTTAAAGGTATCCCTATAAAACCCGTCTCAAATGCGACTAGTGGAATACCATCTACATCCGCCGTTACTCCACCAGGACTTGCAATCCCGTATTCAGATAAACCTTTAAGTAACGACAATAATCAGGAGACAAATTTGTATTTCTCTCCAGAATTGGTGAAACCTTTCCCCAAATCTGATATGAAACAAATCTGTAATCGTGGCCGAAAAAAAAATCAACTGAGATCCTAACCAGCACTCCCTTTTTAGAAAAACTAAAGGAAGAAAGTTTCAAAGTTTCAACGTTAAAACATAGGGCAAAGAGAAACCTTTCAGTTCAAGAAACTCATGAATAGAGTTCAGAAAATGAAAAAGTTTCAACGTTAAAACATAGGACAAAGAAAAACCTTTCAGTTCAAGAAACTCATGAATCGAGTTCGGAAAATGAAGATGATTTGTCAATTGCTTCGTCCACTCTTACCGAGGATTTTGAAGACCAAGAAAATTTAAATGACTTGGAAAATTTAGAAAAACAAAGCTTCGTATTAGTTAGATTTACAACCAAAAAAACAATTAAATATTATGTTGGAGAAATAAAGGAGGTGCTACCGGATAATGAATTCATCATATCTTTCTTAAGAAGATATAAAGAAAACAAATTCGTTTTCCCTAATGTGGAAGACGTGTCCACTGTCCATATAAATGACATTGAACTTACGTATATTTCTTCTTTTTTGAGTTTTTCTAAAGTGCCAACTTTTTTTTTACATTTGTTCCTTTCAGAATAATTATTAAAAATTAAAAATAACTATTTGCTTTTGATTTTTGCCTGTTAAAAAGTAGTGACCACTGTTAGCACTATGTTCCAACAGTGGCCACAATTTCGAAAAAACTTAAACGACTCTTTGTACTATAATTTATTGTTTTGTCTCCAAAATAGGACTTGACAATTTAAAACTGACTTAAAGTACTTTTAGATGAATTAATCAAAAATAGATAAATTTAAATACCAAAGGTACCAGGCGCAATTAAGTGAAATGATGGCCACTGTTGGATGGTCCCCTACTTCAGAATCAACTGATATTTCATATAATTCTTTTTGATGTCACACTCAAGATTCATCTCATGACGAGAACCAACGCATTCAGTTTGGTATGGTTGTTGTTTGACCGTATTAGGTTAAGCAGACTGTTAAAGATTTTGGAAACACTCCACGCCTGCATTAAAAAATTCACAACACAAATTCACTGAGTTTATTGATCATGTAAACCAGAAAACCTCTTAAAAAGAGAAGGCGATCGAGAATTGCCTACATACCACATAAGATTTTGGAAACACTCCACACCTGCATTAAAAAATTCACAACACATATTCACTCGAGTTTATTGATCATATAAACCACAAAACCTCTTAAAAAGAGAAGGCGATCGAGAATTGCCTACATACCACATAAGATTTTGGAAACACTCCACACCTGCATTAAAAAATTCACAACACATATTCACTCGAGTTTATTGATCATATAAACCACAAAACCTCTTAAAAAGAGAAGGCGATCGAGAATTGCCTACATACCACATAAGATTTTGGAAACACTCCACACCTGCATTAAAAAATTCACAACACATATTCACTCGAGTTTATTGATCATATAAACCACAAAACCTCTTAAAAAGAGAAGGCGATCGAGAATTGCCTACATACCACATAAGATTTTGGAAACACTCCACACCTGCATTAAAAAATTCACAACACATATTCACTCGACTTTATTGATCATATAAACCACAAAACCTCTTAAAAAGAGAAGGCGATCGAGAATTGCCTACATACCACATAAGATTTTGGAAACACTCCACACCTGCATTAAAAAATTCACAACACATATTCACTCGAGTTTATTGTTTATATCCGTAAGGAACAGAGGTGCCGTCATCAAAAAACTTCCTCTTCATAGAAAGAGGTTTATAAATTTTTTCAAAATTTCTTGTAACGACCTCATGTTCCTTCGTTCGTGCTATTTGTCTACATATGATACTTATAGAATCAGATTTTTCTAATATCATCTCCTTAATTTTTTGTACAAAATATCTATAATTAATTTTGTAAATCATACAATATGTTATCCATATAATAATACATATATTGACGTAAAGTTTTAATTAACAGACTATCCGTAGAAATTTCACAAAGTGCAGGGTAAATATTGTAAAACGATTTATCTTTTGCGGCATTTAACTCTAATGCGTAAACATTAATGGAAATTTGATTTAAGATGGGGAAGAGTTCTTCCTTAACATTAAAAACCCAGGATCCGTATCAGTTTCATAAAAGTTCTGATTTTCGACTTGGAATTGATCATAAAACTCTTCCTCTATTTTTAATTTTTCCTTTAAAAACATCCACTCGAGAAGAAACATAAAATCTTCGTTCATTATGTGTTTCTTTTACAACCATACCTATGGTAGGATGTTTACCAATAATTAATTTGTGTGTTAACAAACTTTGGAAACACACAACACCTGCATTAAAAAATTCACAACACATATCCACTCGACTTTTTAACGGGGTAGTGGTCATAATATTGTACAGTTGGATATAAAAACGATGTCCATGTAACGGGGTTTTCTCCACTCCTGGTGAGATTTCCCGTGTTGAGTGAAATTAAGCCGCAGTCTCCACTCCTGGTGAGATTTCCCGTGTTGAGTGAAATTAAGCCGCAGTCTCCACTCCTGGTGAGATTTCCCGTGTTGAGTGAAATTAAGCCGCAGACTTCACTCCTAGTGAGCCCTTCCGTCAATTCCTTTAAGTTTCAGCTTTGCAACCATACTTATATGCTATTAAAACATAAAATCTTCGTTCATTATGTTTTTCTTTTACAACCATGCCTATGATAGGTTGTTTACCAATAATTAATTTGTATGTTAACAAACTTTGGTAGAAGTTATTGAACCGCCACTTTTTGTTTCTACACCCTCTATTAGCAACAAATATGCTTAAGGTAGGTTCTAGCTGTTTTTTCTGGGCATTCTACGTATTCGTATTTAATAGAAGAACTTTCGGTTTTATCCTGTTTATGAAAGTTTTCATTCGTATAAATGTCTGAATTATTAGATAAAGTACCTAATAACATACGGCATACGTCTTGCATTGTTACCTACATCTTCTCCAACAGAAGACTCACCATTAAAATTTTTTTATTCTGTTTGCATTTGTAATGTAGGTATATTCCATGATATAGAAGTGGTTTCTATATCGTCTATTAATTCTAAATCTAGTACATTTTAATCAATTTCTGATTTATCTATTTCGTAATTCTCAGAATCTACTGAAATGTCATATAGTTCTTCTAAATCAGGCTTCGCTCCAACTGATGTAGCATATCTTAAAGCATTTCGAATTTTCTTTGTAGCTTTTGTACATTGTATAATGCCTTCTCTAGCTCGCTGCTCATCGTAATTAAGAGTTATTTCCCCCAAAATGGATCATTTGAATCACCATGCTAGCATCGAGATACATGAAATATTTTTCAGGCTTTTATGGATCGTAATTATGCATATATTTCATTAGTCATCATGTTTCTAAATGTACGCCTCCATATTTCTACTACTTCGTACCTTAGATTTCTTGATGAATTCTCCACACAATGCCTCACTAACTTTATTGAATAGAAGTCTGATAAATTGCTGTTAAAGTAAATCGTTAACACTATGTAATAGTTCTTTCATTATTTCGAAATCTGTACTTTCAACTTCCTCTTTAATAGTTGGGAGATCATTATTTTTTCGAAAATTGCATTCCCACATCTCTACGACGTTATATCCCAGAGATTTAAGATGTTCAATCTTAGCAACCGTTTTGTCATAACGATTCTCCATACAATCTGAAAAATCGTCATAAAGACCTGCAGTTCTATTTTCAGGATAGCAACTAGGGCAACCATGACAATAACACCCTTGAAATTCGAAAACTATATTTTCGTAAACAACTCTTTCACTATAGCATTAGACCTATCCGCAATGTTACTCATAATTAAAAATAAAAAAATGTGGATGTGTATCGTATTGTAAATACAAATACTTTGGCTATATATAAAGATATTTATTGTCTTAGCCCTCATACATCTGGATAGAGGAGAAGAAGAGAAGAAAATTGCATTAATTACTGTTTCTTGATTTTTATTAATAATTACATTATATATTTAACTAACTGCTTTAAGGCTTTGTACCAAATTATATAGTACAATTTTAGTTAGTTAATGCACCAGTTTCAATTTATTGTCTCACATAAGTACATATGCTATTTTTACCTGAAAATATATTTACTGAGTTTTACTCATAAAAACATTTTCAGTTCTAGGTATGCTGCTGTGACAACCTGTTAGCCAAGGGGACCCCCAAAGGAATCCACAGAACACTTTTTAAACTGTTTTAATTTATTAATTAGTAAAATGTATAATTATTTATGATAAATAAAAGGTAGAATTTTTGTCTTTTTTCTATTATTTTGGTAAATTTTGGATTTTTTAAAAACTTGATTTGTTTCCTACATTATTTCTTAATTAACTTCTAAAAAGATACACTCTTTTAGGTATAATTTCTAAATAAGTTCTTATCTAGACTACGTCATCTTTTTTTATTTAGTTTTTTAATTTTAGTTCTTTTAAAATAATCTGTTACATAAATCTCGTAAACCTGATATTGTTTTTTAAATTGTCTTTGGCACGTGACCTTACTACGTTAAAATTTATTATAAAAAGTAAAATGTTTTATATACACTTATCATCGAATGCGTTTATATGTTTTTCGACTTTATTGCCAAGTGATATAACGAACAAACTATACCTTCTGATAACAATTTGGTTACAATTTAATTCTTAACGCTTACTGAACAATTTACTGCAATAAGTTTTTTAATATTATTTGTGAAGGGTACAAGGTTTATAGTGTCTTAAGGTAATTTTTTAAAATATTATGTCAATTATCTCCGCCATTTTTATTTCCTAAAAAGTTGTTATTCGATCTGAAGTTGGCAACACTGTTAGCAAGATGGCCGGCCTATACGAGACCAGGTTGATATATCATTATAATTCTTTATCTCAGAGTGCGGTTTATATGTTTTTCAACTCTATTGCCAAGTGATATAACGAAGAAACTTTGAAAATATACCTGCTGATAACGATTTGTTTATAATTTAATTTTACGGTTCAAAGAATTTTTTAAAAAAATATTATTAAACGTTTTATTATTTTGAAAACGACCTGAAGTTGATACGATGACGTCACAAAGGTTTGCGTCTTGGCTAAGATCCCTAACTTACCGACCGACCTGAAGTTGGCACCCTGCTGCAAGGGTGTAGTGGAGGGGGTAGCCCGGGTGGCTGGCAAGGGTTCAAAGGTCAAAGTGTCCTACAGTGTCTCCTTTACTACTCATGCTACCGATATAAACCGCGAGACAGTAAGACATTATTTTGAACTTTTGGAGAAAATACTTCGTGAAAATGATCTTTTTAATATCAACGAGACCGGTTTACAATTAAATAATAAACCAATGCAAGTCATAGCGGCTAACGGTTCTAAAAACGTTTCTTCATTAACGTCAGGCGAGAAAGGCGAAAAAATTTCTGTAATTGCGTGCTGCAACGCTGAGGGAATGTTTCTTCCGCCTTACTCGATATTCAAGGGAAAAAACAAAAAAAAAAAAGTTTGCTGATGGGATGCCGCCTGGTTCTCAGTTTGCTATGTCTGAGAAATCGGCTTATGTTAATGCAACTATTTTTAAAAATTGGCTAGAATCACATTTTCTGCCATCCGGAACCGTATTGTTGATTGATGATGGTCACACTTCCCATACAAACTCTGTAGATGTGCTGAATTTTTGTCAAGAAAACGAAATAATTCTACTTTGCCTTCCGAGCTATACGACTCATTACCTGCAACCACTCGATCGTTGTTTTTTTTAAGTCTCGGCTACCGTCGAAAATGGAATGAATGTCTGCATTTAGAGCTACAGGAATTTCACCCTTCAATCCAGAAGCTATTCCAGATTACGCCTATGTGGAAATTGATTTTGAACTTGGCTCTGAAAATGCTCAAACACAGTATTTAGATGAGCATTTCCCTCAAACATCACGCAGATTTTTACCTCAACCTGGATGTTCCCATGACCCTGATCCTCCAACAACTGACGATGTAAGCGAAATTACACCAGGAAAGCTACTCAACGAAATTTCACCCCTTCCAAAAACAAGTACGGCCGCAGCAGTCAAAAAACGTGGAAGACAGCTTGCAACAATTTTGAATACTGCAGAACGTATTGAAGAACAAAAAAGCAAAATTACAATAAAAAAGAAAAGAAAGGACTCGAAAGAAATTAAAACATTGGAAAAAAAAGAAAAGAAACCCAAACTTAAAACATCTGATTATGGGAAGAAGGGGAAAAAACGCCAAGTTGAAATATCTGATTCTGAGGATAGAAGTATCATTTTCCAAGAAACCGATGAATCCGCGGAAGAATGGGATGAGAAGGAGTGCGCGGGTTGTAGAGAAAACTATTTTAAAACAACTAGATCAGACCACCGGTTAAAATGTGTAAGATGCGGACTTTGGTTTCATTGTGATTGTTTCAAATATGAATCTTTTTGTGATTTATGTGGAAAAATAAAAAACAAAATGCTATAAGGCTATTTTTAATTCATTTTCTTACTTTGTTTATTAGTTTTATATGGTCGGTCTTACCTAGGGTTTTTTACCCGGGTATATGACAGTTTTAATACCCGGGTACTATTTCATTAACAGACCCGAGTATCCAGGTACACACTTTCAAGAATTTTTTGAAAATATTGTTCGATAACTATCCCTCGTTGCCTCGTTCTATTAACCGATAATCCGAATAATATTCGCTTCTACCGGTTCTATTCGATGACGCGTGGTGCGTGTGCAAATCTGGTGGTGTGGGGTAAGAAATAGCCAAGAAAATTCCTTTTGATTTAGCGTTCGACGTCGTTACTTCAACATAGACTTTATATTATGTCAATATTTGATATAGGAGTGTAAAAAATATTCGATCGGTAATTTTTTTGTGAATGGTAAGTAATAAAATTAAATATTTTTAATTTTTAATTAAATTTTAATAATTCTAACTAGTTTATCTTTAAAATTTTACTAAATATTAATTTACGTTTTATAGGCAAAATGGAGAGGCTTGCATCTGGAGTATGGAAATATTTTAAAAAAATAAAAAATAAAGAATCAGTAGGTACAATGTTTATTATGTCCAGAAATATTATCCTATAAAGGCTCTTCAACAAGTACTTTACTAAAACATTTAGATAAAGTACATAAATGAAAATTAAAAAACAGAACTTTATGTGCGAAAAAGAAATGCCATCGACATCATCTTCTCAATCTGAACAATGTTCAAGTTTAGTTCCAAAAAGACCGCGTATAACAAATTTTTTTCGACCTTGTACTAAAATTTCCGAAGTAGTTGCACGCTTGGTTGCACAAGATGGTATTTCGGGCCGTAACTCGTAGCAAATTCATCCGGGAAGCTTTTCTTCATAAACAGCTAAATCTACCGAAAAGTGAAGGCAAGACAATGGAACTAGTTTTAAAGTCTTATAAAGAACAAGAATCAAGTATGGTTAATAATTTGCAAACGATAATAAACTCTCATCGAGATTCAGTCTAACTCTTGATGAGTGGACAAGTTTAAAGAACCGTAGGTACTTAAACATTAACTTACGTTCCGATGACGGAACAGTATTTAACCTATTAACGATTCAACGTTTAAATATATCTATATTTATTCACGTTGGTATTGGTTTTTGTCATGTTGGTGTTTAAAAGTTACCAAGTCATTGCAAGTCACAAACTGACAATCTTGACAACAAATATCATAAATATAATGGTTAAATGCATTAAAAAAATTAATATGCCGAAAAAAAATTGTGTGGAGATAAAAAAATAAACACAAATATGATATTACATGTTTAGAAAAGACCAGAATTTCAGAAGATGGATTTATATAAGATCTCTTAGGTTTTTAATGTAGGTAAGTACTAATTGTGTTTCTATACAAGATTATTTTCAATGTTTTCATCAGCAAATAGTTCCAAACATTTTTAATTTCATTAATAGTTGTATATGAAGTTATTTGTTACATTAAATACACTTTTACATTCTTATTACAATTAAATTACTTATAATTTATTAAGCATACCTAACCTCACATTTCTTCTGTCAGTCATTATTTTACAATGTTGCCAGATTACACACTATAGTAAAAGTTAAAAATGTTTAAGAATAAAATATTTTCATTAATTTTTTTAATAACAATGATCCATAATGATAATTAAAATGTAATTTGATAGGACATGGACGAATCAATGTTTTATTCATGAATCTATGACCAATCAAATATCATTTAAATTTTAATTTAATAATTTTTTTAAATATTTTGTGTTTTTTTAGGTTAGTGTTAAATGTAAACGAAAAATCTTGAAAAAAGATTTAGTTAATGGTAAAGAAGCGGCAAATAAAGGAAGAAAGATAAAGCAGATACATTTAAGAACTTCATTTAAAAAAAATTGCAGCGGCAGATTTGGACGTACAATTACAAAAACGAATATTTTACTTCAGATAAACTTGTGACTGACGCAAGACAAAACTGAGATTTAAACGGTAAACGAACTTTATACAAAATTAATAATATATAAACTTAAAAACGTGAACTGACGACAAATTTTAAGTGAGCGAAGACATAGCAAAATCTCTTTCCTTCAGAAATTTATGGAATTAAAAAAAAATGGTACTCCAACGCGTCGATGGAAACAGTAATCTGATTTAAAAAGTAATCCATTGCATGTGTAATCCGAAGAAAAGCGATTTACAATTTTACTCGCAGGAGCAAATGGTGGGTCAATAGAGGGATGTGATTTGTTATAAGACTCTTCAAATACTGACATTGACTATCACAAAACTATAAATGGTGATATTTTCAAAAACTGGATTGTTAATTAACTTTTTCCTGCTTTATTCAATTTTCCAGAGAAATGTGTAGTAAACATGGATAATGCTTCAGTTCATTCTGTACAACAAAACAGACCACCTACATTTTCAGCAACAAAATAGATATTACAGAGATGGTTAAGCAGCAATAACATCGAATTTGATAAAAAAAAGAAAAAAAAAGACAATTATACTTACACAATACAGAAGCAACGATAAGACATATGTAGTAGATGAAATATTAAAATAATATAGACATGATTTACTTCGATTACCTCCATTTTGCATTTTTATATTCGGACAAAACTTGGACAGAAGCTTTAAGACAATGTACACCAGACATGTAAAAAAAAATTTGTAGACACAGAAGAAATTATTTTGACGGATTGGACTTATTACATGAAAAACTGTTCACTTGACATTTACCTTTGATACTGGAGATGAATTGAAAATACATAACGAATAGATGAACGTGACAATAGTTTTAACCAAATCTGTTACTCCAATTTTGTTGTTTATATGTTTTTTTAATGTTGTATGTTTCATTTTTTTTTACTTTGCTTATTTTTCCATTAGTGTATCTGCTTTTCTGCTGAATTATTGCACTGTAGCTATTGAACACATATTAAACGGATTTCCATTATTTAAAGCATAACATTTTGTGGAAATATTTATCTTTGTTCTAGTTATCAACATAGCTGAAACCAATTGGTGTGTCTGTATGTCATAATACCGCACTACCTGTAAAGCTCCACGAAAAATTCTTTAATATATATCTGCTGTAATACTTATCGACAAAATAAAATATTTTGTATTTTCTCATTTATACCTGGTCCAATTTAAATGTTTGTTGTAAAACTTATTTTATAATACCGTTATATAGACATAGAAAATTTGTTCTAAATTGCAAATGAAGACTTTTTTGTAAATGTTTTTATTGTTTGCTTTCATTTAATTAAGTACCATTATTTTGTAAATGCATTCATTATATCTAAATATATATTTTTAAATTGACGATTTCCTTTTTTTGTGAAAGTACTAAGTTTTAATGATTTGATGGCGCTGAAATGGAGTACACAATTGTTATTTTATTTATTGTCACTAACACTATGATTTTATTGAGGACGTGACAACAGCGCATTTACAACTGAGAATAAGATTAAATATACAGGGCGAAATTCATCACCCTAACAAGGCCTACTTTAATAAAAATAAGCTTTGAATGATGTATAGGGTTGGTTTTTATACCAGGAAAATGTGGCACAGTTGAGGTGAAAGATAAGGTTCTTAAACATCTTGACCAATTTGGCGTAAAACTTGAACGTCACATTGTGGCTTGTACTACGGATGGAGCAGCGGTTATGCAAAAGTTTGGCAGAGAAAGTCCAACAGAGACGATGCTTTGCATAAATCACGCTGTGCATTTAGCTGTAACAGCTAAATGCACAGTTATCCGCTGGGAGCGCGATGACAGCGGCACCTTGCGTTTACAATTACGGCGGACTTTGAAATATCAAATGGCTAACTGTCATTACGAAAAGTAAGTAAACAAATAATTATTTTCAATGAAACATCGTAATTTATTAGTTTTCTACCCAAATGTATTGGTCATGTAAATCTATAGCGTCGATAATAATGGACAGTAAGTGATGTTCTTTAATGCGATAAACAAATAATTTAGTTTCACAACACAGGGTGTTCTTAAACGGTGTGCCATTTTTCAGAACTTTGAATCAGAATAAGTCAAAATTTTCAAATAGGACACTCTGTATATACTTACGTCGTCTTACGTGAAATTTATTTGGCTTTCAAATTGTATTAGGGTTCCCTATACCTAAAATCAATAGTTTTCACATAAATCAGATTTTATTTAGATTTAATAGTCAAAAACTATCGATTTTAAATATAGACTACCTTACATAAAATTAGTCCAGAATTTTATGCGCAATCCGAAAATATAATAATATACAGGGTGTTCTATTTAAAATAACGAAGTTGATGGCGACTTCCGGTATAACCGGAAGTGTAAGATTAATGACATTATTTTAGGCAGATAGGCCATCAATGAAAATGGCCAAGTACAAATTTTCAGATTTTTAATCGACATAGATCTCGAGATATTTCTACTGTCCCTTCGTCGTGACACACCCTGTATATAAAGACATTTATTGTCTTAGCCCCTCATACAACTGCTATTTTTTACCTGTAAATATACATACTGTGTTTTGCTCATAAAACCACTTTCAGTTCTAGGTATGCGGCGATGACAGCCTGTTAACCAAGGGAGCCATAGGGAAACCAAGGGAACCCCATAGGAATCCGCAGCAGAACTCAACACTTTTCAAACTGTTTTACGATGTTTGGTCGTTTTACAGTCAAAATGACCACCAATTATCAAAAATTTCGACATTAAAGTGATATTGGCAAAAGTAACCGTAGAATCGACTCAGAATGCTCTAAAACGACAAAAATACTCTAGTCAACATCTTCAAAAACGTGAAAAATTAAAATAAAGGTCCTAAAAATATGAGCGATAGCTCATTGGATTCGAAATCACCTCTAGAAAAATGTTTTTGAAGGAAAAGTGTGCAGGCAAAAAATTGCAATTGTTATTAACAAAATAAGATGAAAAAAAAAACAGATGTTTATGTTTTTGTTAATAACTCGAGAAATATTAATATTTAAGCAATTTTGAAAAAAGGTCGTTAAAGAGGAGGAAATTTCCGAAAAAAAAGTCCGGCCTCCCGGAACTCTATCTCCATTATTTATAACTTTAATTTGACGTTGAAAATGGGGCTTTGAGCGGCTTTTACGGCATACGCGCGCTACTGCTAAACGGTGTTTATCAGATAGAATATTTTTTTATGACATAAAATGTTATTTTAAAAATTTAAAAAAAATTCCAGTATTTTCCTAACACTTGAAAGAATCTAAATCAGTTGGAAAAAACATTTTATCACTGTTTTTCAAAAAGTTATTCAATTGTTAACTAACAATTTTTTTCCTAATATCTGTTGACATAAACAATGGGATAAAAGGTATACATAATTGGCCTAAAAATTTTAAACTTTGTGGAGCCCTTTTCATATGTATACTTTACAAGATTCTGTGATAAATGTTTATAAAAGTTTATTAATTTGTTAATTATGATTTTTCATAACTATTGCAAAATATTGCGAAAAAGTAAAAAGAAATACAGAATTTTTCCAAATAAATGCATCTAATAAACAATAAATACGAATTTGGTCTTAGAATTATTTGAAAGAGAAACTTATTTTCTATAAAAAACTCCTGAATATCCTTTATCATATCTCCAATAGTTTAAAAGATATATAATTTTTTTAATTGGCAAGTTATTTGGCGCTACAGTTAACGTGACATATGATATTAGAAAGTATTATTAACAAATTAATAAACTTTTATAAAGATTTATCTCAGGATCTTGTAAAGTATACATATGAAAAGGGCTCCACGGAGTTTTAAATTTTTAGGCCAATTATTTAGACCTTTTATCCCATT
Source organism: Altica lythri (assembly GCA_964028335.1). Lineage (NCBI taxonomy): Eukaryota > Metazoa > Arthropoda > Insecta > Coleoptera > Chrysomelidae > Altica > Altica lythri. The sequence goes on along the minus strand of OZ034806.1, from coordinate 23,153,621 downwards.
GTTTATGTCAACAGAGATTAGGAAAAAATTTGTTAGTTAACAATTGAATAACTTTTTGAAAAACAGTGATAAAATGGTTTTTCCAACTGATTTAGATTCTTTCAAGTATTAGAAAAATACTGGAATTTTTTAAAATGTTTAAAATAACATTTTATGTCATAAAAAAAATATTTTATCTGATAAACACCGTTTAGCGGTAGCGCGCGCGTGCCGTAAAAGCCGCTCAAAGCCCCATTTTCAACGTCAAATTAAAATTATAAATAATGGAGATAGAGTTCCGGGAGGACGGACTTTTTTTTCGGAAATTTCCTCCTCTTCAACGAGCTTTTTTCAAAATTGCTTAAATATTAATATTTTTCGAGTTATTAACAAAAACATAAACATCTGTTTTTTTTCATCTTATTTTGTTAATAACAATTGCAATTTTTTGCCTGCACACGTTTCCTTTAAAAACATTTTTCTACAGGTGATTCCGAATCCAATGAGCTATCGCTCATATTTTTAGGACTTTTATTTTAATTTTTCACGTTTTTGAAGATGTTGACTAGAGTAAAAAGGGCTTGTTTTACGATGTTTGGTCGTTTTACACTCAAAATGAACACCAATTATTAAAATTTTGACATTAAAGTGCAATATTGGCAAAAGTAACCGTAGAATCGACTCAGAATGCTCTAAATCGTTAGAAAAAGGCTTGTTTTACGATATTTGGTCGTTTAATTTATTAATTAATAAAATGTATAATTAGTTATGATAAATAAAAGGTAGAAAGTTTTGTCTTTTTTTTCTAATATTTTGGTAAATTTTGGATTTTTTAAAAAACTTCATGTTGTTTCCTAAATTATTTCTTAATTAACTATTAAAAGCATACACTCATTGAGGTTTTAGGTATAATTTCTCATAAGTTCTTATCTAGACTACGTTATCTTTTTTTATTTATTTTTAGTTTTTTTTTTTAATTTTTAATTCTTTTAAAATAATTTGTAATATAAATCTCGTAAAACAACTGATATTGTTCTTTCCAATTTTCTTTGTCACGTGACCTTCTTAATTACGTTAAAAAGTATAGAAAATTTATTATAAAAAATAAAAACAAAATTTTTTATATAAACGCTTATCGCCGAATGAGGTTTATATGTTTTTCGACTCTATTGCCTGGTGATATAACGCACAAACTTTAAAAATATACCTTCTGATAACGAATTGGTTTCTACTTATAATTTTATGTGATAAACTTTTACGGATCAAGGAAATCATAGAATTTTCACTTTTAAAAATATTATGTTAAAGAACTTGAATTGTAAATATATATTTTAACATTTTCTCACATTTCAGGGTTTACTTAAGTGTCACATTAGATAAGTAATTTGTCATGGTGTTTGTCTAATAAGATTGTATTTTTATAATTCGAGTGTGACGGGGCTGTATAAACCCTTAGGTCTTGAGCGATTTATTACACCCATCATTCATTCATCGTTTATTTGCCACATTTTATTTTAATCTTTTGTAATAAATTCTCTTAAACTGGACAATAGGGTTAGGTAGAAACAGATCGAGGGCCTTCGTGGTCATTTTTGTTAAGTAATCACTCGCCAGACATTGACGAACGAACATCTCTCGTCTATTTCGAAAACATTGTAAACCTATTGTATTTAATTATTATTTTTTCAATAAATCAGTATATCAGAAGTGTGCATTATAATTTAATACAGCGAATTATCCTTAGATAAGACGCAAAACATATTATTATGTAAATTATCGTTAAACTAGCGGTTTTTATTTCCTAAAAGTTTATTATTTGAAAACATACAAGCGGCCTGAAGTTGGCAACACTGTTAGCAAGATGGTCAGCTGTCAGATGACGTCACAAAGGTTTGCGTCTTGGCTAAGGTGGCGTCAAGATCTCTAACTTACCGACCGACCTGAAGTTGTTGCATCGTCTGGCTGGCGGTGCCTGGCTGGCGGTAGAGACCCATACTCTACTAATGTTTTCGCACATATCCCATATGGTGTTTGCAAAAAACTATTATACCCCAAACAGCGCTGCAACTTAGAAACAGCCAAGTACATCTCTCTGATCCCTGAAGAATTAGTATCAATGGGTAAAATTACTGTTTGTTCTCGATGCAATAATATTTTCGAAAGCGTAAGATTCCTCCGTTTGCATACTGGAATAAATTGGCTGTCGTTGCTGTACCTCCAGAGTTAGCGGATCTAACAAATGTTGAGAAACAGTTGCTTTGCCGTGTGGTGCCATTTATAAAAATAATGAAAGTTCAAAATCGTTTCAGTCAAGATTGGTGTAGGGGTCAGGTAATTTTGTTTGCAAAAGATGTAGTTGAATTACTAAAACAATTACCACTTGCTCCAAATAAAGCTGGATGAGTTCTGGTTGTAGAAAGTCTGGAAAATCTCCAACGGTCCAAGGAGTTTCTTGTAAATATGAACAAATTGCGTCGTGCTTTAACTTGGTTAATGTCCAACAATATCATCTATAGAGATGTTAGATCCCACTTTGAAAATGTAATTGATATTTCCTCGATTGTTCAGCTTGCGGACGAGCCTGTGAACAGTGAAAGAAACAACGGTAGGATTTGTCAGCAATCTGTTTCAGAAAGAGGAACTCATTTTGTCACCTTAAATGATAATGTAGCAATTACATGGATCATTCCATCAGGGTGATTCGAAATTTTTATCACAATCACGAGGAAAGCAGTGCACTGGAATAGTGACAATATAAATAAACTAAAGTCAAAGTGACTGATAAACAAAACAACATGTATCTATAAGTTATAAGTAAGACTAAATGAATGTAAGGTAGCAAAATATATAACATTCGCCCCAGGTAAAATAATGTTCATTAATTATTATACTGGAGCCGATTTGGTGGATAACGGATTCGGGTAGATCTTCTAACAGTTGATTCATTTTCAATTTTATTTGATTCATGTTCATCAGAGGGTATACAAATATTTTTATCATTGTTTACTATAGTGGAATCTCCTGACAAATTTGTAACTTGAGTATCATTCAGATCTTCATTACTTATAAAATGTGGATCTCCTCTTGGTGCTAAATGTTTGATAGAAACGGTAGCTTCTTTTCCATCGTCATATCTAATCCATGCATATTCAGGATTAGCTTCAATCAGAGTGACTTCATCAACTAGTGGATCATATTTACTTGTTCTATTCTGTTTTTTAACTAAGATTTTCTGTGGTGTCGAAAGCCAGGATGGTATAGATGTTCCGCTTATAGATTTTCTTTGAAAGGCAAAAAATCTCTCATGGGGTGTACAGTTAATGGCGGTACATAAAAGGGAACGAATGGAATGTAGTGCATATGGAAGTACAGTCTCCCATTGTTCAACAGCTAAGTTAGTAAAGGGGCTAGGCCGGTTCTAGCCCAAAATCGATCATTTTTACATGTAAATCTCCATAAGAAAATCTAAGGTCCATTCTGGTCATTTTTGTATCTTTTGGCTCGGTTCTAGCCCACAATCGATCATTTTTACATGTAAATCTCCATAAGAAAATTCTAAGGTCCATTCTAGTCATTTTTGTATCTTTTGGCTACGTGTACAAAACGTGACCTAAGCGGGGAACAGGAGATGGATCAATAGAGATGTAGGAGGATGCATGGGGAGTATGGGGGGATGCAAAATGGGGATATGGGAGATGTAAAGGCGGCAGCCTCGAGTAAGATGACGGGGGTAAATAGAATCGGAACTGTGAGAAGGATGTATGGAGTGAAGTTAGGGATGCTGGAGCAGTATGGAGTAAGATAACGGGGGTAAATAGAATCGGAACTGTGAGAAGGATGTATGGAGTGAAGTTAGGGATGCTGGAGCAGTATGGAGTAAGATGACGGGGGTAAATAGAATCGGAACTATGAGAAGGATGTATGGAGTGAAGTTAGGGATGCTGGAGCAGTATGTATATTGTCGTATGACGTAAAGTTAGGGATGCTGTAATATTTGTGTAATCTCATTACTATATGCAAGTATGTTTAATAAAATTCATGAAAATAACAACCCATTCGTAGAATCTAATTTATAAGTAAAAAATTTTATGCACCTATAGGTATGTACGGGGTTCACAGGGGGGGTAAAGTCTCAGCTCACCAGCTTTATGCTGGTGTGGTCGGGAATCTTTGCTCCTCAATGCTACTCTCGCCTCCACGTGGAGAACCCCGGTCAACGGCCTGGCAACAGGCTGGCTAAGGAGAGTAAAGCAGGCTCGGTCCTTTGGGATCGGGTTTCATTCGTCCTGGTCACAGGCCAGCGGCTAACGACCCAAGCTAAGGTGTGAGGCATCGTGCTGAGGGCTTAGGTTGCAGGGTCTAAAATGCAGCCGCGAACGATCCCCTTGGGGCACCAGGGAGCACCCCATTGTATTTATCCCTTACCTTCCTACACGGGTCACTGGGAAGGTGGACTGTTTACACCCGGTACTCGTGGGATTCAAATGAATGACAGAGAAAAAAAACAACAAAAACCACCTACGGAGGAGGCCGTCTCTTCGGAGATGGACTCTGATGTAGATAAATCAACAACAGCAGAGCTCAGGCTGCCCCTTTCGGAGGTGACCAGCTCCGCTGAGGACGAGCTTCTGATGGAAACGGAGGAAGCTACATCCCCAAAAAAAGAGTCAGCATCCGCTGATTCTAACGAGGGGATAGGCCAACAGGTCGCAGGGCTCGACGTCGCCGTTGGGAACCTGCGCCTGAAGGCTAAAAGAAAAAGACCTTCTGGAGCGGCGAAACTGCGCAGAAGGAAGGAAAAGCTGGAAGCTGCCAAGGGGAGCTTGCCGGACGGTGGGAAACCACTGACGGCTGGATCCCCCAAGGCTGCAACTCCGGCTATACCAGGCAAGGTGGGGATTCCGTCAGAATTGATGGAACCCGAAAAACCTGGTCGACCCGCTGCAGCACACAGGCGCAAACCTAGTGGTGCTGAGCGGAGAAAAAAACAAAAGGAGAGGTCGGAGGCGCCCTCGGCGGGCATCACTACGACTTCAGGGGGGACGCCGGGTCCATCCGGCCTGAAAAGGGACAGGATGGATGGCGACACCCCAAACTCCGACAAGCAGCCACAAAAGAAATCTAAGGCTGACCCGGAGAAACCCACCTACAGTGGGGTGATGACGGCCATTAAGATGGCGGTCACTCCCGTAGACTACCCCCAACAACGGCTGAGTAAGGAGCAGTTCCTGCAGACTCAGGAGGCCTTGCTGGAAAAAATGACAGCCAAGAGCCACTTTAGGGGCGTCCGGCTTGAGGATGGAGCACTGATGCTCTATTGCACCGGCCAGGACACCGTGGAGTGGCTCATGAAAACGGTGGATGGTCTTCCCCCTCTGGAAGGAACTAGGCTGATCGTAAGGTCGGCCAAGGAACTTCCAAGAGGGGGGAGAATCATCTTCCATGTCCCGGCTGTCATGAGCGAGAGAACCCCGGACGCAGTGGCAAGGCAGAACGGGGACCTCGATACCTCAAGTTGGCAGTTTGTTAACGCGGTGAGGTTTGGGGATGATGGAAAGAGTCGAAAGATGAAATCCATCATCTTCAGGGTCAACCATGACTCGATGAGGGCACTGGAGGCCAGGGAGATGAAAATTTTCCTGGCCTTCGACGAAGTGCGTATCACGAGTCTGGAGAAGCCTGCAAAAAAGACTGGGGGGAATCATCCAAATTAATCTCCACCACAGTAAGGCGGCGTCAGCCGCCCTTACCAAAGTACTTCTACAAGGACCGGTTGAGGTGGCCCTCATCCAGGAGCCCTGGGTGGTTCATGGTAGAGTGGCCGGACTCAGTGGGGTGCACGGAACTGTTATTTATGACAGATCCGCTGACAAACCCAGAACCTGTATCTTTGTGAGAAGTGGAGTAGAGCTGATGCCGTTGTGGGATCACACTAGCTGTGACCTAACTACGGTGGAGGTTACCACAAAAGAGGTAGGCGGCAGCAAGAACATTATCATCGCTTCATGCTACCTACCCTATGACTCCCCGGCAATACCAACACCGGAGCTGGAGAGGCTGCTGGGACAGTTTGGAGAGGGACAACGGGGCATCCTCATCGGGATGGACGCCAACGCCCATCACACAACCTGGGGCAGCAGCAACATCAACGCCAGAGGTGAGTCTTTACTTGAATTCTTATCTCTGTTTAACCTAGTTATACTCAATCAGGGCTTCGAACCCACTTTTGTCACGCGTAATAGGCGGGAGGTGCTGGATATCACAGCTGTATCTCACCATTTGTTGAGAAGGGTGGGTAACTGGAGGGTGTCGGGAGAGGAGTCTATGTCTGATCATAGATACATTCTTTACGACTTCCTCGATGACTACCGGGAGCCACACTACTTCAGGAACCCGAGGCGCACGGACTGGGAACTCTTTCGAGAGGAACTAGGTAGTGCCCTTGGAGACCGGAGTGTGAATCCCAGGAAACCACAGGACCTAGAAGAGGAGGCACAGCGATTGCAAGATGCCTTACTCTTGGCTTACGAAGTGAGCTGTCCTCTCACTCAGAAGGCCAGTTCGCAGCAACCTCCCTGGTGGAATAGGCGGCTAGAACGGCTTCGCAGAGAAACCCGAAGACTCTGGAACAGAGCCAAGAGGGACGGTAGTGGTGGTTGTTGGGAAACCTACCACACAGCTCTCACGGCCTACAACAGAGAACTTCGGAAGTCGAAGAGGGAATCCTGGAGGAGGTACTGCGCTGAGATCGAGGATGTCAGTGCAGGTGCCAGACTTCAGAAAGCCCTTTCTAAAGACGTAACCATGAAGGTGGGCAATTTGCTTAAGCCGGATGGGACGTATACCAAAACAGGAGAAGAAACAATTGAATTGATGCTGAAAACTCACTTTCCGGGCTGCCTAGATGTGGCCGATGGCCCGCCTCCCGACCCAACTCCGGAACTTCATGTCAGAAGACCGGACAGAGGGGACTGGGAGGTGGCCAAGGCTGTCGTCACGGTGGACAGGATACGGTGGGCCGTAGGCAGCTTCTCCTCTTTCAAATCACCTGGTCCAGACGGAGTCTATGCAGCTTTTCTGCAGAATGGGTTGGATCTCCTGATACCAACACTGTGCAGACTGTTTAGATCAAGTCTGGCTCACAGATACATTCCGTACACTTGGAGGAAGGTGCGGGTCGTCTTCATACCTAAGGCTGGTCGGAAAAACTTCGACCAACCTAAGGCGTATCGACCCATTAGTCTCTCTTCTTTCATTGTGAAAACCCTGGAAAGGCTGGTGGATCGTCGTGTGAGTGAGGAACTGATTGTCAGGTCCCCACTTCATCGGCACCACTACGCCTATCAGCCAGGGAAATCCACAGAAACCGCGCTGCGTGTCTTGGTTGACAAGATAGAATCAGCGCTGGATCGAAAAGAAGTGGCTCTGGCCGTCTTCCTAGATGTCCAGGGTGCCTTTGATAACACTTCTATCGATGCCATAGTCGGTTCCCTTGGAGGGTTAGACTCTACCACCACTGGGTGGATAGAGACCTTTCTGAGAGGGCGACTCATCACTGCCGACTTGTTTGGCGCCTCGAGGGAGGTGTTGGCCACTAGGGGCTGCCCGCAGGGGGGAGTTATCTCTCCTCGGTTGTGGAACCTCGCGTCTGACCCTCTGCTTCGGGAGCTCAACGAGTCGGGAATACATGCCCAGGCCTACGCTGACGATTTCGTCATCTTGGTCCGAGGCTTTTGTGTGACCACTATAACGGAGCTGCTCAATGGAGCTCTGTCAAGAGTGGAACGCTGGTGCAGGAGTCGACATCTTACGGTCAACCCTGCCAAAACAGTAGTCGTACCTTTCACACGCAGGTATAAGCTGGCAGGCTTAACGCCACCCAGAATCTTCGGTGAAAGAATAACAATTGCCGAGGAGGTAAAGTTCCTAGGCGTCCATCTGGACAAGAGACTTACCTGGAATCGGCATTTAGAATACACTATAGACAAGTCTAGGCGTGTTCTAAACATGCTTAGGCGGTCTGTGGGGAAGACGTGGGGACTCTCACCCAAGGTCGTCCGTTGGATATACCTGGCGGTTGTCAGACCCATAGTCTCCTACGGATCATGCGTATGGTGGAACAAGGTTGAGCAATCAACTGTTCAGAGGAAACTGGACTCGCTCCAGAGGCTTGCATGCCTGCAGATCTCTGGGGCCATGAGGACAGCACCTACAGCGGCACTGGAAGTTATCCTGGGCTTGCCACCTCTCAATGTTTACATTAAAGGGGAGGCGATGTCGGGAGCTTACAGGCTGAAAGTTAACGGGTGCGATGTTGATGGTTTGCATCGTCACCGTCATCGCACACTGTTCACTGGAGATTGTCAGGTCCTGTTGACAGGCTTGCCGACTGACCAGATGATCCCCTGTTACAACTTTGAGAGCCGATACCAAGTCCGGCTGAGAGACAGAGCTGAGTGGACATCTCTCAAAGAATATTTGACGACGCAGGGATCAAGTATTTTACTGACGGATCTCGCACGTCAGAAGGAACCGGTGCAGGGGGCTGTGGTCCACGCAACCTTAGGCAGCACTTCAGCTTGGGAGCGGAGTCAACCGTGTACCAGGCTGAGGTATACGCCTTACTAAAGGCTGCCGACCATGCCCGAGGTCGTGGCTGGAGAGGGGAGAGGATAACTTTCTTCTCAGACAGCCAGGCTGCACTGCTGGCCTTAAAACAATTCCGGGTTAACTCCAAGCTGATCTGGGAGTGCATACAAAACCTCAATCAACTGGCTAGACATAACAGTGTCCTCTTGGAGTGGATACCAGGGCATAAGGGTTTTGAAGGAAATGAAACCGCGGATCTTCTGGCCAAGAAGGGAGCGGATACACGATTTACTGGTCCAGAACCTGTATTGGGACTGCCTAGAGCCTGGGTAAGGACCAAAGTCAGGAACTGGGTCTGGGTAGAGTCGACCAAACACTGGAGTAACACTGTAGGGCTGAGGCACTCGAAGCTGATGCTCAAAGGATACTCCAAAAAACTCACGTCTGACATACTGGATCTTGGCAGGAGTCAGATCAGAGTACTAGTGGGCCTGCTCACCGGGCATGGACCATTCAGACTACACCTTCGGAGGATGGGGATTCTGACACAGGAACCCACCTTGTGCCGACTGTGTGAAATGGACGATGAGACGGCAACTCACATTCTATTCGAGTGTGGGGCCTTGGACTATAAACGGTTCCTTATCTTCGGCGACACGAATCCTGAATCCTATCACCACCTTGAGGAGCTAGTCACAGGACTCAAATCTCTTATAAAGGGAACAGCCCTGTGGCAACAGTAACTTAAGGAATTTAGGACACCTGGATTCTAGCCTTCCTGGGGATCAGCGGGATGCTGATCTGCAGCTGAACAAACTAGAGTCCTGCAAGCACGGGTGCATGTAAGACTCTTGGTGCTGAACCTGGTCACAATATTCCCACAGGAAGCAGTGTATAAACAGGGGGCTCCGCAGAGAGACCATGCCAGGTTATTTAGATTAGATTAGATTAGATAGGTATGTACCGTACTTTAATGAAACCCAAGTACCTAATAGTCATTTTTAGAAGCTAAACTTTGCAATAAAACTAAATAATGGTTATTTTTTAGATATCAAACCTAGAAACTTGATAGCTTTCTACCTATTATATTTTTTTCTAAGTGAAAACGCAATAAATCACAACAAAAATATGGGTATTATTCTTTGTTTCCATATAAACATTTTTAACAACAAATATTTATCTTAGAGATTATACGTTTACTTTTTAACGTTATTTTCATTCAATTACAAATTGCATTTCAAATTTGCAAATCGAAAAAAATAAAATAATATAGGTGCAAGTTTTTATCAATCATTATAAATAATAATAATAATAATATTATGGCTCTAAAAAGAGCCAATTATTTAAAAAGTGCTTTTGATATAGAATAAAAAAATTAAGTCTATAAACCATCACCTTCTGCAGCTGTCGCATTTTTTTAATATGATGCAGCCTCGAGTAAGATGACGGGGGTAAATAGAATCGGAACTATGAGAAGGATGTATGGAGTGAAGTTAGGGATGCTGGAGCAGTATGTATATTGTCGTATGACGTAAAGTTAGGGATGCTGTAATATTTGTGTAATCTCATTACTATATGCAAGTATGTTTAATAAAATTCATGAAAATAACAACCCATTCATAGAATCTAATTTATAAGTAAAAAATTTTATGCACCTATAGGTATGTACCGTACTTTAATGAAACCCAAGTACCTAATAGTCATTTTTAGAAGCTAAACTTTGCAATAAAACTAAATAATGGTTATTTTTTAGATATCAAACCTAGAAACTTGATAGCTTTCTACCTATTATATTTTTTTCTAAGTGAAAACGCAATAAATCACAACAAAAATATGGGTATTATTCTTTGTTTCCATATAAACATTTTTAACAACAAATATTTATCTTAGAGATTATACGTTTACTTTTTAACGTTATTTTCATTCAATTACAAATTGCATTTCAAATTTGCAAATCGAAAAAAATAAAATAATATAGGTGCAAGTTTTTATCAATCATTATAAATAATAATAATAATATGGCTCTAAAAAGAGCCAATTACTTAAAAAGTGCTTTTGATACTTATAGAATAAAAAATTAAGTCTATAAACCATCACCTTCTGCAGCAATCTGCAGCTGGCGTATTTTATTAATATGATGCAGCCTCGATGGTCTTAACTGCTGCATTGAAAGTTCTGTAGCCTGCACAGCTCTATGAACCCGTTCATCTTCACCTTCACGTTGCCAAATTGAAACGTTTCTATGATTAGGAGTATTTCCTAACCCATCACCTTCAGCGGCCAAATTAAGGTGGCGCGATCTTTCTTGTTGCATTTTAAAAGTTATATATTGTTCTCGAATCAATTTGCAATAACAATGAAGTGTATAAAAATCAAACATGTGAAAGATTTATTGATAAACATAAAAACCGCAGATACATTCAATACATAACAACCACAAAAAATATTGTATATATATCTAGAACCACAGAAATGTGTATAATGCCAAGGTAAACCGCAAAAAAACAATATACATGTGAAAATTTTGTTAAATAATGAAATATCTATATTATTTTTACGGTATTGATTTCAGAAATAATAAAAATAATTATAACCAATTAGTTAAAGATTATTACATTACGCTTTACATAAAACTCAAATAAAAGTATTAATTATGATATAATATATTAAACATAAAGTAGTAGAATTTATATTAAAAAATCATAAAAGTAAAGTTTGTGGTAAGCTCAAAGAAAAAAAGTTTAAATGATTGTAATAAAGCCAAATAATTAATTTATAGTAAAATACGAAGGCTGATTGATATATTTTTTTTGCATTAAAATTTTCTGAAAATACTCTAAAATTTGATAAAAACCAAAGAATAGTATAATAAAATTCATGAAAATAACAACACATTCGTAGAATGTAATTTATATGCCAATAAACTGTCCGTAAAGTAGGTACTACTATAGTCTTTTTTTGCGATTTTATCTAATAGGTAAATATAAGTAGCTTGCAATGAGAAAATTACATCATTCACTTAGTAGCCAGCTATGAGGGTGGTTTACTTTTTTATGTTATTGTGTTTTGTAGCAGCGAAGGATGCTGAAGATGATGAAATTAAAATTTTTTTATTGAAATATAAATACACAACAAATGAATCTCTTACCGATTACACAGAAGTTTTAGCTAAATTTCAGGAAAAATATAATTTACCAGTAGACGGTACCCCTAACATTGAAACTTTAAGATTAATTCATAGATCGCGATGTCCAGAACCTGAAAATTATTCGGTAGGGTTAAGGTGGAATAAAACAGAATTAAATTGGTATTTTCCACTGGCAAATCGTGAACAATTAGACATGGCTAAAATAGCATTCGAGATATGGGCTCAGGCATCAGTTTTAAAATTTAGACATGTGCCGTTTCCATATAAAGGTAAACCTGATATTACAATACAAATGAGTAGGCGTCAACATAATTTTCGTAAAGACTGTCAAGGATCTCGTACCTGTCCAAACACTTTTGATGGTCCTGGTGGAATATTGGCACACGGGTATTTTCCTGCTATAGACGGGTCATGCGTTGAGGTTCATATGGATATCGAAGAAGATTGGAGCTATGCACAAAACATTTCTGAAGAGCCCGAAAAAACAAATTTTCTTAAGGTACTAACACATGAGCTGGGACATGCGCTGGGCCTGGGGCATTCTAGTGATGAACGTGCAATTATGTACCCATGGTATTCTGAAGATGTTAGTAGATTAGGTCACGACGATATCGCAGGTATGACAGCTTTATACGGACTTAAAGAAAAATATGTAAACAACCCGTATGCACCAAAGAAACCAGCGCGCCCGACAACCTCTTCTACAAAGAAGTCGACAACAACGTCAATGAGTACAAAGAAGTCTACAACAACAACGTCAATGAGTACAAAGGAGTCAACAACAACGTCTACGAAAAAGCCTACCAAAGTTACACCCGTGGAAAAATCTATGAACTTGTGCGATGTGAAAGCCCCTGATATTATGTTTTTAGCTTATACACCAGAGTTTACAGCATATCATATGTATATTATAAAAGGAAATTTACTCTGGAAATTCAATTTAGTTGACGGAAAAATTCCAACAGCTGAAGATTAAAAAAATTATTTACCAAAAGAAATAAATCAGATTTCGCATGTTTATCAAAATAGTGCAGGCACGCTGATTGTTGAAAGCGAGGGTAAATTTTTCGCCGTTTCGTTTCCTGGAATTACAGTGGCTAGAAACATTCAATTAAATCTACCCCGAAATATTAAGGTTACCGCCATGTTTCAGTCATATACAGGCCAAAGCTATGTTCTGTTTAATCAAACATCGTTTATCCTGTTCGACGACATGGATGAGCAAATAATGAGGAGAGGCAGCATTACAGAAGAATTTCCAGGGGTTCCCGATAATATAAACTCAGTTTTTAGGTATTCAGATGGAAACCTTTATTTCTTGAAGGAAGACATCTATTACAAGTACAATGAATTTTATAGAAAAGTTATTGAAGCAGGACAATTTAATTGGAATATATTTAATATGCCATGTCCTAATACCACTTTACTAACTCAACTTAAAACAATGTTGTCAAAACTAATATCATATTACCAATAAAAATATATAAAAGGCTTCTGTGTATTATTTATAGAAATAATTAAAATGAAAATAAATGGTGGCATATATCTAAACATAAGTTGTATAATACACTTTAAAAGAAATAGTCAGCAGCAAAAAAAAATACCTTGTATTAAAATTCGACCATAATTAGAAGTTGTAGTTTTTAATAAATAAACCAACTATTGACAAAAATAGGTGAACCCTAAATAGGTGTAGAAACCACAAACAATAACACCTCGGCAAGATAAACATAAACCCACAGAATTGCTTATAATTTATTTCTTTATTCGGGGATCTTTTTGCCACTAAAACAAACTTATAAAAAATATAAATCAATATTTTGAAAATGACCCTTGCTTATTGATCTTGATTGATATGTCAAATTTGTCAAGGGTCGTCTTTTAAAACTGAAAATGCCTAACAAAAATGAAAATAATTTGTTTTAAAATAATTCTTCTAAGCTTTCGACAAATTTTTATCTTTGAAAACGACAACCGATCTGGTTGTCGAAAGCTTAGAAGAATTATTTTAAAACAAATTATTTTCATTTTTGTTAGGCATTTTCAGTTTTAAAAGACGACCCTTGACAAATTTGACATATCAATCAAGATCAATAAGCAAGGGTCATTTTCAAAATATTGATTTATATTTTTTATAAGTTTGTTTTAGTGGCAAAAAGATCCCCGAATAAAGAAATAAATAGACATTATTATGCCACAAAGAAGCTATCGAGAATATTTAAATAATTGCTTATAATATTCAAGTAAACCATAAAAACAAGGCCAACGTTAAGAAAATTATTGAAATATTTGGAAAAATATTTGAATAAATATATGAAAATTCAAACACACCCTCCCAAATAATAATTTAAGGTAATACATATATTCAAATATATAAAAATAAATGGCAAATTCTGGGAAACTTTGAAAAGTAAGATTATTAAAAACAATAATTAATATCAAGAGGTACATACCTATATTCACAAACTTTAACACATATCACAGTAACTGCTTGTTGCAAAAAAATTTAAACACTTTAGCACAAAATTGGAAGAATCAAGGTTCAAGATAACATCCCATAGCTAACTCTCTAATAAATAGATACACACATTAGAGAATCAAACTATGGAATATAACTTGAACAACACATTAGTAATGGCTGGGAATTTAACGAACTATAAGAATAGATTTTAATCTCGAACGAACAAAAAAATGATAGTTTTTATAATAAAATTCACGCATAGACTAAAGATAAAAAATTTCTACATCAAGCAGTCTAATTGCGATAAGGCATAAAACCGCAAAACAAGGAATAATGCATTGGTGTAGATATAAAAAATTAAATAATTTTAGGTGAGTATCAAAGTAATCAAACAACGATTTGAATGCGACTACATACTTTATTGTGCTATTTTTTATCGCCCCTACAGCTGCCTGGAATCTCTTCCTCCTCCTCCTCCTCTGAGTTGAAATCCTGCTCATCCTCTAAACAGAGGCAGCGCCCACTACATTTACAATTTTGGAGGACCTTTTCATCATATTTTGCTTGATATTCTTCCTCAAGCATCTCATTTTCGAAACAGAGGCATTCTCCTTTACACTTACACATCTGAGAAAAAAAACAGAGGTAGTTGATAATGAATTTTAGTAGGTATGAGTATTTGGCTCATTTAAAAAATTATTTTTTATTGTATAAAAATACATACACCCGCTACAGAATCGAAGGTTTGTGGTTTATTTAATACTGAAGCTTATTTTCATACAGAAGCTTTAAAAAAAAAAATATTATTTTTGCGATGAATGTGGGTAACTGATTACACAAAAAAAGATATGGCTTAACTCTAAAAAACATTATATTTTTTTATAGATGAAATAATAAGAAGGCGCGTGAGAAACCACGTCGCGGGGTTCGAGCAAGTAAGTTTAAATAGAGTTCTAATAAAAAAAGTAAAAACAATCATTATTTTTAGAGTCTGCCAATAATAATTCTAGACGGGACATCCCCGTACACGTCTAGGAGACCTCCAAATTGCTGGGCATTGGGAACCGTGGGATGGTTCTATATATATATGAGAACTGCACCCTCGGTTATATATGTGTGGAAAATTAAAGGTAAAATCATAAAAAAAATATATTGAAGAAAAATGTTATAGCAAGGTCTTTTTTTTTAATGTTTCAGAAGAATAGACCATACACTCTGTAATCTTGAGGTTGTATATCTCGGTTTACGAGTCTAAATATTCAATATTTAGGTTTATACTGAGAGTACATATATAAAAATGCCAATATCAGGGCAACATTCTCATTTTTTAAATAAAGAAATGCTTTATAGAGTTTTATAATAAATAAAAAGTTATAAACAATGATACATATTTTACGTTAAACAGAAAGGATTGAATATATGATAGGACATACATCCACAGCCTAAGATTATATATTCCTATCATTTTTAATAATAAACGATATAGGTATAATATAAGAAAAGTTATATTGATAAAAATAGACGATATATTTACTTTTAATTTTAATAGAGTTTAATATTTTATTTCATTTATTAAAAAACCGCAGTATGTTTTGATAGAAATGAAATCGTTTGTTATTTAAAGGAAAATCGTTTAATATTTAAAGGAATTAAAACTTAATAAAATAATGAGTAATAGATAGATAGTTTATTGATAGATAGATAGAAAAAAGTAAAAAAACATATAAATTTTAATTTTTTTCTGATGCTTTTTAAAGCGTTAAACGTTCATTTTTAATCGAAAATTATCGTTTTCTTTATGAGTTCACGCTTATAAATTTAGGAACGAAAAAAACGATGAAAAGTGTAACTTTTTGTCACTTTGAAATAATGTTTTTCCATAAGAAATACATGTAAATCGAAAAAATTTTTTTATCAATTTTTTAATACGTTGAAACGTCAAATTTTAACGCTATTTTGACGTTTGGACGTTTCAAATTTTAGAACTGTGACGTACATAAATTTTGCTACGATAAAATAACGAAAACTACCTCTTTGAAACGACGTTTTTTCCATAAGAAAAAACGATTTCAAAATAAATAAATATTTATATAAACTCTAATAAAATTAAAAGCAGAAATAAAATTTAAAAAAATATATACTTACAATTTTCATGTGGTCACAAATCGCCAGTAAAATCAAAAATTAGGTCTGTCCAAGTTAACAACAAAAACCAATAAATCAGGTAAACCTCTATAAGAAATAAAACGATTTCAAAAATAAATAAATATTTATATAAACTCTAATAAAATTAAAAGCAGAAATAAAATTTAAAAAAAAAATATATACTTACAATTTCCAAGTGGTCACAAATCGCCAGTAAAATCAAAAATTAGGTCTGTCCAAGTTAACAACAAAAACCAATAAATGCGGTAAACCTCTATAAGAAATAAAACGATTTCAAAAATAAATAAATATTTATATAAACTCTAATAAAATTAAAAGCAGAAATAAAAGTTAAAAAAATATATACTTACAATTTCCAAGTACACACATATTGTATCACTAGTTAAAATCAAAAAAATCAGGTCTGTCCAAGTTGACAGCAAAAATCAATATGTATACCTATTACTACCTGTGATATTTTTTCCATAAGGTAGACCACTGCGGTTAGCCTCATAACAATTTTTTGAAAAACAATCATAGCTACAAAGCTTATTTAACCAATATACGGTTTGAAAACCAATATGGTTTAAACAAAAAAACAATTTACGTAATTTCTTGAAAAATTTTTGATATAAATACCGCCATATAAATTAATAAAATCATTCCAAATTCTTCAGTATATGTTAGTGTTGAGTTCTCCAGAGCTATTATGTAAGTATATATTATTAATTATACATTGTATTGATTATTTGTTTTTTAAATTTTTTAATAGTTTAATATTTATTTTTTGTAGATTGAATATACAGCGTATAGTGAATCAAAGTCTTTTGTAATAACAATCGAACCATACTTTTCTAACCAGCAGCCATCTTCCATTCTTTATAGATCTACAAATACCTAATCTTCCATATGTAAGTATAATATATTATCATATTTTTAGCTAATTCTTTAACAGTTTACCTAATAGTTGCAGTATCTACGTCGATTTGCATCCTTTCTACCTGTACACGATTGAGACGCTGCTTCAGATTTCAATCCTTTTTACCTGAACACGATTGAGACGCTGCTCCAGATTTGCATCCTTTGTACCTGTACGCGATTGAGACGCTGCTCCAGATTTGCATCCTTTGTATCTGTATACGATTGAGACGCTGCTCCAGATTTGAATCCTTTCTACCTGAACACGATTGAGACGCTGCTCCAGATTTGAATCCTTTGTACCTGTATACGATTGAGACGCTGCTCCAGATTTGAATCCTTTGTACCTGTATACGATTGAGACGCTGCTTCAGTTTATCAACACATCACAGCGAGAGTGAGTATTGATTGCTATATAATACACAATGTCACTATCTGATTTTCTGGATGCATCTTTATTGCGAGAATGATATGTTTAGAATCTTTTTTTCTTATTGTATGCTCTAATGATTTTAAATTTTGCAATTTTTTCTTTAGAATTAAATTTAATTGTATACTACTTATTCATATTCCCCCCACACTTACGTCAATTTGGCTAATGATTAGCATTTCAGCTAGGGGTTATCTAGTTAATTTTTTGTTGTAGATGAGTCCTTCGCCCCTTCATCTTCATTATAGTGAACAGTTGGTTCACCTTGCAGTTCATGCTAGACCAAATGAGTTTGGAGCATATCTATATCAAATGTCTAACATCTATCCCTGGAGATTTTCGTATGAAGAATTTAGTGATATATGTAAAATTTGTGATAGATCAACTGATTTCATTCATCTTGCATATTCCCGATATCTAAATCTTATTAACTATGCCGATCAGGATAGCGATTACGATTCAGACGCTACCCTTACAAACTAATATTATTTTTAAAAGTTTTTTCTCCTTTGTTCATATCCACCCATACATTGTCAGCATCATTTTTTTTAATTTAATCCTTTCTCTTTAGAATGCCTTCCCCGCGCAGGTCATCCCAACTATCCCGCAGCAAGTTGCACCGAGAAATGAATCTATGCTATAGGATACAAAAATGCATAAAATGTGGTTCACTTATTATAACTAAGGGAACATACTCCAACACAGCAGCTGTGCATATACCAAGAATATGCGTCTCGTGTCTGAGATTAGAGCAGCATGATGAGGAAAAGTAATATTTATCATCTATAAAAAAGATAGATCGATAAAAATCCTTCTTTTTTGAATATACTAATTAAGTTCTCAAACCATAGCATCACGTAAATTTTAACAAATTCGTAGAGTTTATGTAGGATTTATCGCTTTAGAATGATTAGGCTTCTGTTCAATACTAAATTTACGTTGTATTTTATGCTTCTTGTTCTTATCCGTTACATATTTCTAATGACTACTTATCATGATGTAGGTAGTGGAGCTGGTGATATTGAAGATTGTTTCTACCAGTTAGGATGCCATTATGGATTTATTAATTTTAAAGAAAGTCCAAAAAGTTCTAGTCTGCGAATTTTGTAATCACCCTATACTTCCTATTCATTACACTAAACATGTAAAAACTAATCATTTATATTGTGGTCTGTGTCATAAGAAATATCGCTATATTACCTCATTCCGTAACCATAAATGTATGGTTCTATTAAAATCTGCACAATAACTAACATGATGCTTATTACAGATATGTCTGGACATGTTGCATCAATAACCGAGTTTGCTCGAGTTAAAACTTTTAAGATGTGGCCTGAAGCAATGAAACAAACCGGACATGACCTGGCCAGAGCTGGGTTTATGTATACAGGGGTTGGAGACTGTGTTATATGTGCATTTTGTCAGGTAGTTGTTAAAAACTGGATGCCTACTGATACACCTATGGAGAAACATACAGATAGTTGTTTGTTCCTGGAAGAACATAGCAAGTTGCAAAGAATGTGCTCATATAGCGCACGTTTAGCATCTTTTAGAAGTATGACGCCTTCAACTGCAAAATTGGCTAAAGCAGGTTTTTACTCTGACCACGGTGTATTAACCTTCATAAGTTTTAAAGATGTTAGCAAATATCACGTACGGCTATCCTCTTTTATGAAAGAGCCTGCGAGGTGGCCCAATGCGGAACATCTCGCTAAAGAAGGGTTCTTCTATACAGGATGTGATATGAAAATACAGCACAATTCTCAATGTTATATAGCCGTTATATATAAAGATGAAGAGAAGGAAAATAGGCCGCATAATGTAAATATGGCTTGTAAAATATGTTTGGATAAAGAAATCCAAATAGTTTTTTCGCCATGTGGCCATTTAGCTTCATGCATAGATTGTTGCATCTGCCGCACTCGTCTTGAGGGCAAATCAAGAGTATATATTACTTAGATTAAAATATCCGAAATTATTCTTCCATTGCATCATACTACCTAGATTCACCCCAACGAGCGTTCATTGTTGGTTTTCGGAATGTGCGTAATAATACTTTTATTAGTTTGTACGATTTTTACTCTTGTTATTGACATATAGTTGTTATCACAATGTCTTTTTTGCACATGCGCAGTATCTTTATTAGTATATGTTTTATTCTGAGTTTAAATTATTGTTTGTTTTATACTAAGTTTAAAATTAGTTTGTATGATATACAGTTGTCATTTACAATTTGTTACACATGCGCAGTATCTTTATTATTGTATGTTTTATACTAAGTTTAAATTATTGTTCATTTCATTTTTTAAATATACTTATTTATATTATAATGTTTACACACTTTTTACTTACCCTTCTAACACAAAAAAGTATAGATAAAGCTCTTTATGGATCATTCTTAATCAATCAGTCTTAGGATTCATACCAATATGCTCTTATACATTAAAAAACAGTGCATACGTTTATGTGAAGGTATATAATTTTATTAATTTAAATTTAATATTTTTTTATTTTGTTTAAAAACATCACCCGCTTTGGGTATATAACTTAAGAGTCAACTCTTGTTAGGCATTTTTTCGATTTTAACGACGGCTCTTGTTAGTCATTTTTTCGATTTTAACAACGGCCCTTGACAAATTTGGTATATTAATAAAAGCAAGGGCCATATTCAAACTTACTAATTTATTTTTTTTTTAGCAGCAAAAAAAAAAAAGATCCCCAAGAATAATATTTTTTATGTTGATATAATTAAAAATATACAAAGAAGATTTTTATAGAGTACTGTTTTGTTTCAGATATTTCGTCGGATATTTGACGCCTATTTGCTAATATGCTAGTTAAACTTATTAAATATGTTGCAACCCTTTTAGGGTTAATAACTTCGAATTATGATGAGCAACGAGCTAGAAAAGGTATTATAAAATGTACAAAAGCTACAAGAAAAATTTATAATGCTCTAAGATATGCTAAGACTTCTGGGGAAAGAAATCGTTTAGAAGCCCAACTTCGAGTAGTAAAATCAATGCGAGCCCAATTTAAAGCCCAACAGAAAAAGGGTGCAGGTCTTCAATCAACAAAACCTACTGCAAAACATAGGGTCCATTGGGATGATACATCCTCTGCATTCACTTCAAGAATTCGAACAGGAGTCATATCCAATCTTAAACATAAAGATCCAGTAGCCTTTCTGCTAGACTGTAAGGCGCTGTTCAAACGAAGAATTCAAAACGCTCTGAAGAAAGATGATTCAGTCAAAGTTAACATGGCGTTTTGTGGTGAATTTGAAATAGCGAGGGGCGAGAAGATCTTAAACGAAAATAAATATTTCACCACATCAAACTCTGCTATATACAAAACAACTAATATAGATAACTGGTTTGATGAAAAAGTTTCGGACCCTATTCTAAAAGAACTCGAAGAATTCCAGGAGCGTGATAGTGGGTGGGCCTTGAAACGAATTGTTAACTTGGGTATAAACATTAATAAATTTATACCGCAACTTGGATCATCATATATTGAACTTCCACCACAAATTATAAGAAAAAAAGCCTGCATTAATGTTAAAAATGATGACCAAGCCTGCTTTGCATGGGCAATGATGGCTGCTTTGTATCCTGTTAATAAAAATCCTCAAAGAGCAAATAAATACCCACATTATTCAGAGGTATTAAAATTGAAAGGAATCCAGTTTCCAATGACTATAAAACAAATCTCCAGTTTTGAGAAGCAAAATAATATTTCTGTAAATGTCTACATATTAAAGAAATATAAAAAGGATTTCACGACACTTCCTACATACCTGACATCTGCAAAGAAAGATAAGCACGTAAACTTACTTCTTATTCAAGATGATTATTCTAATCCAACTAGATATCATTATGTTTGGATAAAAAATCTTTCTAGACTTTTATCTAGCCAACTAAGTCAGAAGAACCATAAAAAATATTTTTGTGATAGATGTTTACATTACTTTAGTTCAGACAGTAAACTTGTTAAACATGTTGAAGACTGTATAAAAAAGAATGATACTGCTATTAGGATGCCTGAAGAGAATAAAAAGATGCTCAAATTTAAGAATTTTAAAAACAAAATAAAAGCTCCTTTCGCCGTATACGCTGATCTAGAAAGTGTTTTAAAGCCATGCGCGGAAAAGACCGCTTACCAAGAACACATCCCTGCAGCCGTTGGTTATTACTTCAAATGTTCATACGATGATTCTCTCTCTTTCTATCGATCATATAGAGGATATGATTGTATGCAGCGGTTTGCTGATGAAATGAATCAGCTTGCTGAGGATGTTTCAACGGTATTTTTATGTCCATATGATATAAACATGACCCCACAGCAAGAAAGTGATTTTCAAGCATCCACATGTTGCCATATTTGCACGCTACCCTTTAAAGTTGGGGAAAAAAAAGTTCGTGAGCATTTTCACTTAATATCTGAAAATAATTATCGCGGGGCTGCACATAATGACTGTAATGTTAATTATCAAGACACTCATACACTCCCCGTTATATTTCACAATTTGAGTGGTTATGATGCATCTTTTATAATAAAAGATATCGCAACCCGCATGACTGGCTCTATAGATTTGCTTCCTATAAACAAAGAAAAATATATTTCTTTTACCAAGCATGTTGATGAATCCCGGATAAACTTTAGATTTATAGACAGTTTTCGATTTATGGCATCTTCTCTAGATAAGTTATCATCGTATTTAACAGAATTTCCAAATCTTAAATCTCAGTTTTATACTGCTACAGAAGAACAATTTAATTTATTAACGAAGAAAGGAGTAATGCCATATGATTACGTTGATAGTTTTGATCGTTTCAATGAATCCTGTCTACCACCTCAAGATGCTTTTTATAATAAATTAGAAGATAAGCCTTGCCCCAAACGTTTATATAAAAGAGCTCAAGAAGTCTGGAATATGTTCAACTGTTCTACTCTAGGAGACTATGTTGATTTATATATGAAAACCGATATTCTACTTCTAGCAGATGTTTTTGAACAGTTTAGAATAAGCTGTATTAAAAAGTATGAACTAGATCCAGCCCACTATTTTACGCTCCCCGGTTATACGTGGGATGCTATGCTAAAGTATACTAGACAGGAATTGGAGTTGCTGACTGATCCTGATATGTTTTTGTTTGTTGAGCGAGGTATTCGAGGAGGTCTTAGTCAAGTTTGCTCT
The DNA here is from genome assembly GCA_964028335.1 of Altica lythri. NCBI lineage: Eukaryota > Metazoa > Arthropoda > Insecta > Coleoptera > Chrysomelidae > Altica > Altica lythri. The sequence continues at coordinate 23,130,751 of OZ034806.1, read as the reverse complement.
AAACGAAGAGTCCATGCAAACAATAAATATATGCCTAATTACGATCCAAAAAAGCCTGAAAGCTATTTGATGTATTTCGATGTAAACAATCAATATGGATGGGCGATATCTCAGTATTTACCATATGGAGGATTTGAATGGGCAGATACAAATATTGATGTTACTACGATTGCTAATGATAATGACGATGGCTACATGCTGGAAGTGGACTTGGAGTATCCACACGATTTACACGATAGACATAAAGATATTCCTTTCTGTCCAGAACATATTAATCCTAAAACCATGAAACCGCCAACTAAAACTAAAGAACTAACTAAATTGATGGCTACACTAAATAATAAAGAAAAATATGTCATTCATTATCAAGCTCTTAAACAAGCTATAGCACATGGATTAAAAGTGAAAAAGATTCACAGAGTGTTGAAATTTAAGCAAAGCCCATGGTTAAAGTCTTACATCGATCTAAACACAACTCTTCGAACAGCTGCCAAAAATGATTTTGAGAAGAATTTATATAAACTAATGAATAACGCTGTATTTGGCAAAACTATGGAAAATGTACGAAAAAGGGTTGATGTGAAACTTTTAACTGAATGGGAAGGTCGATATGGTGCTCAATCTTACATATCCAAACCTGAATTTAAGAACAGTATGATATTTGCCGAAAATTTGGTTGCAGTAGAGATGAATAAACTTCAAATTTATCTAAATAAGCCAATATATGTTGGCCAATCAATCCTGGACCTGGCGAAAACCACTATATACGGCTTTCACTATGATTACCTGCTTAAGACATTTGGAGAAGACTGCGCAGCTTTCTATACCGATACGGACTCTTTAGCAGTCGAAATACAGAGAAAAGATCCATACACTATTATGAAAAATGATTGCCACCAATACTTTGATACGTCAGACTATCCTAGAGATAATATATATGGAATACCACAGGTGAATAAGAAAGTTTTGGGTATGATGAAGGATGAGAATAATGGATGTATTATGACGGATTTTGTGGGGTTACGGTCCAAATTATACTGCATAAAAGTTTCTACTACAGAGGCTGAGTTACAAAACTTGAAAAAGAAATTAAAAGCTGAGGAATATGACGATGATGAGATTGGGCAAATTTTATCAAATTATGGTGTTACAAAAAAGGCTAAGGGTGTCAAATCATCCGTTGTAAAAACAAAAATTACTTTTGATGATAACATTGAGTGTTTAGAAACAGCTAAAGAGAAGACTGCTATACAGCACCTAATACGATCCAAGCAGCATCATGTTTTTTCTCTAGAACAACAGAAAATTGCTCTCAGCTCTGATGATGACAAAAGATATCTAGTACCAGGTACCTATGATACTTTGCCCTGGGGACATTACTCTATAATGGAACAAGCAATGGATGTCGATTAACCCATTAGTTGAAGAACGTTGAGATTAATAAAATTAATTTGTACTTATACATTTTTTTCTTAACTGTTTAATATATGTTTTTAAATATTTTTATTGTTTTATTTACCCTACTCATATACACTTTTCTTTTCAGCCTGCAGATAGTAATGAGATTACACAAATATTACAGCATCCCTAACTTTACGTCATACGACAATATACATACTGCTCCAGCATCCCTAACTTCACTCCATACATCCTTCTCATAGTTCCGATTCTATTTACCCCCGTCATCTTACTCCATACTGCTCCAGCATCCCTAACTTCACTCCATACATCCTTCTCACAGTTCCGATTCTATTTACCCCCGTTATCTTACTCGAGGCTGCCGCCTTTACATCTCCCATATCCCCATTTTGCATCCCCCCATACTCCCCATGCATCATCCTACATCTCTATTGATCCATCTCCTGTTCCCCGCTTAGGTCACGTGGTGTACACGTAGCCAAAAGATACAAAAATGACCAGAATGGACCTTAGAATTGTCTTATGGAGATTTACATGTAAAAATGATCGATTTTGGGCTAGAACCGAGCCAAAAGATACAAAAATGACCAGAATGGACCTTAGATTTTCTTATGGAGATTTACATGTAAAAATGATCGATTTTGGGCTAGAACCGGCCTAGCCCCTTTACTTAAGTTTTTTTGATTCAAGGGCCAAACAAACAGTGTTCCATATGATTCCATTGTATCGTTCTACTTGACCATTTCGCTCTGGGTTATAAGGTGTGGTGCGACTATGAGATATTCCTCTAGATTGGAGATATTCGTTGAATTCTCTGGATATTAAGGAAGATCCATTATCCGAATGAATGTAGGCAGGCATTGTCAACAAAATTCAGAAATGGAAAACAAAGTATACTCCATTGATGAAATCAAAGCAATAGCTCCTGGCTATCGAGGAAAGCCGGACAATTTCGATCCGACGAAAGTTGGAAAAAGTAACTCCAAAGCCCCATCGAACAAAGTCAGAGATGCTAAACCCAAGAAGGACAGCGTTCCTGCGCCAACGCACGTCGGAGCGGCGCCTACTCCACAAAAGAATGACAGTATAATCAATGATGCCATCTTCGGTATCGATGTCAGAGTGGTAGAAATTCAACCGCGCCAAACATTCGACTGCAACTACTCCAAAATAATTGACGTTGAAAAGGAAGTGTACGACTCATATAGAGTTGACGAGAAGCAGCTAGATCGAATCTTAATCAAAGAGGAGGTCGGCTACTACGCGACAGCACTCCTGCATCTAAAATTACTGGATGTCAAGGCAAAGCAGGAAAGAAACGCTCTCACCTCGCAAGAAAAAGAATTGCGAAAGGCGAAGTATGACACAGCCTTCAACGTTCCAAGCCCTCTCTTTATTTATCTGAGCCAGATTGGTTTATACACAGATAAGAGGGGCAAAGAAACGTGGCTGAACGTCCCTCCACTACCAACAACAGTGGTGAAAGCATTCGGAGGCTATCACGCGCCTCAAATAGACGAGGTAACACACAACCTTTTTGAAGAAATTCCCTCTCTCGGAATAGCCGGAGATTTGCTGATGGCCGCTGCCTCAGCTGAACAAAATCCAAATCCGAATTTTAGAGTAGGGATTCCTCAACTATCAGACTTATCTGAAAATCTGGCTGGACGAATGGGACCAATCGGGCCCCGACGACCAGAGATCATCCAGAAACTAACCGAAATGGGCATCACTGCCGAGGCTTTCGAGGAATTCTCGACTGGCACACGGTTCAATCTAAAATATGTTCAACTAATCTCAGACACCATTGGTAAATTTGAGACGTTCAAGGTTGAAAAAGTCATTTTTAGGAACCTAACCAGCTCAGGTGGTGAAACACAAGCGATATTATCGCGACCGACCGAGCCTATAAACGTAAAGGTATATTCATTACTTTTCAATTTTATTTGATTCATGTTCATCAGAGGGTATACAAATATTTTTATCATTGTTTACTATAGTGGAATCTCCTGACAAATTGGTAACTTGAGTATCATTCAGATCTTCATTACTTATAAAATGTGGATCTCCTCTTGGTGCTAAATGTTTGATAGAAACGGTAGCTTCTTTTCCATCGTCATATCTAATCCATGCATATTCAGGATTAGCTTCAATCAGAGTGACTTCATCAACTAGTGGATCATATTTACTTGTTCTATTCTGTTTTTTAACTAAGATTTTCTGTGGTGTCGAAAGCCAGGATGGTATAGATGTTCCGCTTATAGATTTTCTTTGAAAGGCAAAAAATCTCTCATGGGGTGTACAGTTAATGGCGGTACATAAAAGGGAACGAATGGAATGTAGTGCATATGGAAGTACAGTCTCCCATTGTTCAACAGCTAAGTTTTTTTGATTCAAGGGCCAAACAAACAGTGTTCCATATGATTCCATTGTATCGTTCTACTTGACCATTTCCCTCTGGGTTATAAGGTGTGGTGCCACTATGAGATATTCCTCTAGATTGGAGATATTCGTTGAATTCTCTGGATATTAAGGAAGATCCATTATCCGAATGAATGTAGGCAGGCATTGTCAACAAAATTCAGAAATGGAAAACAAAGTATACTCCATTGATGAAATCAAAGCAATAGCTCCTGGCTATCGAGGAAAGCCGGAAAATTTCGATCCGACGAAAGTTGGAAAAAGAAACTCCAAAGCCCCATCGAACAAAGTCAGAGATGCTAAACCCAAGAAGGACAGCGTTCCTGCGCCAACGCACGTCGGAGCGGCGCCTACTCCACAAAAGAATGACAGTATAATCAATGATGCCATCTTCGGTATCGATGTCAGAGTGGTAGAAATTCAAAGGCGCCAAACATTCGACTGCAACTACTCCAAAATAATTGACGTTGAAAAGGAAGTGTACGACTCATATAGAGTTGACGAGAAGCAGCTAGATCGAATCTTAATCAAAGAGGAGGTCGGCTACTACGCGACAGCACTCCTGCATCTAAAATTACTGGATGTCAAGGCAAAGCAGGAAAGAAACGCTCTCACCTCGCAAGAAAAAGATTTGCGAAAGGCGACGTACGACACAGCATTCAACGTTCCAAGCCCTCTCTTTATTTATCTGAGCCAGATTGGTTTATACACAGATAAGAGGGACAAAGAAACGTGGCTGAACGTCCCTCCACTACCAACAACAGTGGTGGAAGCATTCGGAGGCTATCACGCGCCTCAAATAGACGAGGTAACACACAACCTTTTTGAAGAAATTCCCTCTCTCGGAATAGCCGGAGATTTGCTGATGGCCGCTGCCTCAGCTGAACAAAATCCAAATCCGAATTTTAGAGTAGGGATTCCACAACTATCAGACTTATCTGAAAATCTGGCTGGACGAATGGGACCAATCGGGCCCCGACGACCAGAGATCATCCAGAAACTAACCGGAATGGACATCACTGCCGAGGCTTTCGAGGAATTCTCGACTGGCACACGGTTCAATCTAAAATATGTTCAACTAATCTCAGACACCATTGGTAAATTTGAGACGTTCAAAGTTGAAAAAGTCATATTTAGGAACCTAACCAGCTCAGGTGGTGAAACACAAGCGATATTATCGCGACCGACCGAGCCTATAAACGTAAAGGTATATTCATTACTTTTCAATTTTATTTGATTCATGTTCATCAGAGGGTATACAAATATTTTTATCATTGTTTACTATAGTGGAATCTCCTGACAAATTTGTAACTTGAGTATCATTCAGATCTTCATTACATATAAAATGTGGATCTCCTCTTGGTGCTAAATGTTTGATAGAAACGGTAGCTTCTTTTCCATCGTCATATCTAATCCATGCATATTCAGGATTAGCTTCAATCAGAGTGACTTCATCAACTAGTGGATCATATTTACTTGTTCTATTCTGTTTTTTAACTAAGATTTTCTGTGGTGTCGAACGCCAGGATGGTATAGATGTTCCGCTTATAGATTTTCTTTGAAAGGCAAAAAATCTCTCATGGGGTGTACAGTTAATGGCGGTAAATAAAAGGGAACGAATGGAATGTAGTGCATATGGAAGTTCAGTCTCCCATTGTTCAACAGCTAAGTTTTTTTGATTCAAGGGCCAAACAAACAGTGTTCCATATGATTCCATTGTATCGTTCTACTTGACCATTTCCTTCTGGGTTATAAGGTGTGGTGCGACTATGAGATATTCCTCTAGATTGGAGATATTCGTTGAATTCTCTGGATATTAAGGAAGATCCATTATCCGAATGAATGTAGGCAGGCAATGTCAACAAAATTCAGAAATGGAAAACAAAGTATACTCCATTGATGAAATCAAAGCAATAGCTCCTGGCTATCGAGGAAAGCCGGAAAATTTCGATCCGACGAAAGTTGGAAAAAGTAACTCCAAAGCCCCATCGAACAAAGTCAGAGATGCTAAACCCAAGAAGGACAGCGTTCCTGCGCCAACGCACGTCGGAGCGGCGCCTACTCCACAAAAGAATGACAGTATAATCAATGATGCCATCTTCGGTATCGATGTCAGAGTGGTAGAAATTCAACCGCGCCAAACATTCGACTGCAACTACTCCAAAATAATTGACGTTGAAAAGGAAGTGTACGACTCATATAGAGTTGACAAGAAGCAGCTAGATCGAATCTTAATCAAAGAGGAGGTCGGCTACTACGCGACAGCCTGCACTCCTGCATCTAAAATTACTGGATGTCAAGGCAAAGCAGGAAAGAAACGCTCTCACCTCGCAAGAAAAAGAATTGCGAAAGGCGACGTATGACACAGCCTTCAACGTTCCAAGCCCTCTCTTTATTTATCTGAGCCAGATTGGTTTATACACAGATAAGAGGGGCAAAGAAACGTGGCTGAACGTCCCTCCACTACCAACAACAGTGGTGGAAGCATTCGGAGGCTATCACGCGCCTCAAATAGACGAGGTAACACACAACCTTTTTGAAGAAATTCCCTCTCTCGGAATAGCCGGAGATTTGCTGATGGCCGCTGCCTCAGCTGAACAAAATCCAAATCCGAATTTTAGAGTAGGGATTCCTCAACTATCAGACTTATCTGAAAATCTGGCTGGACGAATGGGACCAATCGGGCCCCGACGACCAGAGATCATCCAGAAACTAACCGAAATGGGCATCACTGCCGAGGCTTTCGAGGAATTCTCGACTGGCACACGGTGCAATCTAAAATATGTTCAACTAATCTCAGACACCATTGGTAAATTTGAGACGTTCAAGGTTGAAAAAGTCATTTTTAGGAACCTAACCAGCTCAGGTGGTGAAACACAAGCGATATTATCGCGACCGACCGAGCCTATAAACGTAAAGGTATATTCATTACTTTTTAATTTTATTTGATTCATGTTCATCAGAGGGTATACAAATATTTTTATCATTGTTTACTATAGTGGAATCTCCTGACAAATTTGTAACTTGAGTATCATTCAGATCTTCATTACTTATAAAATGTGGATCTCCTCTTGGTGCTAAATGTTTGATAGAAACGGTAGCTTCTTTTCCATCGTCATATCTAATCCATGCATATTCAGGATTAGCTTCAATCAGAGTGACTTCATCAACTAGTGGATCATATTTACTTGTTCTATTCTGTTTTTTAACTAAGATTTTCTGTGGTGTCGAAAGCCAGGATGGTATAGATGTTCCGCTTATAGATTTTCTTTGAAAGGCAAAAAATCTCTCATGGGGTGTACAGTTAATGGCGGTACATAAAAGGGAACGAATGGAATGTAGTGCATATGGAAGTACAGTCTCCCATTGTTCAACAGCTAAGTTTTTTTGATTCAAGGGCCAAACAAACAGTGTTCCATATGATTCCATTGTATCGTTCTACTTGACCATTTCCCTCTGGGTTATAAGGTGTGGTGCGACTATGAGATATTCCTCTAGATTGGAGATATTCGTTGAATTCTCTGGATATTAAGGAAGATCCATTATCCGAATGAATGTAGGCAGGCATTGTCAACAAAATTCAGAAATGGAAAACAAAGTATACTCCATTGATGAAATCAAAGCAATAGCTCCTGGCTATCGAGGAAAGCCGGAAAATTTCGATCCGACGAAAGTTGGAAAAAGAAACTCCAAAGCCCCATCGAACAAAGTCAGAGATGCTAAACCCAAGGACAGCGTTCCTGCGCCAACGCACGTCGGAGCGGCGCCTACTCCACAAAAGAATGACAGTATAATCAATGATGCCATCTTCGGTATCGATGTCAGAGTGGTAGAAATTCAAAGGCGCCAAACATTCGACTGCAACTACTCCAAAATAATTGACGTTGAAAAGGAAGTGTACGACTCATATAGAGTTGACGAGAAGCAGCTAGATCGAATCTTAATCAAAGAGGAGGTCGGCTACTACGCGACACCACTCCTGCATCTAAAATTACTGGATGTCAAGGCAAAGCAGGAAAGAAACGCTCTCACCTCGCAAGAAAAAGATTTGCGAAAGGCGACGTACGACACAGCATTCAACGTTCCAAGCCCTCTCTTTATTTATCTGAGCCAGATTGGTTTATACACAGATAAGAGGGACAAAGAAACGTGGCTGAACGTCCCTCCACTACCAACAACAGTGGTGGAAGCATTCGGAGGCTATCACGCGCCTCAAATAGACGAGGTAACACACAACCTTTTTGAAGAAATTCCCTCTCTCGGAATAGCCGGAGATTTGCTGATGGCCGCTGCCTCAGCTGAACAAAATCCAAATCCGAATTTTAGAGTAGGGATTCCACAACTATCAGACTTATCTGAAAATCTGGCTGGACGAATGGGACCAATCGGGCCCCGACGACCAGAGATCATCCAGAAACTAACCGGAATGGACATCACTGCCGAGGCTTTCGAGGAATTCTCGACTGGCACACGGTTCAATCTAAAATATGTTCAACTAATCTCAGACACCATTGGTAAATTTGAGACGTTCAAAGTTGAAAAAGTCATATTTAGGAACCTAACCAGCTCAGGTGGTGAAACACAAGCGATATTATCGCGACCGACCGAGCCTATAAACGTAAAGGTATATTCATTACTTTTCAATTTTATTTGATTCATGTTCATCAGAGGGTATACAAATATTTTTATCATTGTTTACTATAGTGGAATCTCCTGACAAATTTGTAACTTGAGTATCATTCAGATCTTCATTACATATAAAATGTGGATCTCCTCTTGGTGCTAAATGTTTGATAGAAACGGTAGCTTCTTTTCCATCGTCATATCTAATCCATGCATATTCAGGATTAGCTTCAATCAGAGTGACTTCATCAACTAGTGGATCATATTTACTTGTTCTATTCTGTTTTTTAACTAAGATTTTCTGTGGTGTCGAACGCCAGGATGGTATAGATGTTCCGCTTATAGATTTTCTTTGAAAGGCAAAAAATCTCTCATGGGGTGTACAGTTAATGGCGGTAAATAAAAGGGAACGAATGGAATGTAGTGCATATGGAAGTTCAGTCTCCCATTGTTCAACAGCTAAGTTTTTTTGATTCAAGGGCCAAACAAACAGTGTTCCATATGATTCCATTGTATCGTTCTACTTGACCATTTCCTTCTGGGTTATAAGGTGTGGTGCGACTATGAGATATTCCTCTAGATTGGAGATATTCGTTGAATTCTCTGGATATTAAGGAAGATCCATTATCCGAATGAATGTAGGCAGGCAATGTCAACAAAATTCAGAAATGGAAAACAAAGTATACTCCATTGATGAAATCAAAGCAATAGCTCCTGGCTATCGAGGAAAGCCGGAAAATTTCGATCCGACGAAAGTTGGAAAAAGTAACTCCAAAGCCCCATCGAACAAAGTCAGAGATGCTAAACCCAAGAAGGACAGCGTTCCTGCGCCAACGCACGTCGGAGCGGCGCCTACTCCACAAAAGAATGACAGTATAATCAATGATGCCATCTTCGGTATCGATGTCAGAGTGGTAGAAATTCAACCGCGCCAAACATTCGACTGCAACTACTCCAAAATAATTGACGTTGAAAAGGAAGTGTACGACTCATATAGAGTTGACAAGAAGCAGCTAGATCGAATCTTAATCAAAGAGGAGGTCGGCTACTACGCGACAGCCTGCACTCCTGCATCTAAAATTACTGGATGTCAAGGCAAAGCAGGAAAGAAACGCTCTCACCTCGCAAGAAAAAGAATTGCGAAAGGCGACGTATGACACAGCCTTCAACGTTCCAAGCCCTCTCTTTATTTATCTGAGCCAGATTGGTTTATACACAGATAAGAGGGGCAAAGAAACGTGGCTGAACGTCCCTCCACTACCAACAACAGTGGTGGAAGCATTCGGAGGCTATCACGCGCCTCAAATAGACGAGGTAACACACAACCTTTTTGAAGAAATTCCCTCTCTCGGAATAGCCGGAGATTTGCTGATGGCCGCTGCCTCAGCTGAACAAAATCCAAATCCGAATTTTAGAGTAGGGATTCCTCAACTATCAGACTTATCTGAAAATCTGGCTGGACGAATGGGACCAATCGGGCCCCGACGACCAGAGATCATCCAGAAACTAACCGAAATGGGCATCACTGCCGAGGCTTTCGAGGAATTCTCGACTGGCACACGGTGCAATCTAAAATATGTTCAACTAATCTCAGACACCATTGGTAAATTTGAGACGTTCAAGGTTGAAAAAGTCATTTTTAGGAACCTAACCAGCTCAGGTGGTGAAACACAAGCGATATTATCGCGACCGACCGAGCCTATAAACGTAAAGGTATATTCATTACTTTTTAATTTTATTTGATTCATGTTCATCAGAGGGTATACAAATATTTTTATCATTGTTTACTATAGTGGAATCTCCTGACAAATTTGTAACTTGAGTATCATTCAGATCTTCATTACTTATAAAATGTGGATCTCCTCTTGGTGCTAAATGTTTGATAGAAACGGTAGCTTCTTTTCCATCGTCATATCTAATCCATGCATATTCAGGATTAGCTTCAATCAGAGTGACTTCATCAACTAGTGGATCATATTTACTTGTTCTATTCTGTTTTTTAACTAAGATTTTCTGTGGTGTCGAAAGCCAGGATGGTATAGATGTTCCGCTTATAGATTTTCTTTGAAAGGCAAAAAATCTCTCATGGGGTGTACAGTTAATGGCGGTACATAAAAGGGAACGAATGGAATGTAGTGCATATGGAAGTACAGTCTCCCATTGTTCAACAGCTAAGTTTTTTTGATTCAAGGGCCAAACAAACAGTGTTCCATATGATTCCATTGTATCGTTCTACTTGACCATTTCCCTCTGGGTTATAAGGTGTGGTGCGACTATGAGATATTCCTCTAGATTGGAGATATTCGTTGAATTCTCTGGATATTAAGGAAGATCCATTATCCGAATGAATGTAGGCAGGCATTGTCAACAAAATTCAGAAATGGAAAACAAAGTATACTCCATTGATGAAATCAAAGCAATAGCTCCTGGCTATCGAGGAAAGCCGGAAAATTTCGATCCGACGAAAGTTGGAAAAAGAAACTCCAAAGCCCCATCGAACAAAGTCAGAGATGCTAAACCCAAGGACAGCGTTCCTGCGCCAACGCACGTCGGAGCGGCGCCTACTCCACAAAAGAATGACAGTATAATCAATGATGCCATCTTCGGTATCGATGTCAGAGTGGTAGAAATTCAAAGGCGCCAAACATTCGACTGCAACTACTCCAAAATAATTGACGTTGAAAAGGAAGTGTACGACTCATATAGAGTTGACGAGAAGCAGCTAGATCGAATCTTAATCAAAGAGGAGGTCGGCTACTACGCGACACCACTCCTGCATCTAAAATTACTGGATGTCAAGGCAAAGCAGGAAAGAAACGCTCTCACCTCGCAAGAAAAAGATTTGCGAAAGGCGACGTACGACACAGCATTCAACGTTCCAAGCCCTCTCTTTATTTATCTGAGCCAGATTGGTTTATACACAGATAAGAGGGACAAAGAAACGTGGCTGAACGTCCCTCCACTACCAACAACAGTGGTGGAAGCATTCGGAGGCTATCACGCGCCTCAAATAGACGAGGTAACACACAACCTTTTTGAAGAAATTCCCTCTCTCGGAATAGCCGGAGATTTGCTGATGGCCGCTGCCTCAGCTGAACAAAATCCAAATCCGAATTTTAGAGTAGGGATTCCACAACTATCAGACTTATCTGAAAATCTGGCTGGACGAATGGGACCAATCGGGCCCCGACGACCAGAGATCATCCAGAAACTAACCGGAATGGACATCACTGCCGAGGCTTTCGAGGAATTCTCGACTGGCACACGGTTCAATCTAAAATATGTTCAACTAATCTCAGACACCATTCGTAAATTTGAGACGTTCAAAGTTGAAAAAGTCATATTTAGGAACCTAACCAGCTCAGGTGGTGAAACACAAGCGATATTATCGCGACCGACCGAGCCTATAAACGTAAAGGTATATTCATTACTTTTCAATTTTATTTGATTCATGTTCATCAGAGGGTATACAAATATTTTTATCATTGTTTACTATAGTGGAATCTCCTGACAAATTTGTAACTTGAGTATCATTCAGATCTTCATTACATATAAAATGTGGATCTCCTCTTGGTGCTAAATGTTTGATAGAAACGGTAGCTTCTTTTCCATCGTCATATCTAATCCATGCATATTCAGGATTAGCTTCAATCAGAGTGACTTCATCAACTAGTGGATCATATTTACTTGTTCTATTCTGTTTTTTAACTAAGATTTTCTGTGGTGTCGAACGCCAGGATGGTATAGATGTTCCGCTTATAGATTTTCTTTGAAAGGCAAAAAATCTCTCATGGGGTGTACAGTTAATGGCGGTAAATAAAAGGGAACGAATGGAATGTAGTGCATATGGAAGTTCAGTCTCCCATTGTTCAACAGCTAAGTTTTTTTGATTCAAGGGCCAAACAAACAGTGTTCCATATGATTCCATTGTATCGTTCTACTTGACCATTTCCTTCTGGGTTATAAGGTGTGGTGCGACTATGAGATATTCCTCTAGATTGGAGATATTCGTTGAATTCTCTGGATATTAAGGAAGATCCATTATCCGAATGAATGTAGGCAGGCAATGTCAACAAAATTCAGAAATGGAAAACAAAGTATACTCCATTGATGAAATCAAAGCAATAGCTCCTGGCTATCGAGGAAAGCCGGAAAATTTCGATCCGACGAAAGTTGGAAAAAGTAACTCCAAAGCCCCATCGAACAAAGTCAGAGATGCTAAACCCAAGAAGGACAGCGTTCCTGCGCCAACGCACGTCGGAGCGGCGCCTACTCCACAAAAGAATGACAGTATAATCAATGATGCCATCTTCGGTATCGATGTCAGAGTGGTAGAAATTCAAAGGCGCCAAACATTCGACTGCAACTACTCCAAAATAATTGACGTTGAAAAGGAAGTGTACGACTCATATAGAGTTGACGAGAAGCAGCTAGATCGAATCTTAATCAAAGAGGAGGTCGGCTACTACGCGACAGCACTCCTGCATCTAAAATTACTGGATGTCAAGGCAAAGCAGGAAAGAAACGCTCTCACCTCGCAAGAAAAAGATTTGCGAAAGGCGACGTACGACACAGCATTCAACGTTCCAAGCCCTCTCTTTATTTATCTGAGCCAGATTGGTTTATACACAGATAAGAGGGACAAAGAAACGTGGCTGAACGTCCCTCCACTACCAACAACAGTGGTGGAAGCATTCGGAGGCTATCACGCGCCTCAAATAGACGAGGTAACACACAACCTTTTTGAAGAAATTCCCTCTCTCGGAATAGCCGGAGATTTGCTGATGGCCGCTGCCTCAGCTGAACAAAATCCAAATCCGAATTTTAGAGTAGGGATTCCACAACTATCAGACTTATCTGAAAATCTGGCTGGACGAATGGGACCAATCGGGCCCCGACGACCAGAGATCATCCAGAAACTAACCGGAATGGACATCACTGCCGAGGCTTTCGAGGAATTCTCGACTGGCACACGGTTCAATCTAAAATATGTTCAACTAATCTCAGACACCATTGGTAAATTTGAGACGTTCAAAGTTGAAAAAGTCATATTTAGGAACCTAACCAGCTCAGGTGGTGAAACACAAGCGATATTATCGCGACCGACCGAGCCTATAAACGTAAAGGTATATTCATTACTTTTCAATTTTATTTGATTCATGTTCATCAGAGGGTATACAAATATTTTTATCATTGTTTACTATAGTGGAATCTCCTGACAAATTTGTAACTTGAGTATCATTCAGATCTTCATTACATATAAAATGTGGATCTCCTCTTGGTGCTAAATGTTTGATAGAAACGGTAGCTTCTTTTCCATCGTCATATCTAATCCATGCATATTCAGGATTAGCTTCAATCAGAGTGACTTCATCAACTAGTGGATCATATTTACTTGTTCTATTCTGTTTTTTAACTAAGATTTTCTGTGGTGTCGAACGCCAGGATGGTATAAATGTTCCGCTTATAGATTTTCTTTGAAAGGCAAAAAATCTCTCATGGGGTGTACAGTTAATGGCGGTAAATAAAAGGGAACGAATGGAATGTAGTGCATATGGAAGTTCAGTCTCCCATTGTTCAACAGCTAAGTTTTTTTGATTCAAGGGCCAAACAAACAGTGTTCCATATGATTCCATTGTATCGTTCTACTTGACCATTTCCTTCCGGGTTATAAGGTGTGGTGCGACTATGAGATATTCCTCTAGATTGGAGATATTCGTTGAATTCTCTGGATATTAAGGAAGATCCATTATCCGAATGAATGTAGGCAGGCACTGTCAACAAAATTCAGAAATGGAAAACAAAGTATACTCCATTGATGAAATTAAAGCAATAGCTCCTGGCTATCGAGGAAAGCCGGAAAATTTTGATCCGACGAATGTTGGAAAAAGAAACTCCAAAGCCCCATCGAACAAAGTCAGAGATGCCAAACCCAAGAAGGACAGCGTTCCTGCGCCAACGCACGTCGGAGCGGCGCCTACTCCACAAAAGAATGACAGTATAATCAATGATGCCATCTTCGGTATCGATGTCAGAGTGGTAGAAATTCAACCGCGCCAAACATTCGACTGCAACTACTCCAAAATAATTGACGTTGCAAAGGAAGTGTACGACTCATATAGAGTTGACGAGAAGCAGCTAGATCGAATCTTAATCAAAGAGGAGGTCGGCTACTACGCGACAGCACTCCTGCATCTAAAATTACTGGATGTCAAGGCAAAGCAGGAAAGAAACGCTCTCACCTCGCAAGAAAAAGATTTGCGAAAGGCGACGTACGACACAGCATTCAACGTTCCAAGCCCTCTCTTTATTTATCTGAGCCAGATTGGTTTATACACAGATAAGAGGGGCAAAGAAACGTGGCTGAACGTCCCTCCACTACCAACAACAGTGGTGGAAGCATTCGGAGGCTATCACGCGCCTCAAATAGACGAGGTAACACACAACCTTTTTGAAGAAATTCCCTCTCTCGGAATAGCCGGAGATTTGCTGATGGCCGCTGCCTCAGCTGAACAAAATCCAAATCCGAATTTTAGAGTAGGGATTCCTCAACTATCAGACTTATCTGAAAATCTGGCTGGACGAATGGGACCAATCGGGCCCCGACGACCAGAGATCATCCAGAAACTAACCGAAATGGGCATCACTGCCGAGGCTTTCGAGGAATTCTCGACTGGCACACGGTTCAATCTAAAATATGTTCAACTAATCTCAGACACCATTGGTAAATTTGAGACGTTCAAGGTTGAAAAAGTCATTTTTAGGAACCTAACCAGCTCAGGTGGTGAAACACAAGCGATATTATCGCGACCGACCGAGCCTATAAACGTAAAGGTATATTCATTACTTTTCAATTTTATTTGATTCATGTTCATCAGAGGGTATACAAATATTTTTATCATTGTTTACTATAGTGGAATCTCCTGACAAATTTGTAACTTGAGTATCATTCAGATCTTCATTACTTATAAAATGTGGATCTCCTCTTGGTGCTAAATGTTTGATAGAAACGGTAGCTTCTTTTCCATCGTCATATCTAATCCATGCATATTCAGGATTAGCTTCAATCAGAGTGACTTCATCAACTAGTGGATCATATTTACTTGTTCTATTCTGTTTTTTAACTAAGATTTTCTGTGGTGTCGAAAGCCAGGATGGTATAGATGTTCCGCTTATAGATTTTCTTTGAAAGGCAAAAAATCTCTCATGGGGTGTACAGTTAATGGCGGTACATAAAAGGGAACGAATGGAATGTAGTGCATATGGAAGTACAGTCTCCCATTGTTCAACAGCTAAGTTTTTTTGATTCAAGGGCCAAACAAACAGTGTTCCATATGATTCCATTGTATCGTTCTACTTGACCATTTCCCTCTGGGTTATAAGGTGTGGTGCGACTATGAGATATTCCTCTAGATTGGAGATATTCGTTGAATTCTCTGGATATTAAGGAAGATCCATTATCCGAATGAATGTAGGCAGGCATTGTCAACAAAATTCAGAAATGGAAAACAAAGTATACTCCATTGATGAAATCAAAGCAATAGCTCCTGGCTATCGAGGAAAGCCGGAAAATTTCGATCCGACGAAAGTTGGAAAAAGAAACTCCAAAGCCCCATCGAACAAAGTCAGAGATGCTAAACCCAAGAAGGACAGCGTTCCTGCGCCAACGCACGTCGGAGCGGCGCCTACTCCACAAAAGAATGACAGTATAATCAATGATGCCATCTTCGGTATCGATGTCAGAGTGGTAGAAATTCAACCGCGCCAAACATTCGACTGCAACTACTCCAAAATAATTGACGTTGCAAAGGAAGTGTACGACTCATATAGAGTTGACGAGAAGCAGCTAGATCGAATCTTAATCAAAGAGGAGGTCGGCTACTACGCGACAGCACTCCTGCATCTAAAATTACTGGATGTCAAGGCAAAGCAGGAAAGAAACACTCTCACCTCGCAAGAAAAAGATTTGCGAAAGGCGACGTACGACACAGCATTCAACGTTCCAAGCCCTCTCTTTATTTATCTGAGCCAGATTGGTTTATACACAGATAAGAGGGGCAAAGAAACGTGGCTGAACGTCCCTCCACTACCAACAACAGTGGTGGAAGCATTCGGAGGCTATCACGCGCCTCAAATAGACGAGGTAACACACAACCTTTTTGAAGAAATTCCCTCTCTCGGAATAGCCGGAGATTTGCTGATGGCCGCTGCCTCAGCTGAACAAAATCCAAATCCGAATTTTAGAGTAGGGATTCCTCAACTATCAGACTTATCTGAAAATCTGGCTGGACGAATGGGACCAATCGGGCCCCGACGACCAGAGATCATCCAGAAACTAACCGAAATGGGCATCACTGCCGAGGCTTTCGAGGAATTCTCGACTGGCACACGGTTCAATCTAAAATATGTTCAACTAATCTCAGACACCATTGGTAAATTTGAGACGTTCAAGGTTGAAAAAGTCATTTTTAGGAACCTAACCAGCTCAGGTGGTGAAACACAAGCGATATTATCGCGACCGACCGAGCCTATAAACGTAAAGGTATATTCATTACTTTTCAATTTTATTTGATTCATGTTCATCAGAGGGTATACAAATATTTTTATCATTGTTTACTATAGTGGAATCTCCTGACAAATTTGTAACTTGAGTATCATTCAGATCTTCATTACTTATAAAATGTGGATCTCCTCTTGGTGCTAAATGTTTGATAGAAACGGTAGCTTCTTTTCCATCGTCATATCTAATCCATGCATATTCAGGATTAGCTTCAATCAGAGTGACTTCATCAACTAGTGGATCATATTTACTTGTTCTATTCTGTTTTTTAACTAAGATTTTCTGTGGTGTCGAAAGCCAGGATGGTATAGATGTTCCGCTTATAGATTTTCTTTGAAAGGCAAAAAATCTCTCATGGGGTGTACAGTTAATGGCGGTACATAAAAGGGAACGAATGGAATGTAGTGCATATGGAAGTACAGTCTCCCATTGTTCAACAGCTAAGTTTTTTTGATTCAAGGGCCAAACAAACAGTGTTCCATATGATTCCATTGTATCGTTCTACTTGACCATTTCCCTCTGGGTTATAAGGTGTGGTGCGACTATGAGATATTCCTCTAGATTGGAGATATTCGTTGAATTCTCTGGATATTAAGGAAGATCCATTATCCGAATGAATGTAGGCAGGCATTGTCAACAAAATTCAGAAATGGAAAACAAAGTATACTCCATTGATGAAATCAAAGCAATAGCTCCTGGCTATCGAGGAAAGCCGGAAAATTTCGATCCGACGAAAGTTGGAAAAAGAAACTCCAAAGCCCCATCGAACAAAGTCAGAGATGCTAAACCCAAGAAGGACAGCGTTCCTGCGCCAACGCACGTCGGAGCGGCGCCTACTCCACAAAAGAATGACAGTATAATCAATGATGCCATCTTCGGTATCGATGTCAGAGTGGTAGAAATTCAAAGGCGCCAAACATTCGACTGCAACTACTCCAAAATAATTGACGTTGAAAAGGAAGTGTACGACTCATATAGAGTTGACGAGAAGCAGCTAGATCGAATCTTAATCAAAGAGGAGGTCGGCTACTACGCGACAGCACTCCTGCATCTAAAATTACTGGATGTCAAGGCAAAGCAGGAAAGAAACGCTCTCACCTCGCAAGAAAAAGATTTGCGAAAGGCGACGTACGACACAGCATTCAACGTTCCAAGCCCTCTCTTTATTTATCTGAGCCAGATTGGTTTATACACAGATAAGAGGGACAAAGAAACGTGGCTGAACGTCCCTCCACTACCAACAACGGTGGTGGAAGCATTCGGAGGCTATCACGCGCCTCAAATAGACGAGGTAACACACAACCTTTTTGAAGAAATTCCCTCTCTCGGAATAGCCGGAGATTTGCTGATGGCCGCTGCCTCAGCTGAACAAAATCCAAATCCGAATTTTAGAGTAGGGATTCCACAACTATCAGACTTATCTGAAAATCTGGCTGGACGAATGGGACCAATCGGGCCCCGACGACCAGAGATCATCCAGAAACTAACCGGAATGGGCAGGCTTTCGAGGAATTCTCGACTGGCACACGGTTCAACCTAAAATATGTTCAACTAATCTCAGACAGCATTGGTAAATTTGAGACGTTCAAGAATGAAAAAGTCATTTTTAGGAACCTAACCAGCTCAGGTGGTGAAACACAAGCGATATTATCGCGCCCGACCGAGCCTATAAACGTAAAGGTATATTCATTACTTTTCAATTTTATTTGATTCATGTTCATCAGAGGGTATACAAATATTTTTATCATTGTTTACTATAGTGGAATCTCCTGACAAATTTGTAACTTGAGTATCATTCAGATCTTCACTACTTATAAAATGTGGATCTCCTCTTGGTGCTAAATGTTTGATAGAAACGGTAGCTTCTTTTCCATCGTCATATCTAATCCATGCATATTCAGGATTAGCTTCAATCAGAGTGACTTCATCAACTAGTGGATCATATTTACTTGTTCTATTCTGTTTTTTAACTAAGATTTTCTGTGGTGTCGAAAGCCAGGATGGTATAGATGTTCCGCTTATAGATTTTCTTTGAAAGGCAAAAAATCTCTCATGGGGTGTACAGTTAATGGCGGTACATAAAAGGAAACGAATGGAATGTAGTGCATATGGCAGTACAGTCTACCATTGTTCAACAGCTAAGTTTTTTTGATTCAAGGGCCAAACAAACAGTGTTCCATATGATTCCATTGTATTCATTACAATTTAATCAGCAAACTGATAAGGGGGGCTTGTGTCCTCCAAAGGTCACTTCAACACGACAGTGTTGTTTCATGATATCATGACCTATGATAAGAGGAGCTCACAAATTTGAAAGAACGAATATTTTAAATTTTTCATAAGTTGAATCTAACAAATCAATGTTAACTATACAATATCCCTTAATCGATGAAGAACAGTTTGAACTTGCCATGGAAACTTGACCTTGGCTTGGATAAATGATTAAATTGTGCTTAACAGCAAAGTCATAATCTAGAAAGCTGTCAGAACTTCCAGTGTCTACGAGAGCATTTGCTAAATTGTCATCAATTCGTGCTTGAATCACTGCTTTTGATAAATGTTTAGATACCACTGTTGTAGATGCTATCACATTGGCAGAAGCTGTAGTGGATGATTTTAATTTAGTGGGTTTAGACTTAGACTTTAAACAAACTTTGGCAAAATGTCCCAGTTTTCGACAATTCTGACAAGTAGCGTTTCGAGCAGGACATTGATTTCTAGGATGCCTAAGATTTCCACAAAAATAACAGTTTGCTAAACTTGTAGCTGCAGAAGAAGCAATGTCTTGATTAAAATCATTTAAATTTGAGGAATTGTTGAGTGACTTATACTGTTGCATTTTATTCTTAGCATCTTCTAAAGTACGGGATTTATTTACAGCTTCTTCAAGCGGTAATGTGGAGTTTTCTAGAAGTCTCTGACGAATTTCATTTTGAATTAGACCTGCGGTGAAGGCATCTCTTATACAATCATCTCGGTTTCTGTCAGCATCTACAGATTTAAAATTACAATTTTTAGCAAGTAATTTTAATGATTGAATGTACTTATCGATACTTTCATTTGGTTGTTGTTTTCTAGTGTTTAATAAATATCTAGCGAATACTTCATTCACTTGTTTAACATAAATTCCTTCAAGAATTTTTATTGAATCATCAAATTTATCGCAATCGCTTATATGTTCAAAGACATTGTGTGATATAAAGTTAATTAAAAGTCTAAGTTTTTCACCATCAGTAAGTTCTTTTCTTCTGGAATTGGCGGTTTCTTCTAAAAAATTGTTAAATGTTTGAAGCCAGTGTTTCCATTCTTTTTCTGCCGATGGTGAACCCGGATCGATTTCAAAACGTTCAGGTCTTAAAAACTTGTCCATAGTTCTTTAGCTACTTTCGCTTTATTTGCTGATTAAATTGTAATGAATATACCTTTACGTTTATAGGCTCTAATCAGCAAAACTTTAACATGGTACAATGACAATATAAATAAACTAAAGTCAAAGTGACTGATAAACAAAACAACATGTATCTATAAGTTATAAGTAAGACTAAATGAATGTAAGGTAGCAAAATATATAACAGTACTCTAGATCCAAACACATCGGCTATGAGTGATATAGATTATATAGTTATATTGGGAGACAAATATTATAATGATTGCATAAATGCTCGCAACAATCCCGGAAATGGAGAAGTAAATTATGACTATCTTGCGGTAAGAGATCTCTAACCACTAGTGATTTTTAACAGAAGAACCATCAACATCGATTTTCTTGAAGAATCAAATTATAATGGTCATATAATGGGTGTTCCAATTTGAGGTTAATTTTTAAATTTGCCGCCATTTATATTTTTTGTACTAGAATATCATATGTTATTTGACAGATGACAAGTAGAAATATTCCGGTTATTAAAAATGGTTCTATAACCCCCGACGGCGTCGAGGTATTTGTCCCAAATTACAGAAGAACTGGGAAGGTCCTTACACCATCAAAAAGAAGATTAACGATGTCATTTATCGGATCGTGAAAATTCCCAGAGGGAAACCCGTCGTGGTCCATCATGATCGTTTGGCGCCTTACCAGGGAAACCACAGTGGAGATGCGCAGCAACTTCAAGAAGATGGTTTGGCTGGCTCAGGGTGTGTGCGGGATTCCGATGTAGGAAATAACATTCCAGGAGGAATGAATCTAAGGAGGGGGCAGTGTAACGGGATAACCGTGAAGGGACCTTAATTTGAAAGATTGTTATTGACAGTTGATTTTTAGAAACTTCTAAAAATAACACTGAGTAGATTAAATAATGTTTCTAGAAAATTCTAGAAAGTTCCAGAATGTTCATTTGTTTAATTTGTTGTATATAAGGGGATGTATGGGCAGTTAACGTCAGTTCAAGTCAAGTGTTCACAAGAGTTCATTGTATTGTCAAGTAGTTAGACGTTATCCAGCAGAGTTCAGTGTATCTTAACAATTTTGTAAATAAATTGTGTAAAAAGCCCCCATACGTGTTTCAATATTTTACTCAGTTGTTCACAATTCATGTTTACAACAACGCTACATATATTCCGGTGGCTTTCTGTCTGTTGAAGAACAAGCTGAAATCGACATATGTAAAATTATTTGATCTTATTGTTACTAAAAGTAACGAACTTGGAAGTAAATTTTTGCCGGAAATAATCGTTATAGACTTTGAACAAGCGATTCACTCCAGTGTTAAGGAAAGCTTTCCAAATTCGAAGATTATTGGTTGTAGATTTCACCTGTCACAAGCGTGGTACAGAAGAATAGGACAGTGGGGGTTATCAACTGAATACAAAGATGCCAGTTCCGATATTGGAAAATGGCTACACTATGTATATGGATTAACCTTCTTGCCACATACGGAAGTAGGTGATGCATTTTCTTTTGAACTGGCGGAAGACAAACCCGTACATGAAAGAGTTACGCTGTTCGCAGACTACCTGACAGAGAACTACATAGCTGAAGATTCCAAGTTTCCACCCGAGATTTGGGCAGCAAATACATCAGACACTTCACGCACCACAAACACATGTGAAAGTTTTCATTCGAAGTTTAGACAGTATTGCCCTATAAACCACCCAAACGTATATGTTTTTATGGAAGCTATTAAAGGTATGCAAACAGATACGTATATAAAAATAAATAGTTGCAAATCAGGAGACATGTGATATACTCGAAAAAATATAGAACGCAATATAAAATTTATTAATGAAAAAATTGTTCAATTTAAAAATACAGAAATCTCTCGTTACGATTTTATAAAGTGTATGGCCTATAAATTTATTTATATTGTATTATAATTATTAAAATGAATTTGTTAATATATATGTATATTATGTATGCATGACTTCTTTATATGTATGTATTTATGGTACAGTAGTGGTACGCAATAAAATTGTAAAATTAAAATTCCGTATTTTATTTCAATAATACCATGTAAAATAATATCGTGTAAGAGTGCCAAAGATAAAACATTATTTACAACTATTTCTTATTTCATACATCTAAAAACGAACTTAAAACTTTTACTATTATAATAACTGTTATTATTACAATAATATGCAATAAATACACAGCTAAATATCAGATGATTCAGGGAATTTACCGCAATTACCATAAACACCTTTTGGACAGGTCAGTTTTCACCCTGACGGGAACTCGAGTGACGGCTTAACGGACCCTAATTATGAAACAGGTAGATTGGTTATCCTGACGGGAATTCGTGTGCGTCCAGTACATGAATTCAAATTCGGAAATGATCGGAATGGCTCGGGGCTCGGCTCGTCAGCGCTGCGACCCCCAGCACAGTTCATTGACCTCTGTAGTCGCTCGTCAGTCGCTACTCCATTTTTGTCAGTTTAGTGGCATTCACTGCGTGATTCACTGTGTATTTGTTTGAGGTTAACCTTCGTGCTTATGGTGCGCAGTTGATATGGATAAGTTTTTAAAACGAAGTCAACCTGGTCCTTCAACCAGTAGTTCTCAACCTAAAGTTTTCAAAATTAGTGAGAGTGAATTGAACACTATTAGTCGCACTTCAACCAGCTTTCCTGGATCTAAAACTATTCAAAGCAGTGCAAGTGATGTGAAAACTGTTGGCAGTAGTTCCGAGGGTACGGGCACGGCTACTGAAGGTGATGTAGCCCCGACTAGTACTCAGTCATCCAAAAGTACAGCTAAGTTAATTAAAAAAAGAGGTCAGACGAAAGTACGACCCTAGTTATTTAGCTTTTGGGTTTACTTACACTGGGGATTTAAATGAGCCTACTCCACAGTGTGTTATTTGTATGGAAACATTATCCAAACACAGCATGAAACCTTTCATTCTCATGAGGCATTTCAATACAAAACACCATAGTTTGAAAGAGAAACCTGTGGCTTATTTTAAAATTAAAGAAAGTGAGCTTAAAGGTAGCAAAAAGACAATGAGTTCATTTTCATCTCTTAACACTCGAGCAGTTGAAGCATCGTACAAAGTAAGCTTAAGAATTGCTCAAGAAGCTACACCACATACGATTGGTGAATCCTTAATCTTACCTGCTGCCAAAGATATAGTTTCTTCAATTTTAGGAGAAAAAGAAGCAAAGCTTCTTGATGTTGTGTCGTTATCTATCAACACGGTAACACGAAGAGTAAAAGACATGGCGTTGGATGTCAAATGCATGTTAATCGAGAAAATAAAGAAGAGTCCATATTTTTCACGGCAAATTGACGAAACAACAGACATTACAAATATGCCGAATTTGCTGTGTTATGTTAGATATGAAGACGGTAACAGGGTAAATGAAAGCATGTTATTTTTTGAAGTATTACCGACACATACGACTGGTGAAGACATTTTTGTTAAATTAAATGGTTTTATAAATGAAAATGATCTGGATTGGAACAAGTGCGTGGGACTTTGTACTGACGGAGCCGCCGCAATGGTACCGTAAAACGGGGCCATTTCGATCATGACGGGTAAAATCGACTGTCCTTACCATAAAATATAAAACTACTAGTACCATCTAGTAGGAATTAGCAAAACTCATATATTCAGTTAAATACACAAACTGCAATACCCATTAGACTATTTTAGGTTATAACTTTTATATTTGTGAGAATAACGTGATTGTTGGTGTTGATTAAAAGGAATAAAAATTATATAAATATTATTATTTTTCAAAAACAAACTATCTCAAGGAGTTTAAAAAAACTAGGAAAAATCAGGTATGTTCTCCAAAACAGAGTACACCTATTTATTAATTAATCAAACGATATTTAACTTTCTAAGAAAAATATTATAAGTGTGCAGGGCCGTCTTTAGTAAAAATTCACTTCTTTCAGGGTAAATTCGACCATGGTTCGAAACTACGTAAAAAAAATACCAAGAGGACACTGTAGATATAGCCAAGAAACAAAAAATAAAGCTATAGAAGAAGTGAGAAACCGTCAAATAAGCATACGAGGGGCAGCTGAAAAGTACGGTGTACCATATGCCACCTTAAATGATGCTATAAAAGGTAAACATCCATTGAAAATTGGGAGACCAACAGCTCTTAGTAACATAGAAGAGAGTAAATTAGTGGAAATTCTCATGACTTGTGCAAATTGGGGATTTCCACTTACTAATGTTGATACCAAAAAAATTGTCAAATGTTATCTTGATAACTTAGGTAAAGTAGAAAAGAGATTTCAACATAATAAACGAGGACATGACTGGTTCACGAATTTTATCAAACGCCATCGAGAACTGACAATTAGACTTGGTGAAAACATAAAAAGGGTTAGAGCTAGTGTCTCTGAGGAAATAATTAATAATTATTTTGAAAATTTACAAACTTGCTTGGAGGGAGTTCCACCTAGTAATATTATTAATTACGATGAAACAAATTTCACGGATGACCCTGGGACTATAAAAGTAGTAGTAAAAAGAGGAAGTAAACATCCCGAAAGGGTCATCGACAATTCGAAAACTAGCATCAGTGTTATGATAGCAGCCTCAGCTGATGGATATATATTTCCTCCTTACACTGTTTACAAGGCGAAACATATATATCCTACATGGATTGAAGGAGGGATACCTGGATCTGGATATAATCGAAATTCCAGTGGATGGTTTGATTTGATTATGTTCGAAGAATGGTGGAATACTATAATACTTCCACGTCTTAAAAAATTGGATGGACCTAAAGTTGTTATAGGAGACAACTTATCAAGTCACGTCTCCTATAATGTTATCAGATCTTGTGCAGATAATAATATCCGTTTTGTACTTCTACCCCCAAATTCAACACACATTTGCCAACCTCTCGATGTTGCATTTTTCCGTCCTCTAAAAATGGAATGGAGAAAGGTTTT
Organism: Altica lythri; assembly: GCA_964028335.1. Classification (NCBI taxonomy): domain Eukaryota; kingdom Metazoa; phylum Arthropoda; class Insecta; order Coleoptera; family Chrysomelidae; genus Altica; species Altica lythri. The sequence goes on along the minus strand of OZ034806.1, from coordinate 23,105,375 downwards.
AACCACATGGAAAGAAAAAAATCGAGGGGTTCTGCCTAAATCAGAATTTCCTAAGCTTTTAAGGATCACGTTGGAAACAGTCGGATATAAAGAGTCAAAAAATGCAATTGCTGGATTTAAAGCAAGTGGAATTTATCCTTTGGATAAGGAACAAGTCTTAAAAAAAATTCCAAAACAGAAAAATGAGGAAGAAGAGGTTGCTGAAATTAATAGGTCTTGGACCGAAGCCATCGTCAATCACTTAAAAGAAGCTAGAGGTTTCACAAATACACCTCAATCTCGTCCTAGAAGAGGAAAACGTCTAGCTGTGCCTGCTGGTAAAAGCATTGTACCCGATGATGTCATTAATAAAGAAATAGATGAAGACAATATAACACTAAACAATGCAGAAGTGATGGAGAGTGAGGAAGAAGCAGATGTGGATAATGAAGCACCTGTCGAGTATGAAGAGGAAATCGAAGAAGAAACTTGCAGCAGTTTCCTTGGGGACCATACTAAGTCAGCAAGCACCAGTAAACAATCAGAAATTGAAGAACAAAATAATAAACAAGAGGACTCCGAAGTCCGAACTTAACAAGTCCGATTTTATAATTGTACAATTTCCTACAGAAAAAAGAAATCGTTTTTATATTGGGCAAATAACTGATAAAGTTAGTGACGATGAATTTGTTATTAACTTTTTGAGAAAACGCGTAGGGTTGAAAGAATCTTATTTTTATTTCCCCAATGTGAAAGACGAAGACTTTATTCTAAAGAAAGATATAGTTAAAAAACTGAAGTCTCCTAAAGTTACACGTGGTAAATATGTATTTGTTCTGGAAATGTTAGAAATGGTAGAAAATATCGAATAAACTTTTTTTCTTGACAAATAAACAGTTGTTTCACTTTTTCCGTCATTTTAAGCATCCCGCAATCCACAGTTTAAAAAAAACATAAAATATGATCGAAATTAGTTTATCATTGGTTTAAAATCATTTTCTATGTAAACTTTATGGTGATCGAAATTACCCCAACATATGGGGTAAATTCGATCACTTTAGAAAAAAATATATATGTTGTTTGTAAATGAAAAAATTAATTAGTGTCAAATACGTAATGGTAAGATACCATAAATTTTATATATATTTTTTGAAATTTTTATTATAAATTTTAGTAACACTTTTCAACGAAAAACCACTAATTTTGATCGAAATTGACCCGTTTTACGGTAGGTCGCCACTCTGGTGTTGTGGCTAGAGTAAAACAAGTAGCTGCCCAAGCAACATTCACTTACTGTTGTTTGCATCGACAGGCTTTGGTAAGCAAAAATTGCCCTGAAAGCTTAAAGGAGGTTTTAAGCCAAGCCGTTAAAACTGTAAATTTTATCAAGGCGCGTGCTTTACATTCTCGTTTGTTTGCAATACTGTGTGATGATATGGGTAGTTTGCACATACAGTTATTGCTACAGACCGAGGTCAGATGGCTATCGAGAGGAAAGGTCTGTTTGAGCTACGCCATGAGGTTTTCGTGTTTTTGTCCGACAAAAACTTTGAATTCAAAGACTGCTTCGCAGCTGAACTGTGGATCTGTAGGTTGGTGTATCTGGCAGAGATATTTTCAAAGCTCAACAAACTCAACCAAAGTTTGCAAGGAAATAACAACACACCTTTCGAGTTAATGATAAGGTATCTGTAATGAGAAAGAAGCTGAACCAAGCAGCAAAAGATGCAGAAGAAAAAAACATTTCACTGTTTCCTACTCTTGAGAATTTTGTTGACGAAAATGACATCCAACTTAGTCCTGAATTTCTGGCTGACATTAAAAACCATTGTCTCAGCTTAATTAACAGCTACAACTTTTACTGTCCTGAGGATTTGAATGAATATTCCTGGATCCAAAACCCGTTTGCAGAGATAGAAATGGCCACAGACAACTTTACTGCATCAGAAAAAGAACAGTTGTTTGAACTAAACTGTGATTCGGAACTTCGGCAACAATTTTCAAGAATGATGCTTGTGGACTTCTGGGTCGAAAGGCGTGTGGATCACGGACAAGTAGCTGACAAAGCAATTAAATTTTTGCTTCCGTTTTCAACTTCATACCTGTGTGAGACAGCCTTTTCATCTCTTGTGTACCTCAAGAACAAATATCGAAACAGACTTCTAAATGTGGAAAATGATCTCCGTTTAAGGCTAAGCAATCTTAGACCAGACATTCCAAATCTAGCTTCAAAAATTCAAGCGCAACCTTCTCATTGACATCAAGTTTTGTATTGTGTTGTCTTTTCCATTTTTTTTGCAATGTGTGTCATATCTTGAGCTTATTGTGTTTCTTGTTCATTTCAATTAATTCATTATTAAATGTTACAACACTACACAGAATTTTATTTTTCATCCTTTTTGTTGTATAGGTTAGTTAGGCTTGCACACTATTAAACATTTGTCCATAGGTCCAATTCACACTTCAAGTGACTAAGTGGTACGTGAAATATTTTAATCTAGTCTGGTACACCAGTAAAAATGGTTGGGATACACTGATATATATATATATATATATATATATATATATATATATATATATATGTTACGGGTAATGACGTTAATCTGGCCAATAACGTGAATACCCGGTCCATAACGTGAATGATCATTCTTATTAGACATTCACGTCAATGACCGGCCAATAACATGAATGGCCATGTAATTTTGACAATGTTGATAATTTAGAATTCAAGCGAACAGTTAACAACATTGTCCGCGCGATAACGTCATTGCCCATTAAGCAGCGGCCAACGATGTGAATATATGATGACGTGAAAGCATTAAAAGTAACATAACCAAACTAAAACTAACATATTGGAGCTCCAGACAAAAATCGCTCCCAAAAATTTTTCACCCCCTAAAATCGCTACTGTAGGGTAGAATGAGGTAATATAAGACGGGGGAGACAAAAAAAAAAACTCAAAAACCCTCCTTTCCGGTATAACCAAACCTAACCTAATCTAACCTAGGTTAAATTACCTAACCTAGGTTAGATAAGGTTAGGTTTGGTTAACGTGAGTTGAGGGTTTTTGAGATTTTTTTTTTTTTTTTTTAAATAAATTTTGGAGCGATTTTTGTCTGGAGCCCCAACTGTCGATAATTACCTCATATTGCCTAGTTTCAATAATCATCACTTTGATTGATGACAACATTGACCAGCAGTTTTTGGTCATTCTCGTTATTGACCGGCCAAAGATGTTGATATGAGAAACATTAACAACATTGGCCGTTAACAACGGGCTGTTACGAGAATGCCTGGTCTTTAACGTTATTGGCATGCAGAAATGGGCATTCACTTTAATGGCTGGCCATTAACGAGAATGCCCAATTATCTTCATTGACCGTAACATATGTTTATATATATATATATATATATATATATATATATATATTATAATGATTACAGTTCTGAAGGGTTCCCAAATTTAAAAAATGCTCTAATATCTAGAGTCTTCGTTTGGAATACTTACAGCAAACGCTTTAACTGTGGCTGTACATTGCAAAATCGAGGAGGTAACTCCTACATATTGGTTATTTGATTCTCATGCTCGTGGTCCCAAGGGAGCCCAAGCTCCAACACGAGGTGCAGCATGTTGTATGCGTTTTACTGACTTGGACAACATTCACTTAACATGGCGCCGTAATTTGTATTTAATACCCAGAAAAGACTTGCATAATGTTAGAGACAGTCTTAATATCTTTTCTCTCACAGCTCAATCTATAACTCCGGATACCCTGTCTGAAAACCATAGTCCAATCCCTGAAAATCATGAACAAGTACCTATTATGACAACATCTACTCCAAGAATAGATATCAGTGACCTTCAAGGCCAACCTTTAGACAATTCTCATCATGACATCATATGTATCGAAACAACCAGTATGCTCCGCAATATAGATGAGGTAGTTCCAAATTTAGATAATGTTGTCGCAGTGAATGGCTCAAATGTAGATACTGAGTTGCGGTTAGCTGAAATTAAAAGGAAAACGGCACCACCTTTGAATTTGGAAAGAGAGCGGCGAATGGAGGAATTAGCTTGGTATTATCTATTTCCTGACGGTAAAAATGGGTTTGGAGAGAATAGAGAAATCCCAATAACTCCTTTAGACTATTTTCAAAGTCAAATAATGAGCGATGAAAGGAGATTTAGTAAAAACGACAATTTATTCGTTGCTCTGTCTGTTGTCGAATATTATCGAGCGAAGTCGAGCGTTTCTGTGTCTTGTAGGATGCGGCAAGGACAAGGTGAACAAACACCCCATGGCCTTGTAGATAATATGCATTTAACTATGAGAAATATTAGAGGATCAGCATCATACTGGCAGAAAAGCTGCTCTGAACTTATTGCTATGGTGAGATCTTTAGGACCACCAACATGGTTTCTGACATTTTCTTGTATTGACCTAAATTGGCCGGACATGTTAAAAGCGTTATTAATAGCAGATGGACGGGATTCTAGTAAAGCAGAAAGTTTGTTATTTCCAGAACGCTTAGATCTGGTGCAAAGACATCCAGTTGTTGTGTCCAGACAATTTACTGTTCGTGTAAATACTCTAATGAAATATTTAAAACATAATTCAGATTGTTTAGGTGGCTCTATTAAAGATTATTGGTATAGAATAGAGTTTCAAAATCGGGGAAGTCCACATTTGAACATGTTAGTTTGGTGTAAGAATATACCAGATTTTGCTACTCGAGAGGGTGTAAGATTGATTGAAAAAGTCATCTCATGCTCACTGAATACAGAGATTCCTGAACTAAATCAATTAATCAAAGATGTGCAGACACACAAGCATACCCGGACATGTATTAAAAATGGCGATGATCGCAGTTGCCGCTTTGGTTTTTCAAGAGCAGTAAGTACAGACACTATTTGTCTGGGTGCAGACGAAGCACTACATAACAATGGCAGATTCTGCCTCTTAAAAAGATCCTCTGAAGAAACTATGGTTAATAATTACAACGAGGTTTTACTGAAGCTTTGGAAAGGAAATATTGATGTGCAACCATGTGGTAATGTAACCTCAGTTGCATATTACGTTGCTAAATATGCAAGCAAATGCGAACCACTTGATACCGGAGATATGGTACGAGAAGCTATTGCAAAAGCTAAAAGGCAGGGCAGTGATGTATGAAAACAGTTATTTTCTGTATCCATGGTGAATCTAAGTCAAAGGTTGGTAAGTGCACCAGAATGTGCAAACAGGCTATGTCATTTACCATTAAAAATGTCTTCACGAAAAATTGTTTTTGTAAATAGCTGTAAACCATGTGAACGTTTTAGACTCCTTCGTTTTGATAGTGATGATATAACTACCTACAATAACATTTTTGATCGATATATTTTACGACCACATGATTTAGCCTTGCCGAGTTTGCAGTACGTTTTGAAACTGTATCCAACATATTTGAAACTGTATCCAACATACCTACAATGGAGCGAAGATAACGGCGATGTGGAACTGAGGGAACGAGACGTTACGCCAGCAAGGTACATAACATTAAATGACAATACACGAATGCATGTAAGAAACAGGGCAGCAGTATTGCGTACACGCTATTATACGTTGAACACTGACAAAGAAGCATATTATTATAGTTTGATCGTTTGCCACGTACCGTTTCGTGTTGAGAGTGAACTTTTACTGGAAGGCGAAACAGCGGAACAGTGTTTTATCAGACGCCTAGGACAACTCAGACCATTACAGAGTAACGTAAGTGCAGAAGATTTCGCTTATGCAGAACAAATCATTCAACAGGCTCTTGCTCAAGCAGTTGCTCTCAATGCGGCTCGTGACACCCGGACAGACATTAATAATATGCCTTTGATTTGTGGTGATGAACAGATAATAAATGATGACGATGATAACTACTGCGAGGGTGAGAATGAAAGACCCGTTATGCCAGATGAACTTTTTATTAGAAACATCAATGGACTGAATATTAAACAAAAAGATTTATTTCACAAAGTTTCGACAGCTATAGAAAATGATCTGCGTGGAGAGGGCGATCAGTTATTACTGTTCATTACAGGAGGGGCAGGTAGTGGAAAATCATTCGTTTTAAAATTGCTTGTCGAGCATATAAAAAGGTGTTATGCACCTACAGTTGATTCCTTAAAACTAACTTTGTTGAAGTTGGGTCTTTGACTGGTGTAGCTGCTAGACAAGTGTTTGGCAAAACCTGCACTCTATTTTTTCACTTCCTATTGAAAAGCGGAATACTATGACATACAAAAAAAATTAGCGGACAACATATAGAAAATGAAAGACGGAGATGGCGACACATCCTTTGGCTCATTGTAAATGAAATATCGATGGTGTCGTACGAAAACCTACGAATTATACATCTTCGTTTTCAGGAGTTTAAAACTAATAATAAGTTGTTTGGCGGAGTAAACATTTTGCTTTTTGGAGACATTATGCAGCTACCCCCTGTTAAAGGGCATTGGTGCTTTTTTCAAACCACTATGGTTTTCAGCAGAAATCAATTTATGGCAGCAGTTCTCCTTCTGTGAACTTACTATCAATATGGGTCAGCGTCACGATAGATAGATAGATAGATATTTTTGGGGTTGGCTGTTAGCCTATATCACTGCGACCTTTGCAGATCTATTGTGAACACCCATTATCTGTGGAATAGGATTAGAGCACCTTGTCCAGCTCTGCCCTCTTAATGAGACTTAATAGCCTTGACAGTGGCCACTCCGCATAACTTGGAGCAGCCGGTTTCTCCTCTCCCAGTACTAGATACCGCGTCCTTGCAAGGCCTTCACATTGGCATAGGACATGAAATGCAGTTTCCTCTTCCTCTTGGCAGTATCGACAAATGTCTTCATCTGCTAAGTTTAGCTGACTCATGTGTTTTCTGAGCCTACAATGTCCTGTCAAGAGACTGACAATCATTTCGCCTTTGTGATAGCAGCTCTACAGTAAACTTCGCCGAGTATCCCTTTATGAAGAGTTTGGCTTGTCGCTTGCCCGGTGATGTTTCCCACCACTCCTGGGCCTTTTCTAGCCTCCATTTCTCAATGGCTGCCTTTCTGAATGTTCTCCTTCTGTGAACTTACTATCAATATGGGCCAGCGTCACGATACTGAGTTTATAGATTTGCTTAACAGCTTACGTGTGGGTGAATTAACAACAATTCAGCTAGAGTTACTTTGCAAAAGAAGGCATGTACCTCTGACCGGTGAATTCGCAGATGGAGTTGCTGTGCGCATTTATCCAACCGTAAGACAAGTCGATGCTTACAATGAAAAAATAACAAATGAAATATCAAACACACATCGATTAATGCTGTAGATAAATCTCGTGAGGTTACAACTTACGGTAAAAAGCCACCTGATAATGTAATACCCAAAGATATAAATAAGTGTGGTGGATTTTTGAAAACTTAAGACGTAATATATCGGTATCTGATGGACTCGTCAATGGAGCAATGGGGATTATAAAAAACTTTAAATGGCCTGCCCTCCGCCGAGACCAATTGGAAGATGGAAAACTGCCAGAGGCGGTACTCATTAAATTCGAAGACGATTCTTTTGGTCCTAGGCTTAAAGATGCTAAAGGTTGCATTGCTATTGCTCCAGCGTACACCACTTTTCAATCGACAAGGGGATACGGAGATGTAGAGCGACGAATGCTTCCCTTAATTTTCAGCTGGGCCGTCACTGTTCATAAGCTACAACAGGGCACAACACTCGAGCGAGCTGTCATCGATCTTGGAAAGAAAATTTTTGCCAAAGGGCAGACTTAGTCGTGTGAAAACTCTAGATGGTATTGTTTTGTCCGATCTGGACACAAATAAACTACTGAGTAGACCGCATGACAAGAGAGCATTAGCAGAAATGATGAGGCTGCGAAATCTATAATTACAGATGAGTTCGTATTATATCATTCAAACTTACCGCAAAACTTATTTATTTTTTGATTGTTTGTTTTTTTTTAATATAATGTATTATATTCATCTCCAAAGGTTTTTTTATTTTTATATATAATGTATAATAGGTATTCATTTCTTAAGGTTTAGCTGGGTTTCCAAATTAGGGGCTGAAGTCACCAGAAAATGCTCATGTTGTTGACTAGGAAGAGTGTGGTGGCCTAGACGTATGTTGTTCGCCTATCGTGCTATATTCATCTCTAAAGGTTTTTTATATACTTATAATGTATAATATTCATCTCTTAAGGTTTAGCTGGGTTTCCAAATTAGGGGCTGAAGTTACCAGAAAATGCTCATGTTGTTGACTAGGAAGAGTGTGGTGGCGTAGACGTATGTTGTTCGCCTATCGTGCAAGAGGTTGTCGGTTCAATCTCCAACAATCCCGACATGTAACAATGTGACTTCTCGGAGTTCTCGGAGACATTAGTATATTCTCTAACACCTAGACTCACCACGCACGTACGGAGAAGGAAAACATCGTGATGAAACGTAGACATAATTTTCTGAAATCATCAAGCCGGCAGTAAGCAAGCGTGGTAATTTGCCCATACCATAAAACAGTAACTGACTGATTATTATGTTTTTTTGTTATACATCATTATTAACATATTAACTTAACTTCAGAGTTTATTTTATTGATTTTTTTAGTGTTTCATGGAATATCTTCGTCATTGATGACCAATCAAATTTCTATGGGACCACACGGACACTCTACTCTTTTGAATGCAAAAAGATTTTTTCAAATCGGATTATAAATACCCGAGATATTCGGAAAAATTTAAGGTCGCATCCAGCGGGACTCGAACCCGCAACCGCGTAGAGCTGAAGAATGCGTCCTTTTTTCAAATTTTGTTTAAGGTTATTTAATATATTCTTGTTTGTATACTTTTTAAAAACTTTCAAAAATATAAGAATTATAGTTGGTTTGGATTTATATATTTTTTTATCCTCACTTATTCCGTATTAGCTATTTTGACAATTTACTCAAAATTGAAGGGTATACGGTTTAAACTGACTTTAGTTCCAGTTTCTGGCGATAGTTGTGTTCATTAATACTCATGTATTTTCATCATTTCTAATAAATTTCCTAAGAAACTGATTTTTTCCAGATTTAGAATTTGCAACGGCACTAATGAATAAAGCCTTGCAAGAAATACCTGTTCATTCGGAGCAAACGGATGGTGATTACATTAGTGGTAAGCAAGATCTATTTGCTATTAAAAAATTTCAGTGCTGTGGTGATGTGTGCAACGGAAGTTTTAATGGTGGAAAGCATTAAAAATTTTATTTAAAAGTACATGTTTAACTAATAATGTTTTTATATTGTCTAAGTCTAAGTGATTGCAATTTTTTTAACTCATTCTTTTATCCATTCTCCTGGGTTTAAATTGTTTCGGTGAAGGACGCCTTCATAAGGCAATCGCAAGACGGTCGTTAACTAGTCGTAAGACGATCGTCAGGTAGTTGTAAATCAGTCGTTGATTATAATTACGGAAAACACATAAAACAATCACTTATAAGGACGATCTCAATGGATGTACTACAGGACCTAGTGAACATTGATTTAGACAGGATGAATAATCACATAATCCAGTCTGATGAAGAAGCTGATAATCCCTACCATAAGAAGTATTGGAAAGGTTTACATAAATTCGATAAAGCTTATAATCCAGATTGACTGGAAACTGATGAAGTGGAGATTAGGTGATAAAGATCTTTGCTATAATGACGAAAGTATTAATGTCGGAGACACACAATTTAATAGTACTTCTGGTTTAAATGAATTAATTTTTTTAGAAGAAACCAAAGAAATTTACTGAACATGATCATTATATTAACAAACATATTAGATTTAACTAGCGGCCATCGTTATAGTAGAGGATATATTTATTATCAACCACAAAGGATATAAAGAGAAGTTTGAAACTATAATTAAACCATTATATAAATTAAATTAAAGAAGACATAATCGTTTAACTAATTTGGTAGAAAGTTTTAAAAGGAAATCAGCGAATAACCTAATAAAAAATGTAGGGGAGCCAGCCCAACAGTGAGACAGGTCCTACAGTGAGACTCTGTCCTTCCCCCACTTATCACGCGACCGACTAGGTTTTCCATTGGTGAGCAGAAACCTAATTTAGCAACAAGTAATCTCCGACAGTGTTGAATACGCGCCTGGCAGAGATGCACGCGCCGTTTAAATTAATTTAATTTCCACGTGCGTAAGTAAATATTTTCAAGTTTTGTCAGTTCGTGTTTTCGGACGTAAAAGAAAGTATTTTAGTGATCTGCCGAGGTTAAAGGTAAGTGATTTTTATGTAGATTACAAGAGTGGGATCATTTTGTCTCTATCAATTTTATTGTATAAGTGAGGTTACAAAATGGCTGCCGACTACACGTGCCCAACAGTGAGACACTCAACAGTGAGACAGTGTCTCACTGTTGGGCACTGTCTCACTGTTGGGCAAATGTGATGAAATATTTTTTTTGCAGGTTAAGTATGGATCCAAAGAAAAGAAAAATTGGAAATTGCGCAGAGGAAACAATGAAAGAAGCAGTAAATCTGGTCAGAGAAGGAAGATCTTTGAGAAAAGTAGCTGCTTTGAAAGATATACCATTTCAGACATTGGCTAGATATGTCAAGAAAGCCAGAGACGTTGACGACATTAGTCAAATACGGATGAGTCCCAACTACAGTATTAATAAAGTATTTACATTCGCAGAAGGAGATTCCCTAGAAAACTATATCATAAGCTGCTCACGCATGTTTTATGGGTTGTCTGTTGTCGATTGTAGAAAACTTGCCTATGAAATGGCAATCGAAAATAAAAAGAAAATTCCTGCCAAATGGCATGAAAGAAAAATGGCAGGGCTGAAATGGATGAGAGGTTTTCGCCAAAGACATGTTCGACTGTCGCTTCGCACTCCCGAAGGATGTAGTTTATCCCGTGCGACGTCATTTAATAGACATAATGTTTCAATTTTTTACCAAAATTTGAAGAATATATATTCAAGAACTGATGCGTTTGCTGACGGAAGAAGAATCTACAATTTGGATGAGACTGCGACTACGACGGTTCAAAAATCAGCAAAGGTTGTTGCTGAGAAAGGAGTGAAGCAAGTTAGCAAGGTAACAAGTGAAGAGAGAGGTACATTGGTTACCACTTGTTGCATCATTAGTGCCACGGGCCAATACCTACCACCAGCAATGGTTTTTTCTAGGGTGCATCTAAAGGAGCATATGCTACGAGGCTCCCCATCAGGAACGTTGGGGCTTGCTGCTCCAAGTGGGTGGATGAATGCCGATCTTTTTTTAGAAGTAATGAAGCATTTTATAAAATATTCTAACAGCTCTAAAAAAAATCCATCACTTTTAATCTATGACAATCATGAAAGTCATCTTAGTATTCGTGTTCTTAATTTGGCCAAAGACAACGGAGTAACAATTCTAACATTTCCTCCTCATTCCACAAATAAGATGCAACCACTAGATGTGGGGGTATTCAAAGCGTTCTCAACATGTTATAATGCATCTGTAGATACCTGGATGATGCAACATCCAGGTAAGCCTTTCACCATATATGAGGTAGCTGAGTGCGTCGGCTTTGCTCATGAAAAATCTCTCACACCGAGCAATATTATAAATGCATTCAAAAAGTGTGGTATATATCCATACGATGCCAATGTTTTCACAGATATAGACTTTCTACCAAGCGCTGTTACCGATCGCGATTTAAAAGATAATGTAAGCCAAAAAAAAGTCCATCGATCTACCAAGTACATCAACAGAGAAACTATCCGTGAGTGATAATATTCAAGAAAATATATCGGATATAGAAAATGATGCTACCTTAGACACCAGTATTGAAAATAGCAATCAACAGAATGATAAAAATGGCAAGTCTGTCACAGATGTTTTTAAAAGATGAATTTAAGGGCTTTCCAAAAGCAGGAGAACGCAAAACTAAAAATACACGAAGCAAGGGCAAAAGTATTATAGCTACTGACACACCCGAAAAAGATGCCATAGAAGAACGAAGTATTACGAAGAAAAGAAAAATTGATAAAATCGAAGTGAAAAAAGTAGAAAAGGTCAAGAAACAAATATTTGAAGATAGTTCTGAAAGCTCAGAGGAGGAACTTGAACTTGGTTCATCCTCAGGGGATGACTGCTACTGTCCTACAATCAATCCAGATGGATTTGAGGAGCTTCATAGAAAGCCTATAGAAAATGATTTTGTGCTCGTGGAATTTCCTGGAAAATTGGAGAAGAAGAAGGTGTATTATGTTGGAAAAGTCCTGAAAATAAATGAGTCAGAAGAGTATGAAATTTCGTATCTTAGAAAACAAACGAAGGGCACCAGCAAATTTGTATTTCCCAATATTCCAGATGAAGCTATTGTTGCTTTAAAAGATATAAAGCTCATCATGCCACCCCCAATTCCTTGTGGGCACACTAGCCGACAGATGGCTTCTTTTACGTTTGAGATAGATTTTGGATTAATGGACATTAGGTAGATAGATACTAGATATTATATTTTTATGTTTACTAATTTTTTTTTATGTTCTGTATTTTTTTTTTATTTTGGAATTGTCTTTTGTGTTCAATAAATATGGTTTATAGACTATGTTCGCAACAATCAGTATGTCAAAATTATCTTATGAGAATTATATATTAATCTCAATAATAATATCCTCAATAAACTTTTTTAAAACACAACAGCCTAAATAAGATTTTTTGACATGCTAGATTATATATTTTCATTTATTTTCCCTGTCTCACTGTTGGATTTAAAGTGTCTCACTGCAAGACATATTATGTGTCCTACAGTTAGACAAATGCACCTATCTATATTCTTGCTAAAAAAATATCAAACTTCAAAGTTACAAATATTTCACTTGAAGAGAGATTAATAAGCACAATTTACAAAAAGAACTTTTTATAATAGAAAGTTTTTTACTGATTTATAGGTCATATTTTGTGTCATCTCAACAATGCACAGCATTTCTGATATTGCAAAAATATTAAGTCATACAACGCTGTGATTGATCATAGAGAAGATTGTTTCCTTGTTAACAAAATCAAGGGTAGTTGTATCTAAAAACTTTCTAAAACAGTTTATTTTATTACCAGTTAAAATAATACAAAAAAAAGAAAAAAACTTCTCTGTCGCGTAATCGATCCCATTATGATAACATAACAGAACTGTCACAAGTGTACTGATCCGCCGCTTAACCAACTACGCTACGAACGATTTATTTAATAACTTTCAAAATAATATTATCTACACACAACTTAGATCATGTTTAATATCAATTCGGTATAAATTTCGAAATCTATGTATATGCCTAAATACACTTGAAACATGCATTGTCATCCAGTTCTTAGCTATCCTGAAAATTTCAGAGCTCTAGGTAGTCGGGAAATAGGTTTAAATTCGATTACAAATTCCACGGAATCAGGCATGTCTGATTACAAACATACATACCAACGCATACGGGAACCAATGAACTCTATACTACCTGGAACGGCGACGACCGTTCTGTACAATAGCGATTAGTGTGTCAGGGGCAGCTCAAACAAAGATAGCCTGTGTTACGGTAACCTGTCCTTGTCATACTCATCATAAGTGAATTACGTTTTGTGCACAAATTATCTTTTAATTACAAATTCAGGTAGATTGGGGCTTACTTTTGTTTAAAACTGACAATATTAGTGAAGATTCATTTCCAGTGTTTTCTAGTATGCCATTAGTTTCATTTCATTTGTCGTGTGTTGTTTAAAAAGGACTTAATTTTGTTGGTGTGAGTAGATGAGTAAGGACAGTTCTAGCTCACTACTTCCAAATTTCGCCGCTAGATGTCGCCACAGGTGGTGGCGCTGTAATCTGCTGTTTATTCGAGTGGCCTTTGACATTTGACGCAAGCAGCCAATTCTTCTTTTTTCAAATGGCCTTTGACGTTTGGCGCAAGCAGCCAATTCTTCTTTTCGTTATATTTTTGAATTTTTTCGCGCTTCGCTGTCATCGTACCAACTTTTCATGCAACCAACATTACAGTGCTACCAACTTTTGCGTTATAACAATTTAATTTAAAAAAAAATCCAACCAAGCAGAATTGAACCCGGGTCCCCCCGTATGATAAACAAATACGTTAGCCACTACACCATCGCAGAATTTAATAAAATGTGACAAACAATAGTAGAAAAAAATAATAAACAAGTCTTATCGCAATAAAGATAACAGACTTAGAAATATTTTAAATTGGTTTATTCCAAAAGAATTTAATGTGTGACGTATCATTTTAAAGGGGTTGCTGTATAGAGTAAGATGAAGCGTCAAAAAGACCGTATTTATGAGGCCAAAAGGGCATTATACCTATATCTCGTAAACGGCCCAACGGATTTCGACGTATGACGTATCATTTTAAAGGGGTTGCTGTATAGGGTTAGATTAAGCGTCAAAAAGACCGTATTTATGCTGCCAAAAGGGCATTAACGTTGTATCTCGTAAACGGCCCAACGGATTTCGACGTATGACGTATCATTTTAAAGGGGTTGCTGTATAGGGTAAGATGAAGTGTTCTAATCTTCTAAAATATTAAAAGCGCGTGACCTTTGTGAATTAGTTGTTAAAATTATATCAACCTTGAATAAAAAATCGAGTTATTTAAATTATAAAACTTAACAATTTTTAAAATAACGAAAAATACAACAAACTTTAATAAAAAAAATTCGAAAAGAGGTTGACCTTAAAGGCCATCCTTGCAACTTCCCGCTAGTTTTAACCGCAAAGCTATAGTAACGTGACGTATTTTGACGTTTTTGACTTTTTTTGAAATGTTTAAAAAGCCATAACTTTTTAACGCGTTACGATTTTGATGTTCAAGATGGCATTCGACGCAGTTTTTTAAGACCTAAAAACGTTACCGGGAGTGCAAAATCGGTTAGTCAAAAAATCTCTAAGTTATTAAAAAAAACCTTTTTTTAAAATTTTTCGACAACGATATCTCACGAACGAATCAACCGATTTTAATTTGCAAAACGTCATTCGACGTGGCTTTTTAAGCTTAAGAGCTGATTAGGTTATGAAATTGATCGATGCAATAGCCAAAAAGATATGCCCAAAAAACATTATTTTTACCAATTGTTTTTTTCGGTTATTTTGAAATTTCTCGAAATCTACTGGCTCGAATCGGTTCAAACTTACAGGGAATCTAAGTTAGATGGAACTCTTTCGAATGCTTTTTATTTCATTCCGATCGATCAAGCCGTTCAAAAGTTATAAGAGGTTTACATACATCCACACACACACACACACACACACACACACACATCCACACGTACATACAGACATACAGACACCCTCGTAAAAATAGTCAGGGGAGGTTCCTAAGACCTCAACACGTTGAGATCCGATGAAAACTCGATTTTCGAAAAACGGGGTGAAACCAATAACTTCCCGATTTTAAAAAAATTTTTAATTTTTTTTAGCGGGAAGTTAAAAAAAACTCAAATATACATTTAAGCATCAAATTTTAAAAGTATAAAACTTAAAAAGTTTTTAAAGTAACAAAAAATATATTAAACTTTAATAAAACTCAAATAATATACATTCTTAGAAGCCAAACTTTATATCATAAAACTAAAAATTTTTGAAGGCAACGATGAAATGTATATTTTTTACATCAATATAATGTTTTCAATTAAAAAATTTTTAAATAAAAAATACTTATTTTATTAATAAAAAGGAATAACATACAGTTATCAAAACAAAAATTCGGTTTTTATCAGGAAGCTGTGGTTTGTGTCGATGAAAATAGGATACCGCAAAAACAAAAAGCTATGACGTTTATTTGGTTGAGTTATGGTATACATAGACATTAGCGTCACAAGTGATTGGAAAATATAATATTTAATAAACAACATATAGAATATATTGTAAAAGCAACAATTAGGTTTTAATTTTTATCGACGCCTATGTGTTTCGGCTAAGCCGTGCATATTTAAAGAGGGTCCTAGATTTAACTTGCTCATTATTGGTTTGAATCTCTATACATTCAGTTCAGTTTCAAGTGCAAAAGTTTTTGGTTTTTTGTTACATATCCATAAAGGTAAGAATTTTTGTTTTATTTCAAAATTTTAATTTAATTTAATTTTTGAGTTGATTTAATTTTATTTTTCTTGAGTTAAGTTTATTTGTCATAATTTAATTTTTGTAATGATTTAATTTTATTTGTAGTTGAATTTAACTGGAATAAATTTAAAAGAGAACTATTTCAACACTGAAGTCCACTTGCCAGAAGAAGTGTCTGCCGGAACTTATTAAATCAAAATATAAAGGGAAAAAGCAAAATTGGGGAAAGCTAATCACTCCGATACATTTGAAATAGTTTAGGAATATAACTTCTTCTTCTTCGATATTGTTTTCCTCTCTTTACAACCACCACACACACACACAAAGTTGATTTAATTTTTTATTTTTCTTTAGTTATGTTTATTTTGAGTTGATTTAATTTTTTTGTAATGATTTAATTTTATTTTTAAGTTTATTTAATTATTTGTTTAGGTAATTTTATTTTGAGTTGATTTAATTTAATTTTTCTTTAGTTATGTTTATTTTGAGTTGATTTAATTTTTTGTAATGATTTAATTTTATTTTTAAGTTGATTTAATTTTTTATTTTTAGATGAATTTAACTAAAATTAATTCGTTATGTCTTGCAGAAAAAAATAACGAGAAGACTATTATCAAATTAGGAGAACTTCCAGTGGATGTTCCGCAAAAATTATTGAACGCTAAACTGGTCCAGAGCAAATTTGGGGAAACAATTTTGGTTGAGCTAGAAAACGGGCTCTGCTTTTTGCCTAAGAGAACTATTGAAACATTGAAGCCTCACTTGGCAGAATTGTCTGGCGAACATTATTTTATCAAATATAAAGGAAAAAACAAATTGGCCAAGCTAATCCTACCGATATATTTGAAATAGTTAAGGAATAATTTTTTGTAAGTTTTTTTATTTTATTTCTTAATTATGGCTAATGCTATTGTTGAGGATATTTCTAAAGCATACAAAGCGTTGATTAACAGTTTTTCGCATAGGGAAGCAAATAAATTAATCAAACAAATTAAACAGCATGTTATCAGTTTTCATAAAGATATTCGTAGGGGAAATTTAGATATTGGGACACTTAGAAATTTACAAACAAATTTAGGACATTTAAAAACGTTTAAAGAAGCAATTATTAACTTGTCTAAGCAGGGATCGGGGTTAACTGAAAAATCAGGGGTAAAATGGGTCGATCTAGAATCTATTTTTCATTCAAGAATTAGGACTGCTGTTATTGTTAATTTAAAACATAAAGGCCTAAATAGTTTTTTTGCTGATGCGTTCAAGTTGATTAAGGGTAGAATAGGTAACAGTATTTATCTTGAATAAGCTATAAATTTACATGTTTATTTAATTTTTCTTTCGTTAGTCGGGCAGGATAAATTGTGTAAACCGGTTTATCTTTTGAGGCATTTAACTCTAATGCATAAATATTAATGGAAATTTGATTTAATTTTTCAAATTTGAAAATATTGTTAATTGTCATCGGCATGTCTAATCCTTCGGTTTTTAATACGGTTGTATAATGAGGATACGACGATACACGATCTACATTTTTATTAACTGGATACAATGATGCTGTTACCGACCAGTAAAAGCATGCTTTATCTAAATTTTTAATATTAATGCATGCGTGCTTTTTTAGTATAGGATCAGGTAACTTAATGTATGATGTAGCACCGTTACCTATCTCATATTTATTGATGTTTATTTCCAATGAAATAATTTTGTCTAAAGCCCATCCAGAATCTTTAAGTTGAAATTCCGACAATTTACTCATTACTTTATCAAAATTTTTAATTTCAAATGATTGCCAAACCTTTTGTGCATGCATGTATAAATCGTTAGTAATATTTTCATCCGTTAGTGTGCTATAAAATTTATCTTTGGATGGCAGTTCCGTATCGTCTAATTTTGCGAGTGTGTTTGGCCCATGAGCGAGCTTGCGAGCGAAGGGGCTAAAGAAACGAGCTAAATATATAACAAAAAATAATCAAATATTGCAATCGACATATTGATTTTTGCTGTCAACTTGGGCAGACCTGATTTTTTTTTTTTTTGATTTTACTAGTGATTTTTATACACTTAGAAATCGTAAGTATATTTTTTTAATTTACTTCTGCTTTTAATTTTGTTAGAGTTTATATAAATATTTATTTATTTTGAAATCGTTTATTTCTTATAGAGGTCTACCTTATGGGAAAAAAAAATATCACCTGATTCATTTATTTTGAAATCGTTTATTTCTTATGGAAAAACGTCGTTTCAAAGAGGCAGTTTTCGTTATTTTATCGAGGTAAAATTTATGCACGTCACATTCTCAAAATACGAAACGTTCAAACGTCAAGTTAGCGTTAAAATTTGTCGTAATAACGTATTAAAAAAACTGCTAAAAAGAAATTTACGATTTACATGTATTTCTTATGGAAAAACATCGTTTCTAAGTGACAAAAAGTGACCCTTTTCATCGTTTTTTTCGTTCCTAAATTTATAAGCGTGAACTCATTAAAAAAACGATAATTTTCGATTAAAAATGAACGTTTAACGCATTAAAAAGCCTCAGAAAAAAATAAAATTTATATGTTTTTTTGTTTTTCTATCTATTTATCTATCTATCTATCTATCTATCAATAAACTATCTATCTATTACTCATTATTTTATTAAGTTTTAATTCCTTTAAATATCAAACGATTTTCCTTTAAATAACAAACGATTTCAGTTCTATCAATATAAATCGCGGTTTTTTATTAACTGATATAAAAATATTTAAACTCTACAAGTAGAAACGGTGAATGTTTTCCATCACGTGACCCAATCTACGATTCATACAACACATATTTTCTACATACTATCTCTTTCTGTCGATATAAATCAAACATAGCAACATACGATCGATTGTCTTCTTCACAAGACCAACAGCAAGACATACGTTATAAATTATTTAAATCTGCCGTAATAATCGTAAAAAGAGACAACGATATTATAGACGTAACGTGAATAACTGCTCGTACTAAAAGTTGAATTTGACATTACCGCATTTGAGGTTATGCGAGATTGATTTGCTGTCTTGTTTTTAGCGAATTTTTGGATTGAAAGTGTATTTATTGTGAAAATCAGTTCTTGTTAGGACTAATTTAACTTTTTATTCCATTTGACATTGGTAAGTACGAATATAATTCATTATCAACTTGTAAATTTTTGACATTTCATAATACCTAAATTACCGTGGGACGGGTATATTAAAATGCTCTTTTTACTACTTATAGATGGTAAATAGTATTTATAATACTCCACAATTTGTAAATCTCTGTAGAATTTTCAAAGTTGCATGAATCAAGTGTCTGATTGTACTTGTAACAGTATATTAACCAACAGTTATTTTCAGAAGATGCCTGGAAATCGGCTTAATTCACGAGCACAGGAGTTTGTTAAAAATTTAATTGAATATT
The DNA here is from genome assembly GCA_964028335.1 of Altica lythri. Classification (NCBI taxonomy): domain Eukaryota; kingdom Metazoa; phylum Arthropoda; class Insecta; order Coleoptera; family Chrysomelidae; genus Altica; species Altica lythri. Next base: position 23,085,858 of record OZ034806.1, on the reverse strand, counting down.
TTGAGATGGAAAAAAACAACGGAGGACCTTTTCAACCTATTTCATCTGTTCAGGAGGTATTATACTTTAACATCTAGTTAAGGACATTTCTATTTAATATTATATTTCAGAGAGTGGCAACTGCACTGAAAATATCAGTTAAAACTGTATGTTGCCTTAATAAGAGAAAGGGAAATACTTCAACACTCCCAACATCAACTAGCTATACACCTCGATTAAAACCAAAAACAGAGGATCTACCCGAGGAAACCAAAATGGCAGTACGGAATACCTTATATAACATGTATGAACAAAGTAAGTAAAGAAACATGTGAAACAATAATACATCTTCCCATGTTCTTACATGTTCAGCTTACACTTTAAATACAAAAGAAGTGAGATCATAGTAGGTACCTAATAATTAAGATTTTGCATGTAGTATTATCTATATAGTGTGATTTTTCACCATCAGCTTTGGCGTGGTATATAAAAATCTTAGAAAAACCAGTAGTTTGATCATAGAGGTTCTGAGTAATAAAAGTTTTTGAATACAGAAGTTGTGCATATTTTTAATTTGAATGTGATACATTATAGCTGCTACATGTGCTGGTTTCCAAGTTGGGCACTGTTAGTAAATGTTTACCAATTTGTTGGGTCTGAGTGTACTGTGTAGATCACATTTTTCACGATTAAGTTTACTAATTTAAATTTGTTGATGTCACATACATGGGGTTCTATAAATTATTTGGTATAAATTATAAAAAAATCTGAACATCAAAATTATTGTGTATTCCAGTTTAGTATGAAGTAAATATAAAACAAAATTCTGTTTAGTTTGAGGTAATGATAGTTTTAAACTTTTTATTTTTTTAGGGAAACATGTTACTGTCAAAACCATAAATGAGGAACTGAAAAATAAGGAAATTCTTTCTATTGGAAATACCTCTTTATTGGTGTTATTAAAACATTTGGGATTTAAATATACAAAGGAAAACAATAGAAGAGCATTAATAGAACGATCAAATATTGCTAGCCAAAGAGCATGTTTTCTTCGCAAATATAGAGAAAATCGTGATGGTGTATTTTCAAGACAAACCATATTTTTAGATGAAACATGGATATATGCCAAAGGAACCAAATTAACTTCTTGGCAGGACAGTAATGTCAAAAGTGTACGTAAACCAGGAGGATACGACGGTAAACGTTTTATTATTGTTCATGCTGGTTCATCCAAAGGATTTGTGGAAGATGCCAGTTTAGTGTTTTCCTCTAAATCATCGTCGTCAGATTACCACGGTGAAATGAACGGTGAAATATTTACAAAGTGGGTTTTGACACAGTTAATTCCGAATTTAGAAGAACCGTCGTTAATAATAATGGACAATGCGCCTTATCATAGTATACTAGAAGAAAAGCAACCTTCCACTTCATCGAAAAAAAATGAAATTATCACTTGGTTGAAAGCCAACAATGTTGTCTTTAATGAAAACCTCTCAAGACCTGAACTACTACAAATTGCTAAAATGAACCGGAAAGAAAATGTATATGTCATTGATGAGTTGTTCCGAAAACATGGTCATGAAGTTTTGAGGCTACCACCCTACCATTGTGAGTTTAATGCCATTGAGCTTATTTGGGCCCACTGCAAAACATATTATAATAAATATATTGGCAGAGACGGATACGGTGATGAAAGGGTCTTGAGTATGTGGAAGGAAGCATTGGAAAATTGTAATGCAAATATTTGGGATAATTGTGTCAGGCATACCGAAAAAATAATCGAAGACTGGTTTACTCGAGAACAAAATTTAGTGGAATTACAAATTGAACCAGTGATAATAAATACTGGTGAGGACAGCTCAGATTCCGAAACGGATGAACTTAGAAGACAAATTTGTAATATGAATAACATATAACTCCCTTGTACTCATTGCTGTAAACATGTGTTTCAGAAGCAATAAATAATCATTATTATTTTTGTAGTTTTCTTTTACTTATTTGTTAATAACTGCTGATGTAAAGGATCAGGCACCAATAAGATATATGGGGCCTTGGGTTCCACTTAAAAATTTTCTATTATTCGTCTGTGTTTCAATGGTATATTCACCGAAACGTCGACCTTCAAGCTGTGTAGGAATCTTCTATTTACAATCTATAGCTCATCCAAAAAAAACATTCCAATATAATCAGTTTAGAAAGTGTAATTTTAAAAATTTTAGAGTCAGTAGACTAGATATTATGTCATTTTTATGAACTACCAATTGTAAATCCTTATATAAAATCCGAGATATCTTACAAAGATTAGCTTTCCACTAATAAGCCAGTATGGTTGATATTAATTTCGGATTTTGTAACTTATTCACCCAGTATATCGATGGTTTTAATAAACATGTCGAGATGTTAACCAGATAATTACAATCAGAAAATTAACTTTCTTGTTTAGTTGCCAATTCGTAAAAGCCCGACATTTGGAATATTAGTCATAACGTTTATTTCTATTGAGTTGACAGAAGTTTTGATTTGATTCATATGAATATTGTTGCTGACGTAACAGTCACGTGATGGAAAACATTCACCGTTTCTACTGTATTAAGATTAAAAGTAAATATATCACCTATTTTTTCCTAATTTAACTTTACATATTATAATCCACCTAGAAAATGATAAGAATAAAAGTAGGCGTATGCGCTCCTTATCAAATATTCAATCCTTTCTGTTTAACGTAAAAAATATGTGTCATTGTTTATCACTTTTTATTTATAATAAAACTCTATAAAGCATTTCTTTATTTAAACATGAGAATGTTGCCCTGATATAGGCATTTTTGTATATGTACTCTCAGTTTTAAACCTAAACATTGAATATTTAGGCTCGTAAACCGAGCTATACAACCTCAAGATTACAGAGTGCGTGGTCTATTCTTCTGAAACATAAAAAATACCTTGCTATAACATTTTTCTTCATTATATCTTTTATGATTTTACCTTTAATTTTCCACACATATATAACCGAGGGTGCAGTTCTCATATATATATAGAACCACCCTACGGTTCCCAATGCCCTGCAGTTTGGAGGTCGCTTAGACGGGTACGGGGATGTCCCGTCTAGAATTATTATTGGTAGACTCTAAAAATAATGATTGTTTTACTTTTTTTTATTAAAACTCTATTTAAACTTACTTGCTCGAACCCCGCGACGTGGTTTCTCACGCGCCTTCTTATTATTTCATCTATAAAAAAATATAATGTTTTTAGAGTTAAGCCATATCTTTTTTTGTGTGATCACTTACCCACATTCATCGCAAAAATAATATTATTTTTTTTTTAAAGCTTCTGTATGAAATAAGCTTCAGTATTAAATAAACCACAAACCTTCGATTCTGTAGCGGGTGTATGTATTTTTAAATAATAAAAAATAATTTTTTAAATGAGTCAAATACTCATACCTACTAAAATTCATTATCAACTACCTCTGTTTTTTCTCAGATGTGTAAGTGCAAAGGAGAATGCCTCTGTTTCGAAAATGAGATGCTTGATGAGGAATATCAAGCGAAATATGATGAAAAGGTCCTCCAAAATTGTAAATGTAGTGGGCGCTGCCTCTGTTTAGAGGATGAGCGGGATTTCTATTCAGAGGAGGAGGAGGAGGAAGAGATTCCAGGCATCTGTAGGGGTGATAAAAAATAGTACAATAAAGTATGTAGTCGCATTCAAATCATTGATTGATTACTTTGATACTCACCTAAAATTATTAATTTTTTATATCTACACCAATGCATTATTCCTTGTTTTGCGGTTTTATGCCTTATCGCAATTAGACTGCTTGTTGTGATAATATCAAATCAGAAAAATTATTTTCAAAATGTAAATGTATAAACCACGGTGAAGTTTTCGGTTCTGTAATGTTTAGATATCCTTAAATAAATTTTTGTAGTACTAAGTATTTTCTTTTTAAACTCATATGTCTGTGAGAGCTATTTGGTCGTAATTTTTAAAAAACACTGCAACTTATGAAAAGCTTGGAATTAATTAAAACATTTAAGTTCTCCAAAACGGAGTAGAGCAATATGTTAAAAATAATTTGAAATATGAACATTCATACAAAAGTCATATATTAAAGATTCGCATTGATGATGTGATGCTGGGTGATGATCGTCTTGCCTTTTTTGGTTGGTCGGCTGTCTGGTGATTTGTCATTGTAAATTTGAATTATATGGAATAAAATACTAATCCCGAACGGCAAAAACGGAAAAATCATAAAGTTATTATCTGCTACTTTAACCGCAATAACCCAACATTCTTAAGTTTAGATATGAAAGAGCAGCATAATGATGGCGATTATTTGTTAAAAATCTTTACCACTATTGTTTAGTCTATAATTATACAACTATGAAAAAAGACATATTTTTCCAGTCTAATCAGAGTTCCATTGCTAAATGTATGTTAAATAGGGAAATGGTAAGAACAAATATAAAATTGTTTTAACTGGTAGGTACAGATATTTTTTTTTTTTTCGAATGTAAAGTTGCGAGATCGGCTACAAATCGTCTATATAGATGAAATTCCTAAACTAGCGCACCCCATCAGCATCTTAGAGCTGGCTCTTAGAACAGGTTTGCGAGCTCGAGAGCGCCAATTGGGGTTTATACATGGTAGATTGGGTACAGCGCTTTTCGTCAAAAAGATTGAATTTCAGAACTTGAACATTTGGGGTAAAGTATTTAAAAGCCGAAAATTACCGCAAGCACAGTATCCGCTGAAACGAATTAATCCTTCTGTAGTTGACGCTGGATTATAGTAGCCTCATAGAAGGAGACAATGTTTTGAAGAATCGAATTATTGTATATTTTAAATAAAAAAATTTAATTTATCTGTAATATATAGAATAATAATCAAAAAACGGGTGTTTATTTCAATGATACAGATAAGGGTGTTTATTGTAAAAGGTTCCAATGATATTTAGCCAAAATAATATTTGCGAAGAAAAATCAATAACAGTTTATTGATTTTCTTGATAATCTGAGGTATAAATACAGCGTAAAGGTTAGTTTTTCCTCAAACGTCTTTCGATCATTATAATTGTGTAACCATAAAAAATTGTGAAAAATTTCAACGTAAGTACTTTATTAAATTAATTGTTATTTTTGGATATTAATTTTTCATATTTACAATTTTAGAATGATTTTTTAGACGTTATTAACAGCGAATGTTCAAAACTTAAAGTCAGAGAATTGCAATTGAGAAACCTCATAAAATTCTAAGAGCAAAATTATCGAAACATCCAAAAATTTGGAGACTCCATTTTTCTCGAGTTAGAAAACTACGTAACATTTCTCCCCAAAAATGTTACATGTTCCAAGCTCTATTGAACCACATCTGGACAAAATAAATGCAGGCGAAATATTGTATTGCCTTCACCGGACTACAGAAAATAACAGGACTAATAAACCGAGGACTTTGTTTTTAATTATAGAAAAGGTTGGTACATTTTCTGTATAAATTTATAAGTACTCGCACCCGCATGATGAAATAGCTCGGAATATAGTCATTATTTTATACAAAAAAATGATGTAATTATAACTCTAATAATAACGAAAGCAAAGTCTGTTATCACTCTAACACATCAGTCGATTACGTCACACATCGCAAACCAGCTAATGCACCAAGCTCACGCGCTTTTAATATTTTAGAAGATTTCCATTATCTACTATTATTTGTAAGATTTTATTAAATTCTACAATGGTTAACGCCTATCTCGTAAGATAAGATCGTATCTTATATTTTAATATGACATATATCTTTAAGTCTAATGTTTCGTGAAAACATACAAATTCGTTTTAATCTTATTTCTTTAAGGCAGCTTGCTATCTAGATTATTTTTAAATAAAAGAAAAAAAGTAGGTGTGAATATGTATTGTAATGTGTTCAATAACAAAGTAATGCAACTTATTTCTCAATAATTCCTAGATTTTCTAATTCTTCAATGATCTTTAATATATGGACGAGCCATAAGCGTATATTGTATTGGTTGCTTTGAAAACAGCAGGACGTAAACACCATGCGTAGGTTTAAACTTGTGTGAGACCATCAGAATGATATCTTTATCAAACTCAATTGTTTTATTTCCATTCTCCCGTAGGTCAGTTGAACTTTGGCCCGTATATTTGATCTGTATTTCCTAAATCTTGAATATATTTTTCAAGATTAATGATGTTATTTTCATAAGATATTTGATTATGTTCCCCCTCTGTTGATTGATTGGTCAGTGAGTCATTTTCGTTCACATATTTGGCTATTTCTTTAAGAGGTGTAGTTATTGGTTTAAACGTTGATTCTAGTAGGGCTGTTTCATCAGCCTGCATTCTTTTGAGAGCTTTGTACGTTTCTCTCACAAACGCTGCGAGTTCGTTTACTTGAACCATTCTGCTTAAAGGTATAATGTTAACAAAATGAAATCTCGACTTTGACTTTTTGATTTATACATTTGTTATGTACGTTTTTTGCTACCCTCTGCTACCCTCTGCTACGCTCTGCTACCCTCTGCTACGCTCTGTTATAATGCTCTGCTACCCTCTGCTACGCTCTGCTACGCTTTGCTACCCTCGGCCTGTTAATTCTAATATATGTTTGTAAATATGGTGATCATGTTCAGTAAGTTTCTTTGGTTTCTTGTAAAAATTAACTCTCCTCCTACCTCCTGAGTGCCGTTCGCATTTGCTAACCTCGATAAAACGAGCCTTGAAAGTTAAACATATTTATCCAAATGATTTTGTTAAAGAACAATTGATGCGATCAATTCAAAGCGATCGTTCAATCGTAATTCCGTTTAGAAAATGGGAACTACATGAGCTAAAAGTTACCAGTAACCTATTATGATTAGTATGTATAGCGTAATCATTTAAATTATTTATTATTATTCATTTTTTTTTTTTTTTTGACACTCTGTGTTTAGTCTTTAATACGTTTAAAAAAAATTTTTATATTTTTTCCTACGTAATTTGGTACATTCTGCTTTTAAATTTCTTCTGAAACATTTCCGAAATTGTTACCACTATGTTACTGGAATTAAACTAGTAAACATATAGTTTTTTCTTAAATAAAATCCCTTTCTTGAAAATTTTAAGCCACGCCCTTTTTGAATGTTATAAACTGGAAACTAGAAACTACAAACTAATTAATCAGACTTGCGTCTTCAAAAAATAGCTGGTGAGTTAAATTATTAAAAATTTTGGCTATTTTAAGATTGTTTTGGAAATTATCTTTAGAATTCACTCAGGTTGTTACTGCATTGCTAAAGACGAACGTTATTATTTGAATCTTAAAGTAACTTTTTCTTTTATCTCCGTAGATTTTTTTTTAAATATATTCCTAAAATTAAGATAAGTTCTGAATAATTATATTTTAATATACCATAGTATATTTGGGTCATTCTGACCATACCTTGTACGATAGTTATAAATTTGTGTTCTTATTTTTTGTTAAGAAATTTTTGATAATTTTGGTTCCATGTTGCTCTGCTTTTTTTGCTAATTTTTTGTTCAGAAATTACTTTTAATAACTTTTTTGGTTTTATACTGCTCATTCGCCTTGATCCTGAATATTATTTATCCTAACGTTTTTTTTTTTTATTTGTCTAAGTTTTATCATAATTTTTTTATAATATGTCTAAACAGTTTTCTTTAATTTTCAGATTTTATAAAAATATTTTGTTGCTTCTGTATGATACTTTTTCATGTAACTATAGTGATAAGAATAGATAATTTTGCACACGCCGTTTTTGCGGTTTTTTGTTTATCAAATTTCGTGTTTTTTTATTTTATTTCCAAAAATCGAGTTGAGTGGATGTGTGTTGTGAATTTTTTAATGCAAGTGTTGTGTGTTTCCAAAATCTTTTGTGGTATGTAGGTAATTCTATTTTTATTTAAACTTTTTAAAATATTTATTGTTTGATCTCCCTCTCTTTACGGGTACAATTCTAAGTTTTTCTTAAATTGTTGCTATAAAATTTTAGTAATTTTAATATATAAATCTTAGTTTTTGTTAAGTAGGTATTTTTATGTTTTTCTTATAATTTATTTGTTATTTTTCTAGTTTTATCATTATTTTCGTAATAATTTTGTTTCTTAATTCTTTGTTTGTCTTTAATTACCTATTTTTAAGGTTTTTATTTTGAATTTCATAATTTTCTTATACAGATTATGATTTTTTATTAATTTTTACTGTTAGGGTAGGTGGGGGTAAAGCCCCGCACGAGGCAAAGCCACGCATCGGCTTTTTAAATTTCCCGCGCATAATTCCCGAGCCAGTCGTTTGGCTAATAGATCGGTGTTTACATTACTCAGTGTGTCACAAAATCTTGTGGTGACAGGACGCGTGTGAATCGAAAAAATGAGGTAAGTTGATTTTTTTTGGCTTTGATATAATTGTTTCATTAACTTGGTCGAATAGTCTATGTGTTTGGTTTAGAATTATTAAAAAAATGATTTATCGGTTAATAGTGTGATTGTTTGCCCTTGTTTTGGTATACATATATTTTACTTAACTTGGTTTACATAGATTGTAAAAATGTTTGGAATAAGCAATGGCATTATGGGGTAAAGCGCCGCAGTATATAGAGGCAAAGCCCCGCGTGCGGGTCTTTGCCCCATTGTGCCTCAAAACATGTGTATTGTGTATACCTACATTGTAATCTGTACTTATTTATAATTTTGTTATTTATTTATTATAACCATTGTTATAAATAAATGCATACAACATACAAAACTTATTGCATATTGCATTCGTTTGAAATAAGTGTTTCTATTCCAGAAACTATAAAAGAAAAACCTTGTATATGCCCATGACAGAAGAAAAGCTGACTGCGGCACGTTCGCTGATTGCAAGAGGTATCTCCATCCGTCAGGCGGCCAAGGAGATAGGCTTTCACGAGTCGACATTAAGAGATAGACTCAAGAAAGGAGGGGGGGATAAGCTTGGACGATTTCGAGCCACTTTTTCATCGGATCAAGAATCAGAGATAGTTCGTCACTGTATCGAATTGGACAAGCGATTTTTTGGTCTCACATTAAAATCCCTTAGATTTCTTTTATATAAATATGCTGAGGAGAACAACATTCCTCACAAATTTTCCGTTGAGGCGAAACTTGCGGGAAGGGACTTTACCCGTAACTTCATGAAAGGGAATAAACTCTCCCTGCGCGTTCCCAGAAAAACCAGCATTTCCAGAACTATGGGGTTTAATAGGCAACAACTTTCTCAATACTTTTCCAACCTAGAGGATGTCATGAAAAAATTTAATTTTGGTCCTAGCCAAATTTTTAACATGGACGAAACTGGAGTACAAACAATTCCGAATATACTTCCGAAACATGTTGCTCCTACGGGAAAAAAGGAAGTCGCTAAGGCTGTGGCAGCGGAGCAAGGCCAAACAGTCACCGCTGTGTGTGCGGTAAATCCTTTAGGAAATTTTGTGCCTCCTTTCTTTATCTACTCTCGAAAAAGGGAAAATCGACTTTTAATTAAGGGCGGTCCAGTAGGATGTGACATGGCTGTGACCGATAAAGGATACATGAATACTCCTACATTTGTCAAGTGGCTAAAACATTTTCGGAAGTACACAAATCCAACTAAGGACAATCGAATTTTATTAATACTAGATAACCATGTTTCCCACACTAATATAGAAGTAGTAAACTATGCCAAACTTAATCATATTGAGATGCTTACCTTGCCACCTCACAGCAGTCATAAGACCCAACCCCTCGACCGCTGCATTTTCCGACCCCTTAAGGCGTATTATGATGCAGCTGTTGATTCCTGGAATGTTTCTAATCCAGGAGAAACCTTTAGTGTTTATAATGTAGCCGAATCATTTAAAGTAGCGTTTGAAAAAGCAAGCACACTTGAAAATGCAGTTCAAGCCTTTAAAGTGACTGGAATTTTTCCTTTCAATCCGAATACTTTTTCAGACGTAGATTTTTTGCCATCGGAGGTAACCGATCAGCCTCCAGATGAAGACCTAGACGATGACGATGATAGGCAGTTAGTAATGTTTAATAATGATGATATCAATATAGAGAATTTTCCTGCTGTCTCCGTAGAAATTCATCATGATCAACCGTCTACTTCTAATAATGCAAGAGAAGAACGGGATATGTCGCGAGACAACCACACTAAAATTCTTACTGCCAAAGAAGTAGCATTTCCTTCCAAAGTTCCTTTAACAAGTCCGAAAGATATTATACCTCTTCCCAAAATAAAAATAAAGCGGAAACGTAATAGGAAGGGACTAAAGTCAGAGCTGTTAACATCAACGCCTAACAAAGAAAAAATGGAAAAAGAGGCAACTGAAAAAGAAAGGCAAATAGCTGAAAAGGAAAAGCGTTCTATAGAAAGAAAGAGACGCCTAACGGAAAATGTAACAAAGCAACTTTTTCCTACATCCATCCCAAATAAAAGAAAAAAGAATTGCAATGAACAATCTTCCTCAGACTCCGACGCCGAATATTCTATTCATGATAGTAGCTCTGATTTTCATTTATCATCTGATGATGAGAACAACATTCATGAGGATGACGACTTACTACGAAGTTCTGAATCAATGATGGCAAATGATTATGCTATTGTTAAGGTTCAGGGAAAAACAAAAAATTCTTTCCGACACTATATAGCTAAAGTTATTGCTATTTATCAAGGAGGTTATGAAGTGGTATATTACAAAAGACTACCACAGACTTACAAATTTTCAGAAACCAATGAAGAGTCCTTCGTTGCTGATGACGATATAGTTTTACGATTGTCGAAGCCTACTGAGATAAACTCTTCTAGATTTCACAACGCGATTTCTTTTACAGAGGATTTGACGTCTTTTACTTTATACTAAGTGACTTTTCTTTCTCTTTTTCTTTTTATTGTGTTATATTTTTATTTCTGTAATATAAAAATCTTAAAAGATGCTATTAAATGTGTTTTAATGAAACAGATTTTTTTATGCATACAATTTATCTACCACTGGGGTAAGCCCCCGCATTGCGGGGATTTGCCCCACTTCAAGGGGCAAATCCCCGCAATTTATTTTTTTCTTAAATCTTTAATTTATAAATAACGGATAGTCATACACAACGTATATTTGAATGAAGTTTTGGATAAGAAGCTAACCTAATTTATCCACACAAATTTAAAGAAAAATGCTATTTTTGCTTCCCACTATTATATAAAAACTGAAAGTTGCGGGGCTTTACCCCCACCTACCCTAACCCTTTGATTCTTTTTTGAAAATTCTTTGTTTTTCTTTAATTATTTTTATGAATTTCTTAACATTTTTATCTTTATATTGTATATTTCTCTCGATACTTTTTAAGCTATCCACTCTACTACTTAAAAATTCCTTAAATGACTATATATTCGATATTTCCCTTTTAGGCCTAATCTCTTCCCACTTTCTAAACGAACTTTGAACTAACTTTTTACTTATTAAATGCACAATTAATGGATCCCAAGAACCAATCGTTAAATCTAATTTTTCAAGAGCAAATAAACTTTCAATTATCGTGTCCAACATTACTCTTAAATCCCTGGCAGATTCTCTACTTAAATTTTAAAAAATTTAATAATAAATTCAAATGATGCCCGACAAATAGAGGTTTATCATCGTATCTATCACATAAAAGTTTTCAAATTACTTCATAATTTTCCGCGGTCATTTTTCTCATTTTAATCCTTTTTCAAGTTCACCCCTGTAGCGCATCTTTTAAAAAATGATATTTTTCGACATAAGATACTGCATTATTATTATGTACTAATGATTCAGAAGTTTCTTTAAATTCCAACCATTGATCTACGTTATCGTCAAATTTTGATTTTCTGTATCCCCAACCAAACGTTTGCTAGCAACCGAAATTATTTTAAAATAAGAATTTTCAAAAAGAAGTTCTTTCACTAATCTCTACTTCACATTTTCCTCAAGAGTTAATGAATCAATTTGACTTTGAATGTCTTTAAATTGATCTATTAAAAGTATAGAAATATTCAAGTTTTTTAATTTCTCTGTTTAGTTTGAACTTGTCAAAATTTTTTAAACATTTTGAATTGATAGTAGACGAGTATTTAAAATATCTCTCATGCTATTTTTGAAATTTTAGTATGCAAACAACTATACCTATAATAAATGACATTTAGGAGAAATGGAAAAATGTCGAATCTAGCAGAACTTAAACCTGCAACTTTTGCTTCTATGCGACAACGTTCTAACAACTAAGCTATGAATGCTTATTAATTATTTCGATTTTTGGTTGTTAAATTCAACTCATGTTTTTACTGTTTATTTTTTGATTCTTTTTGTTTCTTACTAATTTTTTTAAATTGATTCTTGTTGTGTTTTTTTACTATTTTTTTAAATTCTTTGAATTTGTCCTTGAAACTCAGAAAGTATATGTGCGTCAATTTTTTAAATTCCCAATTGATGTTTTGATTTTGTCTGCATTTGATATGAATGAAAATTTAATTTATTTGTTTGATGTCCCTTTTGTTAGTCGACTTTTTCCTGCACTGATACGCGCCAGGTACCTTTACGAAGGGAGAAGTACTATAAACTTAGGGTTTCGGTAAGACGAATCTACAAAGTTTGCAGTAACCTATTAAGTTAAGTACGTATAGCGTTTTCAGTATGTTCTTATGAGCATGATCAGAGGAAATTGTTGTCTATTAAAGAACCGCTGCTGTTTGACCTTCCCTATTCTTCCTGCTTACCTATCCTCTCCAGGCAAAGGTTGCTCACACCTCCACGTGGTCTTTGCTGGATAATTAACTAAGATGAGCAAATATCCTACTCCTATTACCAAATATTAAGAAATCCAACCGAACCTGGTGAGTCATTATTACAATTCGAGGGTTATGAAGTTAACGCCTGTCTGAAGTTGGCGCATAATAAGGTAATCATAATTTTTTACGATTTTTATATATTATTTAAATAACATTACGCTTATGTGACTTAAATCTTTTCAACTCTGGTGATATAACGAACAAACTTGAAAATATACCTTCTGATAACAAATTGTTTTGTACTTATAATTATTCTTAATAAACTGTAATTTTCGCCGTAATTTTACATGTCACGTGACATATCAATATGGTCTTTTTGACACTTCATCTTACCCTATACAGCAACCCCTTTACAATGATACGTCATACGTCGAAATCAGTTTGGCCGTTTACGAGATACAACGTTAATGCCCTTTTGGCAGCATCAATATGGTCTTTTTGACGCTTAATCTTACCCTATACATCAACCCCTTTAAAATGATACGTCATACGTTGAAATCCGTTGGGCCGTTTACGAGATATTGGTATAATGCCCTTTTGGCAGCATCAATATGGTCTTTTTGACGCTTAATCTTACCCTATACATCAACCCCTTTAAAATGATACGTCATACGTTGAAATCCGTTGGGCCGTTTACGAGATATAGGTATAATGCCCTTTTGGCCTCATAAATACGGTCTTTTTGACGCTTCATCTTACTCTATACAGCAACCCCTTTAAAATGATACGTCATACGCCGAAATCCGTTCGGCCGTTTACGAGATATAGCTATAATGCCCTTTTGGCAGCATAAATACGGTCTTTTTGACACTTAATCTTACCCTATACATCAACCCTTTTACAATGATACGTCACACGTCGAAATCCGTTCGGCCGTTTACGAGATACAACGTTAATGCCCTTTTGGCATTCGAAAAAGAAGAGTTGGCTGCTTGCGCTAAATGTCAAAGGCCATTTGAAAAAAGAAGATTTGGCTGCTTGCGCCAAATGTCAAAGGCCACTCGAATAAACAGCAGATTACAGCGCCGCCACCTGTGGCAACATCTAGCGGCGAAATTTGGAAGTAGTGAGCTAGAATCGGCCTTGCATCACTACTGGTGTGATTTGTTGTTGATGGATTAAATTAATAACAATGGTGATTTATTGTGTAGCGTTTGGATGCAAGAACGAGCAAGATAAACGAAAAATATCTTTTCATGGGTAAGTTAAAAATATTTAGATAAACGTATAAAGTAATTAATAACATTGAAAGTAAATTTATTTGTTACAGTTTTCCCTTTAACCGGCCAGAAATCCTAAAGTTATGGATAAAGGCTGTCCGCCGGGAGAATTGGGCCCCATCAAAAACCAGCAAACTTTGTGGAGAGCATTTTCTCTCAACTGATTACGTAGTCAAACAAGGATGTACCGCTAAACTTTTAAAACCAGATGCTGTACCCAGTGTATTTTTGTATCCAAAGCATTTGTTACCAAAAATTGCTGAACCTCGCAGAAAAATAAAGAAATTGGTAGGTACTTAGTAGGATATAGATAAATATAAATGAAAGAAAAATATTTTTGCAGCTGTCTTAGATGAAAATGATAAAAGTTTTTGTTTTTTAGCAGGATGTGTCCGTGGATGTTCATAATGAGGAAGTTATTGAGCCAATTATATCTCCTATGGACATTGATTTACCTTCTACATCAAGCTCACAAGTTCGAACATTGGCAGATTGTGAAACCCAAACTGTTTCATATAACAAGGATATACTATTACGAAGAAAAGTCAAAACGCTAAAACAGAAGGTGAAGAGAAGGGATGTAAAAATTTATAATATGAAAGAAGTAATTAGTTCAATTTCAAAAAGCGGGCATAGCAATGAAAATCTAGACTATGTCCTAAAAAATCATTTCGAAGGTAAAAACTACAAAATTACTTATATTTTTAATCTCTAGAGCTGCAGTATAATTTTTTTTCAGGTTTGCCTTTGGAACTCGTACTTCTCCAGAAAGAAAAAGATGAAGGTGTACATTCTGGGCAACGTAGATATTCACCTTTAATGAAACAATTTGCCCACACATTGTACTTTTATTCACCTAAAGCTTACAATTTTCTACGTAAACATTTTGTGCTACCTAACGGAAGAACTATAAGAAAATGGTTAAGTAGCCTAAACTGTGAGCCAGGGATTTTAGGTGAAGTTTTGGATTTTTTGAAAAAAGAAGTGCACGATAAACCTTATTTACAAAATTGTGCTTTAGTAATGGATGCTATGTCCATACGAAAGCAAGTTTTATGGGACAATAATAAGGGCAGATATTTTGGTAATGTTGATTACGGTGGTCTAATTGACACTGATTTTGAAATGCCAGCAACAGAGGCACTATTTTTGCAAATTATAAGCTACACATATAATTTCAAATGCCCAGTGGCCTACTTTTTAACAAATAAAGCAGATGCACATTTAGTCCAGTCACTGGAGACATAAAAGGGGGCTTTCACTACAAAAGGTCAAGGAAAGTTGTAATTTGGTAGATTTGTACAGTTTGGTGTCCTAATTGATATTCCGAGTTTGCGACTTTGGGCGACCGCCGCTCGCGCCGCCATATTGGAAAAATGGTACCAAAAACCAGTTTTTCGAGAATATCTTCTCTCCAGTGCCACCTAGGTCAAAAATAGTTATTAGAAAAATTATAGAACATGCAATTTCCTGCAACTTTTGTATGAAATATTTTTTAATCAGATGAATAGTTCACGAGTTACAGCGGAGTCAAACTCAGAAAATTTCTACAATTCGCAAAATCGCTACAGTTTTTCTCGAAATTTCAGTAAATACCGATTACTTAATACGTACTACCGTTTTTTCATTCATTTCAAACAAATTGACGGTATTTACAAAACTTTTAGATTACATTGCTATGATTTTCTTTCAGGACTAAACGAATATTAGCGAAGAGGGCTTCAGAACAGAGCAGGTCAGAAATTCTTTCGGTTGGGGCCAATACAAAAGACCCTTGAAGGGTCTGCTATCCCCTCTCTCTGACCCCAATCTTTACGAACATCTGCCGTCTATGCTACTATGCTCGGGGGAAATACGTTAGTGTGTTAGTATTGTGGTAGACGCCAAGCGGAGTATATCCATTATGGCTGCTCCAGGAGATATTTGTTTTGTGTGCGAAAAAAGTTTGAATGAAGGTGCTGTGGTGACTGTGAAAGAAAAAGGCTTAAAGACTTTCCGAGATTCAAGTGTGAAACGAAATGACGGTAAAAGTGAACGTTTTTTAAGAAACTTGAGTTCTGTGGTTGTGCACGACACTTGCCGAAAATAATACACAAACGAGAAATTAATTGCTGCATCGATACGTCGAGGAAGCCAAGTTACTCCCTCGCCGTCACCGTCAACATCATTAAGGTCGGTTGTGCCAACGTTCAATTTCAAGGAGCATTGTTTTTTATGCAATAAAAAAATAACCGATGAATTTATAATGAAGCAAAAAAAGACTCGCTTGTGTGACCGAGAGATAATTTATAATGTTCAGAAACTTTCAATGAAAGACAGCATTTTAACATTAGCTCGAAACCGGAGTGATGCATGGGGCGAAACAATAATTGATCGCGTTCAACACGTTTCTGATTTAGTCGCGGTCGATGCTAAATATCATAATTCCTGCATGAAAAAATTTTACTGCCCGCCATCATCTGGAAAAAAAAGAGGTTATCGACCAGCTACAAATGTCGATGAGGCAATGGAAGCTATTTATTCTTATCTCGAAGAGAACTCCGAGGAATGCCAGTTCTCTATTGACGAGCTGACAGGATTTAAAATTCTTACAAACTCGTGGTACGAAAGCAAGAAAACCGATCCACAGGAAGAACGACTACGAGTTGTTCGAGCTGCAGCAACAATAGTCTTGGAAGACATCAGATCACAGGTATACGAAACGAAAGAGTATCCTCCTTCCGATAATTTTTTAGAAGATGTTAATACGGTCATTCCGGAAACGTTACGTGTTTTTCTTCAATGCGTTATTCTAAAAAATAAGCGTGGCCCTAGAGAGAAATGGCAGACAAAATGCACTGCTCTGTCACATTCTATAATTTCTGCTGTAAGACCTCGATCATTCTTGTCATCGCTGCATGTTGGAGTTGGAGCATTCCTGTATAAAAAATATGGATCCAAGCAACTGATCAATATCTTGTCATCGCTCGGATTCTGTTCTTCTTATAGCGAATCTCTTTTATTTGAAATATCTGCCATCATGCGTCCAGCATTGACTATTGAGCAAAATTCGTTCTCTCAATTCGTATTCGACAATGCTGATTTCAATACCAACACCCTAGATGGTCTCAGTACATTTCACGCCATGGGAGGTATTCATTGCGTGACTCCTAAAACTGCTATTGCTCCGGATCAAGTTATTCCACGTCTTTCGCGAATGCCGTCAGCAAAAGTTGTTGGGCGATACGGATCAGTGCCTTTGCAAGTTTTTGAACGAAACAATGAGTCGGGTTTGAAGAATATTATAATTTTAGACTTGGAACAAATCCATCCCATCTTAAGCGAAGTTGTACCATCGGCTTACGATTTTCTCTGGCTTTATGGAAAATGCGCGGGCTTCTCGTCTATACCTGGATGGAATGGTTTTATGGAGCAGGCAACAATTTCTGAACCCTTCCAAAGGTCGCAGGTATTATGTTTGCCATTCATAAATTCTCCGCCGAGCGACTATGATACTATTTTCACTGCTCTCCGTTCGGCTTCGGAAAAATCCAAGAGTTTGAATCAACGAACCTGCTTTGTTACGTTTGATCAGCCTTTATATATCAAATCTCGAGATATTATCGCTTCTTGTGATCCTGAATCTGGTTTGAGCAATGTTATCGTGAGACTTGGAGGTTTCCACTTGTTGATGTCCTTCATGGGATCTATAGGTTATATCATGGCGGGAAGCGGGCTCAAGGATCTTCTGAGTGTTATTTACGCGCAAAATTCAGTGGACAAAATGTTAACAGGGCACGCATATGCTCGCGGTATTAGAGCTCATATTTTATGCCATCTAGCTCTGGCAACCATTGTTCTGCAAACAATCGATTTCACGGACGAAGATCGTCACACCATGGACCTTATACTACACGATATGAATAGATCAGTGATTCTCTCGGTCAATGACGAATGCTCCTACCAAACTGTCGCAGGCAAATTTAAAGAAAGACTTTTGGAACTTGAGAAGAACGGTCCCACAGCAAAACTCTGGGTGCAATACTTCCGTATGGTTACTCTGGTTAAACAGTTCGTCGAAGCAGAACGAATGGGTTGCTGGAAACTTCATTTGGACACGATTCAAAACATGCTCCCTTATTTCCACGCAAGTGCTCATTTTTTCTATGCAAAGGCTTGCCACCTGTATTTGCAGGATATGCTTGAGTTTGGCAGATAAAATGGACCCTTCTGAGTACGAAAATTTCACGACAAAAGGGTATTTTACGATCAGACGTTCCGACAAGTTCTGGTCAGGTATTTGGTCTGATATGACCATCGAGCAGACGTTAATGAGGTCGATGAAAAGCATTGGTGGTCTCACTCGTGGACGTGGATTAACGGATAGCGTTCTCACGATGTGGACATTGGGAATGGTATATATGCACAGTGTTTGCGATGGGATTGAAAATTTTTGCGGAATATCCATGACAACAACAGAGCAGCACGTAGACATGAGGAGTTCGCGCATCATCCGTGACGAAAAAGATTTGAAAAAACTTATTGATTGGTTCTCTTCATACCCTCCTTTCCAGAGAATTGGCGAATTGATATCTATAAGCACTGGAGTCGTCGGAGATGAAAGAATCAATTGTCACAATTCTCGTGAAATTGGTATTCTCGCGATTTCCAAAATAATTGGCAACAACTTCGACGCCGTGAAGTTCAAACGTTCAGATAAAGTGATGCCTCTTGCAGTTATCAACAGCAATATCAAAATTAAAGACGTTGTCATTCCCATTGATCCGCTATTGTTATATCAAAGAATGTGTGTTGCAAAGCAATCAGATGAAGAGCTGCAAGAATATCTTCAATTTGAACTGGCCCCATTTCCTTTAGCTCTGTTTAGCGAAGAGGGAATGCGCAAGGGCACAAAATCTTCACTCTACAAAGCTTTTACGCCTGTTCCAGATAATACCGAATTCGGAGATAGCATTTATGTCATAGATGGTGGATATCTGCTACATAGAGTCATATGGCATCGCAACGAATCGTTTGCATCGATCTGCACAAACTACGTACAGCACGTGCAAAAGCATTATGGTTCTAACACAGTCGTTGTTTTTGACGGTTATCCAATTAACGCAGCTACCAAAAGTACAAAGAGTGCCGAAAGACTTCGCCGTTCAAATAAACAAACTTCCGCTGACGTACATCTTGATGAGTCGATGGTTCCAACCGTTTCACAAGAAAGATTTTTCTCAAACGAAACAAATAAAATTCGCTTGATTTCGATGCTAAAGAAGAAATTTGAAAATTCTAATTTCATAGTAAAACAGGCGTCAGAAGATGCTGACACATTGATTGTTAACACGGCGATCAGTATGTCCGCATCGTTTGATTCCGTATTCATAGTAGGAGAAGATATCGATCTTCTCGTCCTGCTAACAGCACTGGCGAGATCTCATCCAAACGTTTACCTTCGCAAACCAGGCAGAGGAAAAATTGTTGAAAAAATTTACTCTCCTCGAAGTCTACAGTACGGAGAAATAGTGGCGGAAAACATATTGTTCTTGCATGCGTTCAGCGGGTGCGACACTACTTCTTCTGTTTTCAACGTAGGAAAAATTAAGTTTATAAAAACACTCGAAAAGAACGAATATTTAAGCCAAACTATACAAGCTTTCAAAGAGCGAAACGCAAATCCCGAAGTCATTGCTGCTGCGGGAGAAAGCTTTTTTATTGCTCTTTACGGCATTTCCAAGGAAAACACCATTACTTTGGGCTCCCTACGCTATCAAAATTTCGCAAGATCCGTCACGAAGAGTAAATTCAATCTTGCTGCTTTACCCCCTACAAGGGAAGCTTCACGGCAACATTCCCTTCGGACCTACCACCAAGTTCAGGCTTGGTATGATATACACGAGAGTCCAGAGCAATGGGGTTGGGAAAGAAGCAAGATTGGGCTTACTCCAGTAAAAACAACAAAAGATCCAGCACCAGAAGCGCTCCTGAAATTTATTTCGTGCAGGTGCAAGAAGGGGTGCGGTCGAGCATGTGGGTGTAGGAAAACGGGCTTGAAATGTTCTGTTATCTGCACATGCTGCCACGGAGATGCGTGTGAAAACAGCGCAGATATTTTTGCGGGCTCAGGAGGAGAAGAAGAAGAAGAAGACAACATCGACGACGAGAATGGAGAACTGAACGTTGCAAAATTATTGGAACAGGAAGTCGGAGAAGACAACGAAAATGAAAACTCGAAAGAGGAGGGAATAAATTTGCAAGAAGCTATTGATATGAGCGAGCCTGGACCATCTAGGGCATCGAAACGAAAGAAAAGACATGAATAAATAATGAATCGTGGATTAGGCCTACTGGGGATACCACATTAAAAAAACGCGCCTCTCAC
The DNA here is from genome assembly GCA_964028335.1 of Altica lythri. NCBI lineage: Eukaryota > Metazoa > Arthropoda > Insecta > Coleoptera > Chrysomelidae > Altica > Altica lythri. The sequence goes on along the minus strand of OZ034806.1, from coordinate 23,065,474 downwards.
TCTACCTCATGGTGGTGCGGAAATGAGTGAAAAACGATAGTACGTACTAAGTAATCGGTATTTACTGAAATTTCGAGAAAAACTGTAGCGATTTTGCGAATTGTAGAAATTTTCTGAGTTTGACTCCGCTGTAACTCGTGAACTATTCATCTGATTAAAAAATATTTCATACAAAAGTTGCAGGGAATTGCATGCTCTATAATTTTTCTAATAACTATTTTTGACCTAGGTGGCACTGGAGAGAAGATATTCTCGAAAAACTGGTTTTTGGTACCATTTTTCCAAGGTCGCAAACTCGGAATATTAATTAGGACACCGAATTTTACAAATCTGCCAAATTAGAACTTTCCTTGACCTTTTGTAAGTCAGAACCTACCCATTGCCTGGACTAATTTGCAAACACAGATAATAACGGCCTGTTTGAGAAGTTTATATGAAGTTGGTGTTACTGTGAGGTCCATAACTTCAGACGGTGCCAATGTCAATATTTCAACATACAACAATTTAGGTTGCAATATTAAATATGACAATTTAAAACCTTATTTTGCTCATCCTAGTGACCATTCAGTTCGAGTGTATTGTATACTAGATGTTTGCCATATGTTGAAATTGGCCAGGAATTGTTTTGCAGAAAAAAACCTAACTTCCTGCTCAGGTAAAATTTCTTGGGATTATATCAAAGCGTTGGATGATATTCAAACAAAAGAAAAATTAAAATTAGCAAATTCACTTAGTTCTTGTCATGTTAACTATAAGAATAAAATTATGAATGTACGCCTTGCTGCACAAACGATAAGTAGTGGAGTGGCAGATGCAATTGAATATCAGCAAAAAAACAATGTTTATGGTTTTGAACAGAGTTCTGCCACTGTGGAGTTTCTGCGTACTATAGACAGACTTTTTGATGTATTAAATTGTAGAAATCCATTTGGAAAAGGGTATAAGGCACCTATTAGGCCAAATACGATGGAATATTTCAAACATATTTTCTCAAAGACAAAAAACTTTTTGAAAACGTTAAAAATTGACGGTATTCCGTTGTTGAAACATATGCGTAAAACATTTGCTCTTGGTTTTATATTAACAATGGAGAGTACGTTAGGTTTAGCTAATGATCTTACGTTAAGTGAAAACCCTCTGACTTACTTTTTAACATATAAGATCACTTGGAAATATATTTTTCTTGCATTCGATCAAGAGGTGGTTGGAATAACAATCCAAATACCCAGCAGCTGAAATGGGCATTAAGACAGTTGCTCTATAGGAATTCAGTAACTTCAAGTGTCAGTGCAAATTGCTCTAACCTTGAAAGTTACTGCACTCCTGCATTTCAATTCAGTTCGAATGATATGCACACGCAAGATGAGTTGCAAGAGGCTACAAATACTGATAAAATTGATCATTTAATTAGGTGCTTAAACGAAAAAAAATTAAGCGAATTTCAAGAAAATGTACTGTATTATATTTCTGGATATATTGTTCGTAACCTCATTAATGCTACCACATGTAGTCATTGTATTGAAATATTACTGTATAGAGGTAGTATATCTATTGATCACTCTTATACCGCCTCTCCTGAAGCTCATAAATCGTTTACCAATTTTGTCACTCGAGGAGGTCTTATTTATGCTTCAGATGTGGTGTACAAAATTTTACATTTTACAGAAAAGCAAATTTGTCTTCTATTGGAAAGTGAATTTATTTTAAAAACCAAAATGAACTTAAAACAAAAAATTATAAATAAAGTTATAAATTATTTTGCTGCAAATATAGATCTTTTTAAACCCAGGCATCCTGTAACTCAAGAATTTATAGGTGAAGAATGTCACGAAATTCAGATCATTCGGAAAATAGTTGCTATATATTTGAAGTGCCGAATGTATCACCATAGTAAACTGTTAAATTTAGAATTACATGGAAAAAGTGCCACAGTAAGACAAAAAATGACAAAACTGGTTTTATTTAGTAACTGTTGAATTTATGTTTAATATGTAAGTAGTAAAATTTAAATAAAAGTATGCATTTCCATTTTTGATTTATTTTATTCCACATTCCCGTGGGAGAAAATTAAAAAAATTGTAAAATAATTTTTGTATGTTATAATATTTGCATTATTGCCCTTTTTCCTAAATAACTATTACAAAATAATCATTATTTCTTAAAAAAACTTGACAATATTTAAAATATTGCGCGGGCCTTCCATTAACCAACATAAGATAGAAAGAGATAGATATCCGTAACCACTGCGGGTTGCCTATTCAACCGTTTTGCCTCACTTATCGCCTACGGCGGTGCCGTTCCAGGTACATAGTATAGAGTTCATTGACGGGAACACGAAAGTATTGGCGAACATGAAACTTGTGTACAATCTTATTTTATGTGTAACAGCAAACATGACATTGGTCACTTGCTGTTTTCGGAACAGTTCAATTTGAGGGCTCAACAAGTCAAAAAGAAACGAAAAGTTTTAGAAGCTATTATCGACGTTATCAAACTGATTGGGAAGCGAGGATTGAGTTACCGCGGGAAGAGAAATGAAGCATCTCATTGCCTCGATGATCCAAACGTTTATTGGGTAAATTCGATGTAAATTTGAAAGATCACTTGGATGAGGTAATTAGGAAAGGCAAAGACATGCGTGATCGTGGCCATAAACGTAGATCAGGAGATTTTGTCTCATTAATCTCGAAAACAACAGAGAAATTATAAATGACATAATAAAAACTTACATTACAAAGGAAATAAGACAAGCTGAAATTTATTCTGTGCAGCTAGATACAACCCAGGATATTTCAGTCCAAGATCAATGTTCTATAGTAGTTCGCTATGTTTTGGGAAATCAAATTTATAAGAGATTGGTCGCGGTAGTTTGTTGTACAGACTCTACAGGAAAAGGCATGTTCGATATGATACAAAATACACTTTTAGCTTTGAAAATAGACTTCAAACAATGCGTGGCCAATGCAACTGATGGTGCGGCAAATATGCAAGGTGCTTATAATGGATTCTCCAGCTGGATGTCTCAGAATGCACCTAGCCAGATTGACGTGTGGTGCTACAGTCACGTTTTGAATTTAGTAGTTACTGACACGGTCAAAGTAACGCTTGCCGCAGCTTCCCTTTTCACATTGTTAAATTCGATTGTTGTGTTTTTTAAAGAATCTTACCAAAGGATGAACTTGTGGAAACAAAACACATCCCAAAAGAAAACGCTACAGGTGATCGGAGAAACCCGATAGTGGGCAAAGGAGGTAGCATTGAAGAAGATATTTGGCAATGTCGATAATTACGAGGATGCATTATATGTTGATGTCGTTATCACGTTAGAAGAGATAAAGAGATCTGTGCATATAACGCCCGAGATTCGACAATGCTTCAGCATTTGACATCCTATGAAACAATTATGACCTCTTTGATTTTTTGTAGAATATTCCATATAATTGGACCTACATCTAGATATCTACAAACGAAGGGTATGGATCTATTGCTAGCGCATGAGATCATTATGACTAGTCTGTCAAGTTTAAAAGTTATCGATCGAGATGTAGCAGGTATTAAAGCGTCCGCATAATCTTTTATTGATTGGGCTCAGACAGCAATTGACGATCGTGATTCTGAAATCGCATTGGAAACCACATTCCCAGAAAAACGCATATGCAAAAAGAAGAAAATGGCGGGTGAGATTTCTAACGATATGCCCATTGAGAGTCAGGAAAAGAAATTTGAAGTGGAAGTTCACAACGTCATATTTGACACAGTCATCAATTCAATTGAGCGCCGATTTCAACAGCACAGTAAGCTTTACGCTGATATATCTATACTATCCCCCACACAATTTGGTGAAATTCGTAAAAATGGAGTAGGGGAAACCAGGCCTTGTCGGCCCCCCGTCTATGATGACCCCCTTCGCATATTTCTAATCTGCACATGTGGCATCGCTGTTTAAACAATTTAGAATCCTTAATGCATCGTATATATGCACGTGTGTGAAATTTTAGGCCGTTAAAAGAAAATTGAAAAGAACTATAACGAAAAAACAAATCAGTTCCAAATATTTTCATAGTTGTAATATAACCTATATTTTTGGACAGCATTTTAATATAATTTTGGTAAATACGATTGGCATTAGTTAGGTTATACTCTTCCATTATCGGACGAAATCATTGAGCGTTGTTGCCGCGTGGATTTTATTTTATGATTTTCGAAAATATATCGCATTTAATGTATGTTGGACCCCGAGTAATCAGTTAATGTCGGTCCCGGGGATCATCATACCCGGACCATAATTTAATTGTTATTTAATTTCAGTTATTGGCAAAATGGGGAAAAAAGAGCAGAGACAAGTGTGGAATAAAAAGAATATGGAAGCAGCGATAAGCGCTATAAAGTCAAAGGAAATGGGTTGGAAACTAGCGGCTAGAACGTTTGGAGTCCCCAGAAGTACTTTAAAAAGAAGAGTTCTAGATCGTAACAAAATTATTAAAAATGGAGAAAAAGGATTTTTTGGTGGCCGTGTTCCTGTTTTTACGCCAGAAATTGAAATGGAGTTGGTTAACCACATACAGATGATCGCCGATAGGTATTTTGGATTAACGTTGACCGATGTGCGAAAACTTGGATTCCAACTAGCTGAAAAATTAAAAATAAAGCACCCTTTTAACAAGGAAACCCAAATGACTGGTTGGGATTGGGCACATGGACTTATAAAACGGCATGAAAATCTTATTTCATTGCGGATACCTGAAGCAACCTCACTCGCCCGTGCACAGGGGTTTAATAAACCTGTAGTTGAAAAGTTTTTTGAACAGCTAAACGTAATAATTTTGGAAAATAACTTCAAACCGGATCAAATATTCAACATGGACGAGTCAGGTTTTTCCACAGTCCAGTCAAGAACTGAAAAAATCTTGGCGGTACGAGGACGAAAGCAAGTCGGTACACTGACAAGTGCCGAAAGGGGTGTTCATTTTTCTGCAGTGTGTTGTGTTAATGCAATGGGAAATTTCGTACCTCCTGCGTTGATTTTCCCAAGGAAGAACATGAAAAATGAACTCATGGACAAGGCTCCTATTGGCTCAGTTGGATATGCCAATGAAACCGGTTACATGACTGGAGAAGTATGCCTTAAATGGCTTCAACATTTTAAACAGTTTGCAAATCCTTCTCCGGAAAGAAAAATTCTACTTTTATTAGATGGCCACTCGAGTCATAAAAATTTGCAGGTGCTAGAGTATGCCAAGTCCAACAATATAATTTTATTCTGCTTTCCGGCTCATTGCACTCATCGCCTACAGCCTTTGGACGTATCGTTTTATGGGCCACTTACGACCTATTACAATCAGTCGATAAGAAGTTGGCTTAGGGCACACCCTGGACGTGTTTTGAGTCATTATCAAGTGGGTGAGTTATTTAACGAAGCCTTTTTAAAAGCTGCAACACTAGGGAATGCAATCAGTGGTTTTCAGAAGACTGGTATAGTTCCATTTAATGAAAACGTATTCCCTGACTGGATGTTTAGTCCTGCAGACGTTACAGATGTCTCTCCTAAAGAAAGTGCTTCTGCTGCTCCTGTTGAAGCTCCCGGTTCTCCTGAAGAAAGTGCTTCTGCTGCTCCTGTTGAAGCTCCCGGTGAACAAGTTCCAGAGTGTATAAACAAAGATGTTCTTTAGCCAGAAGAAATTGCTAATCCGTCAACATCAAAACCATCCTGCAGCGCGTCAGGGAAAATAGTTGAAATAATCCAAAACTTATCACCTTTGCCGACGGTGGAAAAATCTAAAGGGAAGAGAGTTCAAAGAAAAAAGGGAAAATGCGGTGTTATAAATTCGACCCCAGAACTAGAGGAGATAAAAAAAAACCAAAGGCAAAAAAGGGAAGTAGAAGAGAGGAGGGCAGCCAAAAGGGCAAAAAAGAACTTAACAATCTTGGAAACGGAAGAAACAAGTCAAGAATTTCAGGAAAGTGATGAAGACGAAGATCCTGCCTGCATTTACTGCAATGGATTATATACAGAATCCAGACAAGGTGACTTTTGGATTCGTTGCCAGAACTGTAAAAGCTGTTGCCATACCGACTGCGCAGGAGTCGACAGAAGGTTGAAGTGTTTTGTTTGCGATCTGTGTCACTAGAGCCTTCAATGTACATGTTTTTAAATATTTTTGTTAAATTTATTTTGAAAAATAAGTTTCGTTTTTTGAAAATTCTTAATGTTTTCTTTTTATTAAAGTGTCAAAAACTAAATACGTCTTTGTTTTAAAAATGGCAGAAATCAAAAACTTAATTTCTATCTGAAGGGTCCAACATATACTGATGTTGGTGTATGTTGGCCCACTTATATCATATCGTCGGCTTAAGTCGCAAAGTGCGTAATTCCACTTTTCGCCCAAACTGGTTTTTAGCGACACCTAGTGAAAAACTTTGCATTTTACAGTTTGAAACAAATTCTACTCATAAAAATTTACAGATTTCTCTTATTTTTAATAAAAGGAAAAACACCTAACTCCTTACCCGCCAAATTATTTCGGCAAAGTGCGTAAGTCCGTCATTAGCCATTATTGTGCATTAAACTTGTAAACAAGGCAGGTCATCTAGTGTTATTGTTCATTGTAAGTGAAGTTAAAGGGAGTTTTTCATAACTATACTGTGAATTTCCGGTAAGTAAATGTTTTTTTCGTCATTCCAAATACTTAGATTTATTTAGCTAAATACGTAAAATCAAAAATAGTCAAAAATAAGTAGCTAGGGAGTTACGCAGTTTTCCATTGATTAAGAGCTATACATTTTATTTATACATTTTGGAATTACTCATTTTTCTAAAACTGCTTTTCTATTTTGTAGAAAATGAAAAGACGAAGAATAGACAAGATTTTTGAGGAAATGGAGAAAAATAAAGGGATTCAAAGAACATTTTCAAGTAGTACAAGCGAAACTTCAAATTTGAATCAGAATGACTTTGACTATTGTAAAGCAATAGAGGAGGCAGACGTGGTCTTTCTGCAAAATAATGAGCAAATCGAGGCCCCAAAAAATGATGATTGTCCAGAGAACTACACTACTATTGAGAGAAATATCAAAATAAACATAATAGAAGTGATGGAAAGTGTGCCCAATGAATTGCTCACATATTATAATTCACCACTTGAAGATTTTAATGAAAATCAGTAAATCGAACCAGTTCAACCCAATGAATCTTTAGAGGCAACTGCAAATAAAAACATAGAAAATGAATTTACAGAAGAAAAGATAACTAACGACGTGGAGAACGACCAAGATTTTGATCCTATGATGGAAGACGGTTCTGATACATCAGCCGATTCGTTTCACGATACATCAGCTCCTGTAAGTCCTGAGAAATATCCAGATGAAAACCACATGTTAGAAGAAAATAAACCACAAGATGATAGCCCAAAACGTCGGCGATCTTCAAAGTATAAAGTGAATAAGAACAACTGGAAAAAAAACACAAATCGCTTCAATAGAGAAAAGGGCAAATCTTATATGGGAAAAAAGAAAAATAATGGCAAGTGGGAGTATAACTTAGTAAAAGAACCCAGAACTATAAAGGAGGCTTGTTTTTGTAAACTAAGTGAGAATGAAAGATCTGCTTTAAAATGTAGGGAGATAACTGATAATGAAAGGAAAAATATTTTTAAAACATTTTGGCTAACTACCGGGCCCGAAAAAAAAATGTTTATAAGAAACCATATAATGGTGCATCCAACAAAAAGAAAAAGAGGAAATAATGATGTTTCCAGACGAGATCTTTCTAACGAGTTTTATTTGGGTTCAACTCGGAAAAGAGTGTGTAAAAAGATGTTTCTTAATACTCTTGGGGTAAAAGAATGGGTGATAAAAAATTGGGCGAAGAAAAATGTTGAAAATCAAAACAACATTGACGAAGATCCAAGGCCTGCAATTATTACAGCACGAGTTCAAAAATTGCGGGATTTTTTCGATTCCCTGCCAAAGTTGGAATCACATTACTGTAGGGCTTCTACTTCTAAATTGTATCTGGAACCTATTTGGAATTCTAAAACAAAACTTTATCGGCTCTATAAAGAAGACTTTTGCAAAAATCATCTCGAAACACCTGTTTCAATTGCAATATTTCACAAAGAATTTGACATGAAAAATCTGTCACTTTATAGACCGAAAAAAGACCTTTGCGACATCTGTGTTGCTTTTCAGACAGGAAATTTACCCAAAGAAAAGTATGAGGAACACATTAACCTGAAAAATGAAGCACGTGCTGAAAAAAGTAAAGATAAGGAGTCACCAATTGAAGTATTTACCATGGACCTTCAGTCAGTCTTGCTGTGTCCAAAATCAACAGTCTCTTCTCTATATTACAAAACGAAACTGATTGTTCACAATTTTACTGTATATGACATCAAACGGCAGCAGGGTTACTGCTATCTGTGGAATGAATCTGAGGGGGGTTTAACCAGTAATGAATTTACAAGCCTTATTATACATTTTTTAGAAGAGCATATCAAAACTTATTTACCTCCAGAAGATCGCAAAGACACTAACATTATTTTATGGAGTGATGGTTGTGGTTACCAAAACCGAAATGTCACACTGTCAAACGCTTTGTTTAACTTTGCGATGGATAAACATGTAACAATTATTCAAAAATATTTACAGAAGGGACATACGCAAATGGAGGTGGACAGTGTCCACTCTGTAATTGAGAGGCAGATACGTAATAAAAAAATCAATATCCCAGCTGACTATGTTTATATTTGTAAAACAGCTTGTCAACAGAAACCATACAAGGTTGAGTATGTTACTCACAAGTTTTTTTTGAAGTTTGGTGAACTTACATATTTCAAATCAATCAGGCCTGGAAAACTGAGTGGCGCCCCTGTGGTAAATGATATAAAAGCTTTGAAATACGAAAATACAGGCGTGTCTTTTAACCCATTAGTGCTTAGTGTTACATATATGTAACAGAAAAGTGGTGCCATCTAAATGCGTCTCACTTCGCGCGTACCATAATATTTTCATTTTCAACAGGTCAGGTTCGTGTCGGAAGACATAAGCGAGGTTTTAATTTGCGAATGTGTTGAAGTTGTGACTGAATAAAATTGGAAAAAAGAAAAAATTCAAGAAGTTATGGACTTTATAGATAAACGGTAAGTACAGTTATTTTATTTTTTAGTATAAAGTAGAAATTTGTACATAAGTGGTATAAGTATACACAAATAAAAATTTGGTGGTCTCGGTAGACGCCATATTTTTTTTTATAACACAGTTGTATTGGTAGGAATATCACTGTTTCATATATGTAACGCTAAGCAGTAATGTTAGCATATTTCCGCATTTTTGTTTCAGGTTTGTTTTTGTTGTAATGCAGATGAAAATATTATTTTTAAATTACTATACAAGCTGACCCTGAATTATTATTATTTTTTTATTTCAGAGCTCTTGCTGATATACTTCAAAAGGGCGTGACAGTTCAAGAAGCAATTGATATTGCCTTTGTTGAAGTCGATGGTATAAATGATTCCGTTGATGCGATATATATAGCACCACCGGATCCAGCAACCCTCACAGATGAAGATTCCGGGGATGAAGATGGGGGCGGAAATTTTGAGAACTTGACCAGACGGCAGTTACTTGCAGATGCAGAAATTAGGACTGCTGAAGGCACTTCACTAATGGAAGATATCATTTCTTCGGAAAAATCGGAATTGAATGAAAATAACGAGTCCCCGGCTCATACATTATATCCAAGAACTTCTGATGCTCGAGACTGAATTTCGGGAGATTTTACATATAATGAGAAGGAGTTCCCCGAAGCAGACTATTCATTGTTCAAAAACAAATCAATTGTTGATTTATTTGAGATGTTTCTGGACGAGGAATTAGTACAATTTTTAGTACAGGAAACAAACAAATATGCGCTTTTCAAGAACCAACCCAATCCAGGAGTGTCGCCAGATGAAATGAAATGTTTCATTGCAATATTGATCCTTAGCGGTTACAATGAACTCCCTACCAAAAGGATGTATTGGGAGCAGAATCTGGACACCAGGAACGAACTTGTCTATAATTCTATGAGGCGTAGCAGATTTGAACAAATTCTGAGGTTTTTGCATTTGGCTTCAAATGAAAATATTGATCAGAATGATAAGCTCTGGAAAATAAGGCCATTCGTAAATAAAATAAAGGATAGGTGCAGAAACTTTTTTGTGCCCGAAAAAGATCTAGCCTTTGATGAAAGCATGATCAAATATTATGGCAAGCACAGCTGTAAACAGTTTTTAAGAGCAAAGCCAATTAGATTCGGATATAAGGTTTGGTGCCTAAATACCGTTATGGGCTACTTGATTGACTTTGAAATATATCAAGGAAAATCGGTAATCCCTGATGTGGCCATAGAAAGAAATTTCGGAAAGGCTGCAGCACCATTGGTGAAAATGATAGAGCAGCTACCTACAAATATAAAATCCTATCCATTTTCATTTTACTTCGACAATTTATTTACCACCTTTAGTTTATTATCTTATTAGCGGTTAAAAGGCTTTGGAGGTACAGGGACCATAAGGGAAAATCGTTTACCTAGAGGCTGTCCTTTATTAGATAAAAAAGTTCTTCAAAAGAAAGAAAGAGGATACTTTGAAAATATTATTAGCAAAACGGATGCTGTCCTAGTAGCTAAGTGGGTCGATAACTCTGTAGTCTGCATAGCTACAAATAAATATGGTGTCAATCCTGTTACAAAGGTTAAGCGATATTCACAAAAGGAAAAAAAACACATACAAGTTAGTCGTCCAGCTCTACTTGCAGAGTACAACAAAAACATGGGTGGTACTGATCGAATGGATCAGAATGTTGGACAGTACAGAATACAAATAAGAAACAGAAAATGGTGCTGGGCATTGTTTACATGGCTTCTTGATATCTCAATCAACAATGCATGGTGTTTGTATAGAAAATCTAACGACTCCCAAATTTCCCAAATAGACTTTAGAAGAGCAATTGTGCAAACCTACCTAAAAAAATATTCATCAGCTCCCAAAGGTACGGGCAGAACGCCATCTCCTTTGTCTCATACTCAAGGAGTAGCTGACCAAATAAGATATGATAGGATGGATCACCTAGTGGAAAAAATTCCAAGTGACAAGAGAAGGCGGTGTGCCGGAAGCTAGTGTAAAAGTTCCACACGAACACAATGCAAGAAATGTGATGTAGGTCTGTGTCTTGATTGTTTTGTTTCTTATCACACAAAAAATAAATGAACACAATTTTTAAAAATGTTTTAATGTACTGCTTAGCGTTACATATATGTAACACATTATACTGAGTGTCCCAAAAATCTTAACTTACAAATGTTCGCTATTCTGTGACATATTAAGGTTGTTTCAAGGCTATGATATCAGTTTTGCATTGAAAACTAAAAAAAAATAATCTGAGCACTAATGGGTTAAACTTCATCATTCAGATGTACTTTGGGAAACTCTACCTATTCGAATAAATTTGGACAATATTAAAGCAACAAGTGTAAGCACTTTACCACAATTACACAAAAATCGGCTAAAAATAAAGGCTGAAAAATATCGACATCTGCAACAACTAAAATTAAGTATGGAGGCCGATTATCATACCTTTTACGATAATTTACCTCACGAATAGTTTAACTCTACTTTTCTGTTTTTTTTTTGTTTTTTAGCTTTAAGTTCTTTTGTTACAAAAAAATTAGCAGTTTTTCTACTGACTACCTACATAAAATAAAAAGTACTGACACAAAAAAATGGTTTTAACATAAATAAAAATTACTTACAAATAAATAGTAGAATGTTTTTTTTACGAAGCAAACTGCGTATCTTCAAATTTTAGTTAAAAAAATGAGGACGATATCTACGTATCTCCTTTTTTTAAATAAAAAAAGGGATTATTCTGAAAAATCAGTAATTTTAAGCATTGAATATTTTTTTCAAATACAAAATAGAATCATCATCAAAAAAAAAGTCCAAATTTACTAAATAATAAAAACGTGGTCAGTTTTTCTTGTTTCCTGAAAAATTTTCATAAATGGAATTACGCACTTTGCGACTTAAGCCGACGATATAAAAGAAAGTAAGTTTAGTGAGAAGCATATAATAATATTAGTGTTATACCATAAACTGTAAGTGGTCTGTATTAAAATGTAATTAGTCATTCACTTTTGACTTATGAAAACACAACCATAAGCCAACTACATTAAAAATTGAAAAAGGGAGCCAACAAGGCCTGGTTTCCCCTACCTACCAATAGCTTGCAGCACCTGACGAAGCAGATGCAAACATTTTATCCAGACACAACCACGTCAGGGCTCCGTGAGGAATTAATCAGTTTTGCGAAAAATTGGAAGAAATTCAAAGTATCTGCTGTAATTGACACTAAATTTGTGAACATCAGTACAAACGATAAATCAGAAACGTCAGATGATGATTCCGACTCTAAAGATAATGCACTCAAGTCTGCAAAATGCGGTAAAAGTAGTCCTTGCTTGAATTGTATAATATGCTGCTATGATTTTATAGTTAAATACAATTTATTTAGTGAAGCGTATGTTAACTTAGGAAATGCATACAAATACGTCCTTACATTGTCAATAAATCAAGTAGAATGTGAACGTTCGTTTTCAAAACTAAATTATATAAAAGATCGACTCCGCAACGCAATGTCAAATGAAAAATTGGAAACGTTTATGCTAATGTCATTAGAATCGGACATGCTGAAGAAGATTGAACCAGATGAAGTTATAGATCGCCTCGTTGAAAAAAGTAAGGTTCTTACAAAAATTCTGAAAATATGAAAATAATTTGTACTATTTTTTTGTGGTATTGATGTGTAACCCAAATAAACTTAAGTGTCAATGAAACTCGTTTTCTTTCCATCCATAACATTTCAGGTGAGGGCCGGTTCATATGATATCCCGGGCCGGCCTACACGTTCCCATCCGCCCCTGTGTACATTCAATATTTTCCTTAAAAAGAGAAGCTAAAAATATTTGGGTAGTATACTAATGTAAATAAAGATATTTATATAAAGTTTTTATGCAGAGTTTGAATCATTTTTATTTTCTTAAAAGAAGAAAGTCAACATTCAACATTTTACTTAAGAACTCAAAACAGACGCTAAAAATATTTGTATAGTTATACTAATGTAAATAAAGTTATTTATACAAAGTTTTTATGTAGAATTTAAATCATATTTTTATATTTATTTTCTTAAGAAGGTTAAGCGATTTCAGTGCTTAGATTAAATATATTTATTTGACAGTCTATTTTTTAACGAATCATTATGCATTTATCATATTAAGGAAAATACTAAAAATTTATTTCTATGAATATTTTCAGTTGTATGTGTAAGAATGGTTGAGTGCGAATTTCTTTTACGTATTAATATTTTGTGTGAAAATTTTCAGAACATTAATTTAAATCTATTAGAATTTTATCAAGAGATGGGTACTGTCTATGCAGACTTTGTTATCAACAATCTCTTCTTTAGTGTCGGAGTAGGTACTAACTACGATATCGGTGATTTATTACAATTACAGTATATTTTGAGGTTGAATGGTACTTTGAGAATAGTACGTCTGCTACGATTTTTACTCCTTTGTACAAAAATGCTTTATTTTCTATATAATCACTCAATGGTAAGAGTTTCGTAAAAAAAACGCTGCATCCTAATATAATTTATTACAGAAAAATAATCTAACATTTTACCACTGTTACTTCCTGTTTTTCTGTATAATACCACACTATCTTTTTCTACGCGATAATTTGTTACAATTTTTATACTTTATTAGTGGTACACAAAGGAAGGGGATCAATCCAGCTGTAACCTTTAACAACACGCCACTGCCAAAAAAATGACGTCAAATACTTGGGGATTTACTCAAACAGCCGCCTAAAATGGCAAAAGCATATTTGGAACAAACGACTGCAACTGGGACTCGTATATAGAAAGATGTACTGGTTTATGAATCAAAAATCACTCCTAAGTCTAGACAATAAACTGCTGATCTACAAATGTGTAGTGAAGCCCATCTGGACGTATGGCATCCAAATCTGGGGAACTGCCAGTGAAACACACCTACTCAAGATACAGCGCTTTCAATCAAAAGTTCTAAGGCATCTATGCCAAGCTCCTTGGTACATTACCAACAATAATATACATAAAGATCTCAAAGTCCAAACCATCAAAGAAGAAATTATTTCCCTGTGCTCCAAGTACCACAATAGACCCAAACACATTGGTCACCAATCTCCTGACACTTCTACAAAACAAAAGACTAAAAAGACTGGACACTCTTGACCTCAACAAGAAACTAATTAATCATCCCAATTACCACTGTAGTATTTAAATCAATTCAACTAATTATTAATAACTGTATTAATCCAATTATTATTGTATTTTTTTAGGTCTTCACCACTGGGCCACTTTTCGTGGTGAAAATTAAATTCCTCAAGCACAATTATCTCTGCAGACTATCAGTTAAGGAGTTGAAAACATTTATTTGTATTTTGTTTCTTATGAGCACACTAGGACTACGGCAGATAAGAATGTTTTGGTCTCGAAGATATGGAATTCCAATCATTAGAAATGCTATGACGCAAACAAGGTTTTTTAGTATTAGATGTTCACTGAAATTGGTTTATGACCCAGAAGTCACTGAGGCAGAAAAAACAAACAACATATGTAAACTTTTATCTCTATTTCAAAATGTATTACGGGACTGTCATGCTCAAGTAAGATCTGCTAATATCAGTATTGATGAAATGATAATACTATTCACTGGCCATTGTGGAATTCGTCAGTACTCCCCACGTAAATCAAACCCAGTAGGTACAAAGGTTTTTGTGCTTGCTGATCCTAATGGAACAGTATGTGATATGGTAATACATCAGGGCGACTCATCATTTTCTGCAGACCTTCAAAAACCCAATTTCACTTTGGGCGAAGCGGCAATCTTTAGTTTATGTAAAACTCTTGTGCCAGGTCACCACCTTTACTTATTTTACAACGATAAAACTGGCCGATGTTTTACTTAAAAAAGGTTTTCACTGTACAGGTACGATTATGAAAAATAGAATTCCCAAGAATTGTATTTTCACACAAGAAAATTAATTTAAGAATAAGCAAAGAGGTACCAGTGAAGTAACGATAAGGGGTGATGGAAACATGGCCTTAATTCGATGGTTAGACAACAAAGCTGTTACAATTCTGTCGACATTTCATGCTGCCAACACTCCAGATCAATGCAAAAGAAGGTCTAAACGTAAAAAGGAATACGAAATAGTCAGCAGACCGGAAGTTATTAAAAATTATAATCAATTTGTGGGTAGCGTAGACCTTGTTGACAGAATGTTGTCGGTGTGACTTTGTCGACAACGCACCAGAAAGTGGACTGTTCGTTTTATAAGCCATATGCTCGATTTGGCAACTTGTAATGCATGGTTCCAATACAAAGACAACCAAAAGGAGAAGAATATACCAGCCAAAAATATTCTTTAGTTAAGGTGCAAGTTATCTTTGGGAGAACAAATGATTACAGAAAACATTCTCTCTTCAGATTCAGAAAGCTGCAGTGATTATGAAGATTTGGCACCAAAACACAAGAAACGAAGAGTGGACATTCAACCAGTACCCACTGAGGTTTTACGATACCACAAAGCTTAACATCTGGGCGATTATGCTGATAAACAAAACAGGTGCAGAAAACCGAAATGCAAACATACCACCGCATTTTGCATCAAATGTAAAATCTTTTTATGCAGCATACCAAAACGAAATTGTTTTATTTAGTTCCATAGTAAGCATTAGAACTTTTCCTTTCTCGTTCGTTTTCTTTCGTTATGTTCAAAGTAAAATTTATGTTGTAATCATTAATATCTGTAAAAAATGAGTTTTGAGTTCATTTGAAGTGATAAATATTAGTCAGACCAAAAAAAAAATAAGAAAATAAGCTATTCAGGAAATTAAAACCCAAAAAATTAATATCAGAGGCTCATTTTACTAGTAGAAGTTAGGTACTACTCGACATATAATACCGGACATCCAAATATAATAGCTCATTGGGAAATTGCTGTTATAATTAGAAACAAAATATACACAAGAACAATAATTTAAAAAAATACTACTTGCAAGCTACTAGCGGAGTCATTGAGGACTGGTATGATGCCCTAACAATCTATGTACACTACGACGTCATATAAACAAAGAACAATTCGAAAAAAAAAAAAAAAAAAAAAAAAAAAAAAAAAAAAAAAAAAGACTAGGTAATAAATTCCTGACAGGAGGCGATGATAACTCTAAACATATTCTCTGGGGATCGAGATTAATTACTTCGAAAGTCAGACAGCTCTTCGCTATCATAAATATCTTTCTAGGGGTAGCTCACCAACTGGTTTACTGATAGAAGCAAAACCAGATCCAATTGATTTTAGCATCATGCAATGAAAACTTCAAGAATCGCAAAAAATTGAATCCTGTTTTCAGCTTTATTTAGACCATTTACTTTTACCAATCAAGGTTACTGAAGCCTATGGAGATACAACAGTCACTGAAATACACAAATTGGAGTACGTTTCCACAATTAATTAAAGTCAACTTGAGCCTAAGCATACCGTTAAAAACAAACTACATCATAGATGTAACAGTACAGAACTTTAACATAATTATCAATCAGGCAATTTGCAAACATAATTTTACAAAAAACAAATGTAGAAAACGATGTCTAGGTAAAACATGACAAAAGAACCCGTACAACTCAGAATAAAACTAGGCTTATCCACTCGAAAACTTACAACTCTATTTAATAACAATAAAAATGATGCATATAAAGAATATCTTAGGAAACTGTTGGCAACAGAAAATACAGACTATTGTCTTTGGAAGGCTGGTAAGACGTTTAACCGACCTCAGTCAGCCAATTAGCCTTATCCATCTGTTAATAATTAGATCAGAATTTCGAAGCCTCTACTGACCAGTTTTTAGAATCTCCACGAAGTAAAGAAGATAATGAAAAAACTCAACCCAAAAAAACATCAAATATTCTATGCATTTTTGAGTTAATTTATTTTCCGCTTCACTGGAAGGTGCCAAAATTCAAAAAGATGAAAATGCTCTTATGCTTTTAACGCTTTTCAGTGGCAGTTAAATACATGTATACAACAAATCTGAGATTATAACATTTTGTAATGTGAAGAAGTGCCGCGTCGATGTTGGGGGCACGTGATCCAACGGGTATAACCTCAAAACGAGTAAAGTGAGGTATATTGATCATGGTCGTTGTGTTAAACTATGATTTGTTTCCACATAATACAATTTTGCCAATATAATTTCGTGTTTGGCTTGAACAAATGCATGTTCCAACAATAATTACTTTTTTCAAGTATGCGCAATAACAGAAAAAAACTGACAGGACAAGAATCTGAAAGAAACCATGAAGCTTGACACAGAGACAGGTCAGAAAGGTGAAAAGATTGTACGAAAAACGACTTATAAGCATAAAGTCGATAGAACAACGCTTTCGCGTTTAAGATATAGTTGGATTATATAGACAGAAATTTATCCTTATAATCGACAAGTCTTTAAGAACGATTTCAAGCCACCTTTTGCAACTAAATGCCACAAAAAAACTTAATGGAAATTTTCTTTCTTAAGATAGAGTTGGATTATACAGATGTTACTTCTTTTGTGTTTTGTTTACCGTTTATTCATAATTCATAATATTTGCACACTAAATTACGTTCGCCAAGATCATGTTCTGGATGCAGTGTTGAAGAGGGGATGGTTTTAGTTGTTACGCAGCATATGTAGGTAATACCCAGTGCATATTGACATCTTTTCCTTCTAAACTGGCAATAACTCTAGCATTCTGAAGTAATATTTCCAACTTAGTATTAATAAAGGTTAAGTCGGGTTTGGTAAGATTAGGTAAATCTGCCTTTTTTACCACATAACTAAAGAAATTTGTATTATATTAAAAAGCACTACGCCTTAGAGCAATAAGTTATGTATTACAGTTTTGAGAAATAAATCAATACTGATATAAAAAAATTCCTATATTGCATATGTCGCCCATGTACATGTACATATATGTATACATCGAAAGCAAAGGTGATTAGCCCAAAAATTGAAGAGAGAGTTTGGGTGTAAATCATCCCCAGTACACACATTTTCTAGTATGTACAAAAAATACTACAACTGAAAAACAAATACCTACTCGTTGCACTTATTGCAATGATATTTAATAACAATATGAGCATATTGAATATCCCTCCAGTTACTATTGCAGAAACATTTTTGCAGTGAGTCTATGCATTTTTTTCTTTTTGATGAACGTAGTTTTGTCAAACTCAGTCTCAATGTCTATGAATACAGATAGGATGGACTCCTATGATGCAATAATTTCTCGATCCGGTCAAACACAAAGTCCCTCCACCATTCAATCGGCTTATAGGTTTTTTTCTGGGAAAACGATGTGAGGCTGTGGGTAACGAAACCCGACGCGAAAATTCAGTAGTCAGCTAATTAATCCTTCACCAGGTTCGTGCAACCTGTGAGTCCGCGCAGATTTATTTCCTCGAGTATTTTGCCTCCCACGGCAGAAATGATACCCCCTTCTACTTAGCTTCGTTTTTTGATGCCAGTGATTCTAGTTACGCATTACATGCTGCATGATTTTGGACTAACTGTTCTGGAAACTCTCAGAAAAAATAGAAGGGAGCTGCCACCCAGAAGGGCGTCGTTCATTGAAATCAAGTTTGTTTGCCTTCAAGAAAAATTGTACTTTGGTATCTTACTTTTCAAAAAAAGAACAAAGTAGTATTGTTAATATGAAATTTCGACGATTCAACAGAAGATGAATATAAACCAAATTTGTTGACATTGTACAATAAAACACTGGATGGATTTGATGTCGGTTACAAATTTGTGCCTCTTACACTTGCACAAGAAGTACTAGAAGATGGTCCATGGTTATTTTTATGGTTGCCTGAACGTTGCTAGCATCAATTCGCAGGTTTTTTATAGCGCAAATAATTAGAAAAATGAGAAAATACTCCAATATATTGGATATATATTGCTTTGCCAAAAACTCTACGAAAACGAATTCAAGAAATCTGTGGATTGCAGGATCAAGATGGCAACAACAATACTTCAAATAAATGCAAATTATATACAGAACGGTGGAATTGTGAATTGCGACAAGGAAGAAAAATAAGTCATCGAGGTACTACTGCAAGAACTGCCACATGTTTATGTGCTTGGAACATTTATTTACAAGGAATGTTCACTGTAAACTCATTATACATATAATAATAATAATTAGTCAATTAGCGCGCGCCCTTTGTTACAAAACTTAGCACGCCGATAAAGGATTAAGATATACTGTACAGTACGTTGATAATGAAACATTTTGTGTAAATACATAACTAAACAAATTGTATCATATAAATCAATACATCGCCTTAAAGCAATTAGTCATGTATTACAATTTCAAAAAATGAATAACCGATGTCAGAGCAATAGGTAACTGTTAGTAACATTTTAAAACAAATTTTAAAATAAAAGATCTTACCAAAGCGTAAACCACTGTTTAATGTTCCATCAAATAAAATAACATATGAAGGTAACGTCTGCTAATTATAAATCCTTGGCAGTAAAATCATACATAATAATAATAAACGAAAACTATAGTATATATAAAATTTATTTAAAACAATCATAATAGCATTTTTTTGAAAGTTTTACTTACTATTATCACTGGCGTCCAATTTTCAAACTAAAAAAATTGAAAAAATTCATATATAAGAAGCTGTAAACAGAATAATGAAAAATAAATATTTTGGCTGTTTGGATGGGTTTTTGGATATTTTAAAAATATAAAGTTTTGCCTCTAATTCTATCATACATTCTTCTCTATATACGTACATTTACTTCTTTGCTTTTCCTTCTCATTCCATAGGAATTAGATTGTTCTTCTCACTACTTATTCAGCTAAAAAATATAGAGTTATAGTGAAAATATTTTTTTAGTCTTCTTTTTAGAGTTTTATATAGAAGTTTTTTATAAAAATTATTTAAAAAATATAAAAACTTTTACAAAGAAAATAATCTTTTTAATTTTTTTTAATGTTTTAACCCCTATTTCAAAAGAGTGTAGAGTAATAAATCACGAAGTGTCATAAAATTAGGCTGAATTTCGGTGTCGTCCATGGGCGTAGGCAAATTTTAGGATTATTAAACTTAATAATTAAAGTAAATTAAAAATTATAGACAGATAATAATAACAGGCCATTTTTGGGAAGTAATTTAGTCTGAAATTTACGTACGTACATGTATTTAAGTAAAATTTCTTAAAAAAAAAACATTAAGTTTAGGGGTTTTTGTAAACTTTTTTAATCTGAAATTTGGATTCATTTATTTAATCATGATTTCTCAAAAAAGGATTAACACTTAGTTCCAGAGGTATCATGTCATTATAATCCCTTTTTAACCCTAAGAAAAGGAATTAAAATTTAAGGAACAAACAAATCATACGGCTCACCAATCATACAATACCTATTAAAAACAGGTAATTAAGAGACAGGGTTTAAATATATTTTAATGTCTTAAACATTCTGGTTAGTAATTGTTACTACATTGTGATATAGAAATAGTGATATTGTAACAGGTATAGTGAAAAAGTTATAATTTTAAATGTTAAAATTTCTTCCAGCTGATTCGGTCGTGGTTATGAATAATGCAAGCTACCATTCAAGACGCATAGAGAAAATATCAACTTCAGCTTGGAGAAAGCAAGAAATTATTAACTGGCTGTCAAATAAAGTTATTCAGTTTGAGACTAATTCAATAAAGAAGGAACTACTAGCCATAGTAAAACAACATAAAACTCGCTTCATGAAATATGCCGTTGAAGATATAGCAGAAAAGTACAAAGTAACTGTGCTGCGCCTACCGCCATATCATTGCGAATTAAATCCAATAGAACTTATATGGGCACAAGTTAAAGGATTTGTTGCAAGGAACAATACCACATTTAAAATGAAAGATGTCAAGGTACTGTTTGATCAAGGCATTCAGGAAATCGCATCAGAGAACTGGCGAAAAGCAATCCAGTATGTTTTAAAAGAGGAAGATATAGGGTGACCTACCTGCTTCTTATGAAATGAGAGAATTTTGCAATGCAGACTAGGGAAGTGACGGAATTTATTGACGGATCGACCTGTAGCCCTTTTGAATACCTAATGAGATTTTAGTACTTTACACTCTTTTGAAATAGGGTATAGAAATTTTGTTAAAATTATATAATGTAATGAATTTTTTAACTGGTTCACAGTTTTAGTCCCATTGTTTCTCATACGACGGATTTTTGAGTAATATTTCTTTTCGCAAGGTTTATTTTATTTGTTGTAATTTTAATAAGATTATTTTGATATTTATTTATTAAACCTTGAATTTTAATTGAATGTTACTTCTTTTATTATATGGCACACTTTGCTATTTTACTTTTCTTTTTGATGTAACAAGATGTAACAATAAATATTATTTAAATTTTGAAAATCAGATTCTGTTGATGCAATTTTCATTTTCTTGAATATGGGTCAAAAAAATATTGATTTATATTTGTTTTTTCCCTACCTAGGCTAGGATACATGTATCTGTGAATATAAATTGGTATTTATTTTTTATTGCATGTTCTTCATTTTAAATAGTAAAAAGAATACAAAAATTATCCATTATTCGAATAATCGTTTTACATTTTTTAGATTTTTTTTATTTAAATGAAAAATATAAAAAAAAAAATTATTTTTTTTTATCTGTCAATATTAGAGGTCAATTAATGGAACAAAAAAAATGAAAACTGGGAAAAACTTCGAAAAAAATTGGATAAATCATAAGAAATTTATAAGAATTTTAGATACATGGTAAAATCTTGAAAAATAAAATAAATGAGCCAAATTGGATTAGAAACCTTTAACAATCGTCAAAAATTGAAAAATTAAGAAAAAGTAAAAATATCATGGTAACTAAATAAAGTGGAAAAAAATTACGGAGATCAAAAAGTAAAAAAAAAAATAGGAAAAATGTATTGTAAGCACCTAAATTGTAGAAACATAAAAAGTGGAAAACTGGAAAATTCGAAAAATGAATATATTTTTTATCAGTTTTTCATGAATTTATATATTTCCGGTTTTTGATAATTTTTTCCATATTTAACGATGTGCTTATACTTTTCTAAGTTTTGTAAAATTTATAATTTATGCGATGTTTTTGTTTCTGAAAAAATCGTAAAAAATTGAAAAAGTCATACAAAATTAGAAAAATTCTAAAAAATAGCAAAATCGTTCATGAATATTAAATAATTTGTAACATTTTTTTTTTGAGTTTTTATATTCTAGTTTAATATTTTTGGAAACTGGACAAATCTTTAAAAATTTGAAACAACCTCAAAAAGGTAAAAACAAATAATAGTGAAGATATATAAAAAAAAATCTAAAAACTAAAAAGTTCATAAGAAACGGGAAGCAAATGGAAAAACAATTGAAAGACAGTAAATAATTGAAGAAAACTTAAAATAGGAAATAAAAAAATCTTGAAAAACTGAAAAATGATACTAAAGAAGTTTGGAATATTTTTTAAACTGACGTCTATTTGTTTTACAAAATCTTAAAAAAATGAAAAAAAAATATACAAAAAAAATTCGGATCATTTTTTATGATTCTTCATTTTTTACGATTATTTAATTTTTTTAAATAGCAAAAAAGCAAAAAAAAAATGTAAAAAGAAAATTAAATAGAATGTAAAATGACAAGAAATAGAAAAAGTGTTAAAAAATAAAAATAGAAACAATATTTTACAATTTACCTCAAATATATACCTACAGTTTATTCACTAATTTTAATTTAGTTTAGTTTTCCATGTTTATTCTTTTTTTATAGATTTCTTTAAGTTTTTTATTATTTTTTTTACATTTTTTTTTTTCAGATTTTTTTAATTGATAAGGGCTAATAATTTTTTACGATTTTTTTTCCAATTTTTTTAACCTTTTTTATATTAAGTACCAATTTTTTGGGGAAACAACAAAAAAAATTATTTGTGTAATTGTATATTATTGAGTTTTCTACAACTACAGCATTGTAAGAAATTAAAAACGTAAAAAAGTATAAAATTGGGAAGAAAAAAATCCTTAAAAATAATATAATTGCAAAAATCAAAAAAAAATTTACAGAAAGGATAAGATAATAAAACCAAAAAATATTTTATTTATTAAAAAAAGTAGTAAGTAATCGAACAAATAAATAATTCTTAAAAACAACAATTTATAAAAAAAAACGGAATTATTAAAAAGTAAATATAAAAATGCATAAAAAATTGAATTTATGAATTTTACCATTTTTCTGCAATTTTATACTTAATAAAAACAGATATACAAAGGGAAATAATCAAATATCCGTTTAAAATACAAATTGTCTTAAAGAACTGGAAAAAATTTCAAAATGTAGATGAATTATAAAAAAACAACTTCACAAAAATAACAAAATTGAGAACGGTCGAGAGAAAGTTAAAAAAATGGGAAAAATCCAAAAGAAATTGAAATAAGTGAAATTTAGAAAAAAATTGTAAAAATAAAGCAATTGTAAACAAAAAAAAAATGGAAACATTAAAAATACAATGTTTATGTAATTTTTAACCAAGTACCAAAAAATTAAAAAATGTGTAAAAATCGAAAAAAAAAATAGAAAACATAAAATACATATTCATTATTTAAATGGAAAAACCTTTAAATATAGACAAAAGTAAAAAAAAATCGTAAAATCTAGAAAGTATGGTAAAAATTTAAAAACATGATTTTACCATTTTTCTCGAATTTTCCATTTATTAAAAACGGATTAACATTTGGAAATAGATAGACAAATAAAACAAATTAAAAAGTATCAAAAAATTAAAAAATGTGGAAAAATAGAAAAATAAATAATTTTGACGTATAAAAAAAATTATATAATTTTAAAAATTTTTATTTCTTTCAGTTTTTTTTATTAAAATTTTTAATCAAAGAACCTTTAAAATTAGAAAAAAATTAAAGAATTAATAAGAATTGTATAAAATTCATAAAAAAATACAAAACTCAAAAAGAGCGTGAAAAAATCTGAATAATTCAAGAGAAATTAAAATTAGTGAAATAATTGGAAATAAAGAAAACAACTGGCTAAAATAAAACAATGATAAAAACAAGAAAAAAATAAAAAATATTAAGATAAATTAGAAAAACAATTTTTTGATTTATAAATTTTACATTTTTGCTCTAATTTTCTCTTCATTAAACATAGATAAAACATTAGAAAAAATTTAAAAAAATTGGCGCAAAAAAAAATTAAAAGGAAGAAAAATAAGAAATTTAAAAATAATAATACAAAAATGAAAAATTATTATAAATGAATAATATAATAAATTTTTAGAAATGAAAATAATTGTAAAAAACCAAACTCAGAAAAAGTCTAGAGAAAGTGAAAAATCAGGAAAATACAAGAAAAAGGAAGAAAGAAAACAAATAAAAATTAAGAAAAAGAAATAATAAATAAATAGATATTATATCCTTCTTTATATATTTAAAAAAAAAATGGAGAAATGAAACAAATTTAATCCAAAACATAAAAAAAATTTAAAAATTGAAAAATATATAAAAACAATTAGAAAAAATTGAAATAATAATTTGAATTGTTTACTTTCAATAATTTTTTTTTTTAAATCGGAAAACAGTTACCTCAAAAACCAAAAATTCTAAAAAGTCAAAAAATATTGAAAAGAATCGGGAAAAAATAAATTCATCGGAAATATCAAAGACAATTGTAAAAAAATGGAAAAAGTTATTACGATTATTTAATATTTTATAAATTTTTTATTTATTAAAAACAGGCAAACAATTGGAAATAATCAAAAAAAAAAATGGGCAAATGGAACAAATTAAAAATTATCAAAAAATTGAAAATGTGTAACATCGGAAAATAAATAATTTAAAACTATAACAATAAAATATAGAAAAAATAGTTTTGTGAATTTTTCAATTTTCTTCACATTATTATTTTTAGAAAAATTAAAAGAATGAAAAAGAATTTTAAAAAATCAAGTATTTTAAAAAAAGTACAAAATTGAAAATAAAGTAAAAATTTTAAAAAATTTAAGATAAATTAAAATTAGTGAAACAATACTAAAAAATCTATAAAAATTAAACAATTGTAAGAGACTAAAATTTTGAAAGAAGGGAAAACAAAAATAAAAAATTTTGATAAATAAAAAAAGAACAATTTTTTTTGTTAACAAATCTTATGTTTTCTCTAATTTTCTCTTCATTAAAAAAAAATAGATAAAAAATTGGGAATTATCGAAAAAAAAAAACATAAAAAAAAACAAATTTAAACATAAAAAAAATGAATAATATGTAAAAATCGAAAATAAATGATTTTGTCGTAAAACAAAAAATCGGTATTATGAAATACTTTCTTTAATATTTTTTTTTCATAGTGAATCAGATCAAATAAAAAAGAAAATAAGAAATATAAAAATAATTTAAAAAATTAAAAATTGTAGTAAATCTTTTTTTTTTTTCATGTTGGATCAGATCAAATAAAAAAGAAAATTAGAAATATAAAAATAATTTTAAAAAATGAAAAATTGTAATAAAAAAGTACTAAATTAAAAACGGTATAGAGAAAGTAAAAAATCGGTAAAAATCTAAGGAAAATTAAAAAAAAAAAGGAAGAAAAAAAAATTAAAATATATATAAATATATTATAATCTTCTCACCTGTATAATGTTACGAAACACATACACAGAGTCAAAACTTTTTATAATTCTTATTCATAATCACAATGTGTTGAATTGTTGACCCTTGCAAAGAAATCAAAAGAAAGAAGCAACATGAGATACGTTCTAAATTATAACTAAAATAAAAATAGAACCATAACCAAAACCACTGATAAACCGTTTTTCTATCTATTCATTAAAACACAAACAAGGATTTCCGTAGATAATTTATGAGAAACCAAAACCGCTGCATTTCAACAACATATCGATAAGGATTATGTACAAAATTAGCAGCTACTTTTTTCAGTTTAACTACAATAAATATTTTTTGTTTAATAGTACAGTCAAGTCTTGGTTCGGAGCTCCGTCCTAATGCATCAATTTACTTGAGATTTTTGCAGTAGGTAGGAAATAGCTCAAGAAAAAAGTCTACCCTTTGCTAAAATATCTTGGGTTGGTTCCCAAATATTTTTGATCAAAATAAACTACGGATTAGAGAATCTAATTATAATAAACAAATATTTTATAACTTTTTTTTGCGTTATCCGTGATTGAAAACTTTCCATTTTCATTAAACAATGACACCTTTTCGGACGGTTTTTTTGCGAATAACTTAAAAACTTTGCATCTAACAAAAAAAAATGTAAGAAACATAATTGTGAGTTATAAAAACACAAAGAAATAGATTCGTTTTTTTTAGAGATCTGCTAGTTGCAGTACAAAGCGAGATACGGTAGGTGAAAGGATACTTTTTTGAATACTTGAATCATTCAACTTAAAAAAAAGGAAAAATTATCAAGAATAAAATAAGTGATAGGAAAAAAATGATTCAGTTCAAAAATGTAGGTTTTTTTGACATTTAAGTTAGGTTAATAGCGGAAGTATTACTTTTCTTGTGCCCTTTAACCCTCCAAACTCTGGAAAAGATGAGGAAGGAACGAGTGACAATGGCGAAAGTGATGTAGATTAGAATAAGTTAGTGACATGACTATTTTTCTTTATATATCAAATTCTTTTTTACATTGTTTCCTAGTACTTTGTATAATAGTAGTTTACGTAACAAGTCCAGTAAAAGCACTTTTGGGACGTATTACGTACAATATTTTTTTTAACCGGTCAGAATTTAGTAATTTCCAGTTTATTTTTGGGTCAAAAAATCTCATTTTGTCGGACCGGGCCAGAAAATGAGACTTTCTGACCTAAAAATAAACCGGAAAGTACTAATTTCTGGCAGGCTTAAAATTTTTTTTATTATTTTGTTCCACAAAGATATTTTTGTTACTTTTATATTTTCCCTCAAGGGGGATAGTAAGGGATGTAAAATTACAAAAATGTAATGTAAATGACAAAACAGTATCAATATTATTTAAATAAAGAAATAAGTAAATGATTTGTTAATAGGTATTTTTGTTTTTTTTGTAAAGATATTACATGGATTTTAAGGGTTGAAAAGTGAAAAAACAACAAAATAACATTTACCCAAAATACCGCATTAAAATTGATGTAAATTAGATATTGAATTAATTAAAAATATTAATAAATCAGATTTTTTGCAAAAAGGGGGTGGTTTACAAGGGTTAAATTATTCAGCTAATTAACAATGTCTTAAACTTTATCAAACGCTATTAAAGCCTACAAAATAGTTTGATTTATGTTTACTATTTTTATTCAATTTTGGCAATAAGGGGTAGTATTCAATCCTTAAAATTGATAAGCGTATATGGGTAAAGCGGAGACATTAAATTAAAAGGTAAAATTTCATCAAAATCGATGCATTTGGATAGAAATAGGAGGTAATATCATATTTTTGCTCTTATTAACTGGACTATAAGGATTTGATGAACATAAAACAGCGTTTGATGTGAAAAGTTAAAAACATTAAAATCAAACAGCTGCGCACAATTTCTACGCAAAAGTTAAGAATAAGTTTCGACTTAGACTCTACAGGGTGTTCAAGAACTCTCCTGCAAAATAAAACCCCATACACTTGGCATAATTTTGTGTCGAGTTCACAAAATTGATTGGCGAAAAGCAGATTTAAAAAGTTTTACATTTATCCTGCATTTTGTATTTTTTTAACTTTTTTTATTACATGGAATAAAAAGAAAACTAAAAGCGAAAACTCTTTCTCTCTCACACCCTCAATTTACCAAATCTGCCATTTATAAATTGTTTGTCTAGATTAAGTATTTTTTTATCGAGATGTTTTTATTTTTTGTTATAGTAGTTTACCTAACAAGTCCCGAAAATGGTCTTTTACTGTACGAGTAGGCAATTGCAGGGCGAGCCACAGGCGAGTCCTGCAAGCCTGCGAGTCCAGTAAAAGCACTTTTGGGACGTATTACGTACAATTTTTTTTTAAACCGGCCAGAATATAGTAGTTTTTAGTTTATTTTTGGGTCAGAAAATCTCATTTTGTCGGACCGGGCCAGAAAGTTATTGTGATATTCCGGTAAAAGCTTTTACCGGACTCATTTTTATTTTCTGGCCTTGTCCAACAAAATGAAATTTTCTGACTAAAAAATAAGCCGGAAAGTACTAATTTCTGGCCGGTTTTAAAAAAAGTTATTTTTGTTTGTATTAATTTGTTGTTATAGGGATTATGTTGTCATTTGAATTAAAAAAAGATGACATTAAAAAAATTACAATTTTAAAAATGTAGAATTTGAATAAAAATAGTAAGAAGTTTTTAAAATTTAAATAAACAACAGATGATAAGGAGGGTTAACTAAAGAAGAAAAACATAAAAAGAACTAAATAGACCACTGACAACAGAGGAATCCAGAGAGTGCAGCAGAAAGAAGGAGCCAACAGGTATAGAAAAGCAAAGAGGCCAGAAGAAGAAGCTTACAGGTATAGAAAAAGGTTTGAGCAGAAAGGCAATAAGATAGAAAGTAGAGCAAAAGAAAAAGAAGTAAAGTAGGAAGAAGAGAAAGAAAATATTTTTTTTAATATTTATATACATATTTTTTTTGTGAGGACAACCAATTTATAAGTTACAGAATCCATGATCAGTAATTATATCGATAGGAGGGTATTCCCACGGGAATATATATAAAAGGAGATGTTCCTAATGACTGAGGTATAGACGCACTCACAGCCGTAATCGCTGATGGTAGAAACATAAAATGTGAACATACAATAAAAAAGGATTTTGAATAATTTCAACCCCGAAATGATAAAGTAGGGGTTGAAATTTTTGTGTGGAAAAACCTTTAAATCAGCACCAATTTTTATAAAAACTAAAATTCATTAATTCATTTTTCTATGAAAATTATGATGGATACTCTTACTGTTAAAAATTTAGAAATCATGAAAAATGTTGTTGAAAGTTTCGAAAAATCGTGAGAAGTTGAAAAAAAAATGCTAAAAATCTTGAAAATTATAAAATTATAAGTAAAGGAATTTTGAAAAACGTGAATAATTGTAAAAAATTCTTGACAATTTTGAAAAATTGATAAAATTGGTTAAAAAAACTGTCAAAAATAATAAAAAAAATTTGGCAATTGTCAAAAGTTGACGAAAGTTAAAAAAATATTAAAAATTCAGAAAGCTTGTTGGAAATCGTGAAAAAATGCGTTGAAAATGTGAGAGTCGTTACTAATATTAAAAAAATGCTGAAACTTATGAAAAATATTTGAAAATCCTTATATAATGTTAAAAATCGTCAAAAATTATGTGCAAAATCTTAAAAAACATATAAAATCATAAAACATTGTCAAAAATCGTCCAGAAATTTTTAAAAACGTAAAAAATTATAAGAATTTTTTTTATAATTTTAAAAAAATGTTGAGAATTGTTAAAAAAAAATGTCGAAGGTCATACAGACATCTTAAAAGATGTGAAAATTTGTATACAAATTTCAAGAAATTCTTGACAACCTTATAAATTTGATAAAAATGGTTAAATACGTGTCAAAACTCATTAGATAAACCTTAAAAAATTGTTGACAATCGCGAAAAATAGTTAGGATTCCTAGAAAACCGTAAAATATTATTGAAAAACTAAAAAACTGAACATTACAATAATTGCAAATAGAAGAAAAATGTGAAAAAACGTAAAAACTAACAAAAAAAAGACAAAAAACTACAAAATACAAGGAAAAAAAAAGTAAATAGACAAAAAATATAAAATCGACAAAAATAGTTAAAAATCAATTGAAAAAAAAGGAAAATCGTAAAAATTGAAAAATTTACTTTTTTGTTGTATTTTTTACGATATTTAACAAAAATTACATGATCGGACTAGATAGTAATCTGTGGATTCAGTTTGGAAAGTTAGACGAAAAGTTAAAGGAAATTACAAAATTGGATAGAAAATAGTGACCTTAAAAAAATTTAAGTGGCTCCAGCGTCTACCTTATTCGCCAAATTATGTAAATTAAAATTAACAGATTCGTGCTTAAAGTTATCACATTTTCTGATCAATTACCATCAACCAAACATTGTTAATTTACATAAATGCGTTCTTTTTTTTTTAATTGTTTGATTTTAAACTATTTATCTAGAAATAAATGTATACAAACTAAGATGTAGAATAAAAACACGTATCAACCATTTTTTTATAAAAAAAAAATATATTTTTAAATGGCAAGCGTCTTTTCTGAAAGCTATGAGCTATGACAAACATGGCTAATCAGAAAGCTTCCTTTAGAAACCAGAAACATTAATATTTTATTTGGTTTTATTGAAATATCTCAGTTTTAAAATGCATAACGCATATTTCCAAAAATGCTATTTTATACAGAAAGTTTTATTCTACAAATTTGATACAGGTCTTATTAACGTACACGTGGTTTTGGCTATTGTTGGGGTCCCTAAATTTGTCTATGGGTCCCTAAGAGCCTAAAGACTTTGTATTTTGAACTTAAATTTCTTTAAATTTTTGAGCATAAACAATAAAAATAAAGTCATGGTTGGATTCAGTATAAAATAAACTATCAAAAATTATGTCTACTGCTGTATGTCCCTGGAACCTTCTTAAAAACTTATTCAAGGAAAAAATTGTAGATTTTATACCAGCTTAACTTAAACATGGCGCTGGAGCCTCCTTAAAAACTTATTAACGGAAAAAATTTCAGATGCTTAACATTAACCTATTAACATAACTTGTTACTCACAGACTTTGTATACAACGTGACGAATAATAACCTAATTCGTACTATACATAAAGAATTCATAATACTGTTCTCACCTGCTGAGTTCCATAATATAAAACAAATTCACAAACAATTCTCAAAATTTTGCTTCTAAATAACACAATGACAATAACACTCAACAGAAAAATGGTAAATTCACTATTCACTACTCCAGACTACGCCTATTCCTAGTATGCGCAGTCGCCACTGCCTCATGATAGCTATCTAAATCTAACTGTAGAGTCAAGAATTGTAATTGGATAAATGACAAATGACAGCTGATCTATCACATGGCACATCACCTTGCTAAGAAAAGAAATGTATCTAATCCTCCATATGGAAATAATGTCACGAAGTATACTATTCTTCGTGGGAAATGTTGTGGATAGGTCTTCGTTAGGTCAGCAAAATTTTTTGTAAGGTCCAATAAAGTTTTTTTTATATTTTGCATTAAAAAATATACAGTTTGGGGAGCAGGCTTGATTGTGATAACCTTGAACAAAAACTGTGTTGAAAAGTCGTGCGTTGTTGTCAGTTCTCGCACCGAAATTAAAATGAAATTCTCAGGGGTTGAGATCATTGTTATGATGATATTACTGTTTAAGTAATTCAAATATTATTTTTTTTTAAGAAGATAACTTTATTCAGAAATAGGTATAACCTAATATACAATGCTAATTTACATTATTAAAATTGAAGAAAGAAAGAAACGAATTATAAATTTGAAACCAAAAATCATTTAAATAAGAAATATTTAATAAAATATATCTTTGAAAACGACAACCGGTCTGGTTGTCGAAAGCTTAGAGAAGAAAATTATTTTACGGTTTTCCTGCAGGGTTTGTACCTACAAAAACGAACAATATGCGCAGGTCTGTGCGCAGTGAAAAACGTCATAAATTGGTCTGAATTCTGCGCGAGAAATTCAAATTTGCATGCTTTGTTGCCAGATCAATTGCAAATCTGTAATAATCGGAAACTTGTAAAATACTGAAATTCTACAAAATATAGCATTAAAAATACTATTACCGATTATCATGTTCGAACAGATCTGTCCAATGAGCCTAAATTCACGTGTTGGTTTTGCAAACAAACATTTTGGTTAGAATTTCTATTTGAAAATACTTTATTTTGAGAAAGTATGTATGTTCAAAACTGTTAGGTAAAAGATTAAGTTATTTGGATTTTAGTGTTAATTATAAGCCAAGTTGTAATTATTTAAAGCAAAGTTAAAAACAAAATAATGGATTCTCTAGAAGGATTTAAAACATTTTCATAGTCTTTTAAAAACAAGACAAGTTTTAAAGCTGTATTGAATGAATTTGTTGTAGTAAAATCAGAGATTTATCCATATGTGTAATTGAAAAACGTTACAAAATATACAGTATGTTCTTCAAAGTAAGGAACTCGTTATACAATAGGTTAAAAGTCCGATTTTTACCGTGTGGACCTTCCACAATAGTTTTTAGTAATCATTTGGTTTAATATGCCAATCTAATTCCATATTAACCATTATGTACAGCGGAAAATAGAATGTACTTTAATTGTAATAATTCAATTTATGAATTTAAAAGACAATTATTTGGACAAAAAATTGCGGATGATATATCTGTTTAGTTATAGTAATTGAATTTTAATAATAAGGGTCTACAAAAAAAACAAAATAAATGTAACAATGTTTATTGTACAAAAAAAGTAATAATAATAAAAACAAAACATTTTATTTTCAATATAGTTTATAAAATTTAATGTCTTTCTGTAAAAACGTATTAACAAATAATATTATTTATCATTTTTGAACATAGATTAAGACCTTTCAGAATTCATCAAAAGTTTGTTAAAACATGATAAATTAAAATTTAAACTATTCCAACTACAATTTTTATGCTATAAAATATGTATTCTAAAATAACTGAAACTTTTCTACATTATATACCTATGACTAATATATCAATTTTTTAATACAATTGGACATATCAAAAATTCATGAATTTGTATGTAATATTACTATCAAAAACATTCAAAGTAACAGTTAACATGTAAAATATGATACCATCCTAACATTGAATTAATTAATCAAGAAATTAAAAAAACATTTTATAAATTAAAACGCACACTTATATGTACACAAGGAAACTAAAAAGATGAAAAATGCAAACAGAATTAGGACTAGTAGATAATACTACTCGTTTATAACACTTCAGAGACTATTAAAATGTTTTGTAGCCTTCTAGAGAATCCATTATTTTGTTTTTAACTTTGCTTTAAATATTACATTACAACTTGGCTTATAATTAACACTAAAATACAAATACCTAACTTAATCTTTTAACAGTTTTGAACATACATACTCTCTCAAAATAAAGTAATTTCAAATAGAAATTCTAACCAAAATGTTTGTTTACGAAACCTTCTATCCAACACGTGAATTTATGCTCACATGATGTATAACCCTATTTATATTTTGTGGTATTTCAGTATTTTACAAGTTTCCGATTATTACAGATATGCAATTGATCTGGCAACAATGCATGCAAATTTGAATTTCTGGCGCAGAATTCAGGCCAATTTTTGACTTTTTTCACTGTGCACAGACCTGCGCAAATTGTTTATTTTTTTAGGTACAAACCCTGCAAAGACCGAAAATTGTAAAAAAACTGAAAACCTATAGTAAGGCACTATAGACATCCTATAGTCGTGTATCGTATTCGAATTTTGTCAAAAAATATTTTGAATTGATTAGGTATAATAAAATAAAGTAGTAAAAAAATTTCGTTTGGCAACATTTTGTACAAGAAATGAGAACAGTTAAAGTGGACTCGTCGTAATAAAATAACAGCCACTACTGACCTAGTACGTAACTACAAAACAGCCAAAAGTTATAAGTTGAAATATAAACAAAATGAAGTAGATAAACATGAAGTAGGTAAAGTTCGAAATTAACAAAAACAAATTTTAGTACTAAATAGTAAGTCTAAATTTATCAATCAAGTATAAAACTTTTGACTGTAACACACGAGGTCTTTGTTTATATTATACTTCAACTACCACAATAATTGACAGATGTTGAATAAGTTTCAGTTTAGGTTAGAATTCATTTTCTTTAATCAATGTTGTAGTTTTTCAAAAAAAATTGATAAATTCCAACTGCATCATGTCCGTAGAAGATAAATTAAAGGAAGGGCCTAGGGATGGAGTTACCTATCCTATGCAAGTAGTATATTGTGGAAATTGTTCGATGCCAATTGAGGTATGTACAAAAATTTGTTTTGGTAGATTACATTTATTTGCCGTATTCATATTTTAAATACAACTACATGTTTTATTCACATGATTTGACGTGAAATGGACAAAAATGTGCAATCTATTATTCAAACATGAAATTCGATTTAGTCCAAATATATATTATTAAAACATTGATTCAGGTTAATAAAATGGAAAAAGATCTTTTACTTACATTAAATTGGTAAATATAATTTATAAAAAAGCGTGTCAAGAAATATTGTTATTATTACAATTAAACATTTTATTAATGTGAGAAGTTGTTCATAGGTATAAGTAAATCCACACTTAGAGAATCCTATGGAAAATTGTGATACAGGTTACTGTGTGTGCGAGTTTGACCGAAATAATACGTTAATTCACAACTTTGTATTTAATTGTGACATATTAATGGTATCTCTTCACTTTTTTGGCTTTGTTTTTTTCTGTGAACTATAAAATCTGTTAACAAAAAGCATTTGTTAGACAACTGACAAATCTTATAAACATGTGTAAAACAAATCTAAATTTATTTTACATGTACTTAACCGTGTTTGCGAAGAAATGTAAGTTTATTCTAAAACAGCTGATTTTTGCTATTAATCATAAAGTTGAATGGATGCTTTAAATATTGGAAGAATATTACAAAAAAAATAGCAATTAAACAATTGTTTTGATAACAATATTTCTAAGGCGATTTGTACACTTTCATTCTATTAATGTTACCTTACTACTGCGACCTAAAAGATCTTTGGTGTGTATACCTTACATCTGTTTATTTATTAGGTCTAGGCAAATAACAAAGTCCATTTCCTTGGGATGGGCGTTTGTGATATTTACGTCGTTGGTGAATGAGTCCTCTGCAGTTAAAAATAAATTATCAGCTGTTTCCTGTTTCATTTACATACTTACAGAATCTTTATATTCCACTGTCCACTTTGCCCATTTTTACATAGATGGTAACTTAGTGGACAGTGTCTTGAGTCCAGGTTGCTGAAGCTCTGAGAGTAATTTAGAGTAGCGCATTGAAGACCGTATTAACCATTTTGCTTGTCTTTGGCGTGGATTATTCTTCCAGTAGGCTGCAATGAGTTATTTATCCTAATTACCAAACTTCATCCATCATGCGACATTTTGAGATACATATAAAGGTTCAAGTCCTATAAAAGGAGTACTAGCACCTCCTTTCGCGAAACTCTTTAAGCCTTGGTATCCACAGCAATGTTACAATCTGCCCAATTTCACTTTAGCTGTGATATGCGCAAATGAGGAATAGAGAGCATCGCAACAAAGTCAGAAGACATTGTCTCGAAACCGACAATCTGAGCGTCTCCCCGCTTTGGTTCATCATAAACCATCTCAACGTCAGAGCTAAAGTGAAATTCGGCAGATTGTACTGTTTTGTTTAGATAGTTGCTTAATTCACAGTTTGCAGTTCCAGGTTGTTTTGGACTCGAATGTGATAAATTGTAAAACCTTAAAAGCAGCTTGGATATCGGAAGTAATAAATATTTGAAAGCAGTTTGGCTATCGAAAGTAATAAGTATTCAGGCTACATTGAGGCGTTTTAATTGTGCTCTTAGGCTCACAAATATCTCGCTAATAGCTCCGCTTGGAACATGTAGAATTGTTGCCCAGAGCTATTGCGAGCCGAACATTAGGAACTGTAATAATAATAATAATAATAATAAACTTTATTTCACAAAATGTTGTAACCCCAACACCCACTCCTTCTGGTGTTTTAGACCCATCATTCATCAGTATAATAAGTATAAGCTGAGCAATTTCGTTTTGTGTGTTAACTCACACATGTTAATACTAACATTTATTGTTAGTTTTGTCTGTAAGCATCTTCATGGGTTGTGTTGCTTCTAAGATGTCCTGTTAGATCGCCGGATCTTAGAGACTTAGTCCTTTTAACCTATAGTCACTTTCCAGAGCAATGCTCCCTAAATTTAAATGTATACTTTTATTTGTCTTATTTTGGTTAAGGTTTATAGTCAGTTTATGTGTCAGATTAGGGTGGCATATTTTATAACATGCATAATTTACATAAAATCTACAATTGTTTGCAATTAGGTTAGATACATTTTA
Organism: Altica lythri; assembly: GCA_964028335.1. Lineage (NCBI taxonomy): Eukaryota > Metazoa > Arthropoda > Insecta > Coleoptera > Chrysomelidae > Altica > Altica lythri. The sequence goes on along the minus strand of OZ034806.1, from coordinate 23,029,177 downwards.
AATATGAAAATCATTAAAAATTGTTTTAAATATTTTTCTGTCGGTTTTTTTGTCATATTTTGAAATCCAGAATCTAATTCAGTGATTGGACAATTTTAATGAATTGACCTGACATGTGTCCTTTTTTACAGCAAAATATTAATTATTTTAATATTAAGAAAACACAAAAGCTTCTACGGGAAGGCAATAAAATATTTTAAGATTACCGTAATTAATAAATTTTGATTAGTTGAGTGGATTCTATTTGACTGCATTAACTTTTGTCAAGGTGTATTCATAACATTGTCCTTTTTAGTATTGCGAATACTATCCAGAATATGAAAAATGTAAGCAATGGTTAGAAGTACATTTACCATCAGAATTTGAGAAAGTGAAAATAGGCGATGATAATCCAGTAGAAGAAGAAAAAAAGCGCCAAAAACGAGGCGGTAAGGGAATGATAAAAACAAAGAAAAAGGAAGATGGTCCAAAACAAGTTTGCGTATCGAGAGCTCCACGTGGTAAAAAGAAGTCTGTGACTGTCGTCACAGGTTTAAGTAGTTTTGGTACGTAATATTTTAATATGTTTAAATGTTAAATGTTAAAACGTCCTAAAGGGCGTTATTTCCTTGTCGTTGGTTACCTTTTAGTAGTATTACCAGTCTCTTCCAAACATCTTATTAAGGACGCCAAAGTACGACTATACTAAAACACTCATTTTAAATTATTTATTGATTTAAAAAAGACAATTAATTAAATAAATATTACTGAATATTATATCAAAGAATATTAAGTATGTTAATTAATAAATTAATTATTTTTTTATCTCATTGTTGGAAGTCTTCGGAAACCCTTGAATTGACTTATATGTGTCAGTATTGTATAGGGATGATTTTTCTTCCAATTTCCAAAAGTCGGACGAAATTTGAGATTTAAATACTTTTCCTTTTCTAATATGGCTGGAACTTATCGAATCTAGATATAGTTTAGTAACTCGGGCGGACCTCTTTGAATAAATTTGGATGAAGCATTAATAGAGACGAATAATCAAAAATCAACCCCCTAACAAATTTACAATTAAGCAGAATCAGTTTCTAGCCAAATCGGATTTTTCCATTTTATTGAGAGTAAATTAATCCTTAAAGCACGTTTAAAAACCGACCCTGACTTTAATGATAATAAAAAAATTATGTTCGGCTAAATTGAAACTACTTGATTTTGGTTAGTATCAATAAAATATCGCCCCGTTTTTAGACACAATAAATAAAATAATCACAGGTAACATTAATAAAATCGACTTACTTGTATTCGGCGAGGTTTAACGCAATTAAACCAGACTGTTTGACGTACTCATAAGGGGTCGACAATTACTAATCACAACGAAAAAGAACCGATAATTTTACTGTAACACCGCTCACGACACATTTCTGAACTACAACTTTTAAACTAAGTCATTCTTCTTAATACAAAACGATCACATAGATCGTTACAGTGTGTTGTTCTTGTGTAAAATGAATTCTTGTTTTATAAATTTTAAGACAATAAAACTTATTACTCTTTAATTATAATGATAAATTTGTGGTCATTTTTGTCTTAAAAAGTTCGATTTATTGATCTGTCATGATATTTTTAGACATAATTTAGAAAATTGTGATTTTATACTAGACATGCAAAATGTTTGTTGATTTTTTTCTAAAACGGTGCAAGATACAAGATTTCAAACGTTTTTAAGTTTGTTAAAGATCTGAGTATAAAAAAAGTTTAAACAAAAATGTCTGTTTGTCCTCCAAACAAAAATTATTTCTGTTGTACATAATTATTCTTTTCATTTTTTAGTATCCTCAATTGGATCTGGAAAGTTTGAAGGGGTAAGTTGCGCTGCACCGTCACTGTAGAGGCGTTTGATTTATTGTGGTAACTTCTGAGGGAGATAAGGAATTCCTTGCCTCAAGTGATCTTCAAACTTGGTTATGTTACCGAGGGAGATCTACCGTTTGTTAGAGTGAGCCATACTCTCTGAACAGGGATTTCCGGATTTGATAAAAAAACAGAGCAACAGAGTATGTTTTCTTGTTTTCAAGAATATCGCAGCCAATTTTGACTGAAGAGGTGTTTCGTAGTTGTCAATAACCAGTTGCAATTTCCACAATTATACGAATCTTCTATCTGGCCAATCTCATAGTTTTTGTTACTGTATAATAGTAAGGATGTGGTAGGGCTTACGAAAGGCAGTTGTGTAATCCGAGCACTTGAGATTTATTTGGGAATGTTATTTTATAAGGTCCGTAACCGTAAACAAAGGAAACCTGCAAACAACGGGATTGTTTAGTGGAGTCCCAACCAGATCATTTTAAACTACCCTTCGATCATCTTAAATCTATTTTAATTCTGCTAAACTGTTTTGGCAGTTCTGGATCACATCCCATTAGGAGCTCTTAGTTGCACTTCAACAGAAGCAGTGAAATTTGGAGAAAACATCTTTGAAGTTTAATCAGACCATATGGTTCCCCAACTTTAAAGTGCCTCCACAAACATAACACCCATCTTCAAGTCCTGTCCCAACTAGTAAAGGGTACTAAGATTGTGAAGTGAGTGACATGGACCAATGGAAGTAGTACAATAACCCAACAAGGCTGCAGTACGACCGGTGACTATATGTCAGATGGCTTCCATCTTAAAAAAAGTAGAGTTATTCAGATTACAGAATACATAGTCCGTCTAGAAAGTATCCGGAAAAAATAAGCTCAATTGTAATTATTTAGTATATATGTTTAATACTTGAATTGGGAAATTATAACAAATAATTCATCTTATTTAATTATACAATTACCATTTAACTCTTAACTAAACGTCGAGGCACACCCGAAACTAGGTCAGCTCCATAATTTTGGTGATGGTAGCCCAGGACTGCAAAACTGACTGAATCAATTCATCTTTATTTCGTGTGGCTGCTCGTTCAACTTCAGTCTTTATTAATCCTCAAATGTTTACAATGGGACTAAGATCTGGCAAAGCTACTGGCTACGGAATTGTTGTCATTTGGTGATATTGCATCTAAACTTGAGTATAGGCCGAAGAATGACATCTTGCATTATCTTGCTAAAAACGCCATCCCTCTGGATGTAAAGCAGGCGCCCTTTCAAGAAGTAAATCATTTAGAATGCCACAATACTTTTCACTATTAACGGTACCCTTAACTATACAGAGAGGTGTAGCACCACGTTGAGATATTGCTCCCTAAACAATTATATTGATGGAAAATTTGGAAAATTGAACAGCAACAGGTTGTTTTGATAGGATTTTAAGTGATTTGTACAAAGCTGCAAACAACATGATTAAAATTATTAAAACTTTGACAAATTTATTTCTTCGTTCCTTTTGTAAATATGTCATTATATGATATCTTTTTTGTTTTCCTGATTTCCAAATCTGTTAGCCATTTGCGATACCCTAGACGAGGATTGTGTCGTCCTTAGGCCAACAAAGCGTTTAAATTTTAATTGTTTTCTTCAATTTTTCGCGGTCTTCCTGAAAGTAGTCTATGTCTCATATCTACGCCATTTTTATCTACTTTATTGTCTCTTGTACTGCACTTTTTTCCGTTAATTGCACTAAGACTAAGTTTTTAACATTTCGAAAACCTTTTTTCTACAAATATTCTATCTGTTTTCTTTTTTTCTAGTTACGGCATTATTTCATAAATTGTAAACCTGTTGAGAATCAACAATATTTAAAAAATAGTGTTATCATGGAAAATTTGATTATTGCATGCTATTAGCAACAGATACTTGATACATTACGTTGGCCTTTGAATGTTACAAGAAAGAAATATATTAAAATAATGAATTCCGGATACTTTCTAGATGGACAATACTCTACCTCACATTAACTAAAAACTAGTATTCGATTGTCTTATTCCAACCATGAAACTAAAAGTCCACTGCGCACAACACTTTTTTTAAAATGATTAATACATACTTGAAACTTTGTGTATAGCTTCCTATTGACGAGTCCAAATTTAAAACTGCTGCTTTTTCGAGCTAGAAATAAACGTAAACAAATTGTTTATAACTAAGTATTAAATCAAATGCTCACATTGTCCGACAAATTTATTGCTGCGTTTTTGCTGTCCGACCGCTTAAATATTACGTTTATTTCTAGCTCGAAAAAGCAGCAGTTTTAAATTTAGATAATTTCAAACTTTGTTGGACTCGTCAATAGGAATTTATACACAAAGTTTCAAGTATGTATTAATCATTTTAAAAAATGTGTTGTGCGCGGTGGACTATAACAATTTCCTCGGTTAAAGAAATACTCCCATCGGAATGTCTTTAACTGCTGGAAAAAATCAATTGAATGCATACCTACCAGAGTGCTATTATCTGAGCCTGCTCAGAACGAAAATAAAATACCGACTTCGTATAATTATGGGAATAGCAACTGACAACATTTTTTCTAAATAAACATAACGAACACATATTTTGTAATTGCTCCGAATTTTTCTGAGATCTGAAAAACCATTGTGGTCAGGTACTGGTTTACTTTGGCCGACGTTAAATGTCCACTATGTAAGTTGATAGAGTTGGTGACGAACAGAGGAAAGGAATTGCTTATTACTTTCGGGATGTAGCACAATGGGTAAAATGTGGCATTGTTACTGGCAGAGCGCAACTCACCTCTTGTAGCTTTGTAAAGAGTACGATTTACATCGTTATTAATTTAAATGCTTGTGTTTTTTAGATATTGATTTAAAAGTAGCTGCAAAATTTTTTGGTACAAAATTTGCCTGTGGATCCTCTGTGACTGGAGATGATGAAATTGTTATTCAGGGTGATGTTAAAGATGACTTATTTGACGTTATTCCCGAAAAATGGCCAGAGGTATATGTAACATTGATTCATATATTTATCTACATAAAACAAAAGCTTAATAAACATATTAAAGATTTTGTTCTTTGTAATCAACAACTCATTTTTTATTGTAAGTACAATAATATTTTTTTTTTAGATCGACGAAGATCTGATTGAAGATTTAGGAGATCAAAAACGATAACTTATTTCATGATTTTTCATAGGTATATGATTTTTTATTATTATACTTCTACATTAATAAAAATTATTGTTCAAAGAATGTATTTTATACTTAAATTAGTTAAAGTGAGAATATCTCTAATAGAATTTAAGCTGAAAAGAGTAAACATGGAAAATTCAAATAATGCTCCACTGGCTGATTTTTTTTTAAATTAAGAGGCTATTCTACGTTATTTTATGCTTGCAAATCTGCGACTGTTAAACTTCTAAGAACTTTAATGCGCTTTGCTGTTGAAAATCTTCGTTCCTCCGATATTGTCAAGGGAGCTGTTACCAGAATTTTTTTAGCACCTTGGTTTGGTGTTCCTTAGATACCGGTTAAAACAAAAAACAATTGAAGTAACATTATAAAAACATTTCAAATACATTGTCAATTCAATACAAAAATGAATACAATTAAATTAAAAACAACAATGAATCCCTTTTCTATTTTTGTAGATGGTGCGATAATTTTTTGGAGCAGTGTTTTGTTATTAAAATATCTAGTGCGATGTTTAATGATATACAATAATTTTTAGAATAAATAACAGACAGTTCAGATCGTAATTGTGCCACGTACTTTTAGTAAAAATAAAATAAAATCAAATTTTGAAAAATTAAACTTATGGTTTAAATTGAAATCTCCAACTCCAGTTAAGATGGGTAAGTGGTTTCTCTACTGGCAAATTTGTGCCCAGCTCAGCCGTAGAGGGTATGTACAAAAGTGTGAGTCGCGCCACCGATTTTAACGGTTCAAATCGGAAACCCCTGATGTTCTAGGCACTGACCTATCTTACTGGAGATAAATAATGAATTTAAGAATCTTAATAAAAAAAAAATTGATTGAGTAACAAATATGGTGAGTGGGTGATGATCTGAGTAAGACACAAAGTTAGATCTATCAATTATATTAACGAAAATAAACCCAACAGTGAAGTTTACAATATATAAAAATATATAACCAAGCAAAGAAAGTTAATAAATAATAATATTAGCCAATAATGCCAAGAACTTGGCAGTTTTAATATTGAGTGATCACCCAGCGCAATAATGAAGATTCAAAATTAATAAATCCTATACAATAAACAATATTTAAATAACTTAGACAAAGGTTAGGCCAACTCTTTACAATGTCTTAACTTAAAATTAAATTTTTGGCTTATCTGTTTATCCGCAGATCAGTAGTGAGGCTTTCGTTAATAGCCTGCTGCTCTGTGGATGGTGAGGCTCGGTGTTGATTCCTCAGTAGTGAGCTGATCTACAATACACTTGCCAGGTCCAAAAATAAAGTTCAGCCAATACCAAAAATAATTTCAGCCAGGACCAAAAAATAATTTCAGCCAGAACCAAAAACAATTTCAGCCAGGACCAAAAATAATTTCAGCCAGGACCAAAAACCCCTTTTATATTAAGATTAGGGGTTAGCAGTCAATCTGCGATGTTATTTCGCTAACAACCTATAGCAAATTTCGATTCTTAATCGGATGTCCACGCTTCTTCGTAACGAACTCCTTAGCAATCACACGAAGAAAGCACCATTTAATTAAATCTTGAATATTGCCAAGAGAACTTTCAACTTCACAAAATGGCGTCACTTAATTCGATAGTAATACTGATGTGTTCGTACAATTGTTGAAATGCAAAAGGTAGCCAACATCACGCTAATTCACGCATACCTTCCCGCAATGACACTTGTGAGTATAGAAGGGGAAATAGTGTGTTCCGTTGTGCATAAACGGCTTGCTAGATATTAATTTGATTTCCGAAACGATGTTAAAATTAAATCGAATTCATTAAACTAAATGTATTATTAATATCAAAAGGAATCGATGCACTTATTTACTTAATTTAAAATTTTAGCTATTAGCTTAAACATTAAAAACCCGATATGTTTTCGACCTAACAATCAAATTATCTACTCTCCCCACGGGTCAAGTCAATAAGATTCCTACCACACGGACCAGAACCCGTTAAAGAGGCTAACGATCGCGTTGGAACATTAACTTAACTTTTAAATATATTGACGCCGATTTATGCACGTGACAATTGTTCTTTATCAAATGTGGGATAAAAGGAACATACGGAAGTGAGTTTATCCTCAGGAAATTTACCTAAATGTTCTATAATAGAATTTTTAGAGTTAGAGAAATAACATTTTTATTTAAAAAAAAAAAACAATTTTTATTACAAAATTATGTATAGTTATGAATCTTTGTTAAATACGTTAAATGTAATATTTGAACAGTTGCTTAATTCTATAGACATATTTTTTTTATTCAACTTAAGTATATTAGATAATAATTGAGAATCAACAAAATCTTTATTTAGTAATGAAACGTTTGATTGATTATATCGTGGTGCATTTACTACCGCGTTATCAGATGCAAGACTATTAGAAAATTCATCCTCAATTTCTCTTAATTCACTTTCTATCTCATTTATTTTTAATTGGGAAACACTTATCAACTCTGTTTCAGTCATTCATTGCTTTCCACACGGTCCTGCATGGTCGAAAGCAGTTCTTTCCGCACGGAGCGATGAAAAGTTTTATATTTCGTAACGTTGAAGGAAGCATTGCTTTGCGCACGGTCTTGCATGGTCGAAAGCAGTGCTTTCCGCACGGAGTGATGAAAAATAGTATATAAGCACTACGTGCCTAGTATGCCAATGTACTATTCTTGTCCACTCCTTATTGTCAGTTGCTTTCGTTCCCAGTTCGTTACATTAAGTCTTCTTTATCTTCGTTGCTCCTCTTTGCCTCTTTCCTGCCAATACGCTAGATAGTACCATTCTAGGAATTCTAGATGAAAACATTCTCTGCACATGGCCCAACCAATTAGGTCTTTGAGTCTTAATGACCGCTAATATGTTAGGCTCTTGATAGAGCTCACTTGCTCGTTACTATTTGTTTTTCTCATCCATTGTCCATTTAAGTTGTTCCCATCAAAGATTTTGAGCAATATTTTCTGCTCCCAAATTTGTAACAACTCTTGTTGTTTTTAGTTGTGACCCATGTGTTATAATATCAGTCTTACTACGGTTTTGTAGGTTCTTAGTTTTGCTTTACGAGATGTATTAGTGTGTTAATGTATGTTAATAATTATTGTCATTACTACTCAAATACAGAATTATCAATTTTAAGTCCACTCTAATTTACTTTCACTATACATGCCTGCAGCTCGCATTTTAAGTTTTGTTAAGACAATATATTATAACAATTGTAACTTGCTCTGTACTATTCTATAAGTTACTATGCTATAAAATAAACCTTACCTTGAATTTATTTTAAATTTAAATATAAATAGTAAGAATGGTAAGTTTCAAAATAATTTCTTTAATTTCAAATATCATAATTTTTAAAATATGCTCCTGGCTATCCTCCTTCTCATGGTCAGAGTTCAAAAAGATAATGAGAAATGTTTTTAAATCCAACTAATATTGACAATTTTAACAAACGAGTATGAAATTTTGCACTCATATACCAAATTATGTTTTATGACAGTGAATCGATATTGAATTCCTAACCTTACTTATTCAACACAATGTTGTAACCTACTACACAAAGTTTTCTTAACCAAATGCAATAATTAAATGAAATGTTCTGAATCTTGTAAATCATAAACCAAAATTAATCTTATCAAATAGTGAAAAATAACTTAATTAAACAGTGAAACAGTGCTCAGTGAAAATAAATGTTCATTAAACATATAAAAATCAAACACAGAAAAGTTCTTTATTGTTAAAATGAAAATTGATACCGTTTTATGGAGATCTTGTTTTCCCTCTGGACAGCAATGATTTAGGATCCCCTTCTCAATAAGACTCTGCCTTTTCTCTGGACCGCAATGATTTCAGGCCACTTTGGAAAGTTTGACAAATAAAATTTCTTCCAATTAGTAATCAATCTGCTATTACATCCGCTGGTAAGTATAATAATTATTTTCTTTCTTGTTAGAAACTGTTTTAACTTTCTTAAATTTAATCAGGATACAGTTATACCAATGAACTGCTTTGCATATGATTTCAAACATTTATATCTTCATAAATAATATATTTTCTTCTTACCAATTGCCATCAGAAGCTTCCTTGTAGTTTTTATAATACTTTTTACTGATTTTACACTTTCTTTGCTGAATATTTAAAAAAAAACTTTAAATTTTAACGGAGCAACTTTATTACATCTTACTCCTTGAACAGCCCAAAAACAAGAATACAATTACAAAAAATCTAATTCTTAATTCATTATTCACATTTAATACAATAATCATTCCTTTTTTTTTAATTTTCTATACTTTTGATAAAATGTTAATTTTATCATATCTTATCTATACTACAAACTAATATTTTTCTATTTTCAGAACTTTTCATTTGGAAATTAAACTATTAACAAATTATAATATAGCTTGAAAACAAAATTTGTATGTTTTGAAAGTAAGTAAAAATTTTAATATTTCTTTTATGATTTCTAATATTTTTGACATTTAATTTTCTTATTTTATTCTATCTAAATTTATTTAAAATTATTGTTAATTACCAAAGTATCGTAAAACTTATAAACTTTTAAATATTTAATTTTACTATCTATCTAATACATAATTATTAGAATTTTATATATTATAGACTAAACTATATTGAATTTTTAAAATAAATATCTCTTAGATGTACTCATATGTTCTAATTTCTCATTTTGTTTTATTTTTCTTTTTCAGGAATTGTGAAGAAGATTATGATAAATTATACCAATTTTAATGCCTTTGCACTCTGCCTTGAGATAAGAATATTTTCCTTTCTTTATTTCCATTAATATTTTTTTTATATGTACTTATTTAATATAGCATACTAACTCATATCATCTCAATATATACATATTAATTAATATAATTTTACCGCTAGGCCAATGCTAACTCTAAATTATGTAATTACTAGTTAACCAGGCGAACTTCGTACCCCTTAACACTGATATCTTCTTCTCATTTTCCGTTTTTTGTAATTCTGTTTTCAATGTTTTGTTTTTTTTTAACATATTTTCTTCTTAGTTTTCACGTGTTTACTATTTTTTTCGTTGTATATTATAATTTTTCAATCAAATATATTAGATATCAACTGCGTCACCTTACGGTGGTGTCATAGTACTTAATTAAGTAAAAATTGCTTGTTTTAATTTATGAGATATTAATTGCGCCATCTTACGGTGGCGTCATAGTACTTAATTTAGTAAGTTTAGTTTTCATTTCATGTCAGATGGGCTTTTGTTATACCACGTTTTAAAGTGACTTCACGGGGACGCGGTCAAACAGGATAAAAAGTATGTTATGTCATTTTTAGCCTATTTCAAAATTCTTGTTCTCTCTGGAAATGTATTAATAATAAACGCAATTCTCATGTTCTTCCATCGATTATGAGTTATGGTAATGGAACTATTAGTGAAAATGGTCCAGATATTGTTAATTTATTTGCTGGGTTCTTTTCGACTGTTTATAATAAAAATAAATCAGATTCCTGAATATAAGTAAAAAAATAATGTTCATGCTAATACTGATTTAATTAGTGTTAAGGATATTACTGATAAGATACAGAATAATCCATGGATTCTGACAGCGGGTCCGACTGGTATACCAATGTATTTTAGTAAAAAATGTTTATTCACTCTTGCAAAACCTGTTCAGTTATTATTTAATATGTCATTAACTTCTTCTACATTTATAGATCTTTGGAAAGTGAGTTTTTTAAAACCCATTTTTAAATCTGGTCAAAATAAATGTTAAAAATTACAGGGCTGTTTGTTTGCAGTCAGAACTACCAAAGTTGCTTGCTTTTTTGGTTAAAAATTTAATTGTCGGTCAACAACATGGTTTCTGTCAAAAGAAATCTACTTGCTAAACTTCGTGAATATGGGATTGGAGATGATTTATTGAATTGGACCATCAGTTATTTAACAGATCGTTCACAAATGGTAAAATATGGTGATTTTGTTTCTGAAGCCATTAATGTTACCTCGGACGTACCCCAAGGTTCTCACTTAGCCCACTTCTATTTTAATCTGTTTATGAATGATATATCATCAGTAATTAATAATAATAAATTTCTGTTGTTTGCTGATGAAATAAAAATCTTTAAAGCAATTAAAAATACCTCTGATATGGATGCTCTTCAGTCATACGTAAATAATTTATCACGTTGGTGTGACATCAATGCCTATTTATTTAAATCTAAAAAATGGTATAAAATTACGTTTTCCACAAATACTAAACATAGAACATACATACTTAAGGGCGTATCGGTCACAGAAGTTAAACAAATTAGAGACCTCGGAATTACATTTGATCAGAAACTAATGTTTAATAGGCATATTAATAATATTACGTCGAGGGATTATATAATGCCCGGCTTTTTTCAAAGGAACACCCTAGAAATTTCAACATTTACTTTTTAAATTTTGTATTGTTCTCTAGTTCGGTCCATTTTGGTATATTGTAATATTATTTGGTATCCTTATTATCATTGATCAGTTGGAACGAGTTTAGAATAAATTCCTAAGAATTTGCAGTTATAAAATGGGTTTTAATAAACTACTTTTTGCATAAAATTCTTAATGGTTATGTTAATTGTCCGGAACTGCTAGAATTGTTTAGACTAAAATTTCATCACATTAATTATGGTAAAAGTGAGACAATCACAAGGATGATGAGAATTGCCAATCATTTCCAAGAGAGTCTTGAATTGTTTAATTCATCTGTGTCCTCATTCAAGAATAGTTTGAAGAAATTGAGACACTAATGTTGTCAATACTTTTAAAAATTGTAATATATGACTACAGTTTATATGTTAATTATATTATATAGATTTTTATTTTTGGAAGGAAAAAGAGTTCATCCTGTTAAATAAAGAAACAAACAAATATTAAATAAAGTATGATTATTCAAGAAAATCATTCGCGGTGATTTAGTAAACTGTAATCAGTTTGTGGTCGTCCACCAGCGCACATTTTTTAAAACTTACTCTGAGAACAAAACTATAAAATTTTTTTTAAATTTACACTGAGAACATGGTACAATCTGCCCAATTTCACTTTAGCTCTGACCTTGAGATGCGCACTGGTTTATGATCAGAGATAATATATAATAAATTATATATTATTGTTATGGTATCACTGTGTCTATTATGTAAAAAAAATATCTTATTGTAAAGTGTGACGACATAGACCAGTGACTATTGTTTTTAGAATGGATATAAATAGGAAAATGTTATGGAAACAGGGATGATTTATTTTTTTTTGGTTATTGATTTTAATTTGCTTGATATAATTGGAATTTGTCATTTGTATTTTAAAGTTAAAAGTTAGTAATAAAATATTGAATTAAATAAAAATTAATTTGAGTTGAATCATCAATTAACAAGAAGAAAGAACCCATACCCGAAAGCTGGAGATAAGAAGTGTAAAGTGTAACCATCACTTAAATTGTCGAACCAACGTGGGGCCCACTACCAGCACTACAAATTCGAGACACCTACAAGCACCTAGAATTTCAAAATTCGAGACACCTCCTACAAGCAACTAAAACTTCAAAATTCGAGACACCATCAAGGCACCAAGAACGAGAAAAACCCGAAAAACGAGAAAGATTAAGAGGGAAGACAAGGACTTTGACAGGCAGGACTGACAGATAGGTAAGATATTTGCATTTATATAATAGAGGCAGTGATTGGTGGGGAGAATTTTATTAAAACAATTAAACATAAATTATAAAACTAAAATTAATTAATTGAAAACTAAACATAAATTGTAAAACTAAAATTATTAAAAAAAAATTATGGAAACAAGAAGACAAAGACAGGTTAGGGATAATGAGCAAAAAGGAGATCATCAAAAAGGTGATATAAATATTATGGACACTAATGAAACCGGAGATGAAAAAGAGAATATCACAATTATTGAAGCAATTATTGAAAGCAATGGTAACAAACATGAAGAAAGTGATATGGAAAGAATGTTTAAATTGTTAGAAAAAATGAATAATAATTTAAAAGAATATAAAGAAGAAATAAACAAGAATATGGATTCTATGAAAGAAGAAATAAACAAGTATATGGATGCAATGAAAAAAGAAATAAAACAAGACATAAACAAAAATATTAAAGCAATAAATTTAAAAAATATAGATTCTCTGAAAAAAGAACTTAAAAATGAAATGAAAAATATTTTTAAAGAAGTAATGAACAAAAATAAGGATGAATTAGAAGATGAAATGAAAACAATAAAAGATATGAAAACAATTTATGACAAATCAGTAATTAATAAGGATTATGAAACTGAATCTCCTGTAGAAAAAGCTGTGGGGAAGTATAAACTTAGAAATGAAGATAAATCTAAATTAATAGAAACGTATGAAACAAATATAAATAAAAATAAACCTATGAGACAATATAAAGAAGAATATATTTACGAAGACATTTTACAGAATGGAAAAAGTAAAAATAACTATTATAAAGAATATGTAAAATATAAAAACAAAATGAAACAAGAATATGAAATTATGAAATTAAAATTAAATGATGAATATGACGATGATAAGAAGAAAGATAAAGATAATTATTATACAAATGAAGAAGCAAAATGTGAAAATAAAATATATAAAAGTGATAATAAATATAAAAATAGATTAGATTATGATAATGACAATAAATTAAACATAAAACTAATTTGAATTACAATTATAAGAATAAAAAAAAGTTTAAACATTAAACATATAAAGAAGATGATATAAATTATTTTGAAATAGATAACATTAATAGAAGATTAAGGAAGATTTGGAGGAGCATTGTATATAATTATAAAAAAAGAAAAAAAGAAAAAATATATAAAATAGTTAAATAAAAGTAAATAAGATTAAAATAAAATTAAAATTAAGATTAAAATTATGGAAGAAAATAAATAATGGGGATATATCAGAAAGGGATGAGATAATAAAAAAAAAATACAAAATAAATAAATAAATAAAACTGTTATAAGTTGTTTAAAATAAAATGTAAAGGAATACTGAATAAAGAGGTTTAAAAAAAATTATAATAAAACAAAAAAATTAAAAGTAAATTTAAAAAATTAAAATATGTCTTTGGAGAAAATTTTAATTTTTTTAATTGTGGGGATTTGTTATGGTATCACTGTGTCTATTATGTAAATAAAATATCTTATTGTAAAGTGTGAAGACATAGACCAGTGACTATTGTTTTTAGAATGGATATAAATAGGAAAATGTTATGGAAACGGGGATGATTTATGAATTTTTTTTGGTTCATTGATTTTAATTTGATTGATATAATTTGAATTTGTCATTTGTATTTTAAAGTTAAAGTTAATGATAAAATATTGTAACGAAACTACGCCACTGGGTGAATGTTTAGCTTATCCGGAACTCTCTAGAATCGAGAATAATCCGGAGACCCTCTGCAGCGAATATTCTGGTACCAGAAACCAAGAAGGACTCTGTTCTCGAATTCTCTGGTCCTCGAACGTGAGATGGCGTCGCAGTATATAAATGAATCAGATTCTAATACGGACAGTGAGTATTCAATGTAGCGCGAATATTTAAACTTTCGTATAGTGCAAATAAATTGTGAATTTAGTATTTAGCAGTGTTATAGTTTGTGTAGTTATTCGTTAGAAAATAAATCAACTTAAAAATAAATCGAACCTGTGTTTTAATTTGTTAAAAACGTTACAATTGGTGTCAGAAGTGGGATATTTTAATTTAATTAGTGGACTTTTCGAGTGCAGTTTTTGTAATTTTGTGATAAAACTTTTTCCGGTTTCGGTATTGACTTTTAGACATTTTGGACAGTTCTTTTTCGAAGTGCTAATTAAGATAATTCGAAATGAAATTAACACAGTTAACGGTTAAACAGTTAAAACAACAACAAGAAGAACGTGATAAAGACACTGCGGGCACCAAAGCCACCCTTGTGCAAAAATTGAGGGAAGCATTAACCCAAGAGGGACTTGACCCAGAAACTTTCGAATTCTTTTCCACCGAAGAATCACTCTTTGCGAAAATGGAGGAAAATGCTAAGAAGATGGAGGAAAATGCTAAGAAGGTTGAAGGAAAGCTAGAAGAAGTTGTTAAAACGGTTGACCATAAATTTCAACAAGTCGAAGAAAAGTTTGGACGAATCGAAGAAAAGATTGAACAAGTCGAAGAAAAGTTCGAATGCTTAGAAAACAAAATCAGACAATTAGAAAACATGGTCACCAACACTAACATCGCCGAACAGGACGTAAAAGTTATTGAAACTCCAGACAAGATACGAGTATACGAGGAATGTGGCGGCGGTATGAAATTCAAACTGCCGAATTTCGACGGTAAATCGTCCTGGTCCACGTATGTCAAACAGTTCGAAGCAATCGCGATGGCCAATCGATGGACAGAACAACAAAAAGCCATATCATTGACAGCTGCTCTGCGAGGTGACGCCGCAGATATTTTGAGATCAATACCGAAAGATCAAGAGTACTGCTATCAGACGCTTTTCTCCAGATTGGAAAACCGCTACGGAGATAGCCACTTACAGCAAGTTTATAAAGCCCAATTGCGTACCCGAAATCAACGCGCAACCGAGAACTTGCAAGAATTTGAGGCGGACATCGCGCGTATGGTCCGGTTGGCATATCCTATAGCGCCCGATAGCTTTCTGGAAGAAATAGCAGTCGACACTTTTGTAAATGGCTTGAGAGACAACGATTTACAGAAAGCTTTGAAACTGGCTCGACCGAAGCTACTAGATGAAGCTCTCGCTATAGCGCTAGAACATGAAACAGCGAGCCAAACTTCGCGGGGTCACCGTTTAAGAACGATTGGAGAAGAATCGGAGACTGAAAGCTTTGAAGAACTGGTAAGAAGAATTATTCGTCAAGAGAAAACGGAGACGAGACGGGAACCAAGATGCTGGAATTGCAGCGAGATCGGTCACCTATGCCGCAATTGCAAGAAACAGTCGTCGGAAAACTTAAAGCGAATGCAGGAATATGACTGTGATATCGAGCATAGGGCAGGAAAAACCCATCTCAACGCTAATGCATTGTCAAGAAGACCGTGCAAAGAAAACGGCACTCATTGTTCGCGATTAGAGGAAAAACTCTGCCCTATACGACGGATCACTGTCGTTAACGAGAGCTGGCAACCCCAGGAGCTACGGAAATCTCAAGAAGAAGATCCATGCTTGAGAATTGTGTTGGGTTGGAAACGTCGCGGTGAAAGACCTCCTTGGCAAGAAGTAAGCGCACAAAGCCCAGAAGTTAAATCATATTGGAGCCAATGGGATAGCCTAGTGATGCGGAGCGAAGTACTGTATCGAACTTTCGAGAATGAAGATGGTACCGAGTCCAGATTACAGATGGTGGTACCAAGAAGCAAAGTGCCGGAAATTCTACGTCAAATGCACGATGGTACGTCAGGAGGGCACTTCGGAATAACGAAGACCTTGCAGAAAGTTCGCGAGCGATTTTACTGGGTGAACTGCAAGGATGATGTGAGACGCTGGTGCCGGAAGTGCGAGTTGTGTGCTGCAAGTAATGGAACCGTTGGCAAGAAACGAGCTCCCATGAGGCAGTATAACGTGGGAAGTCCAATGGAAAGAGTGGCGATAGATGTCGCAGGACCTTTTTCGGAAACGGACGATGGAAATAAATACATTCTGGTAGCCATGGACTATTTTACGAAGTGGACGGAGGCTTACGCGATCCGTAACCAAGAGGCTGCGACCGTTGCGGAAGTGTTGGTCAAAGAGTTCTTTAGTCGGTTTGGTGTGTCTTTAGAAATTCATTCGGACCAAGGCAGGAACTTCGAGTCGGCCCTCTTTCAAGATGTATGCCGTTTGCTAGGTGCCCATAAAACCAGAACAACGCCTCTGCATCCTCAGTCAGATGGCATGGTCGAAAGGATGAATCGAACGATGGGAAAACATCTATCGAAAGTGGTATCGGAGCACCAGAAAGATTGGGACCAATACCTACCCATGTTCCTGATGGCATACCGATCAGCAGTTAATGAAACCACCGGCCAGACACCTGCCTGTCTCATGCTTGGACGTGAATTACGCCTACCATGCGACCTTGAGTTTGGCAGCAAATCTTCAGAAGAGGGCGTCGCTGGTGAAGGCTACGCAGACCAACTTAAGCTGAAAATGCATCAGATCCATGACATCGCCCGGAAGAACATTCAGATTGCTAGCGATCGCATGAAAAATCAATATAACGTCAGGTCAAATAACAGGATATTTGAAACAGGAGACCTTGTATGGCTTCACAACCCACAGCGACGCAAAGGTTTATGTCCCAAGCTGCAGAGACAATGGGAAGGCCCGTATGAGATTAAGAAAAGGATAAACGACGTAATTTATCGAATTCAAAAATTGCCTAGAGGAAATCATAAATCGACTTTCACCTTACGAAGGCTCTAATAATATCGAGGAAGCTAGGGCCATTTCGCAGGAAGCAAGCGTCGAAGAGAATCGGCCTGACTTTGACAGATTCATTACCGATTACACCAACCGAAAGAAAATTAGGTTTGGCGTTACCGCAGAAGTCCGGCAAGACATCTTCAAAGTTCCTAAAAACGTGTCGATCGCTCACTGTGTGTCTCAAGATCTTAATATGGAAAGAGGCATAGCGTCCGTCTTCAAGAAGAAATTTGGACATTTAGATGAACTGCTCGACCAACAACCACGGGTAGGCAAAGTGTTGCGACTAGAAGATGGCCGCACGTCCATACTTTATCTGGTGACGAAAAGGGCGTCCAATGAGAAACTGGCCTACAGGGACATTTGGCACGCATTGAGTAACTTGAAGGAAATTATGAGTCATTACGGAATCAAGGAATTGGCGATACCAAAGATCAGCAATGGAACGGAACAAATTGACTGGAAGATTGTAAGGAGCATGATCGAGGTAATTTTCTATGGTGTCAATAACAGTTTGCTGTTACCAACCGAAAGAAATAGATCTACAGAAGAGCGTGGACTGTTATTTCTTTGGTAAAGGAATCTGTCGGGCTGGGTCCAACTGTCGTTTCCGTCATACACCTGGGAAGCACTTGAAAGTATCTGATCGGGACGATCAGAGCTAAGGAGGGGGCAGTGTAACGAAACTACGCTACTGGGTGAATGTTTAGCTTATCCGGAACTCTCTAGAATCGAGAATAATCCGGAGACCCTCTGCAGCGAATATTCTGGTACCAAAAACAATGAAGGACTCTGTTCTCGAATTCTCTGGTCCTCGAACGTGAGATGGCGTCGCAGTAGATAAATGAATCAGATTCTAATACGGACAGTGAGTATTCAATGTAGCGCGAATATTTAAACTTTCGTATAGTGCAAATAAATTGTGAATTTAGTATTTAGCAGTGTTATAGTTTGTGTAGTTATTCGTTAGAAAATAAATCAACTTAAAAATAAATCGAACCTGTGTTTTAATTTGTTAAAAACGTTACAATATTGAATTAAATAAAAATTAATTTGAGTTGAATCATCAATTAACAAGAAGAAGGAACCCATACCCGAAAGCCGGAGCTAAGAAGTGTAACCACCACAATTATATTGTATCTGTTTATGATGAACCAAGGTGGGGAGACGCTCAGATTGTCGGTCTCGAGACAATGTTTTCTGGCTTTGTTGCGATGCTCTCTCTTCTTCATTTGCGCATATCACAGCTAAAGTGAAATTGGGCAGATTGTACTGGCATCATGTAAACACTTTCTTGTGCCAGTCCAGCGCTGTCTCGAATAGGAAGTTGGTCTATTTTTCATGCCAGTGGCCCTCGTCCTCTCCAACCCCGCGCCAGTGGTTGTATACACGTGTAAACACAGCTTTCCAGTGACTGGCGTACATGTGAAGGGTAAACTTTACAAGTAGGAACTAGGGTGCCAGTGAGACTGTCGCTAGCTACTGGATACGTGTAAACGTACCAGTCCAGCGCAGTCCTAATCAAGCACTGACATGCCAGTAAGACTGGCGCCAGTTACTGGCGTCATGTAAACACGCCATTATTTACTATATATGTATATACGTCAAGACGCCGCGCGCCGCACTGTTTTTATTATTATTGTGCTTGTCAAACCTGTCAAATATTAGCCGTCATACTAAAGTGCCTAAAAAATAATTTTATTCGTATTGAAAAGGATATAGAGATATACTATCAACATCAAGAGCGATTCACCACGATCAACTTCCTACTACTCAACACATAATTTCCAAAACTCAAGCATCCTCGCAAATATTTCTAAATACTGGAATTACCGAAACAAAATTAAGAGAAATTGAGGATGAATTTTTTAATAGTTTTGAATGTGATAACGCGGTAGTAAATGCACCACGTTATCATCAATCAACCGTTTCTTTACTAAATAAAGATTCTGTTAATTCTCAATTATCTAATACTTATACTTAAGTTGAATAAAAAAAATATATCTATAGAATTAAGCAACTGTTCAAATATTATATTTAACAAAGATTCGTAAGTATACATAATTTTGTAATAAAAGTGTTGTTATAATTCCTTAACTCTAAAAATGTTTGTTTTAATGAAGGGGAGCCGCCTCCCCCTAACCCTCATTCAGCGCCTTCGCGGTGCTGGCGGATCAGACCTAATACTACTTTTATTATCTTCTTTCCTTTTATCTTAGACAAATTTAAGAGCTTTCCTCGCTCGTGCTTTTTACAGCCTTCTTTCCTTTTATTTTAGACAAATTCAAGAGTGATGAAAAATAGAATACGCAACTCGTGCGGTGCGCAGGTAATCCCATCACTCATGCTTTTTATCGCGCTCGCCTTCGGCTCGCGTGACAGACGCTCTCGTGATGGGATCACCTGCTTTCCGCACTCGTTACGTAATGTACTATTTCGCTGAAATTATTTTATTAAAAAACTAGCTGACCCGGCGGACTTCGTACCGCAAATCATTTATGTCATTCTTCCATTTTTCGTTTTTTCAATTTATTTTGATTTTATCGTTTTCATCGTATTTTCTCGTTAGTTATCAGGTTTATACTTTTTTTTTTCGTTGTATTTTGTAGTTTATCGATAAAATATATTAGATGCATCACAATACTCAATTTAGTAAGAATTTCTCGTTTAAATATAAGTGATATTAACTGCGCCACCTTCCGGTGGCGTCACAATACTTAAGTAAGGATTGCTCGTTTAAATATATGTGATATTTACTGCGCCACCTTACGGTGGTGTGATTAAAGTAATCAAATAAGTAGTGGTTGCTCGTTTAATGGAAGCGCCATCTGGTGGTTACTTCCATTAATACGAATATCATATTCATATTAACCATTAAAAATACAGCATCCTACTAATTTTCACGACAATCGGTTGAACGGGGCATAAGTTGCTACTCTGCAACGCCACCTTGTGGCGAGTGGCATCATTTGTATAGCATATTCGTTTTCTCCGTGAAAAAACACATATACATACCAATTTTCATGACAATCGGTTGAACGTGGCCGAAGTTGCTACTCTGCAGCGCCACCTGGTGGCGAGTTAAATCAATGGGCATAGCATATAAACCTTTTCCGTGGAAAAATACATATATATATATATATATATATATATATATATATATATATATATATATATATGATACATAACGTATCTAGTGCCTTACTGTCAAAAGTAATAATTTCAGTTTTGAACTGAAATGGTGTCGGTTAGAAATTTCTAACACTTTAAAAGACACCTTTGATGCGGCGATATAAATAGATATAAATATCATTCAACCTATATCAGGGCAAAACCAAACAACAGACACGTGTTTCGCTCTTAGTTTGAGCTCATCAGTATAGTACAGGCTATGTCTCTCAAGTCACTAATCAAGAGACATCCCTGCTATAAATTGAACGATATCTATAGATGTCAAATTGCAAAACTGATAAACAGTCGCAAGTGGTTCCATCTTCACTCCAAAAATGGTATTTCAGTAGTAGCTTTGCATCTTGTATATAACCTTAGGCAAGGTAAAATGATAAAACGAACAGAGCGTTTTGTGACAGTCTAAGAATGTCCAAAGATGATACATAACGTATCTAGTGCCTTACTGTCAAAAGTAATAATTTCAGTTTTGAACTGAAATGGTGTCGGTTAGAAATTTCTAACACTTTAAAAGACACCTTTGATGCGGCGATATAAATAGATATAAATATCATTCAACCTATATCAGGGCAAAACCAAACAACAGACACGTGTTTCGCTCTTAGTTTGAGCTCATCAGTATAGTACAGGCTATGTCTCTCAAGTCACTAATCAAGAGACATCCCTGCTATAAATTGAACGATATCTATAGATGTCAAATTGCAAAACTGATAAACAGTCGCAAGTGGTTCCATCTTCACTCCAAAAATGGTATTTCAGTAGTAGCTTTGCATCTTGTATATAACCTTAGGCAAGGTAAAATGATAAAACGAACAGAGCGTTTTGTGACAGTCTAAGAATGTCCAAAGATGATACATAACGTATCTAGTGCCTTACTGTCAAAAGTAATAATTTCAGTTTTGAACTGAAATGGTGTCGGTTAGAAATTTCTAACACTTTAAAAGACACCTTTGATGCGGCGATATAAATAGATATAAATATCATTCAACCTATATCAGGGCAAAACCAAACAACAGACACGTGTTTCGCTCTTAGTTTGAGCTCATCAGTATAGTACAGGCTATGTCTCTCAAGTCACTAATCAAGAGACATCCCTGCTATAAATTGAACGATATCTATAGATGTCAAATTGCAAAACTGATAAACAGTCGCAAGTGGTTCCATCTTCACTCCAAAAATGGTATTTCAGTAGTAGCTTTGCATCTTGTATATAACCTTAGGCAAGGTAAAATGATAAAACGAACAGAGCGTTTTGTGACAGTCTAAGAATGTGTACTATACTGATGAGCTCAAACTAAGAGCGAAACACGTGTCTGTTGTTTGGTTTTGCCCTGATATAGGTTGAATGATATTTATATCTATTTATATCGCCGCATCAAAGGTGTCTTTTAAAGTGTTAGAAATTTCTAACCGACACCATTTCAGTTCAAAACTGAAATTATTACTTTTGACAGTAAGGCACTAGATACGTTATGTATCATCTTTGGACATTCTTAGACTGTCACAAAACGCTCTGTTCGTTTTATCATTTTACCTTGCCTAAGGTTATATACAAGATGCAAAGCTACTACTGAAATACCATTTTTGGAGTGAAGATGGAACCACTTGCGACTGTTTATCAGTTTTGCAATTTGACATCTATAGATATCGTTCAATTTATAGCAGGGATGTCTCTTGATTAGTGACTTGAGAGACATAGCCTGTACTATACTGATGAGCTCAAACTAAGAGCGAAACACGTGTCTGTTGTTTGGTTTTGCCCTGATATAGGTTGAATGATATTTATATCTATTTATATCGCCGCATCAAAGGTGTCTTTTAAAGTGTTAGAAATTTCTAACCGACACCATTTCAGTTCAAAACTGAAATTATTACTTTTGACAGTAAGGCACTAGATACGTTATGTATCATCTTTGGACATTCTTAGACTGTCACAAAACGCTCTGTTCGTTTTATCATTTTACCTTGCCTAAGGTTATATACAAGATGCAAAGCTACTACTGAAATACCATTTTTGGAGTGAAGATGGAACCACTTGCGACTGTTTATCAGTTTTGCAATTTGACATCTATAGATATCGTTCAATTTATAGCAGGGATGTCTCTTGATTAGTGACTTGAGAGACATAGCCTGTACTATACTGATGAGCTCAAACTAAGAGCGAAACACGTGTCTGTTGTTTGGTTTTGCCCTGATATAGGTTGAATGATATTTATATCTATTTATATCGCCGCATCAAAGGTGTCTTTTAAAGTGTTAGAAATTTCTAACCGACACCATTTCAGTTCAAAACTGAAATTATTACTTTTGACAGTAAGGCACTAGATACGTTATGTATCATCTTTGGACATTCTTAGACTGTCACAAAACGCTCTGTTCGTTTTATCATTTTACCTTGCCTAAGGTTATATACAAGATGCAAAGCTACTACTGAAATACCATTTTTGGAGTGAAGATGGAACCACTTGCGACTGTTTATCAGTTTTTCAATTTGACATCTATAGATATCGTTCAATTTATAGCAGGGATGTCTCTTGATTAGTGACTTGAGAGACATAGCCTGTACTATACTGATGAGCTCAAACTAAGAGCGAAACACGTGTCTGTTGTTTGGTTTTGCCCTGATATAGGTTGAATGATATTTATATCTATTTATATCGCCGCATCAAAGGTGTCTTTTAAAGTGTTAGAAATTTCTAACCGACACCATTTCAGTTCAAAACTGAAATTATTACTTTTGACAGTAAGGCACTAGATACGTTATGTATCATCTTTGGACATTCTTAGACTGTCACAAAACGCTCTGTTCGTTTTATCATTTTACCTTGCCTAAGGTTATATACAAGATGCAAAGCTACTACTGAAATACCATTTTTGGAGTGAAGATGGAACCACTTGCGACTGTTTATCAGTTTTGCAATTTGACATCTATAGATATCGTTCAATTTATAGCAGGGATGTCTCTTGATTAGTGACTTGAGAGACATAGCCTGTACTATACTGATGAGCTCAAACTAAGAGCGAAACACGTGTCTGTTGTTTGGTTTTGCCCTGATATAGGTTGAATGATATTTATATCTATTTATATCGCCGCATCAAAGGTGTCTTTTAAAGTGTTAGAAATTTCTAACCGACACCATTTCAGTTCAAAACTGAAATTATTACTTTTGACAGTAAGGCACTAGATACGTTATGTATCATCTTTGGACATTCTTAGACTGTCACAAAACGCTCTGTTCGTTTTATCATTTTACCTTGCCTAAGGTTATATACAAGATGCAAAGCTACTACTGAAATACCATTTTTGGAGTGAAGATGGAACCACTTGCGACTGTTTATCAGTTTTGCAATTTGACATCTATAGATATCGTTCAATTTATAGCAGGGATGTCTCTTGATTAGTGACTTGAGAGACATAGCCTGTACTATACTGATGAGCTCAAACTAAGAGCGAAACACGTGTCTGTTGTTTGGTTTTGCCCTGATATAGGTTGAATGATATTTATATCTATTTATATCGCCGCATCAAAGGTGTCTTTTAAAGTGTTAGAAATTTCTAACCGACACCATTTCAGTTCAAAACTGAAATTATTACTTTTGACAGTAAGGCACTAGATACGTTATGTATCATCTTTGGACATTCTTAGACTGTCACAAAACGCTCTGTTCGTTTTATCATTTTACCTTGCCTAAGGTTATATACAAGATGCAAAGCTACTACTGAAATACCATTTTTGGAGTGAAGATGGAACCACTTGCGACTGTTTATCAGTTTTGCAATTTGACATCTATAGATATCGTTCAATTTATAGCAGGGATGTCTCTTGATTAGTGACTTGAGAGACATAGCCTGTACTATACTGATGAGCTCAAACTAAGAGCGAAACACGTGTCTGTTGTTTGGTTTTGCCCTGATATAGGTTGAATGATATTTATATCTATTTATATCGCCGCATCAAAGGTGTCTTTTAAAGTGTTAGAAATTTCTAACCGACACCATTTCAGTTCAAAACTGAAATTATTACTTTTGACAGTAAGGCACTAGATACGTTATGTATCATCTTTGGACATTCTTAGACTGTCACAAAACGCTCTGTTCGTTATATATATATATATATATATATATACCAATTTTCATAATAATCGGTCAAGTAGTTTTTGAGTTCATCGATTTCGTACATAAAAACACATCCTTTTATATATTGAGATGATATAAGTTACTATGCTATATCAAATAAGTACATATAAAGAAAATTAATGAAAATAGAGAAAAGGAAAATATTCTTATTCCAAGGCAGAGTGCAAATGCAGTAAATTTGGTATAATTTATCATCATCTTCTTCACAATTCCTAAAAAAGAAAAATAAAACAAAATAAGAAATTAAAATATACAAGTACATCTAAGAGATATTTATTTTAAAGATTCAATATAGTTTAATCTATAATGTATAAAATTTTAATGATCATGTATTAAATAGATAATAAGAGTAAATATTTAAAAAGTTTATAAATTTTACGATACTTTGGTAATTAAACACAATTTTAAATAAATTAAGATAAAATGAAATAAGAAAATTAAATGTTAAAACATAAATGTAAAACATTACATAAATTTTATTATAAAATATTAGAAATCATAGAAGAAATATAAAAAAATTTTTACTTACTTTCAAAATATACAATGTTTGTTTGCAAGCCATATTGTGATTTGTTATTAGTTTAATTTCCAAATGAAAAGTTCTGAAAATAGAAAGATATTAGATTATATTATAGATAAGATATTATAAAATTAACAATTCATTAAAAGTATAGCAAATTTTAAAAGAATGATTATTGTATTAAATGTAAATAAGGAATTAAGTATTAGATTTTTAGTAATTTTATTTGACAAATAATTAGTAGGCGAATAGAGGATAAGAATGTATAGTGTAAGTTTGTTTGGAGATTCAGTTGTTAAGTTGTTTATTACTGAATCGCTCTCTTGTTTTCTACCTTCTGAAGGGATAAGATGTAATAAAGTTTGCTCCGTTAAAATTTCGATTTTTTTTCAAAATACTTATAAAAGAAAGTTTAAAAATAGTCAAAAGTGTTAACAAAACTGCAAGACAGTTCCTGATAGTATCTGGTAAGACGTAAAGTTTATTTTTATGGAGAAATAAATGTTAGAAATTGTATGCTGAGCAGTTCATTTATATAAATGCTTCCTGAGTCAATTTAACGAAAGTAAAACCAGTTTCTAATAAGAAAGAAAGTATTAGTTTACTTACCATTTGATGCAAGAGCTGATTGTTTCCTGATTAGAAGAAATTTTATTAGTCAAAATCTCTAAAGTGTCCGTATATCATTGATGTCCTGGGAAATGGTGGATTCTAATTGAAAAGGAGATCCTGTGCCTTAGCTGTCCAAAGAGAATACAAAATCTTCAGAACACGGTATCAATTTACAATTTTTAAAAATAAAGAACTTTCCTGTGTTTGATTTTTACGTATTTAATGAACATTTAATCTCACTTGTACACTGTTTCACTGTTTAAATAAGTTATTTTTCATTCTTAGATAAGTTTAATTTGATTTATTAGTTACAAAATTTAGAACTTTTCATAACACTTGATTTAACTATATTTGGTTTTTGAAAGTAATGTGTAAAAGCGCACAACACAATAAGAAAAAGTAAGGTTAAAGGTTAAAATAGAATCATCGTTCAGAAAACATAATTTGGTATATGATTGTTGAATTTTATAATCGTTTTGTTGAAATTTTCAATATTAGTTGAATTTGAATCTATTTATTATTTGAAATTTTTTGAACTCTGACCCTAAGAAAGAGAACAGCCAGGAGCATATTTTAAAATAATAATCTTTAAAATAAAAGAAATTAATTTGAGTCTTACCTTCTTCTTCTTACCTTTATAACATGGTAACTTATAGAATACTAATAGAAGAGTTATCATTATGTTATAATAAATATATATATATATATATATATATATATATATATATATATATATATATATATAGATTAGGCGATACGTTGCATCGCCGCCTGGTGGCGAGTTACATCAATGTGCATAGCATATTCGTTTTCTCCCGAAAAAATACATATACATACCAATTTTCATGAAGATCGGTTGAACGGGGCAGAAGTTGCTACTTTGCAGCGCCACCTGGTGGCTAGTGGCATCAATGAGCATATCATACAAACCTTCTCCGTGGAAAAATACATATATATATACACCAATTTTCATAATAATCGGTCCAGTAGTTTTTGAGTTCATCGATTTCGTACATAAAAACACATCCTTTTATATACAGGGTGTCCAGGAACTTAATGCCAAAAATTCGGGAGCAAATAGAAGAGGTTAAAATAATGTTAGAAGTTGAAATAAATTTTTGTCATACGAGTCTTCGTATCCGAGTTATAGACCTCTAAAGTTTCGAAATAAAAACCTTTGTTTTGTCATAATTTCTAAACTATACATTGGAATACTATAAAATTCCAGTGACGGATTGCATACATCCATGTCCTGTGTTTGACGGTATAAATGAATCTATATTACGTACAGATAAGCAGAGACGGCTTGTGCCCATTGGTTAATAATCCGTAATTTTAATAGGGACCATCTGAATAATATTTAAATTTCAAAAATAAATTTTCCAATCCATTTACTAATGAAAATGTACTCTTGTTGAAATTAAGGGTTTAGGAGAAATTTGAACTTTTAGATCTGATCGCCATATTTTGTAAAGACAGACATTCTGAAGAGTACTATCAATAATGGTCACAACTTATAATTAAAAATTCCTTAAGATAGTATTTAAACGCAATAAAACAATTGCTTTGCAGTTTTAGTTTTAGTTCAAGCGTTTAAAGTCTGACCATGGGACTGGCTTAAGAAAAAGTAACTCGGAAACGAAGGCTCGTATGACAAAAATTTATTTGAACTTCTAACATTATTTTGACCTCCTCTATTTGCTCCCGAATTTTTGGCATTAAGTTCCTGGACATATATATATATATATATATATATATATATATATATATATATATATATATATATATATGTTATGATGTAGTGTTTCACGGATGGTAGAATGAACAGTAGTGGTGTTCCGGGTTTCAATCCGTTGGTTGTTTGTGTCTTCACGACGTTTCGCCAACATCTCAGCTGGCATTTTCAAGTGATGCTTCCTTTGCGGCTGCTCAACTTGCTGCTTTGCGGCTGCTCAAGTTGAGCAGCCGCAAAGGAAGCATCACTTGAAAATGCCAGCTGAGATGTTGGCGAAACGTCGTGAAGACACAAACAACCAACGGATTGAAACCCGGAACACCACTACTGTTCATATATATATATATATATATATATATATATATATATATATATATATATATATATATATATATAGATGACGTTTTTCTACGGTTGTAGAAAACTACTTTTTTTTCAGTGGTCTTGATTGATTTATCGTATAGTATAAGGAAGGGATTATGTAATAGTAAATATTTTGAAAATCACAGACAGACGCACCAACTTTATTATATTAATACAAATAAACCAATAAATCGGCATTAATACACAATAATTCACATAAATCTAAAAAATAAATATGGCATACATTCCAATGAAATAATAATAATAATTTTTCAAATAGTTACACTTACTCACTCCAAATTGCTTATTTTGGCATCAACAAAATCGCCCAAATAAGCGATAATTGATACAAAATTACAAGATTTTTAAGACACAGCGTGAATGTGGAAAAATCCTTAGTAATACTAATTATTTACTAAAAATTAGTGCTCTAGGAAATAAAAATTCGTGTTTATTCATCACTTATATAATCTAACATTAATATTTCACAGCAATGAAAACGGGATATAGCACACTATTAAGCTCCCCATTTTTTTTTGATTTTTGGTTTTCTATTTGACTAAAAAACGTTAAATCAGCAAGAATTTTTAGAAATTTGTTTATTTATAACTTGTAAAATATTATATATGAATTTTTTTGTATGACGACGGTAACTGCATCCACCGACAAGGCGGAAATATACATAACAAAAAGATTCTTGCTGATAAAACTACAATTTGTTTTGGATATGTGTTTTTTTCTAAAAATTATTAGACTAATATTCGTACAATCTATAAAATAATGTAGTTATTGTATAAATATTGCTCATATAAGTGTATATTTTTTTAAAAGGCAAATATTAAGACACTTTTTGTAATGAAAATGTCGAAAAGGCGATAAAGTACGTTTCAAGACCCAGTGCTGAAGCTACGTCGAAAAATTACAAAAAAAATATACACAAAATATTCCACTAAACTACTAAACAAAACAAATCAAATATTTTCGATTTTCCGAGACAGAATTAATTAAATAATACACATTTTTTTGGTATACCTAGACCGTATATCGTATATAAATATATACAAAAATATATGTTTAATTGAAATTACGTTTAAGTACTAAAAAATAAAACTAACTCTTTAATTTTAACAATTTTTCGCATTAAATGCTATATATATAATAGAAAATTATTTGACTAGAAATAAAAAAACATACAAAAAATAATATTTACATATAATAATAAAATGTACCAAAAAAAAAGGAAATTTTTATATTTTTCAGAGGAGTTTTAAAATAAAATCTTATTCTCTTTAAATCAGTCAAATAAATAATTATTTAAATATTTTATTTGTAAGTAAGTATATACTAATAATTGTCGATAGTTTTGATGGCAATTTATCATTGTGAAGATATAGAATATTGTCAAATAAGAAAGTAAGTAAACGAGATTGTGGATATTTCAATATTAGAATTTACTAGATACAAACAGCTACTGTTGATTTTTGCATAATAGTAGTTTACGTAACAAGTCCCAAAAGTGGTCTTTTATTGGACGAGCGGGCAATTGCAGGGCGAGCTACAGGCGAAGCCTGCGAGTCCAGTAAAAGACCACTTTTGGGACTTGTTACGTGCAATATTTTTTTTTTAACCGGTCAGAATTTAGTAATTTCCAGTTTATTTTTGGGTCAAAAAATCTCATTTTTATTTTCTGGCCTTGTCCGACAAAATGAGACTTTCTGGCCTAAAAATAAATCGGAAAGTACTTATTTCTGGCCGGTTTAAAAAAAATACTTATCGTTACATTATTCTTTACAGTTTTAGTTTCAGGATTATGATCACTTCTATGAAATCAGTAGGTAGTCAAAAATTCTTAATGTCTCATAAAGATTTTTTTGACAAAGACTGTTTGGGGGCTAAGCCAAGACGCCATAAAATGGTAAACGGATGGCTCCAAGGCAGATAAAGAGAACAGGAGCAGAGGTTTTTGGACCTAAAACCAAATACTCAGAAAGCTTGGGAAATCCGTGCCATCGAAAGATGTATAAAATTTAATATCGAAAGGAACTATCGTGGACAAAAGATTGTAATCATGTTAGATAGTCAAGCAGCCAACAAAGCTCTGAACTCACTCACAATCTTTTCAAAGATGGTCTGGGAATGCCTAGACAAATTAAATGAATAACACTTTTACCCTCCTATGGGTTCCAGGACACATAGGAATAGAATAGAAGGAAACAAAACCGCAGACAAGCTGGCAAAAGAAGGAGCTGAAACCCCATACCTGGGACCAGAACCATCCTGTGGAATCAGCAGTAGTACAATCTTAGAAAAACTAAGAAAAAAATGGATAGCGAAAAATCCAAGTACTGGAACGATCTAGAAAACCTAAGACAATTGAAGACGCTTCTGGGAAACTACAACCAGAAGAGATCTTTCAGCTGTCTTAACCTTGGTAAGAAGAATCTTCGTATTATAACAGGAATACTAACCGGATAATGCCGATTAAGAGGACACATGAAGAAACTGGGATTGGTAGATAAAGCAAACTGCAGATTCTGTGAGGTAGAGGTTGCAACCCTCAATACACATACTCTCAGAATGCATTATATTACATAATTCTAGGGTCAAGTACCTAGGGTCATACGAAATAGAAGAGAAAGATCTACCTAACTTAAAACCCAACGATATCCTAAACTTTTTAAGAAAGATAGGACTAGAAGAACTGCTATAAATCTGAGGAATTCATCAGAAATATAGCAAGAAAAGGGGGACACAATAGATGTACCTATCTGTTACCACATACATGCTTACAATGAACTCTTTAGTTCAGTAATCTAATTTTAGACATTCATCTCACAAAAATCAATTTTGGACTACTTTAAATTTCTAATTAGTTAACTCAGCTATCATATTCCCGGTTCCAAAATCCTTGATCTAATCGGAACATTTCTTGTTGTCTCTTGCTCACTGCTTTTGGGTTGCTTGTTTGTCCACCAAGTTTATTTTTATACTTTAAAATCAATCCTAATCGACATCTCTTTCGAAAAGATTTACCAATCTACCGAGTACTTTAGTATCTTTTAGAGTTATAATAATTTTTACTCCACATTTAACTCTTTGCTTCTTTTTGAAATTGATTTGAATAAGGAATCTGTATTAGTTTACATGTCGAGGCTGCATTAAACGCACTACAAAGTGGAACAAACAAATATTGGTAGAAACAATCCAGGAAAAACAGATATAGGTAAAGTATTTAGATGAGATTTTAAGATGAAATGTGGTTTGTGAAGAATTCAAAATTAATGTTGTAAAATATGTACAATAGTCATTATTATTATGTGTAATTAAATTTTTATGTAAATATAAATAATATTATTAATATTAATAACACTTGTCTAACAAGAAAATAACCAGTCAAATAAAAATAAATTTCTTAAAAATAACTTATACTCCCAAAAAAACCATAAAGATTTCCTTCTATTTTTGTAATTACTATAATCCTATCACTTGAAATATACAAAAATGAAAAATATTAAATAATATATAATACAAAAACAAACTTATTCCCTAACGCCATTTTTAACCCCTAACAGTTTGGCAGCATCATCAGCTGATGCAGCCAAAACTTTATCAATAATAGTACGATCTCTTAGACCCAATAAATTACTAATAAGATCAACACCTTCCACACCATCGGAATCATCTTCTTGATCCTTAAAATTCTCTTTGGGATCTTTTTTGTCATGTTTCTCCTCATGATCACTGAAAATCTCTTTTTGTCCTTGATGATTTACCTCTAAATTTTTAAAATTACCTTCATTTTCATTATTTCCATCTTCGTCGCTAATATTATTACCATCCAAGCTAAAATTTAAATTGTGTTTTTTCCGATGACGCAACATACTGTGTTTCAGGGTAAAGCGACGTTTGCATATATCGCAACTAAAAGGGCGTTCGCCAGTATGGGTTCGCATATGCCGACGTAAATCTTCAGCGCTCCAAAATCTGCGCAAACAAAAAGCACATATTACTTTTCTGTTGGAATAATCCGGGAATTTTCCACGCAATTCCACATCGTCATCGTTGTAATCGTCATCGTGTTGTTGCTGCTGTTGCTGTGGTTGTACTGGATTTGGCTCTAAAGCGTTTTTTGATATCAGTAAATCGTATTCAGTACTATGTCGGATTTTAATATGGTCCAAACAAAGATGGCGTTCTGCAAACGACAATTCACATAAATGACATTTGAACGGTAAATCTGACTGTTGTTGATATTGCGAAGTATCTGTTGTTATTTTGTGATTTTGCAAGTACTTTTCATCCTCAGAACTACCTGCTTCATATCCTTGTTGTTTAACAATTTCATCGTCTTCGTTATTATCGTCATCATTATTACCAGAGTAATGTTTATTACTGATATGCTTTTTTAAGTTTGAATAGGTACTAAAAGTACTGCTGGGACAACTTGAGCATTTAAATGGTCGCTCAGGTACATTCCGCATTAAAAAATTATTATTGTTCTGTGTGTTATTATTGTTATTATTGGGAATAGTTAAAGCTCTGTTGTTTCCGTGTTTTCTTAAAAGGTGTCGATCGCAGTTTGATTTCGTAGTAAACAATAAAGGACAGTGTGTACATTTGAACGGTTTTTGCCCTGTGTGGGTTAAAATATGGCGTCGTAAGGAGGAAGTCCAAGGAAATTTTCTGTTACAATAAGGACAAGAGACGCGATTAGGAGCCAGAGAATAAGCGGATTTCTTTTTGTTGTTATTACTCGATGCGGTAGTGTTAGCCGTAGTTGTTGTCGATGATGGTGATAACGATGGTGGTGGCGGCGAAGATATGGTTTCAGATTCTGATCTGAAATAATAAAAATCGAATTAATATTCATATTTAAAACATAGAATGCATATGCCAATATAAAAGTGTCAATAAGAGGCTCCAAAAGCAATTTAGGTATTACAGTTAAATCAAAACTGTAATAAAAGCATGCTTAACAACTAACAACTATCACTAGAAAAGAAAATTAACTGTTTAATTTTGACCAAAAATCGCTACTGTTAAACGTTTTCTGAATTTTTAATATAAATAAACTTTAAATTATTTATTATTTTTACTGATTTGTTCTTTTTCAAACAGCTTTTTTTGGAGTAACAAACTAAATACTCACTTATTTTCATCAGATCCTTCACTTGTACTTCCACTGGCAACCAACCCCTCTTCTTCCTCTTCCTCACTTCCTATAACCACCTCTTGTTTAAAATATTCCTGAAATTGCTGTTGCGATGCATTATCCAAAAGTCTAGAAACGGAAACTAAATCTTCAGGATTTTCTTCAACTTTTACAACAGGATTTATGGCGGGTGGTACATGCTCTTCCTCTATTTCATCGATAACTAATGGAGAATCTTCCTCCTCTTCTTCTTTTTTTGTTAGCTGATGAGACAGTAAGGAGAATTTCAATTTTTCTTTGGTAGAAGAATCATAGTAGGTGGGAATATTAAGAGTTTTCTTTGATGAACTGGGTGTGGAAATTGAACTTTTTTGTCGTTGTGACCAGTACTGAGGATGCTGTTGTTTTATGTGACGTTCCATATTGGACCTCAGAGTAAATTTAGCTGCACAGTATTCGCAAGTAAAGGGTCGTTCAGTACGATATCGTCGCTGTTTCTGTTTGGGCATGAGAATCCCGTTTTTAATCACCATTTTTACTGCACCATGATCGTTTTTCGTACTGGGTGACACTGGACTTTGTTCAATGTTCATATCCGGCATTTTCTTGGGAGTTGAATAATTATTCAACAAAATTGGACTGTTGTTTTCATTTATATTAGTAGGAAATATTGGATTATTACCAGGGAATGTTTTATCGGCAATCATTCCTCCTCCACACATTTGGAATCGTTGCATTCTTTCCTTCAGTTCATGAGGGTTGTGAGTTGGTGGTAAAGTTGGTGGAGTTATGGGAGGAAATAATAAAGGATTCATAAAAGGAAACCCTGTGCGGTATAGGGCAAGTTGCGTAGCGTACAAAGTAGCTGGATCGATTTTAGGAGGAGTCTTTAGGAAGTTTTGAGCGAATTGTGGAATAGAAGGTGTTGTAATTGGTAAGGGGGAGGATTTTTTGGTTAAATCTTGTGGTTGTTCTTCTTCAACAACATCAGGAACTTTCTTTTTACTTAAATCGAGTACTAAATCCAGTGGTTCATCTTCTTCTTCTTCATCGGTATCTTCTTCGTCCCTTTCTTCCGGCTCGTATTGAAAATTCTTCACTTGGATTTTTGGAGTGAAATTTGGCGTTAAAAATGATGGGATTTCATTATGGGGAGGAAGAATAAAAGGTTTTGTTGGTTTAAGAGTTTGTAATTCAGGAGGGTACATTGGAGGAGTGGTAGAGATAAGTGGAGGAAACTTGTTGGAAGTAGTGAATACCGGTTTATCATCATGAAGTGGTGGAAGTTGTTGTTGTACTGGTTTTTTCGGCATTGTTACTGCTGTATCATCTTTGGTTACCTGTGGAAAAAAATTGTGTAAATTATGAATGAATTTAATAAAGCTCGTAAAGCGTGAGACAGCACTTTGGATACTATTCTGAGAACGTAATAGATACTCATAGAACCAAAAAAGATGTAATAGCGTAGAATGTAAGAAATATGTCTACGTATAAATTCAGATAATTATGGGAAATTAAATTTACTTAAAGTGCAATTTTGTAAAGAAGATAATAGAAAATAACATGAGCGAATTATATTGTTTTGTACCAGACGTAAATTTTGGTTCATGAAAGCGCTTTTTTAGCGAACTGTGCAGTTATGCACCTTCTCATGACAAAAATTAAATGGTAAAGCAACAAGCCGTACCGATTTACTTTTCTGCATTTTACAACCCCACCCAACATATATCAAGATGTCAAGATCACCTATAGGTAGCGTAAAAAAATAAAGTCCGGTTCATATTTGATTTACCCTCGTCGCAAACTAAATAACAATGGAGATGTTTATTTAGATAATCCAGTTACAAGTAAAAAATTTTACTCACCAATTTATTTAGTTCTTCATTTGTAGGATCTTCACTAGGATGATAAATAATACTCCGTTTAACTTCCTCTCTGGTGGATTTTGCATGACGATTTCTTAGATGGCGCTCACAATTTGCTTTTGTTGTAAAGGCGTAATTGCACAATGAACACTCATAAGGTCGATCCCCATTATGGGACCTCATGTGACGAATTAAAGCTGCCTTGTCGCCACTGCTATGAGGACACATATTACACTCGTACAAAGTTCCTCCACTGGAACTGTTACTGTTATTTAGATGAGCTCGGTTGTGACCTTTTAGAGCGCGCAGATTTGGAAAAACTGCAGTACATAATCTACAGGGAAATTCTCCGCGAAGTTTCATTTTTCTGAACTCAATCGAAAAGAAATCTTGAGATTCGTCCTGCGAATCATCCAGTTTATTATTGGGTTTCTGAAATTCCTGTAGTTGCTGTTGCGCTGATAAATCGTTGTTGTTGTTGGTTGTGGGTAATGTTGTGTTAGTCAAAATTGATTGTATATCCGCTAAATCTTTACTGTTGTTATTATTATTTATAATTGGATTTTTTTTATGTAATAATGCATCTACTAAATTGATATTATTTTCATTGTAATTAATATTGCTGTTTAGCAATAATTGTTGTTTAAGTTTATTGCTGCTGCTAGTAGAAGTATTATTATTATCCAATAAGTTTAAACGATTAAAAAATTCTTTACGTTTAATTTCATCATCAGGTATTTGTAAGTTCTTATTATTAAATCCATCGACTGAAGGAATTCTGACTTTACATCCAACTTCGTGAATTTGTAACGAATTTTTGCATGGAAACCCCCGATTACAATCAGAACATTGAAATTTCATTCCTGTTACTCCTGCTTTATGTAAGTTTATCTCGCATTCTCTTTGTGCAATCAATGGAAATTTTTCACTAGAAAAATCTACAAAGGTTAAATCCTTAAATCCAACCACGGGTTGTTTATTGGTTGATGGAAAATGTACCGAAGTTTTATGAATATTTAATAATTTGTTGTTGTTAAAGGTCATATTACATATATTGCATGTTGTAGGAAAAGATGGAAAATCAGGATGATTATCCTGCAAGTGTGTCTCAAGTACTGTCTTAGAATTAAAATCTGTCCGTTCACAGATCGGACATTTATATATAGTAACAGAGTCAGTACTATCGAGTCGTACCTTTTTCCTACTATTTTCAATATCACTGTTACAAATCATACGTTTATTCTTGTTGTTATTGTTAAGCTCGATTTCGGTACGTTTATTTCTGATTATTTTAGTATTATTAGTATTTATATTATTTCCACCATCATCAGATGAAGATTCAGTACTACTAGCGCTATTACACTCAGTATTATTATGAGTTCTCATATGTCTATGCATATTTCCATTAGTGGTGAAAGTGTCTCCACAATATTTACAATGGAAAGGCCGTTCTCCACTATGTACCAATACATGTCGGTCTAAACTGCTACTGGAACTTAACACCTTCGAACAAATCCTGCAAATATATCCACCACCTGCTGTTTGTTGCTGTTTTTCCTGCTGGTGATCAGTTTCATTGTTATGTAAACGAATATGGAGAGTAAATTTATGTTGGGAGGTCAGAAGAGTTTCGCATATTGGACAGAAGTACTTTCGATCATCGGAAGAGTTAGGGGAACCTGGAGGAGGAGGAGTAGATGGAGTGGAATGGTTATTAGGTGGTGTGGTGCAGTTGGGAGGTGTAGAGCAGTCACTGTGAGTATCTTGGATCGTGGTGTTGTTGGTGGTTGAGAATATGCCCGAGTCGTTGTTGTTGCTTGAAGGGTTCTTGGAATCCGTTGGTGGTGGAGAAAGCATTTCTGTGAACAAATATATCAATTAGACATTAAGACTAAATCTAGTATTTTTTTCAATATTATTAAAAACGTGGTTAAGCCAGAATAAAGAGCAGCATTTCGTCAGGATAAAATGAGCTCAGTCATTTCTTTGCTAGGGGTATGAACACAGGGCGAAGACTAGCCCTAGTCAGAAATCGTCTTTGTTTCATCCTGTGCCACACACTATATTTTTTATATCACATGCATTAAAACAGCGAGTTTTGATCTCTGTAGCCAGTTGAAGTAAGACTATTTTAGACAAATAGCGTAGTAATATCTTGACAACAATTTGACGACAGCTGTCAGACGATTATGATTTTATTCGCTTTTGTTTGTTCTCCCCTAGGGCAGAAAAAACTGTCAGTTTCTGACTGACAGTTGCATTGGTCTGAAATTGTCTTGTTTTGACCGACAAAACAGGGATCAAAACAAGCTGTTTCAATGCATGTTTAATGAAAAATTATTTACGTATGGTTAATCCTTATCAAGGTAAGTACCGTTTGTCAGATTAGGTACGAATACACATCTCATTTTTTTGCAATTGAATCAGCCAACAGACACACCAATTCATCTAATTCTAATACATTAAAAAAATAAGATTTGTCTTCTGTAAAGGGTTAAAAAACAATAAACACAATCCTTTACCTTAATGCAATTTTGACATTATTTTTATTTTAACTCTGAATATAGAAGCTTTTTGTAAATAAGAATACAAAATATAAATAATAATTTAAAATATAAAAAAATAAACATATTATAAACATAGAAAACAATAACTGAATAAACTACATCAAAATTTAATAATGAAATGTTTTCTTTTTCTGTATCTATCGCATATGTAAATTTTCCTTGGCATCTCATATTAGTTTACATTCATTTAGTAAACACGTCACATTTCAATATACGTCTACTTGACCCGATTACTATTGTTATTCAAAAAGGTCGGACAATATCTTACTTACGCAAAATTATTACGGTATGAACATCAACGAACAATTTTATCGATAAATATGCTGACCAACATCTTTGAGGTGTGGTTGAAAAACGAGTCAACGGGAAATCACAGAAAATTGAATGTAACGTATATGTGGTTTGAGAATGTCTTCATATTCATTATTGGTTCATTTGGTCACTTTTTTTTGGAAGAATTTGGCAATTTTAATCAGTCATAATAGCTCTAGAAGAAGAACGAATGAAGAGATGGACTAAAATATTGATGAGGGATAATTTAAGTTCATAAGGACAATTAAGGACGACATAAGTAGAAGCACAGAATCTCTAGCTAATCTAAAAGTGCAGAAAAAGCAATCAAACAAGATTAATGGAAAAACCCGGCTATTACGTTCAGCGTAATAAGAATTTAACACAATTAACATATAATTTTAAAATATCATTTTTGTCACGAATGTCACAAATTTTAAGCAACATAGACAATACCACATTAGGCACATAAAATCCCTTATATTCTGCCTAATTAGTAAGCTTTTAATAATTTCAACTTATGAATTTAAATATTATGTTATGAGTGTCGATTATTTATTAAGACCATATTCAAAAGAAACTATTATTTAGTATTTACTTGTATGTATTAATATAATACTAATAGATGCTACAAATAACTAAATATCAAATTAAAAATATTCGTCGTCATCATCACGATTATCAACAAAAATTTTATTATCCAAAAACATGTAAGACTTCTAAATCTATCTAAAAATTAAACCAAATACAAACTTAAAATTGAATAACGAACAACATAAAAATTGCTTGAAATACAAATTAAAAAAAAATGTAATTAAAAATAAGCTCAATACGAAAACCTTTGGTAAAGGAAATCAATGATAATTTTTAAAGTAATTGTTGGGGAATCCACCATGGTAAATGTGAGAAGTAAGAAAGTACCATCGAATTTATGCATATGCATTATATCCAAGAGTTTCAGAAAACCATTAAATTTTACCGTTAAGGTTATCCAATCTGGACCATAATCAATAGGGGGATTCTTCTTCATGACATGAGGATTCTATACACCAAATTTCATGATGCTGGGTTTTTTAGTTCAAGAGTTATAGCGCACACAAACGAAGTGAAATATATATAATTTTACCATGTTCAAGAGTTATTATAGTGTACGGAGGAGGGACACACAAGCCATTCTTCATATATTTTAAGTGGCAAGAAAATTACGTTTTATTAATCTTGCTACATTTATTAGAGACCTTTTTCTTTATGTTAGTACTTAGATTTCGCTAAATGAATCAGTAATATCCATGTTAAAACTGTTATCAAGATATTCATCAGCCTAGATTCTTTAGTCTGTTAAATAAACAGTTTTTGCAATAGGGTGGAAAAGAAAGAATACCCAAATTCGATTTTAATGCCATTATAATATATATAATATCAATTCTATCGGAAACGTATTTAAAATCAAATACATTTGTCAATAAAAGGAACCTTATTAGTACCTCAAATGCAGGCAAAATTCGTTTACCTATTTATTTTAAAAGTGTATACAAGCTGTTAAAATTGGTTTATTTATTGACAAGTGAAACCGACACAATACCATGTTTAGTCTTTACATTTCCAAGAAGAAAAAAAAAATAAGAACAAATTAATTCGTGTTCACTAAAGCAAATCTTATATTCTTCTCTCGTTACACCGACTTGCCTCACATCCGAGATAAAATTTAGTGCCATAGTCGTACCATTATTTTCTAAAAGCACAAGTTGTTGTATTTTAATATAAAAATAGTGTCTGTAAATGCACCTACTATAGTATATTGTAATACAAGTGTTTCGCAAAGAACGAGTACTACAAACCGTCATTGTAACTCGACTGTTACATACTATTTTTTATAATGAACTTTTAAAAGTATAAAAAAAAGTAAAATAAGAGTTTTTCGAAATATTTATTTATGTTGGCAATCTTGACAGTTTTGACACTTGTCAGTTTTAATGATTTTAAATTAGAATGTTTGTCAAATTTGTATAAAATATTCCGAATTTAGCAATAACGCTGATAATGTAGTTAATAATTTACTACAACATACTTCTTGATTTACTACCTGAACTCTTTCGTTGAAAAAATATTTTTTATAATTCACATTCACAAAGTTTCTATTTCGACACTAAAAACAGTATCGAAATAGATTCATTGTAACACTGTTTTTGGTAACTTTTTGTTTTACACAATTGGTTGCACTGCACTAATTTTCAACGAAAGAGTTCAGGTAGTAAATCAAAAAGTATGTTGTAGTAAATTATTAACTACATTATCAGCGTTATTGCTAAATTCGGAATATTTTATACAAATTTGACAAACATTCTAATTTAAAATCATTAAAACTGACAAGTGTCAAAACTGTCAAGATTGCCAACATAAATAAATATTTCGAAAAACTCTCATTTTATTCTTTTTATACTTTTAAAAGTTCATTATAAAAAATAGTATGTAACACTCGAATTACAATGACGGTTTGTAGTACTCGTTCTTTGCGAAACTTACCGCTTCGCGGTTCGTTTCACAAACTGAACTCGTACTACGAAACCTCTGTCATTGTAACACTTGTATTGCAATATACTATTGTGATTATATTTTGCGGCTACAGTTATGCTTGTGAGTACAGACAGATTGAACTACATTAACCAATCTGCCCTTTACTCATTTTGGTTTCAAGCTTGGATTTGGAGTCTATACCACATCCCATACTTTATTTCGTTTTAAATAAATAAATGTAGATGCTTCATGCATCGACTACATTGAAAGTTACTGTTTTGGTACCTAGTTAACAAATTCTTCGGCGATAGGGTTCATGTTCATATTCGTTTATTCAAGTGGTATCGAGTTTACCAATTCTCTACACAAACTATCTCAGGCCCGCAGTAACACTTTCATTTTTCAAGTTTCCTCTTGTTATAAGTAACAAAACTGATTTTCGGATTTGGTTAAGTTTTGGATTGAGACTCTTATGAATACCGCCAGCTCCGGCGCTGGCGTTGTTCATAAGACATGTCTACTATTTTAACTCTATCTATTTTAACTAATCTGTGTTCGCTTGCTGTCGACGGTAACACCTAAATTCATATCCCAACTTAATGAAGGTTTAACGACGACTGGTTATCGTTTCCATTGTATCATATTACCTGGTTTTGATCTTTACACGTTTGGGTTTCATATTGTCATAGATGCTCCGAGTATTATCGTCGACCGAAGATTTTAAAAATTATCTGTTGTTTAGTGTTGATTTTTATTCTTCTTCATACGTTATTGTTATTTTTTTTATTGGTGTTATGTTTTTTGTTTTATAATTACTGTTATGTTATATTATTCAGTATTTTCGATTAATATATGGCAGTCGTGGCTTACACTCGAAACTGAAAATCAGGAGAATAAATTTTCGGATGCCAGTGATAATGATCTAATAATGGAAGTTGATGACAGTGTCGAAAAAGGTGAAAGAAAAGTAGTCTTTTATTGGCATTCAAAAATCTTTGATTTCACGCAGCCGTAGAGTAAAATAATTAAATAGAACAGTCGATTCCTGCTGGTATAATATAAATCATATTACTGAGTTTTAAAGTGTCAGCTTAGGTTAAGATTAGTAAGTCCGCACGAACTTGGAACGAATAATACACCAAAATACCGATAGATAAAATCTGCTAGAAATTTGTGGATAAATATGAAGATTTGCTTGCTATTCTATCTACGAAGTAAACATTGGTTTGCCATAAAGAGACTAACTAAGATAACCGAAACAAATTGAGAAAAAAAAAGAAGGAGAAATTGAGAAATAAAAATTTGGAAGAAATACAGAAATGTGAAAAAATAAAAAGAAATTGAAATTTTAACCAAAAAAATGAGAAAAATGAATGAAACAATAAACGGTTTTAAAATAAAAAAAAAAAATAGAAAAATAAAATGAAGTGAATACAAATAAAACCGAGAACACCTATCATTATCTATTAGAAATGTTGGTTGCATAAGTTTGACGCACTCATATTTGGATGACTGTTATAATCATAATATAAAGTTTAATTAAATAAAGTAACATAAGTATTTAAAATTTGTATTTCACTTCCGGAATATTCCTATATAACATATTGATGACATTTTCCACACCTTGTATTTTCATACCAGCAGATACGACTACATACCTAAATGTCTTAAAGATTGGTAGATAGTGCTAAAGTAACAATAATAACTTTACATATAAGGTTTAATGTTAGTTATTATTAGTGATATATGATGTCAATCAGCAACATCCTTTAGATCAATAAGGAAAAGAAGTAAACTCAATTCTGTTCTTTATACCTGCTACAGTACTGTGTGAATCATTGCGCGGCATAATAATTCCTATATTTACTTTTTCGCAGTTGGCATCACGTTTAATTCAATGGTCAAGGCATTAAAAGATACCTAATGTTAATAATAGTAAATCAGGAACATATACAGACTACATCTCTACACGAACTTGGACAAAGTATAGAGTGAGTTCTGGAGAAAAAAAGGGGTCTATGAGTGAAATTGTAAATAGGTATACAGTCTTTGAAAACATTTCCTTTGAAGCCATCATCAGTAATATTCGTCTAAGAGGCATAAACGAAACAAGCTGCAGGTGGATAGACTAGATGGAAAAAAGTCGTCTAATATATTCAACACTCATGGGAGGTATAAGCTTGGGTAGCCAGTGTTTGCTCTTACGAGAGAGTTTTATTATCCTTGTTGTGAAATCGGGTCATGGATAAACAGATATACTGGTAAAGTATAACTAGACCCACTTGGATAGGAATTATTTTTACGATTTTACCAGGGGAAACTCAAAAGAACGTCATTATATGAACGAACCTAGTAAAATATCTATTTAATGTTGCTTTTAACTTCCCGACTCACACCTGTACGCCCATGAAGAGAATTCTTGGAAATTCGAAAAGAGCGTTGACCGCGCCTATTCATGTGGTTTTGGATAAACTATAATCTTAGTTTAAAACAACAGGCTCTGAATGAACCTTAGCTGTAGACCTTAACATAAGCACAGAGATGTTTAAGGTTAGAAATTAACCAAATGAAAGAACTTAAACTGCATAAGTGTCCTAAGATTTAATGGATATACATTCAAGTGATCAAAGAAGTTAAATACTCAAATCTCATCAGCTTGAACGCATAAACATAACGGCGGTAATTACTTTAACGGTAACCCAAACACACTTAAGGAAAAACATGGGGTTTAACACAAGACATGCTGTATTGGATCTATAATATGATGATTAAACCAACAATCGTATATGTGTCTATGGTGTGGTGGCCAAAGAAAAAAAAGTGTTTATCAACCCAAACAAGGTTTAAAGATTTGCTTGCTTTGACATAACAGGGACTCTGAGAAGTACTTCAACATTAGCAATAAAAGTTCTGCTAAACCTTCCTTCTTTGTATATTATTATATAGGCAGACGCAAATGATGCAAGAAATTCTGAACAACATTTTTGTTGGATCAGAATTCAATAAAATAAAGCAGAAAACTAGGGAAGACATCTAAGGGATGAAATTAAAAAAATGGCCCTTGGTAAGCCAGGCGCATCAGTAGATTTATATTAATTGAATATATTAGAAGTATACGTTTTAGAAAAAAATGTTATAAATAAAAGTTGTAGGTCTCTTAAAGGCAAACAAAAAAGTCCCCTAACATTTTTTTGTACAGGGTGAAGTAAAAAAGTTACGAATTTTTTTCCATTTTGATTTGATGTCACGCCCAAACGGCCGGACCGATTTGGCCCATTAACGAACTCGACCGAGATTTTTGGACGATTGATTTTTGTACCAAATTTCATTTCGATCCGTTAAGAAATGCGACCGCTATCGTGTCTACAGATTTCGTTATATCGGAACTATTGTGACCTGCGAACCAGCTGTATAGTAGATATAAATCTACTAACATATGGTTTCAAAATTGGTACTTTCAATTATATATAGTTGTCATCTGAACATTTTGGGTTTAGAGTATTAGACTAAAAAGGATTCAGAAGCAGGAATTTAGACAACTGATGATAATGTCAAAATTATGTCTGAGCCAATTTTGAAATTATAACAGGGTTTCAAGATCCTGGTATGAGTAGGTGTAGGTAGCATCAACCAATGGAAG
Organism: Altica lythri; assembly: GCA_964028335.1. Classification (NCBI taxonomy): domain Eukaryota; kingdom Metazoa; phylum Arthropoda; class Insecta; order Coleoptera; family Chrysomelidae; genus Altica; species Altica lythri. Next base: position 22,985,090 of record OZ034806.1, on the reverse strand, counting down.
ATGTACAATGAGCCTAACTGGGCTGCTTAATGACCGGTGAGTATGCCAAAGAAATATATTAATTATAATGTAGGTATGTAACAAAAAAAAGACAAACCAGTACTTTTTTCAACTTAAATATTTTAATAATAAAATCTTGTTTTATTACCCTGTATCGAAGCGATATAACATTGATAATGCTATAATTTATTTTTCACATCAGGTACTTTAACTTTCATCTTAGATTAAATAAATCTTAATATAGTTATGGAAAGCTGTTCGATGTGATTTTTGTATTCATACCACCATGTTGTATTAATCGACAGTATTTCTACTAAAATCCTTTTGTTGTTATAGAAACCAATTACGATGCGTAGCTAGATTTTTTAAGATTCAAAAAACAATATGATCGACCCAGATATCTGAACTAAGACTAAAAACAAACTATAATAAAAAAATTGGTTATATCAAGGAAAGTTACAATTACAATTTTTCCCAAAAATTGTTGTGATAAGATTACAATACTTTTATCGTCCCGTTTTGTACTGTTACCTCCTTCCTGGAAAACCGATTTATGACATCATTGAGAGATAAACTTTTACATTTTGCAATAAAGAATTAGGTCACAAACAAACAAATGTATTTTTTCACGGAGAAAACGATTATGCTATGCTCATTGATGCCACTCGCCACCAGGTGGCGCTGCAAAGTAGCAACTTCTGTCCCGTTCAACCGATTGTCATGAAAATTGGTATGTATATGTATTTTTTCACGGAGAAAACGAATATGCTATGCTCATTGATGCCACTCGCCACCAGGTGGCGCTGCAGAGTAGCAACTTCTGTCCTGTTCAACCGATTGTCATGAAAATTGGTATGTATATGTATTTTTTCACGGAGAAAACGAATATGCTATGCTTATTGATGCCACTCGCCACCAGGTGGCGCTACAGAGTAGCAACTTCTGTCCCGTTCAACCGATTGTCATGAAAATTGGTATGTATATGTATTTTTTCACGGAGAAAACGAATATGCTATGCACATTGATGCCACTCGCCACCAGGTGGCGCTGTAGGGTAGCAACTTCTGCCCCGTTCAACCGATTGTCATGAAAATCAGTAGGATGCTGTATTTTTTAATGGTTAATATGAATGTGATATTCTTATTAATGGAAGTTACCACCAGATGGCGCTTCCATTAAACGAGCAACCACTACTCATTTGATTACTTTATATCACGCCACCGTAAGGTGGCGCCGTTAATATCACATATATTTAAACGAGCAATCCTTATCTACCTATATATATATAAAAGGATGTTTGTATGTATGAAATCGATAGACTCAGAAACTATTTGACCGATCAATATTAAAATTGGTATGTACATGTATTTTTCCACGAAGAAACTTTATATGCTATGCCCATTGATGTAACTTGCTACCAGGCGGCGCTGTAAAGTATCGACTTCCGCCCCGTTCAACCGATTGTCATGAAAATCAGTATGATGATGTATTTTTAATGGGTAAGATGAATATGATATTCGTATTAATGGAAGTTACTAGCAGATGGCGCTTCCATTAAACGAGCAACCACTACTTATTTGATTACTTTATATCACGCCACCGTAAGGTGGCGCAGTTAATATCACATACATTTGAACGAGCAATCCTTACTTAAGTATTGTGACGCCACCGGAAGGTGGCGTAGTTAATATCACTTATATTTAAACGAGAAATTCTTACTAAATTACCTAAGTATTGTTATGCATCTTATATATTTTACCGATAAACTACAAAATAAAACGAAAAAAAAATAGTATAAACCTGATAACTAACGAGAAAATATGATGAAAACGATAAAATCAAAATAAATTAAAAAAAAGAAAAATTGAAGAATGACATAAATGATTTGCGGTACGAAGTCCGCCGGGTCAGCTAGTCTATATATATAAAAATGAATGTTTGTCTGTATATCTGTATGTCTGTATGTACTCAATGAACTCAAAAAGTACTGGACCGATTATTATGAAAATTGGTATACATATGTATTTTTCCACGGAGAAGGTTTGTGTGATATGCTCATTGATGCTACTCGCCAACAGGTGGCGCTGCAGAGTAGCAACTTCTGCCCCGTTCAACCGATTGTCATGAAAATTGGTATGTATAAGTATTTTTCCACGGAGAAGGTTTGTATGATATGCTCATTGATGCCACTCGCCACCAGGTGGCGCTGCAGAGTAGCAACTTCTGCCCCGTTTAACCGATTGTCATGAAAATTGGTATGTATATTTATTTTTCTACGGAGAAGGTTTGTATGATATGTTCATTGATGCCACTCGCCACCAGGTGGCGCTGCAGAGTAGCAACTTCTGCCCCGTTCAACCGATTGTCATGAAAATCGGTATGATGATGTATTTTTAATGGGTAAGATGAATATGATATTTGTATTAATTGAAGTTACCACCAGATGGCGCTTCCATGTATCAAATTCAATACTGATTAGTAGATATACGAATTCGTATAAATATAAGTTCGAAAAATATATTTTTGGTACGATAAGTAAAACAAAACTATAAACTTTCTTCTCTATCTCTTCTCCTCTTTTATTTTTCTTAAATTTATTTTAGTTATTGGCGTAGCAACGCGCTCCGGTTTCAGCTAGTATTCCAATAAAATATTCAGTAGTCTTAAGTTTTATTTTAAAACAGAATAATGGGTATTTATTTATTTATTTATTTATTTATTTTGAATTAAAACTAGCAATCGAAAAATTAACAATTTAGAGCGGAAAGTGAAAGATGGTAGCAAACGTCAACTTTCTGTTCGGGTTTGCATGTGGAAAAGCAAACTTTCAATATTGACCGATTTAGATTACTTAGTAGGAGCGAACTACATTCAGAGAATATATTATTGTTCTATTGATTTAAAATAAAACGATCTCTTAACGAAACATAACGAAAGTTAACTAATAAAAATATAGATAAAGATAATAAGATAAACAGAGTTAAAATTAAAAAATAAATCTATAAATTTAATAAAGGAAGCGCAGATGATGCTGAAGGAAACGATTTTGATAACTAGAATAAATAAGTACCTAAGAGAACAAATCAAAATCTTACAATTTTTAGATATAAAATAAATATAAAAAACTTTTATATATTATTTCCTATCCAACAATCCAGTAATGATATAAGCATAGAACATCTAAAATATTTAATTAGTCATGATAAGAAAAGTAATTTGAGACTCCTTTGTCGTGATCAACATCTTTTTATTATTATAAAAAATATTAAATAAAATAAATGCAATCTGAATCACGAGATTCTTATTCTTCTGAATTATTAATTATTTACAAATAAAACAATTTAAAAATATTCTGTAGTAAAAATAGTTAGAATTTAACTTTGTAATGCAAATTTTAGTATTTTGCCGTATCATTTTTTGGTGTGGTATTATCAGCGAACAAATCCTTTAAATGACGCATAAGAAATTTACGTATGGATTTATGGTAATATTTTGTAAATTACTCAATTACTCTGGTTATATATATTATGTATATATATATATATATATATATAAAGTAATGAAAAATGATACATAACGTATTTCGTGCCATGCTGTCCACGTGATCGAGATATAAAACCTGGATTTGTGCGAGGGTTAGAATTCCTTACACTGGGCACAGTATACTGCGGCATAGATATAAGCATCAATCAGCCCACACAAGGGCAAAACCCAAACTACACACACTGTGTTTCACTCTATTAGAGCTCATCAGTACAGTACAGGTTATGTCTCTCCAGTCACTACAGAGGAGGCATCTCCGACTGATACCACACATTTGCAAGTATCGTCATCTCCACTCCAAAGATGACACTCTGGTGGTCGCTTTGCATCTCATGTATAACCTTCGCAAAGTAAATAAAATCACACGAACAGAGCGTTTTTTTAACAGTCTTTTACATAGGGTAATAAAAAATGATACAAACGTATCTCGTGCCATGCTGTTAACGTGATACAGATATAAAACCTTATGTAACAATAGAGCGAAACACAGTGTCTTAGATTAGGTTTTATATCTGGATCACGTTGACAGCATGGCATGAAATACGTTTGTATCATTTTTCATTACCCTATGTAAAGGACTGTAAAAAACGTGTGTTTTTATTTACCTTGCCGAAGGTTATACATGAGATGCAAAGCGACCACCAGAGTGTCATTTTTGGAGTGGAGGTGACGATTCTTGCAAATGTCTTGTATCAGTCGGTCTATACCGGGATGCCTCTTCATTAGTGCCTAGAGAGACATAACCTGTACTATACTGATGAGCTCTAATAGAGCGACACACAGTGTCTGCAGTTTGGTTTTGGATCACGTTGACAACAAGGCACGAGATTCTGCCAAAATGAAAACCGATATCAAAAAATCCTTCCTAAGGGAACTACAGCTCTTTGAAGATATTAATAAGTTGATTTCTGTCGAAAAAACTCAAACTTGGGAATAGGAAACCAAATGTGGTAAATCTCAGAATACGAGGCCTATAGACGCGATTCGAAGCCTTATCTCTGGCTGTCTAAAACCTAAAAAATATTGTGTATATATGACTTCTTTGTTGTGATAGACTCCTATAACATGTCGATAAAAACTATTATGTGTTTCTGAAAACCAATACCTACACATTTCAAATACATTTATACGCCAGTAAAAATAGCCGTTTTTTCGGGTCAACTTTGCACTAAATTTCCGATCCAAAATTTTATTTTTATAAGATTTGGGATCACTTACTGAGCATAAAATCACAAAATGCTGACAGATCCAGGTGACGCTAGAGGCGTCATCTTGAAAAAACGTTTTCGGCCGATATCTTGGAAACTAAGCTCTTTAGAGCAAAAGTCATATAGACCATTATTATAGAAAATAAAATTTTGCATCTTTTGTTTTGAGTAAACTTTTTTGTAAAACCTACAGTTTACGATTTATGGCGCATTTAATGAACCGGTTTTTCGATCGCGGCCAAAAACTCTTGAAATATTAGATTAATCAATAAAATGCGTTAATTCATTTTTAAAGATCCGTTTATTCTGTACAACTTTTGTTTTAAACTTTTTTTCTAATGTCTATACTTTTTGAGTTATAGGACGTTTAATGGAGAAATGTCGACGCTCGGCGGGTGACGCGGCAGCGAAATATAATTAATACATCTTCAAAAACGTGAAAAATTAAAATAAAGGTACTAAAAATATGAGCGATAGCTCATTGGATTTGGAATCACCTCTAGAAAAATGTTTTTGAAGGAAAAGTGCAATTGTTATTAACAAAATAAGATGGAAAAAACAGATGTTTATGTTTTTGTTAATAACTCCAAAAATATTAATATTTAAGCAATTTTGAAAAAAGCTCGTTAAAGAGGAGGAAATTTCGGAAAAAAAAGTCCGTCCTCCCGGAACTCTATCTTTATTATTTATAATTTTAATTTGACGTTGAAAATGGGGCTTTGAGCGGCTTTTACGGCATACGCGCGCTACCGCTAAACGGTGTTTATCAGATAAAATATTTTTTTTATGACATAAAATGTTATTTTAAAAATTTGAAAAAAATCCAGTATTTTCCTAACACTTGAAAGAATCTAATTCAGTTGGAAAAAACATTTTATCACTGTTTTTCAAAAAGTTATTCAATTGTAAACTAACAAATTTTTTCCTAATATCTGTTGACATAAACAATGGGATAAAAGGTATAAATAATTGGCCTAAAAATTTGAAACTTTGTGAAGCCCTTTTCATATGTATACTCTACAAGATTCTGTGATAAATGTTTATAAAAGTTTATTAGTTTTTAATTCTGATTTTTCATAACTATTGCAAAATACTGCGAAAAAGTAAAAAAAATACAGAATTTTTCCAAATAAATGCATGTAGTATCTAATAAACAATAAATACGAATTTGGTCTTAGAATTATTTGAAAGAGAAACTTATTTTCTATAAAAAACTCCTGAATATCCTTTATCATATCTTTAATAGTTTAAAAGATATATCATTTTTTTAATTGGCAAGTTATTTGGCGCTACAGTTAACGTGACGTATGATATTAGAAAGTATTATTAACAAATTAATAAACTTTTATGAAGATTTATCGCAGGATCTTGTAAAGTATACATATGAAAAGGGCTCCACGAAGTTTCAAATTTTTAGGCCAATTATTTATACCTTTTATCCCATTGTCAACAGAGATTAGGAAAAAATTTGTTAGTTAACAATTGAATAACTTTTTGAAAAACAGTGATAAAATGTTTTTTCCGACTGATTTAGATTCTTTTAAGTGTTAGGAAAATACTGGATTTTTTTCAAATTCTTAAAATAACATTTTATGTCATAAAAAAATATTTTATCTGATAAACACCGTTTAGTAGTAGCGCGCGCATGCCGTAAAAGCCGCTCAAAGCCCCATTTTCAACGTCAAATTAAAATTATAAATAATGGAGATAGAGTTCCGGGAGGACGGACTTTTTTTTCGGAAATTTCCTCCTCTTTAACGAGCTTTTTTCAAAATTTCTTAAATATTAATATTTTTCGAGTTATTAACAAAAACATAAACATCTGTTTTTTTCATCTTATTTTGTTAATAACAATTGCAATTTTTTGCCTGCACACTTTTCCTTTAAAAACATTTTTCTAGAGGTGATTCCGAATCCAATGAGCTACGCTCATATTTTTAGGACCTTTATTTTAATTTTTCACGAAGATGTTGACTAGAGTATAAGTAAAATAAAAAAATGTTTGTTACTATTGAAGATAAGGAATTGAACTATTATTTGTTAACTATATAAACAATCGGGATATTTTTTTAATTTATTTGTTGAATTTGTACTATTATATTCTATGCGTATCTTAAAATTTTCAACTTTTCGCTCGGTAGTCCAACATAAAACGTCCTATGACTCAAAAACTATGGACATTAGAAAAAAGAGTTTAAAACAAAAGTTGTGGAGAATAAACGGATCTTTAAATATGAATTGATGCATTTTATTGGTTAATCTAATCTTTCAAGAGTTATTGGCTGCGATCGAAAAATCGGTTCATTAAATGGGCCATAAATCGTAAACGGTAAATTTTACAAAAAAGTTTGCTGGAAACAAAAGATGCAAAATTTAATTTTCTATAATAATTTTCCATATGACTTTTGCTCTAAAGTGCATAGTTTCCGAGATATCGGCCGAAAACGTTTTTTCAAGATGGCGCCTCTAGCGTCACCTGGATCTGTCAGCATTTTGTGATTTCATACTCAGTAAGTTATCCGAAACCTTATAAAAAAAGAAATTTGGATCGGAAATTTAGTGCAAAGTTAAATGCTATTTTTACTGACCTATTATAAGCATATAAATATTAACAATGTAAATTCGGCTGTTCTCAAGAATATTTGATTTTTTAACTAACAATCATTTAATTTACGATGTGAATAGTACGAATTTATCAAACGCAGTCATTTGCTTTTATCTTATCAACAAATTAAAAATAAGAGACGATTTTTTCACCGTGTGAAAGGATCTGCTCTCATATTATGAGGTTAATATACTTTTGTTATTGATAGTTTTCAAAAGGAAATAAAACCTGTTTACGTGTGGTTTTTGCGACAAAATATCCCATTGTGGTCCATATTTCCGTTTTCTCGGATATCTTATGATGTTTTCTCGATTTTATCAGATTTTGACGTAGGTAAACAGTGGCGTAACATATTTTTTTTAAATTTTAATACAAATGTACATATATATTTAGATTGCATATGTTTAAGAGTTTTTCTAAAAGTGGTGGCCTTTTACAAACTTAAGCGTTTTGTATGTAATAATGCTGCTATTACAACTAATGTTTCATTAATAATCAAATAATGATTGATTACAGTATGGGTGCAACAAAAATATTTATTAATTTTTCTTTGAAGATTTATTAATGAATTATTTTTAATTCTATAACTTACCAATCGGTCCAGTTGGAGGTGGAAATCCTTGTTGAGGGTTCTGCGCCAGTAAAGCTGTCCCTTGCATTTCGAAGTTAACGTAGTCTAGAAATTAGAAAAGGT